>CM021733.1:110139010-110185210 GCA_011075105.1 Heteronetta atricapilla | reverse complement strand
TTTTTTTTTTTTTTTTTTTTGCCTCCATTGAGGGTTCAAGCACTTGCCCTAGGGAAGATGTCATTAATAACGGCATGAAATAGCTGAAAGTGGAGGTTTATGCAGTTCAGAATAGTCTGCCTGTTCTAGTACTGGTTTGCAATGTGGGACAATGCCAAAGCAGGGATGTTGACTGGCTGTCATAATGACGAACAAATCTTGAGTATGACTTGTCTTGATTTTCTTTGCTTTGAAGTTTAGAAGGTCATGTTTCATCCCAGGGAAGAATGAGTCTGTTCTGAAACCACTACTCTTTCTGCAGGGAAGGATAATCAGTTCCTCTCTATTGAAATATGTAGAATGGTTCCATCTAGGTGGCGTCTTTGTGGATTACTATGAAGACGATTTTGTGTGTGAGTGGATTTATTTAGAACAGGTAAAGTATTTACGTGTTTCTTCTTCACTGCTAATTTAAGTAAGAATTGAGACTTCTTTGGGATGCAGCTTCCAGTTAATTTTAGAACTCAGATGATTCAAGCACCTTTTAACTTCAAGAAAAACAATCGCTATGGCATAGAGATCCTATCAATCATAGCAAGGTTTCCATGCTTATTTAGCTAGCTTGTAATTAAAGGCAGCTAAAAATATCATGCATGAATGGCAAGTTTCTACTTTTTTTATTTAGTTCATTTCTTTCAGAGAGAAGACACAAGTCCCATCAATCACACAGTTGGTAACTGAAGTCATTATCACTAAAATTAAGGCAATTATATACAAATGAATATTAATGAATCTTCCAGTCAAAATCTGGGTCAGTTTCCACAAATTTTAATAAAAATAAAGAAAACTCCTCTTTCCCATTTAATCTTTTGTCAGATAATCAGTACCAAATAGGACACACCTTCTGTATTAAGCTAACATCACAAATCTAGATTTTAATGAAATTAATAACAGTGTTTTTCCATCATGGTGCAAAGTGATGTGTTAATTAACATTGTTCTCACAAAAAGTGACACAATGTTACACTAACTTAACTTTAAAGTTGTCATTTCCAGTTGCCATTATCTCTATTATAAGAAAAGAGATTGTCAGTGCATTGTGCATAACCAGATGAGAGAAACAAGACTGCATTGTTTCAAAGTCTAAAAAAATTGTATGATCTGAACTCTCATAGATCAATGCCTGTCTCCCCTGCAGGAAAGACCATCAGGTAGTTTGTCCCCTCCTGTTTAACTCAAGTCACATTACAGCCAAGCTAAAAGGGAAGGAGAAAGGGAATCAGTCAGTGTATATTTCTTTAACTATGCTTCACCCCATTTCTTTTGCAGCTTTCTCAATAGCTTTAAGGTAGGTTGTGGCAACATAATTGCTCGTGGAGAGACAGAACAATAGATGCAACGACAACTTTGAATGATTAAAGAAGGTAGAATGTAAGGTATTGCACACAGCTATGATCAGACTCAAAGGCCAATGTCTTTGGGAAAACTTCCCCATTGCAACTATCAGTGTTTCACTTTTATTAGAAGATAATACTTCAGAATACACTACAAAGATATTTTAAATTTCATGTATTTCTCTATTTACTGAACACCATGCTGGTGATAGCAATGAAAGTGTACATTTATACACTTTAAGGTGTGCATTTATACTACTTTCTGCAGTAGCTGAACCAAAAATGAAGGGAGTGAATCACCTTTAAATTCAGCTGCTTTTGATATTCTTTACAGAACATTTATTCTTCTGCCCAAGTACAGAAGCAGATGAAGTCACTAATCTACTGATGTACTCTTTAATGAGCAAGATCAGATTCAAATTATTGTTGAAAGAATAGGGTGAAACTAGGTAGGCAAAATATGATTGCTTAGACAGGTGTTTTGTTAAAAACAGGAGAGAACAAAATAATTGTTCAACCTGTAACTCACCTTTGCTATTATGCTCAGTCTTAGCAATAAAGAGAAGTATATATTTCAGGGAAACAAGAGTTTCATACCTACAAAAAAAAAAAAAAAAAAAAAACACCTCATCAATCACATTAAATCTTCAAATTAGCAAAACCAGCAGAAAAGCAATCCACCTTCATTTCATGGAGCACAAAATGGAGATGGATTTTAAAGTGTTTTTTTTTTTTTGTAGTTGTTTTGTTTTGTTTTGTTTTGTTTTTCCTTGCTGGTTAAAGTACAAGAGTTATCTATCTTGCATCTAACGTTACTATGTTTAAATGATTTCAAATGATCAAATAAAATCCATGGACTGGGAAAAAATGCATTGATTTTAAGTTTCTGAAGTCCCGAGAGCAATTGCAAGTGACCCATGTGTGTTTATGCATTGTGAAAACACTAACTGGGCAAATACTTTATTTCATTTAACCTGATAACAAAATAAATTGTAGGTAGATGTTTTGTTTTATAGTAATTGATTGTCTTATTCAGTGAAGGATGTGGTTTTTATAAATAGCAACTGTTCTTATACACAAGTATTCCCAGCTCATATTTTTTTCCCTCTAATGGAAAAAAAAAAAAAAAAAAAAAAACTTGAAGGAAATTTTTATTTTAAGGAAAATATTGCATATGACTCACTTTCAAGCAAATAAGAAAGAAATAGATAAAAAACTCCAGGGATAGCAATTATATAAGAATAAGTCTGAGGTTCTAGTTTCAAAATTATTTATTTTGGTATCAGTGGTTGCTTGTGCATCCCCTAAACCTCACTGATTATCATCGTTTAATCCCAATTGCTTAGATGAAATCAGTGAAGTCACCGATTGGTCATTCTGTGAACAACATAAGGGAAGTTAATTCAGGTTAAAAACAATGTACCTCATTAGAGGTTTTTGGTTTTAAGGGTCATGTTTTTTAATGTATGGGAGTTTTTGAGGGATCAGCATTTTTTTTTTTTTCCAATCCTGAGTCAGAGTGAAAAAGTCCTGAAAAATCCAGCTAATATCAATTAATTCAATAAAATTACTATCATTCATTTTGACAATATATTAATTTATATTTTTAACATTAAGCTTTTGAAATTCTTAACCTGTTATACTACAAAATAAATCTCATAAATAAAATTTTAAAAGCCTTCCATTCTGACATCAGGAGGGGGTTCTTCACAGAGAGAGTGGTTGCACACTGGAACAGACTCCCCAGGGAAGTGGTCACTGCACCGAGCCTGACTGAGTTTAAGAAGCGATTGGACTGTGCACTTAGTCACATGGTCTGAACTTCTGGGTAGACCTGTGCGGTGTCAAGAGTTGGACTTGATGATCCTTAAGGGTCCCTTCCAACTCAGGATATTCTATGATTCTATGATTCTATGATTCTATGATCTCATCTAAAGATATCCCTTATGAATCACCCTGTGACAATATCTGTCCTCTTTTGACTGGAGAGAGAAATTAGAATGGTGAATTTAAGTAGTTTTATCCAATGTTATGTTTGGCATAATGATGTCACAAGGTATGCTAATATGCTTGAGATCCTATCCTGTGCCCTGTACTACTTGAAAGAACTAACATATTTTTAAAAGTTATATTTTTAAGTCCATGCTTTAAATCCATGTTGCTAATAAACTAAAAGTCATATCAAACCATAGCCTTGGACTTTGACAATGATATTCTAATTATTTGCATGAGATAACTCTTACCGATGTGTGCACATTGCTCTAATGATCTGAACATTTGGCAAGAAGTCTGGAAATCCTAAGAACCATATTTTTGTCCAATGGGTTCTCTCCTGACATCTTTACCTCCTAGTGGTCAAAACTCAAAAGACAACCTTTTTTGTTGGTCTGGAGTGGCGACATTCAACTTCCTCTTGAAGCACTTCCACTGTAAAGAAAACAAATCCTTTTTTTTTTTTAAAAAAAAAAAAAAGTCTAATGATACTTTCTTGGAGAGGAAGGACAAGGTTTCTAGTTGATCAATTTTACATGCCTTCTTCTCCAGTATTCAGTCATCCTGTTTGGCTCACCCGCTCTACAAAGGAAAATAAATGTGTCTAATTTAAGCTCCATTCTCTGAGTCAGGCACCTCAAAGTTAAATTTGCAACAGCAAACTTTACAGTTCTGTGATTGATCTCTTTATACTGCTTAAATAAATTCCATTTACAAAATGCTAGTGGAGAGCCAACTTTTCAAACATTCTCAAATGTTGGGGTATGTCAGCAGGAGGATGAATAAGATCTTAATCAGGCCCGGTATAACTCTAGTTTGAAAATAAATAAATAAAATAGATTTGAATGAACACTATAATTGAGGAAAGATAATCTGTGGATTCAACAGAGGGGAAAAAGACTAATGCTTTAAAAATGTAGACTGATTAATGAGGCTGACATATAATTTATTTATAGGTACACTGTACAAAGTATCATAATCTCTGGGCAGATTTACAACAAATTAAATCCATCATAGTTTAGAAATCATGAAGCTGATTTGACTCAAAAGAAAAATTCACACAAGCCAATCAGAGGATTATAAGTGAGGCAAAGAAGATGCAAAGAGCAAGTGTTCTGAAACTTTTCCAATGTGTGGGTCATATTTCTCTTGACTCCCCCTTTCTCCTACTGGTCAACATACAGAAAATTTCACAGCTAGGTATCAATCTTCTGTAATAGCAGCAATTGCCTACTTTAAATAGTGGCATTTGGAAAGTATTTAATGTAATTTTAGCTGTTTTTAATATAAGATAGCAGCTGTAAATGTAGAGGAACCCATGCTTTACTAGGCGGTTCTCTGTGGACCTCCATCAAGTGCTCCATGAATTACTAATAGTGCATGGTCTACAGTTGGGAGCTATTGATTTGGAGAAAGCCCAAATAAGTAAACACATAGACCTTGTAGTACATGATGAAGGTCACTAAACATACAAAATGAAATTTTCCCTACAGCAATGTGTGTGGTGCATTTCATATACTGAAAAATCCAAAAATAAAATTAAATAAAATAATAAAATAAAAATATAATATTTGGAATTTTGGATAGTATAAATATACTAAAGAAAGAACATTGACAGAAAAGACTCAGACATATTGGGCAAGACACAGACGATCTGGGAAATGACAACGGAAGTACTCCAGACTCTTTTTGAAAGAATGACAAGCCTGCTAATGTAACCATTCTTTAAATCCTTATTTCTAGGGATCTGAAAGGCTATCCAGACTAAGCCAAAAGGAGTGGGAGAGAGATGAGCCTTTTGTAATTTTCCTGTCTCAGAGAAGATAGCATCCAACAAGTGGGAAAGCACACATATAATCTTCTGAGGGTCAGAGTTTAAAATAAAAATAAAAATAAAAAGTAGCCTGATAGAGCAGTTTGTGAAGTTGAGTGTCTGGATATGCTACCAGACTTGAAAAAGAGGAAAGGAGAAAAAACACAAACAAACAAAACTATTATTACAATCATTCAGAATATAACACAACATTAATAGGAAAAAATGCTTAGAAATGATTAATTTCCAAGCCTACTGTTATGTCTTTGGATATCCATATAACATTTGATATGGTTTGCCTCTTGTTCCTTTCTTAACTCTATAAATGTTAACTCAGAGGCAGCCTCACTAGCAAAAGAACATAATAGCATATAGGATTTTGGTCATATTGAGCACTGGATAATTTTGTTGACTAAAACCCTTCAGCCTAGAAATGCTTTATTTTCAGGCTCCACCATAATTAGTTACAAAGGTTATTTGAGTGAGACGTGAGGCAAGGCTGGAAGGTTATTGTTAAATGAAATCAATTTCACCTCCTTTTTTCTTGCTCTAACATTTTCTTTTAAATCTATAGTGAAGAAATAGACTATCAGACAGTCATTTACCAAAAATGACTTGTTTGGTAGTTTCAACAATATGTTCAGAAACAATGAAGGGATTCAGCTGATGCCAACGTTTCATTTAATAGTTCTCTGCCTCTGTCAGGAATTACATATTCCAAGCATGGTCAACTTCTTCAGCCTTAAGGAAGACAATGCTGACCTACATAAACTTCTCACACTTGAACTGAAGTTTGAGCAGAGGCAGCACGTCCCACCAGCTCTGTTCAATCTCCCAGATTTGAGCAGCCTCATACATTACTGATGCTCCATAGTTTGCAAGATCAAAAGAAAAAGGATGTAACTCCAGAAAACCTGGTCTAGTTTTATAGTGCATGAATTCTAAAACAAAGGTCTCAAGGAACCACAGTGCATCCCATGCTCTTAAGTGGGCTGGATGGAAGAAACATTCCAGCACAAGCAAATAGAGTCTTGGTTTAAGAACCATCTTAGGGAATTGAAACTTGCCCAGGTATGTCACAGAAGTGAGAGCTACTAACAGTGAAAGTTATCACCCCCTTCTCTTATTCCCCTCTATTACACAATCAATGTAGAAATTATTCACATTTCAGATTCTGAAATGGTTATGTTTTTGTGTTGATTTTCTTGAGCAAAACTTGGCAGATACAAAAAGAACCAGCTTGAGATGGATTTTCAAGTACACACATACCTCTATACAGACAATGAAAAATATATATGTATATATATATATATTTTAAAGCTGAAAAAAATATGCCTTTAATGACTACTTAAGTCCTGACTAGAAAAGATACTTGCTGAAACCATACCAATGATTAGTCTCTTGACCTTTCTTCAACTTGAAGTCATCAGCTATTGTTCACCACTGATAATAATAACAACCTTTATTTTATGAGGTGAGTGACAGACAATCTGTAGAGACCACAGTCTTTCACAAGAGCAACATGCTTGAAAAAGAAATTATATTTAGTAGGCTTGATACAGTGAAATTAATTCAGAACTTTTACATCAAACACTAGAAGCATTAAACACTATGTAAAATAATAATAGTAATAATAATAATGCAAAATACTTTTAAAGGAAAAAACTGCAGCAGAAGGTTGTGCAGCAGAGTAGTAAGTTATTTTTCCTTTCCTTTTTTTATTCCTTCTCTCTCTGAGAAAGAAGAAAGTTTCTGAAAGTTTTCTTTTCCTTTGCTGTATTTTGAAAGGGAAGAGGAAGAAAATCTGAGACTGTATGAAAAGTTACATTGAATATCTTATCTTTAACAATGGCCAGTTCTGAATCCTTAGGTATGAACACTATTATACTTCATTTAAGAGGAGGGGATTTCTTCCTAATCACAGCTAGCAATCATCTCATGACCTGAAGCTGCAGTGGCTGCCCCCTTCACATTTTTATTCTTCCTAGTGTAATTGCATATGTTACTCTAGACCAGACTTGAATGGCAGTCCCCTTAAGAAAAACCCCAGGAGGTAGAGTTGATAATACTGTAGGTGGCCCTCATTCCTCAGAGTCATTATTGAACCAATCATACAATATAGTGCTAGGGGTCAGAATGCAAGTAGCAGTGCACTGTTCTGAGTGAAATGTAAAGCCAAAACCCTGAATAACTGTGGCCATTAGAGAGAATTTTTACGAGTGAAGGAGCTTGCTCCAGCAAGACCTAGCCTGAGGTATTGTACTTTACCTTCCTGTCAGTTCAGTCAGTCCCTTAGCCTGTATTAACAGTATATAGGAGGTCTGTGTATGCTTAAATAACATTCCTCTACCCCAGTGGAAGGAGCTGCAATTCACCAGTGGGATTTTCAGTTTGACAGAACAATATAGTTTAACCTGTTAAACTATTATGATGATCATTTCTCCCGAAGGATTGTAGACTAACTGTCCTTAAACACAATGTGCTTCCCATTATTCAATACAAATGTATTACTCCTATTACCTCCTTAGCAAGCTGCAGAACAGAATATCCAGAATATCCATGAATACTGGGAAGATCAGTGATTGGTTGGAGATTTATTTGAAGGAATGTCTCTTTTACCCAACAATACTCATACCCCAGATTAAAGGCTTTGAAGTAAGAACAGTAAGCAACTAAACTGAAGTTATTAGCTCTCAAGAGATTCTTAGGTATTAGAAAATTATAATATAATGTTCATCAAAAAACTGAATTCTTAAATGGCTTCAAGAACCTGGATAACTAAATCTCACTAAAATACAATACAATAAAATAAAATAATAAGGAAAAACAACAACAACAACAACAAAACTTGATTAGATAGTTTTGAAAATCTCTGCCTAATTTTGTAATTTTGTTTGGGGTTAGGGTCAAAGGTTTCTGCCAGCTGAAAAGTCTCAACATTAGGTAACTATCTCTGAGTTGTGTGAAGCATCTTAATATGTAAGAGTACTGTAAAGATGTCAGCACTATAATCTTCAACCCACCTAGCCAGAGAAGGATTCAAAAGTCAAATGATCCTACATTTCATATCAGTCTCCATAGACTATGGCAGATGGATCAGGTGACCACTGGACTGACCAGCAACACTCAGGGAACTCTGACACTGGCTTTCTGTAAGCCTCTTCTTGGTGCTTCACTTTAGTCATGTACAAAAATTTAGATATTTTTATTTTAAAGCTATTGTGGGAGCTACTAATAAAAGTATTGGACAAAAAATGATTTTGTATTTTATTATTATTATTTATTACTGTCTAAACAGTACCATATTTCATTCATATGCAACTTTCTTTGAAGAGTAAGCATCTGTTTCTAGGTGTGGATAACATCAAAATTTCAGGCAATCAGCTTGACACATTTTTCTATGTAGAGAAGATCTATTTTAAACTATTTTTAATGTTACTAAAATATAGTACTCATATTTTTTCCACTTCCTAAGGTTTAAGTACATTTGTCGCCTGAGAGGTCAGATCTAAATTGAATGGATCAGCAAAGTGTACTACTGTCAATGAAGTTATTCAGGTTTAAATTATCTAACAGTATGGACCAAAGTGATAAGGACTGGCAGGAGAAAAGCAGCAAAAAATCTTCAAACACACATTTTTAAAAACACTGTAAAATATTATTATTTCTGCTAAATATGTAACATATAAAGGATATACAACATATTCATACTTTTGTAAAGATTATGCAGTTTTTAATGGCTTTGCCAGTCAAGCATAATCTACTCAGCCTAAAGACAAACTGCTCCAACTGTATACTGTACTGCACATTTGTGTGTTTGTGTGTAATTGCATGCATGTGAACAAGAGAGAGAAAGGCATTTACATCCATAGAAGGTTACTAATTAAGCAAACTACACACTTTTTTTTTTATCAAAACCTCAGATATTTTCTTTTGCTATTTATTGTTCATTGAAAACTGTTCTTTCTCTAACACTAGCCACAAAGGATTTTGTGAATTCTGTGGCTTATGTTGACTATTTTGCAATTTATACTAGCGTAAAATAGTAAAATATTCCCAGCACATACACTTAATCAAAACAAGCCCAATTAAGCTCAGTACTACAGATTCCACCTCATTAGCTTTCTGTTCCTAAAATATAACAGATGTGATTGCTGCGGGCCATGAGTTAAAGACGAATTTTTCAGCTAAGCACTTACAATACAACCTAAAGTTATATGAAGATTTAATTATTACTTTCATTTTCATGGCTTCCTGTAAAAGCTCGTTTTTCACTTAATAGCTATAGCATTCTACTACTGCACTTTACCCACTGTTATAGAGTAAAGTATCAAAATATGGAAGAAGATAAAGGTCAGGGTCCTATTTTCACTCTTGGCCTTATATATCGGATGGGTGACTTTGTAAACTTGTAGAGCTTTTATCCTTTTTTTTAAAAACAAAACAAAACAAACAAACAAACAAAAAAACTAGAATTGAGAAAAGAATTTCAGCTTGCAGAATCTCATTTCTGCCTAAAAACTCTCACTGTGTGAATGATTGTGCAGCATATTTACTTGGCATTCTTCAAAAGATCTTATGGGTTAGGGTACAAGCAATAGCTGACTACTACTCCCCTCACATAACTCCTGGAGCTTCTTAGCTGTATTTTAATGGTTTAGAACTATCATCTTTGGTATAATGTCCAGTATAAAGAAAATATTATCCCTTTTCTGTAGACAAAATGCCAAGGAGGATTGTCATAAAACTAAAAGGGAAACAAAAGTAAGCACTGCCAGTTTTCAGTAGCTGATTTTCTTTGTCAGCATCCCAGTGTCAAGCTGGTGACCCTCTTCCACACATCATCCTTGTTACTGAAGCTCAAGTCTCTGGTGGGTGATCAAAAATCTCTGTCCAAAGCATAGGAATTCCAAGAATAATACATATGAAACTGTCTGACATGTCTGCATGGAGATTTCCAAATGAGCTTGCTGCTCCCAGTGAATGAAACTTCTTTACAGATTTAGTGCTGATCATCAGTCACATCATCCTCTCTTCTTATTTCCCAGAAGATTGAGAGTCATCCTCTCATACTTAGGAACCACATTCTCACACTGTTTACCCAGTGGGGTTTTTGGCTGCATTGTGTGAAACAAAAAGACATTATTTTGCCTGTCTCAGGATCTGTGCAGTGCAAGATCTGGCCCAATTCCTCAACATCCTGGTTCAGTAAAGACAACTCTACATAGACCTGTCCATGTAATACAAATCTAATCCTGTATAAGTGGGAATAAAATAGTCCTATTTATATTAGTAGCAATAGTAGGAACCCTAAAAAGGTCTTCTTTGAATAAATTCTTGCTTAAGGTAGGACTATAATAAATAAGTTCTTGCAAGGCAGGACTAGCAATAAAAATACAAACACAAACAGCCTGATTCAACATTCTTGCTGCATTTTTATGCTGGATGACTTTTTAAAAGTCTGTAGTTGCTCTCTCAGTGGGCTGGGTATCTGAGATAGCTTAATTGAAGTCAGTGGAGCTACATATTGACATAAAACTAGTGTACTTAATAGGAGGTTAACGCTCAGGAACTCAGAAAAAAAAAAAAAAAAAAAGTCTTTTTTTTTCTCCTCCCCAAAAGATTCATCAAAAAAAATGAGCATGTTTCCTTTGAGGTTTGCACTGAAAAGGAGACATAGCTTTTCTGTTTGTTAAAATGTGCAAGGAGATAAATAATGAAAATTTCTAGTGATTAGTCACTCAGGTCTTTATTTGTGGAGCCCTGGCACAGACACACTTCAGATAATAGCCCAATTTAATATTTATAATGTGCTAGGTTTCTCTAAATATATAAATTTGGCAATTATCATGGGAGTTATCCCTTATTTATCTACTTTTGACTTTTAATTAGTAGGACTGTCATTTAATCGTTAACAATCTCCCCTTCCAAAAAACGCCCTACCTGCTACTCCTTTGGTGAATGTGCCCCCATTGTGTCACTATCCCTGTTAGAAAATCCACCTTAGTTAATCCAATGACAAGCTCTCATATAATAATACATCTACAGAAACAGCCTCTTGAAAGGACATCTCACATTGACTGGGCACCTTGCAACTTCTACACTGTTATGGACCCACCGGCCTTCAACAGACCAACTATTAGGGGACTCACAAGGTGACCAGTGACCCTTCAAATCTTAGAAAAAATATTGCATTTTTGTGAGTGGACAGGGGAGGAGGAAGCCCAGCACAGTCTGTTTAATTAAGCATAATAATATTCAATGTAAAGATTATCTCTCCTGACAATATAAAATAATGTCACAGAAATGATACCTTTGTTAAAAAAAGTTCTTTCTAACATTAATCAAGTCACTTCCATAGAGAGATGAAACTACGAGCTCTAACACGCTAACATTCAGCAATGTGTTACTAATAGCATTATTAAGATATACCATATATAGCTGCATGGAGTGTCTTATACTGAGCTAGTGCCAAGTCCCAGTTTGTCAAGCTGGGACATGGGAATGGCAAAATAATTTCATTGGCTCCACCTGCTAATTAAGATGGAGCTTAAAGCATGGAAGTTGAGAACCTTAGCAGATCTACTGTCCTATTCCTCCAGGGTGACTTTGTAGGGAATAGTGAAAATGCTTAATATAGTCACTGTTGCATGTTAAATGATTGTAAGGGAAGTGTAAGTGGTACAGGTAAAATTAATAAAGGATGAACACTGCCATCATTGTGCAGTATTCACTCCTCCCTCTCCACTCATCCCTGCTTTCATGTTTGCCCATACTGCTATAAGAATATATATTTTTTTTCTAACATAGGGACTCTTGACATTTGCTTTAAAATCAAACTGTCTTCCTTCAATGTGATGTTACCCAGTGTATATTATAGAACTTTGCCCTGAGAATGTGATGGGGTAATTTAGGACCCTTTCATCTATTTATGTTTCCTAGCAATTTCCATTATGAAGGAATCTTGTGGCTTTCTCATTTGAGGAACTCTTTCACCACCCAGTTTTGCAGCAAATGAATGAATGCAGTATCCAGTTTCTCATGTACTTGTTCACTGAGTTGTTTTTCATCTTACACTGATGTAATTATTCTTTCTCTAAATCTGCCCTGTAAAATCAAACAATAATACACTTCAGCAAACTAAGTGTTCCTCTAATACCTGCAGCAATCTCGTCAAAACAACAGCACTATCTAAATAGGTCCCAGCCTTGCATGCAAGACCTCAGAGTGCAGATGTGAGTGACCATCTGCAAACTCCCATGCATTCAATTACGAAGGGAGAGAAGCAGGTCTGCATAGTGATAACAGCAATTCTCTCTCTATCAGACATGTCTTAATCCCTTTGATAAATCCATACCCAGTTGCTGCTCAGCACACTACTTTGCAGTTAAGAAGTTATTTAAGGTATACTGTTTTCTGATGTTTCCCCCTTTACGGTCGCTTACTTCTGAAGATGCTAAATTAATTTGATTTTACAAACTGAGGTGCATACATATTGTCAAACAAACAAATAAATTAAAATAAACTACTTAATTGACTCACTGTTACATTCTTCTTTTTATTTTTCCTTTACACTGGATATTTCCTATTTCCTTATTTTCCTTTTCTGTTTTTCTGGTGTATTCTTTAAACTGTTAGTACATCTTCACATGACTGCCTGGCTTTTGCTGAGGTAGGTTGTGTGGTTTTTTTTTTCTTGTTTGTTTTATTTAAAATCTTGGTTAACTATGACATAACCAACAATTTTTAAGGATACCTCATTCTGCTATGATTCTTTTAAAACTACTCTTGCTGATTTTAGTTTATCATACCTTCCATCAATGGGGGGGACCTGGCTCTATATCTTTGATGTTGTTTTTCTCATTTTGTCATTTGATTAATTTTTGTTGCTCGTCTGTCATCCTTTCTGTTTGTTCCCACACTTCTACTTATGCTTTATTTTAGCTTAAATCCAATAAAATTAGAACAACAGCAACAACAAAAGCAAACCTGGTGTATAATATTTTATAAGTTAAACTTAAGAAGAAGACAGGATACATGCTCAGTACCTACTTTGATGCTCTGGCTCCCACACCATTTTCTTTTGAGTTTTGATTTTATATTATCTCAGTGAAATAATTGAGTTAGAATCACTTGTAGCATAATTTTCTGGAGGCAGAAAACTGAAAAGTTTACAACAGAGTCCTCTGCATTTTGAAACACAAACCTTTAATACCACAGTTGGAGCTACTCTTGCTCTCCTTATCATTCTCAGGGACATAAAAATATTAAAAAAAAAAAAAAAATCCAGTAGTAATTTGTAATGACTGTCATCAAACAACATATGTCCAGATCAACAGCAATAGGACCCAAGGGAATGGAATGAAGTTGCATCAGAGGAGGCTCAGGTTAAATGTTAGGAGAAAGTTCTTTACTGAGAGAGTGGTCGAGCACTGGACAAGGATCCCTTGGGAAGTGGTCATGGCACCAAGTCTGCCAGAGCTCAAGAAGCATTTCAACAATGATCTCAAACATATGGTCTGATTTTGGGTGGTCCTGTGTGGAGCCATGAGTTGGACTCAATGATCCTTCTGGGTCCCTTGCAACTCAGGATATTCTGTGATTATATGATTCTAACATGACACGTTCTCAACTAGTGCAAACAGGCCAAGCAGCATTGACAGCATGAATAGTGGATTTATAACATCTGAGTATTCAGCCCATTTTTAGTTCAGAATAGTAGTTGTCTGGCTGAGGGTAAATAAGTTATAACGAAAGGTCCCAGGGCATAGTTTTTTCAGAGAGTTATCGTACATTTTTTGGATCCTGAAAATTCATGCATTTGCTAACATTTTTGGATTGGTTCCCATTTTAGCTCAGATTTTGTATTACCTATACTTTAGTTCTTTATAAAAATGAAATGTGCTTCATCTCAGTCTGTACATTCAATAAAATAAATCTAAAATCCAGAGCAGCCTTAGAGTCAAAGAGAGTTATTCTGCTATAAAACTGTAATCTATCTCTCACTTGTTTGGATTTAAGTAGAATGAAATGAAGCTGCATTTAAAAATGGGACAGATGATGTTAAAAATATATTTTTGAGAACAATCTGGTGGTAGGAAAAGAGTGAATAGCCTGACCCATCAGCTTCCCTTCCATCTCCAACTGTTGTGATTCTCCAAGTGTTCACAACATGACTTAGTAGCGTCAGAGATTAAACTTACTGTTTTCTTTTTTTTTTTTTTTTTGACACATCTGTAATGCAGCAAATATTTGTATGTAGGAGATTTACATTATAGACAGAAAAAGGAACTGAAGGGTAGATTCTTACTATCAATTAGAGGTACTATTTGCACAAAAGGAGGTAACCTGTTGGATGTGCATTGATGTGAAATAAAAAGATTGCATAATGAAAATGCAGATTATATGATTGTGATTTAACAGCAAAGAAGAAAAGACTCAAAATGAAATTATAGGAATGGAGTACAGAGGTGCTTATTGGAAAGGACAAGCAGGTGTTTAGATTCAGAAAGTGTCATTATCATGACATTGTGGAAGTTGAATAGGAAAAGTGACCCATCCTATCAACTTCTGAATCTCTTCATCATGTAGGAGCCATAATTATTGCTAGAAAAGTACTGTTAAGAAAAAAAAAAAAAAAAAAAAAAAAAAAGAAGACTTGAAAATATCAATTTACTGTAGGATGGGGAAAGCAAACTGAGTACAACATTGTCACAAATTAAACCATCTTCAGCAAAGACTGAAACACCAAAAAATAAAAAGGTCAGATGTTGAAAGACATCACAGACTGCATGCAACTTACTGCTTAAATGCCTAAAACTTCAATATTCCAACAGACAGCATTAAAGACATGGTTCTGTGTCATCCAACACTGGATGCAGGTATGCAGGTACCCACTACAGTGAATGGGACATTCAAAAATTCAGAATAATGTCCACAACCTGGCTCACCTATTTAATGACTGAATGCTTTAAAAATACTAAGCTAGTATGTAGAAACAGATAGAGATTGATCTGATTTCAGGGAATGGCTGGCAGTGTGGATACTTAACCAGAAAACTGGCTGAACATCTGGAAATACTGATCAAATGTACCAAACTATCAAGCTCAAATAATGAACTCCAGACCTCAGGTACATCAAATCTTTCTGCAGGATTTTCAAAGACAGCTTAACGCTTGCATTTACAATTTGTGCAGACACTAATCCTTTCAGAAGGTATTTAGATTTGCTCCATAAATGATGAATTGATACCTTCAGAAGAGATAGTCAGGGGAAATCTCATATTCTAGTAGGCAGCAGTTTGCCTAGGTGCACCTAACTGGAAGTACTTCTGCACATTTGCAGACCTCAAGCATCACAGGAATAAGAAAGACACAAACAGATGTGTTTAGGAGCCTAATCAGCAACAAAGGATGAGGAGCAGGGGTACTCAGCAGCCTCCCTCCTGCTGCTCCAATTGTTAGGCAAAAAGATCACACTGTGTGTCCTCTCAAATGTGGAGGAAAGACATGAGAATACAAGAGCTAAAAAGAAGCTTCAGTAAATTCTTTTCCTTCCACCCTTCCCTTTCTCAACATCATATTGCAGTAGCAGACAGGAAGAGAGAGAAGAAAGGAAGTAGGAAGAGAGAGAGAAAGATGCTCAGGCTGCATTTGCTGCTCAAATTACTGTGCCCCAGAAAAAAATAATAATAATAATAAAATAAAAAATAGCAGGATAGATAGAAGGATTCTTGAGGCTGGATCTGGTCTAGAGGCCATATGTTAGAATGACTATGCTCCCATTACTCTTAAGAGAGTTGCCTGAAGAAATAAAGGCAGTGGGTAAATATAAATTAGTGTTGGTTATAGATACTCAGGTTTTGATTTCACAGCAAAGTAGCTTCATCAGCTACTTGTGCTAAATGTCAATTAAGATTGTACTCGTTAATATACAAACATGGGTTTAAATATGTGCATTTCTGTGAATTTTCACCAACTGTGAGATTACTTATGCTATTAGTATTCCTGAGATAATCCTTTGGTATGTTTTAGTACACGTTTCTCTGTTCTTATTTCCACATTCTTTTAGGCAGTATGATCCTATGAATCACGACAGTTTCACATACAATCACAAATATGCCAAAAGAACCTCAGTCCAGCATTCAATAAGATAAATATAGTTGTATTTAATTAATTATATGATGCAGTTTTAGCAGATCTTCCAGAATGTGTAGATTAATATAAAAATCAGAATCTCTTGATGAAGTTATAGGTATGTCAGGGTACAGTATAGGTATGTCAGAATGTCCCCTAATGCCTTTAAAAATGTAATATTTCCCAATCTTGTGTCCACATGAAACTGGAGCAGAACTTAAACCTAGGGCTGGGCATACTCAATAAAATAATAATAAATGTTTTCCATATTAACATTTTTGGGTACTATTGAAATCTCTTTAGGAATTAATGAAGCTATTGATAATAAATGTATACACAGAGAAACAGTATATACAGAATATTAACCATAAATCCAGAATGCTTCTAAAAGAAACATAATTATTTCTTATTTTATCATGGAAAGTTTTGCCATCATTACTTTTTCTGTTTCCATATAAAGAAAAATACAGACACTAAGCTCTTCTCTAAACACACAAAAAGAAAACACATCAAAAATTATTTCACATGGGAAATTGGAATGGTCCATTCTTTTCATTTATTTTTATGAACTACAGAACGATAAGACCCTACTCTTAACCCTATGCTATAGTGAATCAATTAAGGAATGTGCAACAAAATAAATGGAAGGCAAAAGTACAGTAAAAATTGTGATAGTGAATAGTTTTCACAGCATGCTGTCATCCCTTGGAATTAACTTCAGGAGGAGATTATTAAATCAAATATTGTAGAAAGATTTTAGAGGGATGAATAATTTTTTGAGTAATAACAACAATATGAATATTAAAATAACATATTACTATGGTTCAGAGTATAAATTGATAGTTGTAAGGGTCAGGAATTTATCCCCTTCTCTCAACACATCTGGCTAAGTCCATAAAGGGTTTTTCCCCTCAAGCATCAAGCATTGATCACTTTTGAAGGTAGTAGAAATGCAAGACTCAACAAATGAGGAGGAACATATGACAAATCCTAATTTCTCTCTCATCATCACTATCATCTGAACATATTTTACCTCAAGGAAAAAGGTTGATTTTCTGTGTTCACCACACCTATGGATGCAGGATAGATTCTTGTAAGTTTGGTCTTTTAAGTCACATAACATCTTAGTTCTCACATCCCATCAACACTTCCTTTGGGGATTCTGTATCTTTTTTTATTATTTTTATTTTTATTCACCCATTAGATTTCATGAACTAGCCAAGGTCAAACTGAAGAAAGTTGGGGGGGCGGGGAGAGAGAGGAGAGCAGGGACAAGGATGGAACAAAACAAAACAAAACAGAAAGGAAAAAGAAAACAATAAATGGTGCAATTTTCTGCTGTTGTCAATATCAGTTTGTCCCATGAGGAGAATAATGACAGTGTCTGTGGCACTATTCTAACACTATTTTTGAGAGCTTCTTAGTGACCAGCAGGAATAGCGGTTAGAGAGACACAGGAAGAAAGCTTTATGCCATGGAAGTTTCTGCTACTTGCACTGTCCTTAACACCTGGCCTACCATGAAGTTTTGGGACTTTCATAGGTTGGATCCTATGCAATATATATATGTTTTGCAGCATTCTGCTGCTGTGGATTTCAGTTGGGGTTTCTATAGCAGTGTGAAGCTGGAGAAAGACATTGAGGAGGATTCAACTATCGAAACAGGAGAAATAGCTCCAACATTTTATATTTATTGGAAGGAAACAAATTTTCATCCATTAAAATGCAGATTTATTATTATTATTATTATTTTACACAATTACAGCATTTTAATTTGTCAAATTCTTTTCAATTAAAGAGGATGGAAGTAAAGTCAAAGCTCAACATATCAAGGCAAATCTTACTTAGCACCCATAACTCTCCTTCCCACATCTGCTTGATTCAAAGCTCCAGGCAACCAAAAGATCCATTGCCTTCTACAAGCACTGAAAAAATCCTGTCATGAGTTAAAGTGGTAGTTCAGAAATCCACACTGATTACCTTTCCTTCCCAGCGTGAAACTTCCCCTGTGTTTCTTGTTTTCATAAACTTACTTGTTCTACGCAAGAACAGCAAGAACAACTGTACACCTAGAATAACACTGACATCCTCTTTTCACTTTTTCTCAAGAGGTTCTAGTAGTTATGCTCCCTCTGTACAACACTATTCAATACAAATGACTTGGACGAAACCAAAGCCACAGATCTAAGCAATTAATTGAACATCTGAACAAAATGATGAAATTGTACACAATCCATAAAAATAAAAGGGAGTTTTGCTTTCCATAAATGTTATTTTATGTGTAAAGACTTTTCACTATGAATATAGCTAAAAGAGCTCTAATAAAAATATAAAGCTCATCAATGAGAATAATTCAATATTCTACTCTGTGTTAAGTCACTGCCACTTTATGAATAACCTTCTTGGCTTTTCATCAATGGTTGTTGCTTCCTCTTCTGCTTTAGTGAACACCATTGAATGGTCTCACAACTTTAGCTACAACAATTATATGTTCCAACTTATTACAGCAAATAGAAACCACTCAGTCTAAATCTTGCTGGCTTTCCATCATATCAGATTGACCTAGAAACCCCGATTCCTTGTCTTTATTTGTTTTCTGCAGAATTCTCACATCTCTTTTGGTTCAAGTTCAACTGGTAAAAAGCTTTTCACTGGTCAGTACACTTAGCTGGTATACATTCTTTTTTTTTTTTTTTTAACATAACCGTTTTCATATTTTTCAATAGAATGTTTTTATAGATGTGCCATGACCTATAATGTAAAGTATAGAAAACAGACAAAAGAAAAGAAAAAAAAAAAGAAAAAAAGAAAGATGCTTAGTCCTTTAAAATAAAATACTTACTCATTCGGCTTGATGGAGGAAGTTAAACAAGGTTTATATTCTATCCATGTAGACTGCACTACATTGACCTCAGTGTAAACTGTGAGTTTATGTTAAGTGTCATGCACAAAGTGTCAGAGGCGACTGTTTTCTGACCAAGACTACCTGTGCTGGACAAGCTGTCAAGAGCAGAAATATTTTTGTAGTGGTCCTAGGAGAAGCCCAGTTTATTTGGCTGCAGCTCTTATTAGAACACAAAAGGAAATACATTCCTCAAAGGCTGCATCTATATTTGATGCTGGGATGAACCAATAATGTAGTTTTGCAATAAAATTCCAATAATTACATTTACTCCATACAACTGCAGTTTCAGAGAGGATTAGTGGTACATGAATAAATGTTCTCTCTAAAGAAACAGAAATTAAAGATCTGTTTCAGGTGCAAGATAAATGTATTGCAACCCCTAAATGGAATATAAAAACCCAAACTAATCACAGGTTCTTCAGATAGATTTGAATCGTAGTTTGCAGACATTTTTGTCCAATGGCTCCAAATGAATCTAGTCCAAAGCTCATATGTGCTGGAACCACATGATGTAAGGCCTTTAAGCCTTAGCTGCTTGATCTACTGATCTTCTCCAGTAGTACTATATTACTTGTTACTATACCTCCAAGGGAACAGAACACAATTTGGATAAATTCACAATCTAGAAAGAGCTCCAGCAGAAACATGGGTGTTCCTCACTACCATAGAAGGTGAAGCAGCCACAGGACCTCTTCATTCATTCACAGAGCACCAATAACAAATATTCATTGTTGTAATATTCACTTGTTGCAAAATTACGTTATTGCTCCATCCCAACATCTAATATAGATGCAGCTTTTGATGAATAGACTTTCTTTAGTGTTCTAATAAAAGTCATTGCTTATTAAGTTTAACTGCCTTTAAAAAAAATAATAATATTTGGTCTGTACAATTTGCAGCACAGTGGTTTACCCATATATCATCAAGGGGTCTGTCTGGAACAGTCCTAGTTGCTAGTAGTTTTGTTTCAAATATATTTCACATATGCCCATTGCCTACCACAGAAACAGAAGAAAATACATATTTATTGTTCTACATGTCCAACACTCGATTTTAATTCTTCTTGAAGTTAGGGGTCCCAACAATCCAAACCAGCTGCCCAGCCTCTCAGTAGAATGCATGAGCAGAGGGGTTATCTGAAACACCGGTATAGACTAGGTGACAAATACATTGAAAGCAGCCCTGTGGAGAAGGACTTGGGGGTACTGGTTGATGAGAAGCTCACCATGAGCCGGCAATATGTGTTTGCAACCCAGAAATCCGACTGCATCCAGGGCTGCATCAAAAGCAGAGCGGCCAGCAGAGTGAGGAAGGTTATTCTCCCCCTCTACTCCGCCCTCAAGAGTCCAGGATATGGAGTACCAGGGTTCCCAGCACAAGAGAGGCCTGAACTTGCCGTTGGTCCAGAGTAGAGCCACAAAAATGATCATCAGATGTATGGTGTAGCTCTCCTATGAAGACAGGCTGAGGACAGAGTTGGATAAGGAAGAAAATTTTACTATCAGGGTGAGGAGACACTGGAAGAGGTTGCCCAAAGAAGCTCTGAATTCCCCATTCCTGGAAGTGTTCAAGGCTAGGTTGGATGGGGCTTTGAGTAACCTGGTCTGGAAGGAGGTGTTCTTGCCCATGGCAGGTGGGTTGGAACTTGATGATCTTTAAGATTCCTTCCATCCTAAGCCACTCTATGATTCTATATATTATGGAATGTACCTTTAGCCAGTTTGGGTCAGATGTCCTGGCTGTGTTGCCTCCCAGCATTTTTTGTAACCACAGCCTCCTCATTGGCAGGGCAATATGAAAAATAAATAAATAAATAAATGGAAAAGATCTTAACACTGTGCAAGCCCTTCTCAGCAATAATTAAAACATTGGAGTGAAGCCAGGATTGCTCTGATCGTATTCTTCATGATCCATCACAACTGACTGCGCTCACAATATCAGGTTCATTTCTTCTGAACCAGTCCTTATTTTGGACTCTCCTGTTTCCTCAAAAATCTCCAAATTGTAACAAAATATATCATTCATGCTTCTGTCAAGTACACATGGATTTCTTCTGTTTTATTATGGACAGTCTATACCTCAGTAATGGTCATTACAGACACAAGGTAATATGGAGCTCAGAACCATGTGTGATAAAGTTTTATCACACATGCAAGAATCATTTTTGTTGTGTCAGAGTTTCCTTATTGTCTTTGTGAAGACCTCATTTCTTCAGCTTCTCATACTTTAGGCAAATTACTGAGTAGGAAAGCAGTTAGTACTTAATGCGATAACATATCAACTCTTCCAAATCCAACAATTGTGATTTTCTCAGACATTGAGAAATAACATAAAGAAAACCAATGTAGTATGAACAGTAGTTTTCATTGCTATGGTTATTATTACCATTACCATTATTATTGTTACTATATGTAAAAAAATAAAAATAAAATAAATAAAGAAGATTATGTATGTATACTGTTAAGACTTTTTTTTTTTTCTTTTTTTTTTTTTAAACTTGTTAAAATGTATTCCAGGTGTAATGTAGTGAGATGTGAGATTTTCTATTATTATATTTGAATGACATTCTTTTCCACCCTCATTGTCATTGTGGAACATGTGGTCAAGAAGTGTGACCAAGAAGGCCAACAGCCTCCTGGCTTGTATCAGAAATAGAGTGACCATCGGGACTAGGGAAGTGATTGTCCCTCTGTGCTCTGCACTAGTGAGGCCGCACCTCAATTACTGTGTTCATTAAAGACATTGAGGTGCTGGAGCGTGTCCAGAGAAGGTCTACGAAGCTTGTTAAGGATTTAGAGAACAAGCCTTAAGAAGAACTGCTGAAGGAGCTGGGGTTGTTTAGCTTGGAGAAAAGGAGGTTCAAGGGAGACGTTATTGTGCACTACACTTACCCTAAAAGAGGCTACAGAGAGGTGGGGATCGTTCTCTTCTCCCAAGTGATAAGACATGAGGAAATAACTTTAAGTTGCACCAGGTGAGGTTTAGGTTGGTTATTAGGAAAAAAATCTTCACTGAAAGGGTTGCTATAGTGGGTTTATGTGGCAAAGTTTTGGTAGGAGGGGGCCATAGGGGTGGCTTCTGTGAGAAGAATCTAGAAGATGCTCCATGTTAGATAAGGGCCCTGCTGCTGACCAGAGCAGAGACAATAAGCAATGTTATTTGCGCCTCTGTGAGAGCATATTTAAGAAAGGGAAAAATAAATAAATAAATAAATAAAATGCTTCACAGCAGCTGGGAGAGAGAGAGGCGTGAGAAACAGCTTAGCAGGTGCCAAGGTCAGAGAGTAGGAGGTGCTGCAGGCACCAGAGCAGAAGTCCCCTGCGGCCTGTGGAGAGGCCCCAGGTGGAACAGACTGTCTCTCTGCAGCCCATGGAGTACCACATGGAACCAGGATTCCATGCTGCAGCCCCTGGAGGAGACCACAGTGGAGCAGGTGGACCTGCACTGATGGAGGCTGCAGCCCATGGAGAGCCCCTGCAGGAGCAGTCCCCAGGCCAGAGCTGCAGCCCATGGAGAGGAGCCCACGCAGGAGCCGATGACCTGGCAGGAGCTGATGCCTATGGGGGACCCAGATTGGAGTAGTTTGCTCCAGATGGATGGACCCCATGGTATGGAGCCATGGGGGAGCAGTTCTTAAAGAGCTGCTGCCAGTGGGCAGCCCCCGATCAGTTCGGGAAGGACAGCATCCCATGGGAGGGACCCTATAGCGCAGGGGAAGATGGTGACCAAGAAGGAGTGGTGGAGACAAAGAATCAAGGACTGACCACAGCCCCCATTTCCCTGTTCTCCTGCACTGCCCAGGGGAGGAGGTGGAAGAGGGTGGATGGGAGGAAGGCATTTTTTTTTTTTTTCCTTTATTTCTCACTTCTCTAGCTTGTTAGGAATATGCAAGAAATCTTACTATCTCCCTATGCTGAGTCTGGTTTTCCCGTCACAATAATTGTAGAGCGATCTCCTCATCCTTATCTCAACCCTTGAGACCTTTGCATTGTATTTTATACCCCTTTCTATATTCTATATTCTATATTCTATATATTTCTATATTCTATACCCCTTAGAGGAGGGGGAGTGAGAGAGTGGCCTTGGTGGAACTCGGCTGCCTACCCGATTAAAACCACCGTAGTTGCAAAGTATTGGAAAAGGCTGTCCAGGAAAGTAATTGATTCATCATCCCTGGAGGTCTTCAAAAAAACATGTAGATGTAGAGCTTAGTGACATGGTTAAATGATGGACTTGGCTGGGCTAGGTGAAAGGTTGGACTAGATGATCTTACAGGTGTTTTCCAACCTACACGATTCTTTGATTCTCTGTTTTATAAATAAACAAGCAAATACTTTTAAGTTGGTTGTAATGCCATAAGTTACTGTGTAACATCACAACAGCATGTTGGTATAGTGACATATATCAATCAAATAATGAGTTCAGAAATGTAATAGAATAATCTGCCACTTTGGGAAAACCAAGCTTACAACAAATTCATCTTGAAAGAAAGATTTATTTATTTATTTGTCAATATGTGAAGATAAATCTCTGGCTGCATCTACAACACTGAAAATCTGACCTTTTCTGTTTCCACACCATGACAGGCAAAAACATTGCCACAACACTGAGTTCAAGACTGTTGGCTTGGCAGAACCCCACTGGAAGGGTGAGATCAGTCCCACCAGTCTTACCAGTATTTTGTTGTATAGTCTCTATTATCCCTGTCAAACAGAAAATTAGGGTAAAGGTCTAGCAGAAAAATATATCTATATATGTTATATAGATATTTATTATATATATATGTATATATATAATTAAAAGTTAAGTGGGATAAAAATCATTTGGATGAGACTTGAAAACTTATCTTAGTGGCAAATTACATGTATTTTTATAGAAGGACAAGTTTATATAATCAGATACATCCTATAGTGTATTCCCATGTTAGTAATAAGTACTAGAATACAAGGAGAAAAAAAAATAAAATAATTACAGTAAGAACCTAAAAGCCTCTAGATCTATCTGAACATTTAAAATTTTTCAGAAGAAACAAGGTGTTTAAGAAGGAAATACATAGTTTCCTTTTAAGGCTTTCTGGTTAATTGTGGTTATTTCATACTCCCAACTTGGAGGAAGAGAATTGTTGATTTCACCTTCTTACATGGAAATAAAAGGTCAACAGCTATAAAAGTAAGGGGAATATATCAGAATCAAGCTATTTTTGTCTGTAATCATTTATTAAGGAAAAGATTTATCACACACCTTCCACAGATGTATGGTAGTAGATTTTTTTTTTTTTTTTTTAACTAATCTAATTAAAGTCAATTTGGGGATAGTGGTAATTCTCTAATTGTTTCTGAGACATACACATTAGCAACAGAGAGTGTTGTGTTGTCATAGCAACAGGCCTACGGTAATGACTTCAGAAATAGAATTGAATTATGTCACAATGGCAATTTGGGAACAGCTGCCTCTGTGCAAGTTTAGTTAGGAGGGACAGAGAAGTGTGCTGGATATGATGAAACCATGTGAGGATTTGCGGATCCCACCTTTAGGTGCCCATGCCCTTCTGTAAGTGTCTTAATGCTTGGCTGAGGAAAAAAAATAAATGTGTTTTTATTATGAATGTTTTGTTTTAGTATTCTGTAGTTTCTGTAAAGTCCTTTCTCAAGCATTAAGTTTGGTACTTTGCTCAATGATGTAGCTGCACAGAGTAACACATCCAATGTATGGGTGAGGGCCTCTGCATGTTTTCTTTTTCCTACACATGATCAACAAATAAGGGTAGATAAATAAGAGTGTGCTGTGGTCCTGCCATAGCCCTCAAGTACTAATGTATAAACAAGAGACTTAAAAGTACACCTGTCACATTAAAATTCAGGACAGCAATGAGCAATGTACTTCATCAGATGGGCTGGCCTGTTGAGTAGAGTGTCTCAGGATGTTGTGTATGAAGATGCACTCCATCTGCTTTCAGATTAGCATTTACAGTGAGCAAGCTGCCTGACCTTAACATTTTTCATTTCACTTTTCACCTGAGTTTTGCTGGTTCTCCATGATTCATTCTTGGTCTTAAAAAAAAAAAAAAAAAAAAAAAATTGAACTAAGATTAAAATAGTAGAATTTCCTTTTCATTAATTAACTTGAAAAAAATAATTGTTATTGACTTAAATGGCAAATATCTGGCCAGATTGCAACACTTATGCTCACAGCATGGCACAGTTCTCGGAAAGGTGATTCAGGACAGTTTATGGAAAACAAGACATCAGATGGTAAAGTTAATCTCCAAAACAGCTTTCTTTGCGCTAATGTAGGAAAGGCAGGTAAGAGTAAAGGTAAGAGTCCAGATTTTGTATGAAGCAGAAACTGTGAAGGAAACTTCCTTCTGCTTCATATGACTCCATATTTAGTTGTCAGGTATTAAGAGAGTAGTTCTAAGTTTCCTGGGGAGAGAAAAAGAGCAGACTGTGAGACTGTAAAAAGAAAAAAGTAGGATTAGATATTTCAGGAAATAATACTAACTGGAAATATAGATTGGAAGAGTGTTTTAAACAAAAAAACAGAAACTTCTTAAAACTAAAACCTAGTAGTTTGGTGAACCAAGAAATTAATAAATTTTGATTATGGAGTTGTGTCCAGTGTTATCTTGCAAGATATGATTTCCACATAAAATTTATCTGGTGCTTGAAGTTTTCACAATGCACTTCTATGTGTATTCCCTACTGTTCAGTAAGGGCTGAGGTCATACTGCAGACAGCAGCATGTTCTCTCCCAAATACTTAACTGTCTGTTTTCAAAACATGTCTACGAACAGAATGTCTTTGAAACAGCTGTGCCTATGACAAAGTTCATTCAACCTGGTGGACAAAGTAAAAGCTATGGACAAGCAAAGGGGAAGGATGGATGGACATACAATATGATCACTTAAATCTTATTTCTCCAAGAAAACTTATTGAGAAAACAAAAACAAAACAAAACAAAAAACACTTCCAAACAAAAATATATCAAAGAACTAATACTTTGAGCTTAATTCTAAACAAATGTCATAAATTCAAACTCTTGTTTATGTTCATTCATACCAGAAAGCAACAGGCTGGTATAGTAACATGTCACATTTCATGACTTTGCAGAATAGATGTCAGGAATGCACTACTGGGATCAACTACTTAGAGTTCAGTTTGAAGGATTGAGCAAGTAATTTTTCCTGAGTTAATGGAAATCTGTCCTAAAGTATGTGTTCTAACACTTTTAAAGATACTTCTCTGTTCATCAGTCTGTCCTACCAACTCTGGTGTGAGTGTGAAGTTGTGGCAAAAGGGATTTCCTATTCATAATTTGACCTGGTGGACAACAACTTTCCTAGTAAATTGCTGATGTTGCTGAGGAGGCAGCAGTATCAAAGCCCTTGTGGATGAAGATACAAGTTTTGGGAGGCTTTGGCACTTCTATAAAATGCTGCTCCCTGAATGAAGAAAAGCAAGCTAGAGGAAAACTGTATGTCCTGGTAATTTTAAAAAATTTATTTATTTTTCATTCTTCACTGTAAGAAAATCTAAATCTTCAAACCATTTGTTTGAAAACACAGTGTTATGGAAATGATTATGGGTGTGCTCCTTAACCTTGTTTGGAACCTGTTTAACCTCACTTCAGTTATAGGAGACCTATGCTCAAATTTATGCTTACTGTGATAAAGCGACATTATTTTGGTATTCTTTTCTTTGATGATTACAAGTGAGGTTGAAAAGAGTTTTCAGTATGATTCTTCTTTTCCTTAGCAGTATCCAAAACTCCATATTATAGCTGATCTTCACCTCTGATCTTAAAAGCTTCACAGGCCAAAAGAGACATGAGATGAGGAAGGAAACAGAGAATGCTGATGAATATTTCCAGTTACCACCCATAAGTTTTGTGAAAGAAGCAGGTGCATTTCCGTAGTGGTAGAAAGTTTAGTTGGAAACACTTTATAAGTACGTCAAGTTCATTTTTTTTTTATCAGTCAGAGCAATCACATTGTTTAGACTACTGATAATGTATTTGTATGTAGGCAGCTGCCAACTTATACAGCTAATCAAATTAAGCCCTGATCAAAAAAAAAAAAAAAAAAAAAAAAAAAAAAAAAAAAAAAAAAGTTATACAGAAACATGTAGTTTACTGGTCTATCTGTCTCATTTCAAATATCATGGGTTTAAACAAGTTTTGGGTGACTCCAGGGCTGGGCTCCCGGGGAGCTTTCTTCAACTCCTGGCAGATTATCCATAAGGACAAGGATTCCACAAACTGTGAAATATCCAAACCAGATTCATACAGTGGATCAAGAGCCAGGACCTCTGCAACCACACAGTGGAAATGACAGTAATATCAGTCTAATAGCTATGATTATTTGAGAAACTGACAAGAACACTAATTATCCTAAATTCCTGCAAATGTAAAGCCCTACTTTTCAGCAAGTTCTGCACATCGACTTTAACTCATTCTGTTCCCTCCCCTTTACCATGCCTGAGAACCCATTACCATGGCTGAGCGAACCACCTACACAAAGTATTCATGCAGGGATGTCCAACCAAGCCAGTGAACTAAGCTGCTTTCTGTAATGATCATTTCTTTAAGATACATTGTCTTTCCTTCAAGCTGACTCACTGGTTCCTTATCCTTCCTCCCTTGGAGCACAAGCATACTGAGGATCAAAGTCCATTCTGATTACAGTTTACAAAGTGTGCTCTGTACCGAATTCAGAGCACGGAAATGTGCTGAAATGCTAGCTAATGGCATTTGTGAATTCTATCACAGATCTGAGCAAAACATCACAGCTAAGTTTTACAAACACAGGTATATTCCCAGAATAATTGTTGCTTATCTGTTTATCCTTCCTCTATAAAATGGTAGCTTGTACAAGTGGTAAACTGTATTATTGTTGCTGATGACTCAGCTACACTGTCTGATGAAATATGAACACAAATTCAAAATTCACCAGCTGTCAGAGCTATCCGTTCTCAAAGGGCATTGTACAAATCTAGCCTCTAATAATAATGGGTCCAAGAGTACAAATCTAGAGAGCACATGCAGAACTGGAATTAGCATTCTAGAAGTGAAATATATTGTTCCTTCAAATTAAGATAATCTTATGATAAAAGAGGCTTAAAGGATCTCCAACTAAAATAATACTGTGAAATACAGTAAGATTAAAATGATGATAACCTTGCAAATAAGCCAGTTCAAGATGCAGTATACTAATTTGGTATGGATTATAGACCAAAATTTGGGTTATTCCTGGCCCCACAGAAAGGTAAAGACCCTCGTCATTAGTTGGAAACAGGAGTAAAATTCAGCTAACACCAACGCTGTCCAGCCTCTCCTATCATGTTTCAGCAATGATAATGTCCTCTTAATGCCAAAAGCTATTATTTTGGTACTTCAGTTGTCATACCTGCAGACTGAAAATCTCAAGCAACAACACACTAGCACCAAGTCATAAAACAGGACACAAGCAACAAAACACAAAAACACAGGCACAAGGTTGTTTTTTTGTTTGTTTGTTGTTGTTGGTGGTGTTTGGTGTTTTTTTTTTTAATGTAAAACCAATTTAGTTTTAAAAATATATATTTATTTTTCAGGCACAAGTGAGCTCAAATGAAAATATGCACACTTTGAAATATATTGGAGTTGGGGCATACTCCTAAGACTGTGAAAATGAGTCTTGTCTCATTTTTGTCCCATCTGTCTGCATCCATCTGTTGTCTCTCATCTTATTGTTATACTTTTTATAATAGAGACAGGTTTGCTTCATTATTGATCTGTATTTACTCAGCACCAAGCACAATGGGGTTCCAGTCAACAATCAAAATTTTGAGGTACTGTGGTTAGACAGATACATGTATAACAATACATGGAGAGGTATCATTTATGGAAATGAAGTGAGCTCATAATGCAAAAGAAAATTACATAATTGAAAAGCGCCAGGGAAGGATGGAATTTACAATTATTGGTTAATAAGCTTAACAAATTAGAAACCTCGGCTCAGATTACATCCACAAAACATTCTAAGTGAAGGTGTAGCTAGAAGAATAGTGGAAGTAAGGACTATGTTCTTCATTTTTTTTCAGTTACACTCTAAGATTAAAAATTGTGATCAGGTGTGGCAGAACTAAAAAGAGAAGAAATAGACATTAAAAAATTATGCTGCTAGCCTTTATGTCATAAGAACATTGAAAATAATTAGAATCCTTCAAGAATAAAAAGGAAGTGAGAAAAAAAGAACATCCAGCCCTGCATATTTTCAGTAGGCCATGCAAAGACTATATGTTAATATGCTACCCAAGTGAATTATAAGATTATTTTGAATTATGCTTTGGTAAAATTAATGCAAATTTGCATGGACTAGTATCTACTGTATCTAAAATACTAAATAAAATACTGGACAAACTAGGTATAGAGCTTTTCAACAGCAACTCCTTGTTATCCTTCCTCTTTCTTATATCCCTATTTCCACTGAGTGAAGAGCATACATACAGCGGAAAGACTATTTAATGACTAAAGAAAGGAGACTTATTTAACTTTTTTTTTTTTTTTTGACAGAGAGAGAGACATGACATTTTTATTAATGTGTTAAAATGATTAAATATATGTTTAAAATCATAAGGTATTTAAAAACTGCGTAAATATATGATAAAAATGTATATTGATATGATATCAGATCACCGGAATATTAATATTAAAAGCTTTTGAAATTCCTTGCAAACATATTTTTTTAAATAAATAAATTAAGGAAGCATAGAATAAATAATCTTGAAGTACAACTAGATAGATTTAGAGACTGTTTTGACTATATAGGGAATTCAGGATTAAGTCTCAGTGCAAAAATAATGTATCAGAAGGTGGAAGTGAGTATAAGCTGTAGAGAAGGAATACAGAAATCTTGCCAAATCATGAGAGATGTTGTTAGGAATGCCAAAACGTAACACATGTTGAATCTGACAAGGGAATTGGAGAGCAAGAAGAGCCTCTACTGCTATATAATGCTAAAAGAAAGTAAAATTATAGGGCAGGTGATTCAATGACAGAGGATGCTGAGAAGGCTGAGTAGTCAACTTTGCTTCAGCTTCACAGAGATGGTCTCAGGTTTTTTGTGTCTAGAAACAAGGTTCCAGGAAGAAGGTAACTATCAGCACTGGAAGAAGATCAAGCCATGTATCTCTTGAGAAACCAAACCCTTCTCAAGTCCATAGAACTCACAAGAATGCATCCAAGGGTATAGATAGCTGGCTGATTTCATTGCAAGGCTACTGTCTATCAACTTCAAAAGGCCCTCGGATACTAGGAGAAAGGCAGATGTTGCATCCATTTTCAAAAAGGTCAAGAAAAACAGTCCAGAAGACTGCAAGCCAGTCAGTCCAAACTTAGTTCTAGTGAAAATCATTGAATGTGTCCTCTAGGAAGCCATTTCTGAACATGTGAAGCAGAAGGTGACTAGGAAGAGACAGAATGGATTCACAAAGGACTAAATACCTGCTTGTTACCTACTTAGACCTAACTGATTGCCTCCTGTGAGGAAGAAACAAAAACCAACCAACCAACCAAACAAACAAACAAAAAAACAGCCTTATGGTTGAGAGTCAAACAGTAACTGTTGGTAACTGTTGTGTATCTTGACTTTAGCAAAGTTGTTTTTGACAAGGCTTTTTGTTGCTTCCTCAACATAATCCATGTATTCAAGTTGGCATGTTATGATCTAGATACATGAACTACTAGATGGGTGAAATACTGCTTAAATATTAAATACTTGGGCACAAAGATAGCAGATAATGGTTCATATTCTACCTAGTGCCAGGTCATGCAGAGTTTCTCAGGGATCTACCCTGGGGCTCATTTAATGCTTTTATGAGTGATGCACAGAAAGAGGCAGAAGGCCATTCTTCAAATTTTCAAATTATACTAATTTTAGGTGAACAGTAAAGGACAGGGCTGCCATTCAGACATATAGACAGGCTGGAGAAACAATCCTAGAACAAATTTATGAAATTCAGTAAGGACAAATGCAAAGGCCTGCAATGGGGAAGGAATAATCGTCTGCATTAATTCAGGCTGGACACTGAGTAAGGATAGATCTGCAGAAAATGGGTTGGGGGTGCTCAAAGTAGGCTATACATGAGTCAACATTGCACTGCTGCAGTGAAGAAGGCTTACAAGATAAGAAAAAATAAATTCTGTATGAACGAAATAATGCCTGATCAAGGAAACTTCTTAGCAGTCTTTAGATCACACCTGTAATATTGTATCCAGTTTTGAACTTCCCAATATAAGAAGGGTGCTGTTACAAGAGAGTTTACCTGGTGGCCCCAGGATGGTCAGGGCCTGAGGACTTACCTTGTGAGGAGAGGCTGAGGGACTGGCTTTTTCAGCACCAAGAGCATGGGTGGGGTCTAACTGCAGCCTGACAGTACTTTTGGGTAGCTTACAAAAATGAAGCCAGGTTCTTTACTTAGGTGCATAGTGAAAGAAGGAAAGACAGTAGTCATGAACTGAAATAAAGTTCTGGTTTGATATGAAGTAAAGAATGTTACCTATGAGAATAATTAAGCCTTGACACAGAGAATCTGTTATTTTTCAGTATTTGGAGGTTTTCAAACCTGACAGGACAAAGTGCAATGCAACCAAGTCTGTATTTAGGATTGCACCTGCTCTGAGCAGAAGATCAGACTAGGAACCTTCCAATCTGAATTGTTTCATGACTTTTAAGAATATGGTGATACTGAAGACTGAGCTCTGCATAAAATAAATAAATGAATAAATAAAATATAAATGAAATGAAATAAACCAATAAATATAAAAAATATTGTTCAATATGACATTCTTCTGTAATAAAATGTTCAAAGAGACAAATAAAATTGGAGAAGCTGGAAGATGTTAGTACTGTGATAGAGAATAACAAGTTTCTATGTGAAAGGCTGAAAAGAAGAGTGAAAAAATGTTCTGAGAGAACTCTAGATGTTCTGAAAGAGAAACATATAATGGAAGTAAATTATATGGAAATAGAAGATGAACTGAGAGGATCTAGGGTAATGTTCTGAAGAGCAAATGCTGTGCAAGGTATAAAGACTACAGAAAGGAGAAAAATATAATTTTAGACTAGATAAGGCCTTAAGAGAACAAGACCATTGAAAGATTACGGTATTTTTCAATCATTACTTTGAAATATAAAAATAAATATATATATATATAAAAATGAAGGGAAGAATGTTTTATCTTAAATTTGATTTTTCTGTTTGAGAAGAATACTGAATTTAAAACACAAGACTAAAAAAATATAATCAGTTAAGCTAGGAACCTAAAAAATCATTTGAACTTGAAAGGGTATAAGTGTAATACCAATTCTTCGTGATGCTTTGGAACTGTGCACCATGAAAAGCTGTCGCTGTCATAGGCCTTGTGTCCTTTCCTCAAGCAGCAGTACTGGGCATTTGAAAATACTGAAGAATTAATTAATTTTCCAAATTCATCAATGCTTTGGTCCAAGTTGGATTCACATTAAGATACTTTTTCTTATGAAAATCTATGTGGTGAAGATTCCAGCTCTAACAGTAGTCCTCCTACTGCTTCTAATCACAGTAGTGATTAAGAAAAATCTTAGCTGGGTGTAACAGTGAGTGTAAGGACTTAATATAAATTGTTGCAAAACCTAGTAAGGTTTTCTGATAGCACAAATAAATAACCATAGATAGTGCACAAATGTTTTTCAGCAGTAAATATCCAGCTTCCGATTTTTGTATCTGCTAATCATGAGAATGCCACATAATGCTTTATTTGTCAGCTTTGTTCACAAGCACTACCCACTGAGTATTTCATCCAGTCTTTATATACTTAGAGCCAGTCAGGGAGTGGTGTGGTTTTGTCCAGTTTGGTAGAAGAGTGATTAAAATCACAAAACTTATCAAAGCTGTAAAACTTATCTCCAGACTTTTCCATTCCCTGGGGCTGCTGGCTCCCACTCTTACCTTCTGCAGAAAACTGTCTCCTTCTAATTGCAGAACTAATAGTTAAAATAAAACATATCCTTGAATACCAAGTGAGTCCTTAGATGCTCAAGCCACAGCTTAGCTTCTAAAGTCAGTCTGACTTTTTCATAAAAAGGGTGATAGAAAATTGGCATAATAAGATATAGAAAGGATATTTCCAGCAGCATTACAGTTCAAATGAAAACAAATACAGCAAAATGTTGCAGACGGTACAAAACAAAACAGCAGCAACAACAACAACTACCTTAGGTAATTAGCAATGAAACAAGATATTCTGACCCTAGGAGCAGTTTACCAACTCAAATTCAGAATCAGCAGAATGTTGCCACCCAGTTATAAAATATTTTTGTTCTATTTATCCTCAAAATGTCACCATGCAGATTCTTTGGAAGGATGGAACAGGAAGAATATGAGTAATGTGTAAGAAACACAACCTATCTAGCAATCTCTTCCTATATACTATTTCTGAAAATGTCACTACCATGCTGAGTCTACTAATAGGATCATTAGCTCATCAAATCAGATTCAGAATCTAAAACTGAGAAATGAGACACGCTTCCAAAATATCTCTGAAGAAATAGCTAATTAGGTGGAAGATGGTATGGTCTTGGCTCTGAAAAAGGTCAAACTAAAAGTAAGGCTTATAGGGTAGAATCTTAACAACCAAAACATAGTTTTGAAATACCAGGGAATAAGAATGCAAAGGACATTAGCATCCTATAGTCTCTTACATGTAAAGTGGTATGTGGAGAACCAGACTTGAGATACAACTGAATTTCTGTCCCTTGCTCAGACAATCATATAGATCTCCAGGGATGCTGTTTTCCATGTTGTATGCCTGGCATACAACAAGCAACATCCACTCCCACCAAGGCCCCTTCTCAAGTTTTACAACTTTGTGATAGCTATAGTTGTTGTCAAGTGGAATTAAGAATACAAACTGTATTCTTTTGTAAGAACTCTTTTTTTGTATACAAATTTAATTTTGTATTCAATTCTTTTTTGTATACAAATTTACTACTTATTAAAAAAGATAAAACTAAAATAAATTAAGATAAATTAAGATAGAATAAAATAGAATAGAATAAAATAAAATAAAATAAAATAAATAAAATAAAATAAAATAAAATAAAATACATTGCCTTACATTATAGGATAGTTTACATGGAAATAGGCATTACACAGTGGGACTGAGAATGTTCATGATATATTCAGAGTTATTATTCTAGGCTATAATTCCACTGTCTACCTTAGTAAATTCACATCTGTTTCCCGTCACAAATTATTTCATATTTATGTGTACCAGTATATATATATATATATATATATATATATATATATGTCTATATATATATATTTCAAAAGAATAATATAGCCGGTCACAGAAACTTCATATATTAGGTAATGATGAATGAAATAAAATATTTCAAACATCATGAGTTATTTCAATACATATGAGGTGGTAAAGGGCTGTCATAAGAGATTTGAGGAGGCCTGTTTTTACTCATTATAAAATGGGAAGTTGGGAAGAGGAACACAGCATAAAGAAGCACTACCTTTTTTTTTTTTCTTTTTTTTTTTCTTTTTTTCTCAGAGCAAAAATGCAAAAAGAGTACAGGTAGCACAGGATCTTAATCTGCTCCACAAAGCTGAGATGAGGAACTGGAGTGAACAGGATCATTATGGTTCCTGAACTTGTCAATTTGTGGAGAATTCAGATGGAAAAAGACAAAGAAAGATACAAAGAAAAGAAAGGTAAGTTGCTAATACCAGTTTCCAAGGAGCATTCAAATATAGGTTAGAGATATGTGAGAGGCTGAGGCCAAAGCATGAAAGAAAAAGTTCTTAACAGACTTCTCCAAAGTGACAACATTTAAATAAGATGTCTTTAAATAAAAATGTCTTCCATTCATCTTAAGCTACTTAAGACTTGAGCTTATTATGGGCTGAACAAGAATCCTGGAAGCTACGTTTACACAATAGAAAGGATGGACAAAGAAGTCCTTGAAGTGTTAACTGAACAGAGAAAAAAGAAGTCAAAGCCCCATATGTTTGAGATTAATTTCCCCATAAGATAGTAAAGAAATCAAGTTAAATTTAAAATAAATAGGACTTGAAAACAGAGAGTGTAGTGCAACCTAACACATTTCCTCACTTACATGAAGAAATAAGAAGAGACAGGTACACTGTGTATATAAAAGCACCAGAAACTGCCAGAAATCTTCCAATTCAATCCCACACTGACATTAGCAAAAAATAACAAACCCAAGTAGACAATATAACAACCAGTTTATGATTACACCTCTGTTAGAGCAGCTGGCCACATAGACATTGGAGTTTGAAGAGAAGCTAGAAAATGTCCAGGATTGAGAGAGGTACAAGTACAATGCTCACATGCTGAAAAAAAAAAAGAAAAAAAAAGAGGAATAGGAAAAAATAAGACTTGCATACAAGGACTGACTAATTGACTTTGTCATCGGAGATAGTCATGAGGACTGTGGTAGGTCAGCTGAACTCTTAGAGCAAAGGGGAGTTCTACATGTATAACAACAGCAACTGGCTACCTAAATATGATTCAAAGTGATATGATACACCAGTAAAACAACTTAATAATGTTGTTTTTACAACACTGGAAGATAATGTGGGAGAAAAGAAAGAGAAATGGAAAGAGAAATGGAAAGAGAAGTCATTCATAATGCAAAGTATCAGTGGAGACTAAGACCTTTGAATATCCACAATATATTAAATATATCTCTAGAACAGGTTGCCCAGAGAACCTGTGGATGCCCCAGCCCTGGAAGTGTTCAAGGCCAGGCTGGATGGGGCTTTGAGCAACCAGGTCTAGTGGAAGATGTCCCTGCCCGTGGCAGAGGGTTGGAATTAAATGATCCTGAAAGTCCCTTACAACTGAAATCATTCTGTAAATCTATATTACGGACAATTATGTCTGAATTATTTGCACAGATTTTATTTGTACTCAATGGACAGGAAGAGTACTTACAGAATGTAAGTCATCTCTTCCCAGACCAGACATTTCAAATTGGTCCTAAAAGTACCTTTCAATATATACTCCTTTCCTGTATCAAAGTCTGAGGTGAAAATATTTAAGATTCCTACAACATATTCAGTCGACTAAACATGGCAGCCTGCTGCCATATGCAAATCTGACAATACAGTTAATAGAACCCTGCCAGCATCTCAGTTTACCCCAAAGCAGGCACATGGGGCTCGACTCAGTTGACCTCATATCTAGTGTCATTTGTGGTATGTTAAGATATTTGAAACATCTATAGACTCTCACAGATACAACAGAAAACTTAAGGGAGATCCATGTACTTTTACAGAGGCCAACTGGGGGCTATGCCAGCGCTCACTAGGGCATCTCAGATGGCAATAAACTTTTATCTGGGTAACCAAAGCAAACCTTTAGGCATATCTATACTAGTAATCTGTGCTATGCAGGTTAAAGACAGTCCAAAGAAGGGCCACGAAGATGATGAAGGGACTGGAGTATCTCTTTTATCAGGAAAGGCTAGGAGACCTGGGGCTGTTTAGACTGGAGAAGAGGAGGCTCAGGGGGAGCATCCTTATCAATCTTCCTTATCAATCTTCCCTTGTCAAAAAATACTTGAAGGGAGGGTGCAAAGAAGCTGAAACTAGCTCTTTTCAGTCATACACAGTGACAGGAAAAAACATAGTGGGCAGAAACTGAAACAGAATATTCCTCCTGAACACGAGGAAATAATTCTTTATTGTGTGGGTGCATGGAGTGGTTATGGAGTCTCCTTTCTTGGACATATTCAGAAGCTCTAGCTGTCTCTGCTTGAGCAAGGTGGGGAATTGGACCAGGTGATGTCCAGAGATCCCTTCTCACCTCAGCCATTCTGTGATTCTCTGAGTCAAAAAGAGGCTAAGAATAACAATTGCCTTTTCTAGGTCTACACTTAAACAATTAGAGTCAAAGGAATAATAGGAGTTCATAAAACAACTTCAGGTGCCCATTGCCTCTAACATAGATCACAGGAAAATCAGTCTCCCTGGTATAACAAATACTGACAGTTTAGACAGCATTGCCTTGTGACTTGGAGCCTAAAATCAACAACAACAACAACAACAAAAAAAAAAACACTGTGATAATATGGAAGACAAACTTCCTTCTAAATGACTCCTTATCAACTATCATGCCACTGTGTTAGAAATGCTGATGATACAACATTGCAGTTTAAAATCATAGGTTTTGTAAACTGAAACATCTGGACTGTTTAGCCAGCACAGTGAATCCAGTGCCAAATCACTGTTAAAACATACCATAGGACTAGTATATGATAAAAGCCACAAGATCAACAGAGAGAATTGAGACCCCTGAAGACTCACTTGTTTGAGAGGCAGAACACAAACCTCCTTCTGCCAATTATGTGTGTATACAGATAGCCTCTATGAAAACAACAACTTTTTATTATTCAGGGAATCCAATTTTCCTTGATCACCAATTAAGATGAAAAATATTGAATACATGACAGTAGTCTCATACAGTCTGCAGTAGCTTCCAAGTGACCATAAACTTAATCTGCTCTAGACTGTACTATGTCTTGAAATCATAGGGAAAAGGGAAAATTACAAATAAATAAGTAAATAAATAAATAAACCTTGTACATTATGAAAACTTCTTAAATGATTTAATTTTATATCACCTCAACCCGACAGTACCCAGTAAAGTACATATTCACATTATCCATTCAGTCACTGTAAAGTGAGACTCATCTTTCTTAACTTGGGGTGTCTGAAGGCTAGTTGTAAAATTAAAGTTAATAGTCTAGGTTATATCTTTGAGAGAGATAAAAATTTACAGTGGATCATTCATTCCATCTATTTTAACCTCCTATTTTAAGATGGGATGGGCTGAGTTCTGAAAGTATTTAACTCTCTTTGCTCACTATAAAGAGAAGTCTGATGACTTCCTTACTCTTAATGTCTAATTTATAGGTGGCCGGAAGCTGAATTTCATGCCCACATACATCTGTAAAAGAAGATTCAAAACCTGAAAATATTTAATACATTTTCTTGTCATTATATGCACAGAGAGCAAGAACACTTTTCTTAAAATGCTGCTCATGATCAAGCTTCCATATACCCCCCAAAGCACTACATGGGTGGCAGGAACACTTGCCAAGGAACTGGGAACCTGAGCTTAGCCAGTCATTCTTGGGATAGTGTTTAAACCATCAGCTGTTCTGGGCAATTAAACCCTTTCCCTCACTTGTTAAGTGAAGTCCAAAAGTACAGAATTCATGGGCCCTGAAGGACCAACATTTCTGATTTTTTAATGGAAAAGATTTCTAAAGTGAAAATGTACAGCACAGGGATTGGACCAGAATGCTCTTTATTTCTCTACTTGATCTCACTAGTTGATGGGCCACAAAAATTAGAAATTTGCATTTCTGTTGTCCTTTTAAATATAATAATAATAATAATAATAATAATAATAATAATAATAATAATAATAGACTGCTGCAGACATTCCAGTATACGATTTAACTGAGCAGTGCTACTATCTCAGGAAATGTGTATATGTCTAAGACAATAATAAACAGCACACTCAAGTAGCAAGCTACTCTTCAGGTAGGTAGAGTGCATAGGTGTTCCACCAGGCTTTTGAAAAGCTTTCTGTTATATTATTTTCACACGAATGACAAAGAGGTAATAAGGTTTCTCTGCTCTGAAGCTGTGAAATTAAGTTTGATAGCAATATGTGCACACTGCAGAAAGAAACAGGAGAAACATATCTCTTTAAGTGTAGAACACACTCGGTTTAACTTCATATATGTGAAGTACATCAGCAAAAAGTAAAGTAATTTGGCCAAGGTTCACGAGCTTTAAATCAAAATGCTTCAATTAACTTGGGGGGGGGGGGGAGGGGGCTGTAAAGAGGGGGCACGGAGAGACATAGAAGGATGTCTAAGTCCAATGGAAAATATGACATGTATCAGGAGAAATGTAGTAGCTTGAGCTGCATTTTCAAGGAACAAAGAGAACTTTAAAAAAAGACATCCCAGTGAGCCTCAGTGCTTGCTGTTCTGGTAGCAGAGAATAGCATCAGCCCACTAATCTGAACTAATAAACACTGTTTAAGCAATATTCAGCATTCATCTGTGGCTCCTCAGTACTTATAAAACTTTGAAGTCATAAATTGGGCCCATCTATACATCTGGATTTTCATTGGAAAGAAATGTAACTATGACAGAAAGTTTGTTGTAGGCAAAAAAGCAAGGAACAATATATTGATATTGAAAGTTGATATTGAAAGTTCACAAGAAATTTAAGTAGAAAGTTATAAGAATTGTTCCTTCTTCTTTCCTCCAGAAAAAAAGAAGGAAGAAAGAAGAAAAAAAGAAAAAAGGAAACTTTTTTTTATCTTCTGATGATTACAAGAGAGAAGAGCAGAATCTTCAAGCTTGCGGGAAACAACAGTGTTTAGAGAGAAGGGCAAGTACGAGCTTAACTGTATAGCTATAGAATTTGCTACAGAAACAGAATGCAAAACTTGGCTGGCCTTTCATCATTAAAAGTACCTGGAAGAGCATTTCCATTAAATAAAAATATTTTCTTAGCTTTTTACCCTTTAACTAAAACATATTAGCTATGTCAAAATGCCATTCAAAGAGCTAGCCTTTTGAAGGTAAAAGACAATGACTTTAAAAGTAGTTTGAGTATGCTGCGAGTCCTGTTAGAGAATATTCCTAAATCTGCAATCTAGTGTCAGCAAATAATAGCATTATAAAAAAGTAGGGCAAGAGTTTGGAATTCAATGTATTTTGGAAAAGAGGGTAGCAGAACATGGCAGTGTTGAAAATCTCAGATTATAATGGGTTTATATTCAGGCAGGCTAATACCTTTTATTTTTGTTTAGTTATTTCTAATTATCACAGTAAGATTGTTACCAAAATATAGGAATTCTTAACAGTAGAAATACAGGATGACAATACTATAAAGGAAGCACTTTATTACTCATTTCATGTTCACAAAGTCCTTGGCCTGGCAGAGCAAATGTTAAAGTTATATCTTTGATAAAGTGACAAGGAACCAGTGTTCAAAAATGTCCTTCTATACTTCAATTCAAACTATCAAATTTACATATTCATTTAAATCAATATACAGTCATACAGTTCACAAAGTGCTGGGATATCTTATTCTATTTAAGGAATCTTAGAGCATCTTAAAAGCTGTGGTGTGAAAACAGCCCAGACGGTACGTGTCATCCCAAAACAAACACATTCCAAACCAGGAAATCAACATGTCAGAAGAATTTATCAACTAAATAAGTTAATAAAACCCAAATATCTTTTTATTTTCTTTTTTCTTTTCTTTTCTTTTTTTTTTTTTTTTTTCCTAGTCCCTATTCCAGCCACGTACAAAATTTCAATCTATCACAAACTCTTGGAAGAACAGATGAAACAGTGTAAGAGTGCAGTCCCATGCAGTGGAACTCAATCATCTATAACTGAATGTTCCATTTATACTGGAAGGATTTGATTCCAGGTCAACCAATACTTTCAAATAAGTACATTTGAGAAAATAGCCTGGGCCAGGAATCATTCTCATTTGGTATTTTACAGAGGCTAAGAGATTTTTTTCAGAGGCTAAGAGAGATTAGTCAAAGTAATGCGCCACAATTTTGCCATAAAGGCAAATCTTTGGCACTGTTTGATAATTAAAAGAAACATAGCTTCAAGCATTATTTTCTCTATTTATATTCCCACTGTTTTCACCATTGCAAAAACATCAGCACTGTGAACAGTATCTATGTATACGATTTTTTATCAAAAGACTGTTCAGCCTGTCAGGTCTAGATCATAGAAAAGCTTCTTGTTAGAGAAGTTGGTTTTGAAAGTTTCCAAAGGAATCTGATGAGTAAAAAGATATGGCACATCAACCCTTCTTGACATCAACCCTCCAATTATTCCAGAAAGAAAAGAAATCTCTTATGAAGCATATATATGCATAAAAAAGATTCATGGCTTTAATCTGATCAAACCCGGACAAGAATTTAATAGCAGACTCTCTTAAAAAATGTGCTCAAACAACTGTACAAGTAGGAAGAGGTTGAGCATATATATCTGGGAAAATTCAAAACCAGACTTAAAATTGTTATATGGCTCCTCAGAGAGTTAACAACTACATCTGTTCTGATATGATCTGACAAGATCCAAATGTGTAAGAGACAATAGTATAGTGTATCTTATTATATGGTCTGGGAACATCTAATAATTTTTTTTACATATATTAAACTGCAAAGATAAAATGCCATCAAGTTGCCTTGATTTCCTAAGGCCCAAAAGAGCAAGTACGTGGGTATTTGTGTATCATAGGAAAATATTCCTATGGGTATGCAAGCAGAATTTCTTCACAACATGAATATAAATTTTACTGTTAAAACACTTTGCAGGTGTTAATTAATCTTCTTTAAGACAAATTAATGCACAAACTTCCGTCTGTAGGAAGAACTCCTTTTTTGATATCCATACATTTCCCACCATTCATACTAATGCCAAGAGACTGAAAGAGAGAACAGAACACTAAAAAGTAAGTTCATGTGAGTACTGACTCTGAGACAAAACTATATCTAAATCCAATGTTAGGTCGTTGCAGATGAACTTAGGATAATGTGCAGGATCACTTAAGACAGTTCATTAAGAATAAAGGTCATTAAGCAAGGTAACAGATTTGTGAGGGTGCTACATAATGTGACACGCTAACACAAATCAACAGGAAAAAAAAAAGGATAAAAAAACAGAGGAACTTTTATCCTTGAAAGTTTCCTCATTGCACGTTGTATGGAAAATCCCAATGCATCTTACATTAATATTCAAGCTAAGAAAAAAAAAATAATAATTAGAAATTTATTGAAGGTCTTAGGCTATACTTGGCTGTAAGGAAATACATAGGTGACTTATGAGCTTTATAATGAGCAAATGAGAGAAAACTTTTTTAATTGGGTTTGTTTTTCTACTTCTTCATATTAGAGCCAAAAATTAAAATGATGCATCTCCAAGTATTTTGAAAAGTCAACAAACTGTCTGAGTATTCTGAGGTGAAGTGAGCCATAGGAATAATATTTTCTATGTAATCAGAGATCTTCTTTGAAAAGTGCTATAAATATGTTCTAAATTGTTTGGTGAATTCACTGTTCACTTTGGGAGGTAATCCATCAGTAACCGCTTCTTTCTTTCCCACGTGGTCTTTTCTTTTAGAGTGAGATAGGAAAAGGTGGTCTGTAAAACTAGGAGAAAAATATATATAAATAAATGTCTATCATGATCTCCTTTACTTTTTTCTTTTGCTTTAAATCCTCTCTCCTCTCCTTTTTAATCTCATTCAGAAAATGTATAGTTCCCTATCTTCTCAAGAACAAGAGTGTGTACAGAATGAAACTGATAACACAAGAGTGTATACAGAATGAAGCCGATTTGATGGAATACAGTTTTGGACAGAAGAAAAGATTAATTGCTATCCTAAAGAAGACTTCTGAAAGATGAATGGTCTTGGTACAGTAAAAGTCCATGGATAAAAAGACTAAGAGGGACAACTCTAGACCCAAAAGAATTTGTCTGTATTCTATATCTTGGGCATAAATGCCAATAGTGCAGCCTCTGTCTGGTACTCTCTCACTCCACTGACTACTCTCTCCAAAAGCTCCAAAATAATGTCCAATTTACTTTGCCATTGGGGGCAGACAGTGGGTTTGTTCTTAAAAGATATTGTAAGGTTTCATCTTCACCGTGTTTCAAACTCAGTCTGACCACCCTACCTTTGTGTAAGAATTTGAGTTGGCAAATTGAAATCTGCCTAACTATCCCAAAAGGAGAAAGCTAGTAGGGATTCATATCAGCTCCACTTGCTGTGGAATTTCCCTCTTCTCAAAGTCTGAATTCACCAACATGCTTGTTTGACAGCAAGCTTGATATGACTCAGCAGTGTGCTCCAGCAGCCAAAAGGGCAAACCACGTTCTGGGGTGCATTAAACAAACTATAGCCAGTCAGCCAAAAGAGGTAATTCTCCCACTCTCTATTTAGTGTTGTTGCAGCTTCAGAAAATTTGTTTTAAAAAGTGGTAAAAATTAATTGTACTTCTAACAAGATGTTTGACAAAACATGAGAGCTCTGTCTTAAATGCACTTCATCCTGAAATGATTTAATTAATAAGACATTAGGTAGGTGCACTTGATTACCTGTCTTTCAGTATTGAAAGCAAACCTGAATTTGTTTTGAACGTGTATATATATGTGGGTGGGGGCATAGATATATCTATATATGTATATATGTATGTATTATATGAAGTATGTACTTTAAATGTTCCTTTCCTAAATTGTTCCTAGTCTCAGTCTTATTAATGTATTAAAATAAAAATAAACTTTAGACCATAGCATCCCCAGGTGAATTAACTATGAAGCTGGTTATGCACAGTCTTTAATTCAAAATATCTCTGCTTCAGGGAAGCTGAGATTTAAATGGATAATAAAATATTTTCAATAATATGAAAATGACACTAAAAACTTGGAAAGACCTTGAGCAACTAAAATAGTTAAATATTATCTGATTACAGGGAAAAGGAAAACAAGCTGAATTCTATTTAGAGTTTTATGTGGGTGGTAGGAGTCCTGTGCTTTTCGTATTTGTTGAAACAACATGTTTACATCACTATATAATTAGCATTCTCCCTTGGGATACTGAGTTGGTTATTTGGATCAACCGAGCAAACCCTTTACAAAATGAAAGAGATTCTTTCTCCACTGTACGTATCAGGGAAAATACTCTGTAAGCAAATACTTTTGATCTTTAACTCTGCAAGCTTTTGAGCTAATCTAGAAGAATTTATTCATCTAAGTAGCTTTCAGGAAAAGCTAACTTTCTGAAAGATACTACTTTTGTTCTCTTGTAAGGAAATATAATTCCTGGAAAATTACATGATTTGAAAAAATAAAGATCTATAGTATATAAATAATTTTATTTCTGTTTAACAGCAAAATGAAATTGGTAGCTATGAAATCAATTTTTGAGGATTTTAAAACCCTTGCTTTTGAAAAATATGAAAACAAGTATAGGGGAGTGTAGTGTAGGGGAGTGAAGTGTAAAGGAGTGTCGGGGAGTGTAGAAAACAATTTCTGTGTAGAATATCTTCAGGAATCAATATGCTCTTTAAATTTTTGCTTTGCTTTAAACCTCAGGTGACAAATATAATTGGTTATCTGAGTACAAAGAAATGTCAAGACTTACATATTTTATTGTATTTGTTTGAACCAAGATGTAGAAGAATTATGGGAAAAAAACAAACAAACAAAAAAAACCTGCAATTTCAGCCATAAAATTCAGTGGGTCTTGGTTCTTGAGAAAATATCATGCACTTGAAGCCAAGTAATAGTATAAAAATGGAGAATGGAAGGCCCTGGTTAAAGACAATCTTCAGGCTGCTTCTAGGTCAACAGTTTATTTGGTTATTCCACAGGCTCATCTCCATTTCCTTAGAATTTGTGAAGGTTGGGAGTACATTTAGTGTTTTTCATCCACTCTGTGTAAAATTATAAGAATTTTCACTGTCTATAAAAACAGAAATGACAAATAGACCCTCATCTGGGTCTTCAGAATGCACATAAGATCACCCAGACTGGATAAGCACAGATGCTGTAGTATAGATGCATATAGTACAGTATACAGGTGGTACAGATGCTCTAGCATAGACATGACACACTTTTACATCTTTTCTCTGACAGCAACTTATGTATTGGCTCTTTACATCAAGCCAGAGCAGTTTCTTTGCCTCCAGAACCTGCAGACTGACCTCTCGTGTGTATCTGTGGTGGACTGAGGGTAATGTTTGTAACACACACTGATGCTGTATTCACTATAAATTTTAGACAAGAGAGCAAGAAGCTAACCTGCATATCAGTTTCTTAGGTTACTCTCTCTTTCTCTCTCTCTCTATCTCTATATATATTTATATAGATTTATTCCTTCTTTTTTTTAAAGACATCTTTTGTTCACTAACATGAATCTTCTGACTGTTACTAATGTGTGGGACATACCTTGACACTATAATGGTGTATAAATACTTTTCATCTCATCCTTGCTATTGTTACTGTATTTCAAAAATAATTGTGTATATAATTATCTGCTTTTACTCTTTTTAAATATATATATATTTATTCTATTATAAAATCCTATAAAAATGAATGAACTCAAAAGGAAAGAGAAAACAATTTTAATTACATTTTTAAATTAGATATCTAATCCTGATAGATTCACTCCCTTTCAAATATAACACTCAACAAATGAAATAGTAAAAATTCAAATAATATTTTTTTTATAGCAAGACTTCATTGTACAATAGTTCTTTGCCTAACCCTGCAATAACACCATAGGCATTGCAATTGCTTACTTGGTCTTCTCCTTTACTAGTTTTTAATGTTTACTTTTCTAACCAATCCTTAATGTTACAACATTGGATTTATTTACCTCATTAGATATCAAGAGACTAAGGCATTTGCTTCATATGACATTACTTTGATGCTTTACAGGGCTAATGTCCAAAGTTCTCAAAGCACTTTTCATCAGTGATTTATATATTTCTCAATCTTTCCATCTTCATTTAAAACTATTAACTTAACTTATATGTTAGGTGAACAAGAACACTGAAACCAGCTGAAGCCATATCAGACATAGTAAGGACATGCTTATGTTAGGAAGTAATTCAGAGTAATTCCATAGTGTACTTTAGGCAGATTTACTCTGGTCCTCTGGACTACATATCCCCAGTGGATATTTCAAAGCTCTCTGAATGATCTGTCATTATTTCTTACACTGTAGTCTCCATTAGGAAAGGGTAAATATTCATTGCCCATGTGGAAAGGAACTACTCATTTAGTTGTTTCTAACAGAAATCTCTTTATTGTGTTATATTTACAAGAAACCACTTTACCACTTTTGGGGAGGGGAGGGGAGGGG
>CM021733.1:110050483-110134010 GCA_011075105.1 Heteronetta atricapilla | reverse complement strand
AGTGTAGGGGAGTGTAGTGTAGAGGAGTGGAGTGTAGGGGAGTGGAGTGCAGGGGAGTGTAGGGGAGGAGAGAGGAGAGGAGACGAGATGAAAGAGAAGAGAAGAAAGGAAAAGAAGAAAAAGAAGAACCACTTCTACAATAAAGTACATATTTGTATGAATTATGTATTCTTGCTTCTTCTCTCCCTAATCTTTATTTGCTACCTGTCTGTACTAGACTCCAAGTTCTTTAGATAGGAGTCCTTCCTGAAAGCAAAGCACTTAACACGTTCTGTGTGCTACCATAAATAAAATGACAAAATAGATGACATTTTGGATCTGGAGCCAAATATATATGTTGCCATTCATTCCACAACCTGATTTATCACTGCAATCTTTGTATTACACAGTGCCATTGACGGTTTGGCATGCACAGAGGTGGCTGAGTATTTTCAGAAATAATTTTCATTAATAACTGAATCAAGACTGCTGTAATGCAAAAGGTCAGATGATTGATTAACATATGGATGGCAGCTGAGCATGGGAAACATTTTCAAGACTTTCAAATACTTTTTTTTTATAAATAATTACAACTCCTTTTCTGTTCTCCCGTTATGGAAGTTTCGGTCATCTCCTTAGTAAGCAGAAACAGTAAAATGGGATTTAGAGGATCCAGCTATGGTATAAATACTAGTTAGAGAAAGCAATCAATGTATAGTTAGTCCAGTGTTTGAAGATAGTTTATCCGACTTTCCAATGAACATATACTAGTGCAAAGCAACCCATTTATCTGATTCTCCAATGAAAGAAAAGGAAGTGCAAAGCCGTGAATGCTTGACAGAGGGAAAAAAAGATGCATCTCAGATGTATGGGGGGAAGAATGCAGTCAGCTCTTAACATATTATTTGCCATCTAATTTGTTTCTCAAAGACATAACATTTATTTAACACAGTAGCATTTTACTACATGTGGTGCTAATGGAGGTTAAATAAAAAACAAGGGGAGCAAAATATCTCACTTCTCACACAAGGACAAAACTGTTATGTGAGAGAAATGCAGATTAATTTCTCAAATCTCACAGCACTTTTTGACACCACTGGCTACGGGTTACCTCTTAAGTATTTGAAGATTTCGGTAGGGCTGACTGATTTAGGTTTGGATAGGTTTAAATCACACTTGTCAATGTGCTATTAATTTTTAACCACAGTCATTTTTTTCCCTAGACCTGTTAATATGCTAGGCAGTCCCAGGAAGCATAAAACTTTGACCCGTGCTCTCCAGAATTTGCATACTGCACTTTCTGTAGGTTCTTTATTCTGTAATCGGAATTCTAACAATCCCCTCAACAGCATACAGATGCAAAATCCACAGACCCAGATAAAACAGCCTCCCATCTGGCTATAAGATTGCCAGACATGCATTCTTTTATATTAACTGGTCTTTTCTTACTCAGCTCAGATGAGACATAAATAACTTCAGCTAACTCCTAGTCTCTACAGACAGCTCTGGTGTTGCTATGTGATGGAATATGACTTTCCCTTACAACCCACCAATTATTTCCATGTCTTTTCTGGACCTTGAGATCTCCTTTGGGAGCTACGTTACTCAGAGAAATACAATAAGGCTGAGATCACCATTGCCTCAACACAATGCAAAGTTTAAGGCCTTTGTGACAGCCAGTTTGGAAATGAATGCAGCCCCATCTTCTCAGCATTTTATGACAGGTAACTACACAGCACTGAACTGTCTCAAATTTTCAGACTGAGACAACATTGTAGAAATAACAGAAAAAAAATCATTACAATTGGTCTAGCATGGATTTTTTTCTTAAAAAGTTTGGTAGAATATACTTGTAGACTTCAAAACTAGTACATCATCATTTGAAAACTCCTTCATCTACATGATATTCTCCAGATATACCAAACTTTTAGTCCTGGTAGTTATAGCTAATCAGTCATATTAGCTAATCAAATTAGCTGATCTGTCACTTGAAGTCTGTTGATGACGTCTGTTCTGAGCTCTACGTTGTTGGTCAGCTACAGAGCTCACTCTAACATCCCTGTTGGAAGGAGAATGCTTGAGGAGAATACCTGAGAGGACTACTGTGACTCACAGGAAAGTAAACCAAATGATGACGAAAAAGGTTTAACTCTGGATATATCATAGTATGTATTGAAATGAGGTCTGTAAGAAAAACTGCATTCTCGAGTCCTTTTTCCATTCATTTTCTTAGTCACTGGGAAACTCTTATAGAAAATTCAGGCAAACAATTTCCCTGCATGGAAATTTCATTGCATCTGTAGAACTAAGCATTTATCTGGGGATATTCAGTTTTTCAACATGGTATAAGCCTTCCTGCTCTCACTTCCCTCGGTTTTTCTTTTCTTCCTGAAGTTCATTTCTCTGGCAAAGCAATGCAATCTGAGAATTAAGACACCAGTGAAAAACTTAAGAAACCTCCTGGTCAATAACTTTATTCAGATAGCATCAATGATATCACAACAATCCAGACTTATTTAACTTTTTCTTTAAAATATCTAACACAGATTCTGTATCATTCTCATGCAGACAAATTGATCATTTAAAGCTTGATCATCTAAATTGAATTTGTTGTATATTAAACAGATCTTTTTCCTCTCCTTGGCATTTGGAAAACAAGTAGTTATTCTCCTTATAAAAACATTTTGTTTGTTTGTTTGTTTGTTTTGTTTGTTTTTTAATTGAAACACTGCCATCCATTAATCTTCTCTTTTCCAGACTAAATAAAGTGCATTTTGTAAATCATTTGTGATATCCTCCACACTGTTCAGGCATCTCGTGAATAAAAAAAATTAAGGAACTGGATTCAAAAAGTATTTTTTTCTTTTAGCTTATGTGATTTCTTTTCCATCTGTTGTCATTACTTCTTTTGTTCTTTCTCTTTTTCTGTGACATTTATTCTTTTTCTGCATCCCTATCCGAATCAGGCTTGAATCTTCCACTATAGCTGGTATCTCATAGGTCTAAGACAACATGCTCCCCCCCCCCCCCCAAAAAGAAAAAGTAAGATTTTCCTTATTGCTTCTCTAATCACCAAACACATCCAAATAATTATTTAAGTAATAATGACTATTTTTAGTACAAGTTATTACTTTACCCTTGAAAATTCACTCTTAAATATTAGGTACCACTATTATAAGATTCCATCTTAATATCTTTACTAATATCTAATATCTAAATTAAATATTTTACCACCTAAATCTGTATTATTCATCATTGAAATTTTTATCATTTCAAAAATTTCAGTCAAACTTTGATTTTTCTGTCACAAATCTCTTTGTTAAAATTAGAGTGTCTTGCTTTCCGATGTTTCATCTGTTGCCCTATTTTTTGAGACTGGAAACTCTTTGGTAAAAGAACTGTGTCCTTCATTGTTTGCAAAGTACCTAGCAGAATGAGGTGTCAATCCCACCTAGGTTCTCCTGTTATTGTGTTGCCAGGCAAAATATTTAGCTATAAAATATCCAAGAAAAATATTTCTCTTACTACAAGCAGTAATAGCTGTTTTGAGATTGGGTGTGGAGGTGGGAACAACCTAAAAATCCAGCAGAAAGTAAAAGTAACTGTTGCTAATATATTCAGTCTTTTATCTCAGTGGTCAAATGTGATCGAAGACAATGGTTTGGGGAAATAGCAAATGCATGTGAAATACAGCTTGAAAGCTCTGCTGTGAGAGACTAGAGAGGACACAAAGCTCTTTAAGTGTGTGGGGGGAGCACTTTCTGTGTCATTAGTGTTTGATTAGATAGTATAACAGATAATGTAAGAGAAAATTAGACTCTGACAAGAAGCAATTGAACCTTGAGTTTTGACAGTCATATGTTGTGCACCTTATCACTTTTATCCTTAGGGCCTCTTAGATGACACATAAGGACTTTGTTCCAGTGGATAATTATTATAAGTGCATAGTGAAATGTTGTGCCTTTTTCCAAAGTTGCATTGGTTAGCCCCAAGTGCCACTGCAGTGGTAGGCAGGGTATGGCCTGATTATGGCCTGATTTTGCATGCTTTATGAAACAGAAACTGTGGTCTTTCTGGGCCTTTGAATAATACAAAGGTCATGAAATCAAGAGTGCAAAAACTAGAAGAGTCTTAAAGTCTTGACCTGTTTGATTGGCAGACAGAACGTAACTATATCAAAATTGATAGTCATGATTTTTTTCCAAATTAGGCATGTCCCAGGGAAGTGCTGGGGTCATTGTCCCTGTGGGTGTTTATAGCGAGGTTGGACCTGGTGTTTAGGGACTTGGTTAGTGGGTTACATTGGAAGTAGGACTATGGTTGGACCAGATGATCTTGGAGATCTTTTCCAACCTTAATGATTCTATGATTGTATGTTCCAAGGAAAAAGGGTGTTCAGACTGTTGTGCTTTTCACTGCTAATAGACAAAATAGTTACAAATACAGTAAATTATGTACCCAGTAAATTATTATAAACTATATTATCTTAGAAATTATTCAGAATAATGGTGGGTTCCTTCCTTCCTTCCTTCCTTCCTTCCTTCCTTCTTTCCTTCCTTGCTTCCTTCTTCCTTCCTCTTTTTTTCTTTCATTCATACATTCTTTCGTTCTTTCATTCGTTCTTTAATTCTTTCATTCATTCTTTTGTTCTTCCTTTCTTTCCTTTTTTGCTCTTTCTCTCTCTTCCCTTCCTTCTCCCCTTCTTTCCTTCTTGTTTCTAAATATCTACAAAGCCTTGGACTGCAGGAATCGATATTTATTTTCTGGCATGGGAGGAGGAATATACACACAAATTAGGATGCAACTTGCTGATGTCATATTTCACTCAAAAGTGATCCATATGGAGTTGCCCACAAATGCACATTTGGCCAGTTCACCAAGTTCCAGGAAAGGCCTATTGACTGAACTTAGGTATTTAATCCTCCATATCACATGTTGATGAAATGAAAGACCCTAGAACAGAGTACGAGTCTTTCACCAAGGTCATATTGGTGATATGTGTAGATAGAAGTAACACCTTAATTATTTCTGTCTGATCTTTTATTTTGTATTCAGCCCAACCTAGCTATTTAGGCAAATTCATACAACAAAAAATAATTGCAACATGATTTTACAAGGTCAGAGTAACTGGAAAACTACTAAAAGTGAATTCATTGATATTCATTTCACTTCAAAGTTTAATGTCAGTTCCTATGACCCAGTAAATGGAGTGTAATTACTGAAAATATATAAATGATATAACTGGAGAAAAATCTGACTCCTGTAGATGTTCTTGAGGAAGGGTTTTTTTGTTTTGTTTTGTTTTGTTTTGTTTTGTTTTTTTTCTTTTGCATCTGGGTGATTAAAAATTGAACTCCTGGACAGCAAGATCAGTCAAATTACTTCCCCATCTCCTGACAGAAAAAATACACTTTGAGGAGCCTTATTAAGCAATCTATCTCTATTGAGCTCATTAGGTTCTGGACAGTTAATAAGAATATAATAGAATCTTGGATGTCCTTTATAACATAATCTGACAAGTTGAAGCTCCACTCCAACTTCATTTGGATGGGCAAACAATGAACCATATGCTAGTTTCAAATCCAGCTTAGCTTCTTTCTTGTTTTAGTGGCATTCATGCATTTATAAAGATAGCTTGAATAAAAATCAGGACAGCCAATTCAGCATCATTCCAATGTTTTTTGTTTTTTTTTTTTTTTTTCACATTGAATGCCAATTGCCACATATCATCTCACGTGTTACTCTATAGAAGATAAATATAGCTACTTCTTAAAACATCCTTGTAAACATCTATGCACAAAAGCCATTTTAGTGTATGACAAGAATTTGTTTTCAGTCTGACAAAACAGTGCTTTACCTTGGATACAAAACAGTATATCCATGAACAACATCTGCTGGCTCCTGACATATGAAGTATTTCTACACATATATGCATATCTTTCATATACAAAGTCCCTTTAAAGGTTCTGTATAGACTTAATCTGTTCTTCTGCTCATTTCCTTCACCTTTTTTGAACATATGTTTTGACCTCTTGTACCTTTCTTCCTCCTATTGGGTCAGAGATCAGTCCTGCTATAGTTAGTTCTTTATTTCAGTATCAACCTACTTCATAATAATCCTGTCACAACCCCAACATGTAAGTCACCAGCCAGTCCACCTATGTAGCTAATAGGGTGTTTTAAGCACAGAAGCCAGCAGTCTGAATAGCTGGTGGCACTCAAGAGAGTGAGGTGAACAGTGGTAGCACCTGTTCACCTGTAAATCCTTAGTCCAAATGATCATATACTCATTTGCAGCCATAAAAGCTTATCAGTCTGTAACTCAAGTCTGAAGAAGGCTCCAACTCCCTGCCTCTGAAGCGGGTGATAATTTCCCTCTTGTAACAGCAAAGCCTTCATGCTTTTCCTGAAGAGAAGGAGCTTGCCTTACTGCAACTGTCCATTGTACTGTGGAGATGACCTTTATGGACTCTGTTAAAACTATGCTTCTCTTGCCCTTTTCTTATCACCAACACAAAGACCAAGGACTAGAAAACTTTCCTGGTACATACCTAGTTGGAACTGAAATTTGGGTTTCATTAAAGCTAATCCTTCTTCTCATCCAAGCCTGCCATTTCTTGAGTGTAGTGCCACAGGGAGTTCCAATATGACTGACTCAGAAAGTGCTGCAAGTAGGATACAGCCCTTGTAACACTGCAAGCCCTTCACTACTAATTCATTCACTCTGCTAATCAGACACCATGTATTGCTTGTAAGATCATCTGAATGTAACATTCTGAGTTATTTTTTTAACCCATGACAAAGCCTTGATGTACCTAAAGGCATGAAAGCCTGGAATAGCCTAAAAGGTATGTGGAGAGAGACTGTCTATAAAAGCAGTCTAAATAACCTGGTCATTCAAAGAAAGAAAATTGTCATCAAAGGTCATCCAAGCACCTGGTAACGTGCAGAGTTGGCACAATAATGAGCTGAAAGGAGGAGAGGGAGGAATTTTTTACAGCTATAAATATTGTTTATTTTATTTTATTTTATTATTTTATTTTATTTTATTTTATTTTATTTTATTTTATTTTTATTTTAATAAGGTGAGACTAGTATCCTGCATTGGACCAGTTCTGAGAGTTACTGGAAGTGAATCAAGCTGGAAGAATCAGCTTTTATTATTATTGCTGATTTGTTTGTCTCCCAGAACTCTGGGATCTCCCACAACACTGCTCTGACTTCATCAGGCAGTTATGAGATGCGCCCTGACTGGAAAATCAGAGGAAGGGAACTACTGCATATGAGGATGCTGAGCACTTCCATTGTCGGTGCTAACACTGAACATCACCTGTAACATAAGACTCCCCCTTTCATACAGTCTTCCTTCAGCCATACTTATATATTCCTTCAGTTAATATTCTTTGTTTTCCTAAAATTGAGTTCACCTTTTTCAGTGCTGCTAATGTGTGATCGAAGTAGGAAGAAGCAGCTGTTTATACAGCCTGCCAAGCAAGAAGCAGACATTGGTGTGAATGGGTCTGGTTCTCCCACAACAAAGTCACAAGTGAAAAACAGCCCCAGAGACAGAATCTGTTTTTTTTTTTTTTATTATTATTATTATTTTCTCTCACTGTTTATGTTCATTTAATTTGCTTTTTCTAACAAAAGATAGGATAAGAATACAACTGAAAGATCTGAGGTAGTCACAAACTCTCTTTCTCTTTTCCTTTCAAAGAGGAAAGAAAACAATAACAAACAAACAAACAAAAAAAGAAAGAACAAATGTGACCTTTGAATCCTTTTAGCCATAGGTGGTCATTCCAGAGGTAATATGAATTGTTTGTGTTCAGGCTTGAACAGCCAAGTTAGTCTCTGCTGTATGTGAGTATCTATACTACAAGACCATACATACTCTATTAGTTTGGCTAGTGATGCCCTTTTTTGTTCAGTCCCTTGGTATTCTGGGGACGTACTCTGTTTATCAATTTACATTGAAAATGCTTTGTGGATGAATTCTATGAATTTATATTTCATTGCCAGTGTTTGTTGAGATGCAACTGCAGGATACTAGCCTCATCTGGACTACTGGAGCAAACCTTGGTTCCTGTCTAAAACACACGTGTATTTTGTTTTTGTGGAAATCAGACTACGTGAAAATCTGGTATGAACAAGACTGGTACACTGTCATCAGCATCTGGGTGCAACTAGGACATGAGCATGGGCACTCATCAACTTGAAGTGCCTGAGGTCTGCTCTACACAGATGTCATCTACCATTCTTTCCCAATTAATTGTGAAAGATTCCATCTGTCCTGCTGGAAGCTATTAGACCTGTGTCTTCTTGGCAGGCTGTCAGCACAAGAGAGAACAGAACCAAGCCTATCCATTTAGTCTGGACTGATCCATCAAGGAGCTCATGTGAAAGAAGTTAGTATGTCAATGAGAGGAAATTAAAATAGTAATTTAATAGGAGCTATGCAATGATGGGAATATAATCTTTAGCTATGTCAAGCAGGGATGATTAAAAGAAGAGAAACAGGAAATGTAAAAATAAGGAGAAAGGAAATGTTGAATTCTTTTGCTCTCAGTTTTTGTTGTTGTTTGGTTGGTTTGGCTGTTTTTGTTTATTGTCTTTTGTAAGAAAATGACAGATAACAATAATTTGACTTGAAACCCTAGACCACAAGTGACTGTTTGAGGTTATAGCAGTAAGACTTTCGTTAATATTCTACTCATTGGGGTCAGGAGATCACCTCTTATTAGAGCATCAGTCATCTGTGCTTTTGCAAAGTAATCATAAAATAATACCAACTCCAAAATGTAAATAACAAGATGAGGCCATTAATGCACAATAGAGGTTCAGACATTTTGAGTCCAGTCTTAGAACATTCTTGGCTCTTAACAAATCACAGAGTGAGGCAGAGTGATTGAGGTTGGAAGGGAAATCTGGAGATCACGTAGTCCAACATTCCTGCTTAAGCAGAGTCACCTATAGCAGGTTGCACAAGATTGCATCCAGGTGGGTTTTGAACATCTCCAGAGAAGGAGACTCCACAACCTCTCTGTTTCACCTGTTCCAGTGCTCTGTCTCCGTCAAAGTAAAGTTTTTTTTACATATTTGTCTGGAATGTCCCGTGTTTCAGTTTGTGCTCATTGCCTCTTATCCAGTTGCTGGGCACCACTGAAAAGTCTGGCCCCATTCTCTTGACATCCTCATTTAAGATATTTGTATACATTGATAAGATTGATAAATGACTCCTCAAGAGTAGAAATATAACCTTATATTTAAAATAAATAAATAAATAAATAAATAAAACAAAACGAATAAATAAATAAATAAATAAAACAAAATTAAATAAAAGCCACAAATAGAACAAAATAAACCACAAATAGAGCAAAAGCCTCAGATAAACAATTATTTATTTATTTTTTTTCTGTTATTTTGACTATGTGGAGTTCTATTTCACTAATACCTTTGTAAAAAAAACTGTTACAAAAGGACATTCCACAATTGAGCATTCATGAGGAGAATCACTGACTTAAACCAGATTATCTTCTTTTTCCAGTCTGTCTGATATCCATTCTATGTGATTCTTGCAGAAAGTGAAGAATGCAGTACACTCTTATCTCTTGGTTAACTCTCCAGCTCAATAGTATGAATTTCTTATTTTGTTTGTTTTGTCATTTGTTTCCTCTCTATTTAGTTTGCTCTCATTAGAAGGGAAAAATTGCTTCTCCAAACAGCTGTTCTTTCAATAAAATACATCAGCTGAATCCTGCAACTCTACTTATTCAAGTATACAGATATATAATTTGCCATACAATATCTCCGCTTCCTAAGTATGCTGTACACAATGAGGTGTGACTGGACGTCATAAACAACCCTATAAGATTTTGTGTGATGTACTACCCTAGCTCTGCTGCCTGCCCTTTAAAACCCACATGATTTAGGTGGCATAAAAAACAAAAACAAAAAAAGACAAAAATTGACAGAAACAAAACAAAGTGTTTTTATTTGTCACTACCTACACTTGAGAGAATGATTTTCTGAGAAATACGAATGCACCTTTTTTTCTGTTTGAAAAGAAACCATGCAATGAATCATGCAGTGGTTTGTATTACATGAAATAGTCTCTCATGGTCTCCTGGGAATGTCAGTGAGCCGTAATAGGCACTGGAATTGTTCACTGGATACTTGCACTTCTGAAGAAACAGAGCTTTACATCTGCTATATCCATAGCCCTCAACAGAGTTACTTGATCCTTGGTGCTGTGGATGCACAGTGTAGCTAGCAGCGTTCCTCTAACTCACAGCTCACAGTTCAGAAAAAAAAAAAAAAAAAAAAAAAAAAAGAGAGATAGAGAGAAGAGAAAATAAAAGAATAGCTCTTGCCTTCTCACTTTCTTTTTTTTTTTTTTTTTCCTTACATACTTCTGGAAGAAGATAACAACTTTCAAAACCTGTACCTTGCAATAGGGAAGAAAACAAATGCCTGCTTTTGAAATAAGAGTTGGCGTATCTTGTGTGAGTTTGAGGAACATGTGCAGATTTTTAGGTTTACGCAGTATACACAGCAGAGCCATATTTTCAAGATCACCATTGTGTAAACAAGAAAAAAAAAAATGCAGATCAAGATTTCAAAAGGGTTTAATCACATCACCATGTTATTATTAGCATGAATTATGCAGATCTACAAACTGTGATTTCTGATTGGTACCCTGAACTTCTACTTCAACAAATTAAAAAGTTTAAAAATAATGGAAAAAATAAATAAATAAATATAACCATCAAATGATTTCAGAGAAAACATGCTGTCTGGTTGCAAGTTAACAGTTGAATAATTTCATTATATGAAGGCAATAGCATTTTAAATTTTTAGTGCTGTTGTATAGATCTGTATCAGACAAATTAAAACCTTTCTGCATTACAAAGTTATGCTAGTATTGTCAAAGAAGGTACCTGATCTAGGTGACTAGTGCTTATTGAATGTTTTGACAATTCCAAGTTAAATGTCTGTTTATTAATTACTTTCATTTCAAACCATGTAATGATTCTGGGTGATATATATCTAATTATTGCTGCCCCCAGTAATTCTAGGGGAGCCTATCTTTTGTAGAGTCTTACAACACATTTATAGATATTTATATTTTAATTCAACATGGGGGGGTGGGGTGGAATTCAGCCTGAGATGACAACTTATACATCCAAATAACTTTATCAGAAACCAAATTCCACCCTTTAGGTTTGATGCAACCTCATCATCTGCTGTCAGGAACTGTTCAACAGTTCATACTATTCAGAAATAATACATTACAAGATCAAAAGGTGAACATTATATTAGAACTGTCTTCCAAATGGAAGTTCTTTGCCTACAAAATTCAGATTTTAAATGTGTCTTCATTTCTAAAAGGGAAAAAAGTCAAAATCTAAGCTTTTACTGTAAGGCACAATGTTCCAAAAAAACTTTGTTTAAAGTGCTCTGAAGCATTACATTTTGATAAGGTAGAAATCTGCTGTTCTGATAAAGCTGGAAAAATTACTTTTTTTTTTTTTTTTACTTTTATGTATTAAATGATAATACAAAGTAAATGTCAAAATGAAATGTTTTGACCTTATCAAAATGTTTTATTTTGGTAATTTTCCCATCAAGATTTTAAATGAAATTTGTATATTATTGAAAAATATTTAGGTGTTGTTAAATTGGCATTTTATTCTGGCAACCTGTTTCATTGGAAAAATCATGACACTGCCAAATATGGCTTTTTTCTTCTGTAGATCTGTTTGTTCTGTTTCAATCTATCTTTGTGGGGTAGATTTGCCTTCAATTCAAGTGAACTGAAATTACTTTTTCTAAACCATGAGTGTGGGGAGGGGAACTGACTTATGCTACCTGTGGTTTCTTTGTAGTTCCCAAGATGGGGCTATTTATGGTGATCAATAATGTGTCATTGTCACACTGTGGTTTTCTGGGTACTCAGTTTTGGGTAGAAAAATCTAGTAAGAACTGTAGCTCTTAGCCAGCTATGTATCTAGCCCAGTCACACTGTGATGGGGTGGATAGTTATTGCCTCTCTCTCTCTCATCCTTGTCCTTTACTTGAACTTTCTGAGCACATGTATATGGCTCTTGACCACATGGAGACTCTGGTGTGCATCTCCTAGTGTGACTGTTAATGGCCTATGAGCACTTCGAGTTATTTTTCTCTCCTTCCTGTAGAATGCTGGGATGATTAAATCATTTATTTAGCTGGATTTAATGGAGTCTTAAAAGGCACATTACTGGTTATAGAAAAAGATAATGTCAAAGCACCCAGTACTGAAATTCCCTCAAGTGATTCTGAAGCCTTGGCAGTGAGAATTTCTTCATAAGGGTTCAGTAATTTGATTTCAGCCTTTCCTGTGGGGCCCAGAAATAAATGCCAAAAAAAATGTCTACTGGGAAAGACATGCAAATCATAGACAAGTACAGAAAACAATGACATTAAATAAAATTATTGGCAATGACTGACTCATCCCTCAGTGTTGGTAGGAAGTTAAAATTCTGTCACCAGCTAACATTTACTAGATATTATGCTTTTACTAGATTCCTATTCATTTCTAACTTCTTCACTCTGCTTCCCATCTTGATTAAAAGACTGTCTTCCATCTTCAGACATGATTCAGTTGGAAAGTTGAAAACTTCTCTTCCTTGAAGGGCAGGATTTACAGTTGAACTAACTTGTCTCTAAATAGGAGAGCAGTCAAAATGGCAAATAATGGGCTGATAGGAAGGAAAAAAAAAAATAGACCAGAAAAATAACCTCTGAGTAACTTATGTACTATTCTGCATCATGTGGAACATTCAGCATTCAGGAGGTGTATTTGGTGCATTTTGAGTAATTTTGTTGTTGTTGTTGTGTGCAGAAGGGATTCCGATCATATACATTTATTTTACCTAACCTTTAACAGGAAATAGTATATTACAGAGTGGAAATAATTCTAGTTCCAGTAAAGAACTAAATACTAAAAACAGTTCATGACTCCCTCAAATTCTCTTGTTTGACTGTAACACGACAAACACGTATTTGGGTTTCAACACTGGCAGAGGGGATGGGAGTGGATGACAATCAATTTCATTCATAAACCTACATTAGAGACAAATAGTGCATAATTTAGATTCTCTCGTGGCTTGCTGAATCTGCAGGCAGCCATGCTTTATGTTGCATTAACATTTTGATTGAATGAGCAGGGTCAAAATCATCACTTTTCTCATCTAGAAAAGGAAAACTATTCTGAAGCCAATCATCAATCAATGTAATCAGCCTTTTTTAAGTACTTTGGGCTTAAACATAACTGTCTCTCTCTTGTAATAAAATCAAATTATCAACTTGTTTTTCATTCAATAGGAATAGCACATATACAATAAAGTGTTAAAAGACCAATAAGGACTTTAAATGTGTTTTTCTATTAACAAGATTATTGCAATGGATTTATTCCAAAGGTTGCACCATTTCAACTCCATGACCTTTGGTATGTGAATTAATTTGCATATAATTCTTTATACATTATTGTAAGTCATAATATAACCTTGCTAATTTATTCATTTTCTTGAAGTTAATGGCTTTTAAAATAAATCCAATAAAGTCAAAGAAAATGTCACTAATATCAACCAAGTATGCTTTTCAATATACTTTAATAGTCGCTGACAATGCGTAAGCAATAAAGCACCAATATATGTCTTTTAACATGATACTGATTTTCAACAATGTATTGAAGCCATCCAGAATTATGTTGGTGGCAAGTATCAGAGGAGTAAAGGTGGTTAGTAATTACATGGCAAGTTTCATTTTTAGTGCTTCACCAATGATATCCAATTTGACATATGGGAAATGGAGACGGTAAAGGTTAAACAACTTGCCCAGGTTTACATAGTAAATCAATGGCTGAGCCATTTCCAGAGGGAGAAGTTCATATAGCAGCTTATCTTTGCATCCTCATCACTTCACTTTTACTACAATTTGTGTGTGATACTTTTAGGATACTTGTTCTACAGACTGAAAATTGACTGGGACAGAGTTTGGTTGGTGGCTAGGGCTATTTCTGCCAAATATGTCAAGATCAGCCTTGTAAGAAGTACAAAGTCATTAGTTCCCTTACTTTCTGAAGAGGAAGAGGAAGGTTTATACACCTTAAAAAAAAAAACACTCTATCATTAACAGATTGTTTCTATTGTTAACATAGATATCATAGAATCATAGAATATCTCAAGTTGGAAAGTACCCACAAGGATCATCGAGTCCAACTCCTGGCTCCACACAGCTCTACCCAAAAATTCAGACCATATGACTAAGAGCACAGTCCAAATGCTTCTTAAACTCCAACAGGCTTGGTGCCACGACTACATCCCTAGGGAGCTTGTTCCAGTGCATGACAACCCTCTCAGTAAAGAACCTCTTCCTGATATCCAACCTGAACCTCCCCTGTCACAGCTTGACACTGTTCCCTTGGGTCCTATCACTGGTCTAAGACAATTTTACCTTTTCACAAATGTGTACTCAAGCAGTAGTGAAACACTCAGTACTCTGTGTACTCAACCTCAGTACACCTAGATGCCATGTGCCTAATTTCAGATCGAGGTTTTCTTGACAATTAAGATATTTCCATTGGCCCAAATCACTGCTTCCTCCATTAACTTAAACATCAAATAATATCTCACAGATACAGAAACCAGTGGAAAACTAACTTATGAATGCTTAAGACTTATGCAAAATATATGTCCAAGGGTGTATCGTCTTTCACAGTAAGATCTAAATATCAACCTGACGTAAACCTGTGGAGAGTATAACAGCCCAAACCAAAAATTTTACAGTCTTTTGAGCTCATAAGCATTACATCTTTTCTTTGAATGCACTGTAGAAAATGGTCCTAAAAAACTCCAGGAACATGCTGTTATATGCCACTAATAACCTGATTGCTGAATGGTATGTCACTAGAACTCTCTTTGTAATTGCAAATCAGAGAATTTGCCTGCCATAGTTCCTGAATCTCTTGGACTTGCTCCAGGATCAAGGTCAGAATGTGGATGCTTGATGGTTACCCTGCAGATCTTGGACCCACATCTGAAAGTCTATTTTTTATAGCTCAGAGACATATGACGTACATTTTAATTAAAGCTTTTAAACATGTAATAGTCAATGCTAAATGTAAGACTCTACCTTATTATCATTGTCAGGTGAATATCTATATCCTTGGAAAGTTGACAGAGCCATTACTTGGCTATCAAGACAGTAATCAGATTTTCTAAGCATCAATCAGCAATCATGATGTCAGGAACATTTTATCATGAAGTCAGGAATACAGAGGGTTTTCATAAGCTAATCAGCAGGCATCAAATAGACAATCAATCTAATTAGTGGCTCACATTTGCGTGGCAATCACAGCTGCCAAACCTAGACGACAAATTTCATTAGTAATGAAATCTGAGAACTATGATTTGTGAAACCTATTATCAGAGTGGAATTGTGGTTATTTAAATAGAAGAGTTGTTATGGTAGTTTGGGATATTTGGGGAATTTAATCTGCATGGTGAGGTTCTCATACTGGTGTCTGTTTTGTTTTCAGGGTAGATCAATATCCAGTCTAACAATTTTCAAAGAGCTCATCTCTCAATATTGATCATAGATTCAAATGTAACACTCAACATTTGGGTACTTCTTTTGTTTCCAAAATGTAACTGGAGCATTTGAAGCTCTAAATTTCCTACCATGATCTTTGAAAAATGCTAGGCCAGAGATAGCTACATGTACAGTTCTACTGCAGGAAATATTTCTAGAACTGAAAATTTAAGATCCATATGTGCATAATCATGCATAAATTATCCATCTACAAAGGAAAAAAATAACCAACTAAAGCACAAGGAGAAAATGTTCCTGAGATGCAATATGCCACTTATTGACAAGAAGAGACAGTAAATCCTTTTTTTTTTTTTTTTTTTTTTTTTAATGGACAAGAGACAAAGTCTCTTGTAAAATGCACTTGAAGCATACTTATGAATCAGTTTTGAATATTGGATCACTATCTTATTTGAAACTTTTGCTGATCTTGATTGGAACAAAGTCTCTTGTCCATTAAAAGCTAATATTTTCTAGGTTGCTTTCTTTGGCTATATACCGTGTCCAAATCTGCACTACATTGTAAAATTACAGGTGTCGCTGCTTTTGCCTGGAAGTCAGGGGATTGACACAAGTTCCTTTTAAATTGTATTATGCTAAGATTCTATAACATACGTATGTGTTGTTATTCTAGGTTTTAGTCTCAACAGCTAATATGTACCAATTCCTTTAACTGACCAGGTGAAAATATCCACTTTTAATGTCCCTGTAGCATGAGTAATGGAAAGAAACACCTGGAATTTCAGATCAGTAATGCCCCAGATGTTGCACCTGTAGAATCTTCAAAATGAGAGTGAGCTACAGAATTACTCAGTTAAGTATTTAGGGTCTACTAGCCCAGTTTGATATACTATCAGTCAGACTCACAATTAATTATAGAGCCTGTTTTAACAGTGATACATCTTTTGACATTGTCCTCACAGAGTAATGGAAGTACTTGATACACGTGTAAAAAACAGACACATATTTAGGCTACTCTGTAAAATGCACTTGAAGCATACTTATGAATCAGTTTTGAATATTGGATCACTATCTTATTTGAAACTTTTGCTGATCTTGATTGGAACAGTCCTGAAATTCTCAAAACAACTAATCCAGCTGCTGACTACCACCAGGACTAACACTGCTCATTGAGTACAGTTCTCACCATCATCTTTAGATACAGCTTTATATTTTGATGTAATCACTTTGTAAAAATTATAAATATATTGCAAAAAAAAAGGGACATATTTCTGTGTTAGAAATATCGAGTCATTAAAATGAGACCTATATTCAAATCAAATTTAAATGGAAGGAGACTGCTGGGAGGCTCCAAGGATTTGAGCTTATCCAAGCTTTCCTAGGAAAATTCAAGATTTATCTTGAATTTTCTCATTTTGCAGTTTAATCCTTTGTGACATCAGATTGCGATCCTGATTTTTGAAACCCTTTCCTTACAAATGCACAATGTGAACAAAATGGCAGAAATACAAAACATTAAGTGAAAGTTGCAGTAGAAAGGAATATATAAGTAGCTTGGATTCTTTTTCTTTCAAACTAAGAATCACAGTGTGAATTGGACTAAATGCCAAGAATAAAGTTAACAGCTTAAAATGAACAGTTAAAATTAACAGGTGCTATAGCATATGCTAGATTTAACTGCCAAGTATTTCACACCTTCATTAAAACCTTTCATGTCAATTTTAAGGCAATGTTAAAATAAAGAAAAGTATAGCTTAAAAATGAATATCTAATTGTTAAGTCTCAGAATATACAGTGGCAGAGAAACTCTCAGTTTGTTTTGTGTGTGAATATAATTTAACTGGCAAGATATTCAACTAGAATGTATCACACTCCATTCTAATTCACAAAACTTTGTTTCTGACTTTTAAAAGGTAATGTGACCTACAAAACGTTTCATTAGGGAAGTCAATGGAAAAAGAAGGCATTCCTGTTTCATGGGGGTATGGCAAAGGCAAAAAGGACCACGAGCAGTGAGGTGCACAGAGTGAGTGCTGAAAGACCTGAAAACCTATAGCCCAGAAAGCCACTGTTGCTTTTGTTAATAACAGACCACAGACTTTCTGCTGAGATTACAAGGTCTCAGGACTACTCTGGGTAATTTGTGTTAATTTATCACTGTAAGTGATATTTTTTCTTCTGGACAAGTGGCTATGGTTAATTTTTTTTTTTTTTTCTGGTATAATCATATTTTTGTAGAGATATGAGTAACAAGTAGTTACTCTGTGCAAAAGATATTTCTGATTCTGACAATGTCGTACAGAAGAACGTAATCTTCTAAATAAAACAGAGGCCTTCACAGAATCACAGAATAATCTAGGTTGGAAGAGACCTCAAGATCATCGAGTCCAACCTCTGACCTAATACTAACAAGTCCTCCACTAAATCATATCACTAAGCTCTACATCTAAACGTCTTTTAAAGACCTCCAGGGATGGTGACTTCCCTCAGCAGCCCATTCCAATGCCTAACAACCCTTTCAGTAAAGAAGTCCTTCCTAATATCCAACCTAAACTTCCCCTGGTGCAACTTTATCCCATTCCCCCTTGTCCTATCACTGGGCACATGGTAGAGTAGACCAATCCCCACCTTGCTACAGCCTCCTTTAAGGTACCTGTAGAGAGCAATAAGGTCGCCCCTGAGCCTCCTCTTCTCCAGGCTCAATAATCCCAGCTCCCTCAGCCATGCCTTGTAAGATTGTTCTCCAGACCCCTCACCAGCCTCTTTACCCTTCTCTGGACTCGCTCAAGCACCATAACGTCCTTCTTGTAGCGAGGGTACACACAGTACTCGAGGTGTGGCCTCACCAGGCACGAGTACATCATTTCCTTAGTCCTGCTGGCCACACTGTTTCTGATACAAGCCAGGATGCCGTTGGCCTTCTTGGCCACCTGAGCACACCGTTGGTTCATATTCAGCCTACTGTTAACCAATACTCCCAGGTCCTTCTCTGACAGGCAGCTTTCTAACCACTCATCTCCCAGCCTGTAGCACTGCTTGGGGTTGTTGTGCCCCAGGTCCAGGCCCAGCGCTTGGTCTTGTTGAACCTCATACAGCTGGCCTCAGCCAATGGGTCCAGCCTATCCAGATCCTGCTGCAGAGCCTTCCTACCCTCAAGCAGATTGACACACGCACCTAACTTGGTGTCATCTGCAATCTTATTGAGGGTGCACTCGATCCCCTCATTCAGATCACTGATAAACATATTAAAGTGAACTGGCCCTAACACTAAGCCCTGGGGGACTCCAGTAGTGATTGGCCTCCAACTCGATTTAACTCCATTCACCACAACTCTTTGGGCCTGGCCATCCAGCCAGTTTCTAACCCAACGAAGAGTACACCAGTCCAAGCCAAGAGCAGCCAGTTTCCTGAGCAGAATGCTGTGGGAAAGAGTGTCAAAAGCCTTACTGAAGTCAGGGTAGACCACATCCATAGCCTTTCCCTCATCCACTAGGTGTGTCACTTTGTCATAGAAGGAGATCAGGTTTGTCAAACAGGACCTGCCTTTGATAAACCCATGCTGACTGGGCCTGATCGCCTGCTTGCCCTACAAATGCTGCATGATAACTCTCAAGGTAATCTGCTCCATGAGCTTCGCTGGCACTGAAGTCAAACCAACAGGCCTATAGTTTCCCAGGTCTACTCTCCAGCCCTTCTTGTATATGGGTGTCATACTTGCTAGCCACCAGTCAACTGGGATCTCCCCAGACAGCCAAGACTGCTGACAAATTATGGAAAGCAGTTTGGCCAGTTCTTCCGCCAGTTCTCTCAGTACCCTTGGGTGGATCCCATCCTGCCCCATCGACCTGCATACATCTAAGTGCTGTAGCATGTCACCAAATATTTCCTCGTGGATTATGAGGGCCACATTCTGCTCCCTGTCCCCTTCCACCAGCTAAGGGTACTATCCAGATAACTCGTCTTGCCGCTAAAGACTGAAGCAAAGAAGGCATTAAGCACCTCAGCCTTTTCCTCATCTCTTGTCACTAAGTTTCTCCCATCATCCAGTAAAGGATGGAGATTTTCCTTAGTCCTCCGTTTTGCATTGATGTATTTGTAAAAAGATTTTTTGTTGTCATTAACAGCAGTAGCCAGATTGAGCTCCAGATGAGCTTTGGCCTTTCTAATTTTGTCCCTGCACAGCCTTACAACACCCTTATAGTCCTCCTGAGTGGCCCACCCTCTTTTCCAGAGGTCATAAACCCTCTTTTTTTTCCTAAGCTCTAGCCACAGCTCTCTGTTTAGCCCAACCAGTCTTATCTATGCTGACTTGTCCTTGGGCATGTGGGGATAGACTGTTCCTGAGCCTTCTTGAGAAGTGCCCAGGCTTCCTGGACTCCTCTGCCCTTCAGAACCGCCTCCCAAGGAATTCTACCAACCAGTGTCCTGAACACCTCAAAGTGTGCCCTCTGAAAGTCCAAGACAGCAGTTTTACTGATCCCCCTCCTGACTTTGCCAAGAACAGAGAACTCTACCATTTCTTGATCACTCTGCCCAAGACAGCTCCCAACCACCACATCTCCCACCAGTCCTTCTCTGTTTGTGAACAGAAGGTCAAGCGGGCACCTCCCCTGGTAGGCTCGCTAACCAGCTGCATCAGGAAGCTATCTTCCATGCTCTCCAGAAACCTCCTAGACTGCTTCCTCTGAGCTGTGTTGTGCTTCCAGGATATGTCAGGGAAGTTGAAGTCCCCCATGAGAACAGGTGCAGGTGATTGCGCAGCTTCTGCCAGCTACTTGTAGAACTGACTGTAAAATGGCAGCAATGCCTGATTTAAATGGCCCACCGCTGATGCTGCTGGCTCCTCCTATGCCTCATCAGCCTCCCTCGCGAGGGCTGCCAGGTCTTGGCAGCTCCCGTTGCTGCTTTGAGTGGCCTCAATGCCGGAAAGAAAACCCTGCCCACCTCAATTCCCTGCTCCGCTGCAGAACATGTCTGCTCTGTAGCCAATCGCCTCAGCAAGAGTGGTGGAGACAGAGGTTATGGTGCAGAAGAGTACTGGCTCATATAGGGTGGTAAGGCTTGGCACAGGTTTGGCACTAGAAATTGCACTGCTATAGAGTTCACTAGTAGTCAATTAAAGTGTAGGCCTGGAGCTGGCTCAGGCTGGTGTTAGGGGTAACAAAGAGAACAAAAAGAAAAATACTATCTATCATACATAAAAGCCACCATATACAGTAAAATCAGTTTCAAGTTGAATCTGCAGAATGATGAAGAACAAGGTGCATTAGCAAAGACATAAAAATGACACCAAGTGGATCCTAGCCACAGAGATAAGGACCCACTGGGTAATGGGAGAGTGAGCATAATTCCATGAAAGGGGGATAGAAACTGAGAAACATGTGCATAGCAATATTAGTTTTATTATTACTGTTGAGACTTTTTTAGGATAAAATTGTTCTTTCTTTTTATATAATAATTAGATCTGGATTAAGGCTGGTTCTCTGAGTAGTTGGTTAAGATTTCTGTAATACAATACAAAATATTCTTGACTTTATTTATAAGGAATATTTCTTCTTTACCCCCACACAAGATTTTGAGCATAACAGATGCCATGCAGAAACAGAATCAGCTGAGTTTCTTATAATTTTCCCACCCATAGCAAGATCTATTTGAAAATCCCACGAGTTTTGTACCTCAACACCAATGAATTTTTAAGAAAACATTTCCTGCACAGAAATGTTGCTTTCTCCCAAGTTGTTTTTGTTTATCTGTTTTTCCAGTAAAACATGTGTTTAAAGTGTATAAATCAATGGACAGTGCATGCCTACATTATTTATGTTCTTTTATATGCAGCTTGGAATCACAGTTAAAGCATGCTATAAACCAATTCCCTAAGTCACTGAGACTGCAGTTGTTTTTATTCAGTGGTTATTATTTTGAAAGAGAAATGTTAACTTTATATTATATCATAAAACATGGCTCTTTTCTTCCTCGGATACTCATAATAAGGAGTATTATAACTTATTTGTAGTCTGGTAATACCTGGAAGACCAAAGCTGTGCTATTGCTGGTATTGTACAAGCATACAATAAAAACATGCCCCCAAAAGGCTATAATCTCAATTTAAGTAAAGAGACAATATTGTCTATTCAATACAAATGAGGTATGCACATGGGAGAAGCGAGGTGATCACAAATATGGTAACATGTATCACCAGTGCACATTAGTTGCTTAATCAGTCAAAGTATTTTGAAATTTCAGAAGTCTTTAATTTTGTGAGGCAATAAATAAATATTTGAAGTATGATTTTCATGTCAAAAAGCTTTAAATGGTATAGGAATGTTTGAATGTGGCACAAACAAAGAAAATCTTACTGGTTATTGTACTAATTTTCTGTCTTGTGCAGCTATAACAAAGGACAAATCAGCAATACTTTATCAAGCTTCTTCTAAAATATATATATATATATCTATATATAGTTAATTAAGTGGGCATTTCTTCCCACTTTGGAAGCTGCTGTAGAACTCAGTTCCTCTGGTAGCTTTATGCATGCATTACAATAATGCAATTCTAAAATATTTATTTTAGCTAATAGCTATTTCCTTAGGTGAACACATACTGTGCTGAAGAGTGCTGTAAAGAAGAAACTAGAAATGGAATCAGAAAGATCTATGCTAGTCATTTTGGATTTTGAAAGCAAGCAAAGTAATTTTTTAATGCAGATGGATATTTCTAAAATACATGATCCTTAACCATGGATGAATTGTGAGGAGAATGTTTAAATATGTAGCTTAGCATGAATACATATCTCTATTGCTAATAGAGTAGCTTATTATTTTTTAACTTTTGATGAAATCATAACATTGCAAGTTTTAAAAGGTGAATGGGCAAAATATTCCACTTTTCCCATTTTTCTTTTTGAATTATCTATAAAAATAAGTATTTTTATGATGTACTTTTTTCTATTCCAAGGTGTTTATTTAAATGCTTTCCTCCTCCTTTTACCCTCCTTTTCCCCTTCCACTCCCTGAATCCCTGAAAGTGTAGAAATGGACAGCAATTTTAGCCAGTGGAGCATGGCAATCTCTGAATAAAATCCAGTAACACTACAGATATAGATGAATGTATTCCTTGAGTTAGTGATTTGTTAGCTGCATTCTTTTTGTTGAGAAATGACCATCTTTTGAGGTTGCAAACACTTTCAATTTCATTTTTCCTTTCTTCAATGGAATAGGTAAACAAAAACTTTTTTTATTTTTTTATTTTTATTTTTCCGTTTGGTTTTTCAGCTTCTAAATGGGAGGAAAAAGGAAAAGAAAAACATAGAAATTAATATATTTTAAAAAAGACAATTATTAAGTAAAATATGAATGCTTTGAATAATATCTTACATCTTTTCCATTCCCATTTTGGCCTCAGATGCCCTTTGAAAACATATTGTTCAAGTAGGTTGTTTATCTACTGGATTTAAAAATAAAAACAGGAACTGGATTAAAGTAAAATTAATAATACAGGTATTTTTAATGTTCATTCAGGACTCCAAATCTTTAAGCACCGACTGGAAGTCTATTATTCTATATGTGTGTAGCAATCTAAATAAAACAAATGTGTTTTTTTTGTTTTTTTTTTTTTTCTGCTTACTTTGTAAAATCAACACCTTAATAAATAGTACTCAGCTGGTACAGGAACACAGCCAAAATGCTAGAGAGGCCCATGATAGAGAGGGTTTTTCATGGTCAGGTTTACATGAAGTTTGGAAGTTTGAATTACCATCTCTCAGGTACTACATGTGACAAAAAAAATAAACTTAATTCCACCTTCATGCCAACCAATATTTTTCTTATTGCCAGTACTAAATATACAATGAAATTATTAATGATAGAAAGATTATTTTCTCTTGTTGGCTTGTTTGTGGCTTCTGCTCTAAAGGTGAAAGACGTTTATGAAAAATAATTGGAAAACCAAATCAAGTTTGTATATTCTAGCACCATGCTTTGACCTGCAATAATCCTGGATGATCACAATATATATTACATTCTGAATGGAAAACATACCAGATAAACATCCTCTGTGTGACTGAAATGAGTCACAGGCTACTCACAGCTGGGTAGCTTGATGCTGCCAATTTTTTTTTTTAGGATAATTAGTTTCTACTTAGATACTGGAAACATCACAATTTTTTAACCCAGCTTTTGTGTATAAATTATAGATTTTCCAAAATATCAGCATTTTCTGTTTTGGGTTTGAATGAGCAACCTGTGTTTAGCTCAGTGGGCAGGCCTTTTGCTGTAAAGAGCCAAAACATGTTTAGTTCACATTTTATATGTCTTTCAGAAATAAGCCTTCACCATAAGGTCTCTAAGGAGCTTTAATATATCTGAAGGGCCCAGGACATCAGAGCCCAATGATATAAGATCACTTCCTTTGTAATTCCTGAAAAATGTTTCTTTGTTCCAGAGTGACTCTGAAATGAGACAGGTAAACTTTCTGAATGGTCCCTGATATCCCCGGGTTGGAGGTCCATGAAAGATGGACCTGGACATGGAACTGCCACTTTGTTCAACTGAGTATTGCAGAAGGGAACTTCCTGTCAAGTGACTGGGGGACCCAAGAAAATACAAATTGTGATATAATTGAGTGATTCCCTTTTTAATATGTTGTAGATGAAAATAGTCAACAGCCCATGAAAAAAGGATGCCTGTCTTCATGTCCAAATTGTGGCCAGGGGAGAGTTGCATCCTGCAAGGGCCATTCCTGCAATCTGGAGTACATTAAATTAGGAAATGAAAGATTTGCTCTGCACATCTTTATCTTCCATGAAATCCCACAGCCTCTGTTCTGTTGCTTTAGGCTTCACTTGTTTTGCTAAATCCTTGTCCTCCCAATGTACGGAGGCTGAGCAGGTTCCTACTCCTATGTCAGCTCAGTCAGCTGAGTCCCCACTACTCTCCCATGTCATTGCAGAACTTACCCTGCCATTTGCAGTGCATTCTGTGAACAGGTGTGACTGTGGACTGGCAGAAGCAAAGATACCACAGCTGATAGCCCATGCATCCTGCTAAGCAACTTAAGTAGACTACTCACCTTGAAAGCTGATGTCTCACAGTCATGATTACACGTACACAGATTTAAATATATATATATATATGCAAAGAAAAGCAACAGGGCACTCCTCCCTTAAAAGCAAACCTAAAGACCCCATTTAAAACATATTTTCCATTCTGTGATTTGTGGGATGTTAATTATTCAATTCAATCCAACAGGAGAAGCCACATGCTGGCTACTTGTTTTCTTTGCTTATTTTAAATATGCTAAAATCAGACAGATTTTTTTACTATAAACAAAAGTATTTCTCTTGCTATTTTGCCCTTTCAAGAACCCTGATGATGAGAAGGGGGGCAATCCTGGGAGACTTGCAACCTGCTTCCAAAATCCTGACTATTGCTGTAAGCAGTTGAGATGGCATTTCATGTGTCTTGAGTCCTTTACAGCTCCTGCCTACAGAAGTGCAGTTTGACTCAGAAATAGCCCTGTGAGTATGGAAAGAAATGAGTTCATCTTCACATCTTATACTTTAAGCTTTGTTTTGGGGCTCAGAACATTTTCTCTGCTGTAGATTACATGGCTGGGTACCTCTGGGATCCCTTCCCAATTTAAAAAGGCCAAGGGAGCAGCATATAAAAAATGAACTCTTCCTGGCACCTGCTTCTAGACATTTCTCAGACACATGTTCTTCCATCTTCCTCTCCAGTACAGAATAACAGAAAAACACAGTTCAGTAGTCTGTGAACATCCATGCCATCAGCTGGAAATTTTCTATTTCCTACAATGAAGAATTTATGAATGGTATTGCCTGTCTACCAGCTCCATGAGAAAGTGTCCTAAAAATAAATTTCCTTCCACAACCATACTATGATTTTATTACAGTTCCTCTTTACTCGTTTTCTGATTTTCCTGTATGAGACACCAGCATTGCCTTTTGTCTCTACTGATCATATCATTCGTACCCAGTAACTGGCATTGTGACAGTCAACACTTTGGTGAAAAAATATTATTCTGGCTGTGGAAGGCTTTAAGCTGCAGATCATCACACATGGGATGCCACACATATACGTGTGTTTGTATGTAAATCATATTTTATTTTCAGTATTCAGTTTCGGTCACTCCCTATACCTGACTTGTTTGACTCAGTAAAAGAGTTTTTATTCATTTTTAGACAAGTATGTCAAAATGCTGAATTACTGCTTTTCCATTTGTGTTTTTGACTTATGTGCTTTTGATTTATATTTGTCTTTGTGAAAGGGACAAAGTAGTGTCTTCTATGACAAAAGCATCTTGGTAGGGTTTCAGCACTGAAAACTTTTTCAAAGATGAGTCACAGTTCTGTAGGTTTCTATTGCCCTTTGGGAAAAAGAAGAAGAAAAGAAGAGAAAAAAAAAAAAAAAAAAAAAAAAAAAGATGAAGAAAAGAAATGTCATTATATTCTACATCACTTAGACAAGAGAAAAGCAGAGCTGTTCTTTTTTTTTTCTTTTCTTTTCTTTTTTTTCTCCCCCCAACCTCTCTCCATTTCTCCAGCAGCTTCTGTGTATAAATTATACATTTTCTTAAATATCTGCATTTTCTATTTCAGGTTTGAACTGATAACCTGTGTTTTTGCACAGTAGGCAAACCTCATGCTGCCACAAACCATGGTGATACAGCCTCACATTTCACTTCCCTTCATCCCAAGGAGCCCTTTGCTATTATGTCATTAGAGATAATGTGAAGCTTTGAATTGAAACACCATAGACACCAGTGATGCATGACAACCTTTCTAGCCAATGAAATGCCACTGTACAATGGGAGCCACTCAGTCTCACCAGTCCTTGTTAAGAGGAGATAATCATTTCTGCAAAGCACAGTGTCAAGCCATGACAACTTCCCCAGCTAAGGAGCTGATGGTGCTTTGTGATTTTCCTCTAGAAAGATGGAAACACACCTGTCAAGACCGCAAAAATTATATGTATGCACTAAATACCATTTGAAGCAGTTCTTGCTGCAGTGCAATCCAGTGTTTACTTTAGATGGGGAGAAGGATTGCATGTGTTTTCTGACTTGCTTGTATTTTGGAGAGCTTAGAGGCAAAGGACTTTCTCTTGGTAGAGCTCAGAGTAGCTATACACTTATTGGGGCTGGGTGTGAAGATATGTGGTCCACTAAGGCTTACAGCAAATGATCACCATTAAAAACTTTTAAATATTTTATGAAAGATAGAGAAGACAAGCAGACAAAGTATTTGTTATGTAAAGTATTCAAGGAGACTTTCATTTTAACAGCATCCTTTATTTCCTTTATTCCCCTTTCTTTTAGCTGCAGAATATTTTTATGAGGAAAATTCCCCAGCTGATAGTGTCTTTTTATGCAGTATTAAGATGATATTAACTCCCCCTTTGGGATAGAAAAAGAAAATAAAAGTAACTGGAGGGTTTGTTTTGTTTTGTTTTGTTTTTTTGTCTTTTTATTGGAATCCTGGCCTGTTCCCTCAGAAAATAAAACAGGACAGGCACACACGCAAAGGGAGTAGGGAAAATAGCCAAGAGTGAAAAAAAAAAAAAACAAAAAAAAAGCTTCTGTTTGTAATGCTGACTCTGATTTGTAGCCTTGCTGATGGAGAAAGACATACACAGCACATAGTCTTATCAGCCACTCCAAGACCTAGCAAGCTTGAACCAATGTCAAGCTGTTTAAGACATCACTGTTAGCCACCTTTCTAGTCACAGGGTTAACAAGAGAAAGAGAGAGAGAAAGAGAGAGGGAGGGAAAGAGGGAGGGAGAGATTTCCCAAGCTAAGCCAGATTCTATTTAATCAGAGAATGTTGGGGGGAGGAGGGGGAAAGATGAGGAAGAACAAGGCTGAGAGTTACACCGAGGGAACAAGACTCTTCTTGTAACCAATACTCAGGAATCAATCAGGGCTGGTGGAAAATAAGCTGTCATTGTGTTTTTTCTGTGTCTCTCTTGTCTACTCAGCCCATGTCTTCTTCTCTGATCTCTCAGGATCAGAATTACCAAAATATAAAAGTGTCATTGCAAATTCTGAGTTTGTAAAATATGATGGACTTGGCAGCTAAATGAAAAATGATATTCCTTTCTGTTTTGTTGTCCTCCTAGAAGTACTGTCAAACTATAGCCAAGTATAGCGTATGGCATAATATCCATTTTCGTCTTTTTATTCATCTGTTAAAGTTGATTTCTGACTTGCTGCTGTTGTTCCATTGCTTTCTTATCTTTGTTATTCTAATTTACTAGAAAATCAGTACCATCTTCCAAGGTATCAGAAGGCCTCTTTTATTTTTATTTTTATTTTTTTTTGGGGGGGGGGGTGGGGGCTGGGGGGGACTGATTTCATTATTTACATGGAAGTTTTATTTACTTTCAAAAGCAATTATTTATAAAAAGTCATGTTGGTCTTTTGCTTTCTTGAATGTTGCAGACCATAGATTTTTGTCCTGCGGCTTGAGTGAGAGATCATTTCCAATATTTTGTCCATACAGGTCCGTTAAGTTATGCCTAAGATCAACTTCTCATCCCAGCCACACCACACTGTACTCATGCATCCTCTGGAGTACCCTAGCAGTGCAATGGGGAGAAATTGCCAGAGCATTTCACACTTCTTTTACTTACAAAAAGCTATCAAGAAAAATCTGATAATTGTATTTGATCCACACCTATAAGAACTGTGCCAGCTCTGCCAGGACCTCTCTACAAGCAGATAGGTTGACTCCTGTGCTTGTTCATGCACATCCTCAGCACATTGAGCGTGCTGGTCCTACCAGCAATGAAGGGGCAGAACATCCTTGAATGGCAGCTGAGTCATCTCAGTCCATCTCAGCGAGTTGCAGATTGCTATGTGTTATGTGTTATTTGAGAACAGGAATTTATTTTACACTCAGCACCAGCAAAGAATTTCTATATGTTACAGCAAGTCTATTTTCTTGATTTATTGTCCCTATCTTTATTATTACCACCTCTTATTTTTCTGTTTTCACCACAATCCATTTGAGACCTGTCTGGCAGACACTGAAGGTAAGTAAGAATCTAAAATATGGAAGTAAGATCTGGCTCCAGGCTCAGGTAAGCCAAGGAAAAGTATAGAGGTAAAGAAAAACATTGACAGTATGTTTTGTATTGGCCTTGGGAATGACCAAGTGAGTGGGGTAGATGTCTGCTTCACCTTATGCTGGACACCTATCTTAGCTTTGCCTATGGTATGACTTAATATGCTGACAGGGAGATCAAGAGGTGGGGAGAGGGCAATAGGAGTCACAAGAGGGTCTCTCTCTCATGATTTATATCATCCTGCAACAGAGCTGTGGGGAGGATATGGCCAAGTTTAATCTGCATACCTGGAGAATGTATTTCTGTGAAAGAAAAACTGGTTGGACAGCCACAAAATCCTTGAGGCTCTAAAATCTGTTATGTACAGTGCTAAAGAAATCCACAGTATCAGATTTAAAATAATAATAAAATAAACAAAAAGAATCAGTTTTATAGTAAATCAAGACAGAAAGTTAGACAGCAATGTGTCTATCTCAGCTGATTAGTTTCAGATAACTTAATGTGTGGGATTTATGCACCTTTCTTCGTCTACTGTGCTACTCTTTGTCTACTGACTTCAAATATAGACTTAGGCAGCTTGTTGGGAACTACATGGCTGATTTCTAGGGCAGCTGGAAAGCTAAAGTAGATCTCATTCACAGTCACAGAGTCACAGTCACAGAATTTCCAGGTTGGAAGAGACCTCAAGGTCATCGAGTCCAACCTCCAACCTAACGCTAACAGCCCACCACTAAACCATATCCCTAAGCTCTACATCTAAGCGTCTTTTGAAGACTTCCAGGGATGGTGACTCCACCACTTCCCTGGGCAGCCTGTTCCAGTGCCTCACAACCCTTTCAGTGAAGAAGTTCTTCCTAACATCTAACCTAAAACTCCCCTGGCTCAACTTAAACCCATTCCCCCTCGTCCTGTCACCAGGCACGTGGGAGAACAGGCCAACCCCCACCTCGCTACAGCCTCCCTTGAGGTACCTAAAAAGAGCGATAAGGTCACCCCTGAGCCTCCTCTTCTCCAGGCTGAACAAGCCCAGCTCCCTCAGCCGCTCCTCATAGGACTTGTTCTCCAGGCCCCTCACCAGCTTCGTCGCCCTTCTCTGCACCCGCTCAAGCACCTCCATGTCCTTCTTGTAGCGAGGGGCCCAAAACTGAACACAATACTCGAGGTGCGGCCTCACCAGAGCTGAGTACAGGGGGACGATCACCTCCCTAGCCCTGCTGGTCACGCTGTTCCTGATACAAGCCAGGATGCCGTTGGCCTTCTTGGCCACCTGAGCACACTGCTGGCTCATATTCAGCCGACTATCCACCAGCACTCCCAGGTCCTTCTCTGCCTGGCAGCTTTCCAACCATTCCTCTCCCAGCCTGTAGCTCTGCTTGGGGTTATTGCGCCCCAGGTGCAGGACCCGACACTTGGCCTTGTTAAACTTCATGCAGTTGACCTCAGCCCATCGGTGCAGCCTATCCAGATCCTCCTGCAGAGCCTTCCTACCCTCAAGCAGATCGACACACGCACCTAACTTGGTGTCATCTGCAAACTTACTGAGGGTGCACTCGATGCCCTCGTCCAGATCATCGATGAAGATATTAAAGAGGACCGGCCCCAGCACCGAGCCCTGGGGGACGCCACTAGTGACTGGCCTCCAACTGGACTTGGCTCCATTCACCACGACTCTTTGGGCCCGGCTATCCAGCCAGTTTCTAACCCAACGAAGCGTGCGACAGTCCAAGCCAAGAGCAGCCAGTTTCTTGAGGAGAATGCTGTGGGAGACGGTGTCAAAAGCCTTGCTGAAGTCAAGGTAGACCACATCCACAGCCTTTCCCTCATCCACCCAGCGCGTCACTCTGTCATAGAAGGAGATCAGGTTCGTCAGGCATGACCTGCCTTTCATAAACCCATGCTGACTGGGCCTGATCGCCTGCTTCCCCTGCAAGTGCCGCATGATGACTCTCAGGAGGATCTGCTCCATGAGCTTTCCTGGCACTGAGGTCAAACTGACAGGCCTGTAGTTTCCCGGGTCTGCCCTCCGGCCCTTCTTGTAGATGGGCGTCACATTCCTCTCAGCAGATCTCCAAAGAGCCATCAACTGGTCTTCAACTTTCTCAGGGACATATTCACTTAGTCAATATTTTATGTGGAAGTGTAATCCCACTATATTCAAAAACAAACCTGTCAGAAGATTCAGATGGCTATAATTTTCTTCCTTTGCCTCTAATACAACAAAAAGCACATTCTATTTCAGCTATTATGTTTAAAAAATACATTTCCACCTTTATGCCATCCTGTGAATAATTTAATTGTTTAAGTTTTCCAGTCAAGTGCTTCAGGTACTGAATCTTTATGCTAGCTTTTATAGATTTAGATTTAGAGCAATAGCATTATATTTAATCAATTTGTAGTGTGCTATCCCATTTAGGAATTTCTAACAAGTAAGACACTTAATATCTTTACCCTTCTTGCTGTTCCTTCCTTGTTCAAAAGAGAGCAATCATGATTCTAAATGAGACTGTAGTCACATAAAAATAGTGTGTTTTTCTTAGGACATTTAGGAGTTATTTTATCTCTTTTGTAGACCTGCTTGAACATATAAAAAGGGAAATGAAGTGACACCAGGAAAGCACCTCCAGGAGTGGGTATGATGATGTAGTAACTTATATTTGATTATTTCCAGCTACTGAAAATAATTTCATTTTGCTACAAATGAATGGTATAAGAGTGGGCATTGCTTGAATTTACCTCAGTATCTATTTTAGAGTACAGAAAGAGTCTGTAAAAGTCCATGGATCAAACACATTTTTATATCTTTAAGGATTTAAAAATAAAATAAAATAAAATAAAATAAATGTAATTTAAATCATGTAGTAACTTTTTAATAATTTATTTACCTTCGTTGTCGGTCTAAGAATCAGTTGTAGATGGTACCTGTAGAAAGAAAGGAGTCATAAAGTCATAAGAAACAGTCACATAAGAAAGGGACAGCCAGCAAAGGGAAAAAAGATCTGCGTGAAACCCCCAGAAGATATAAACTATGACTATTCCTCTCTCCTTTCTGTCTTAAGGCATAGAGGTTTTGGTTGGCTTCTTCCTGTCAACCTGTTTCTAAACTGACAGAGAATCATCCTTCAGTAGGTGTTTTCAGTTTCTACATTTTCTTCCCAGATCTAGAAACCATGTGTTATGTAAAAGAGCAAAGCAAAATCAAATTAGCAATATGACTTGTTCCACTGCATAATTTCAATATTTACCTTTTTGTCCTTCTTTAGCTGTCTACCCTGCTTGACTAAATTTGGGGATTTTGTTCAGGAAAGGATCATACAGTCAGGCTCCTGACTTATTTAGAGTCATTCAGAAAGCTTTCTTAACAAATCTTCAGCTGTTGGGACTTTAACATGCTTTAATCTGTGCAAGTTTGCTGAACTGAAATTACTGGCAGGGGGCCATGATCCAAGTTCTGTTGAAGTCAGTGGAAGTCAGTCCAATTACTTCAATGAAGCTGGATCTGTTCCATAAGGCAGTGACCGCTTGAAGTTGGTTTGCAAAAGCTGAGTTTCTTCTTTTTCAGAGCAGAGTCACTAATGAGGAACAGGCTGTAATGTGACTTTATGCATACAGCATCTAATTAAACACATCATTCTACACTGTCATAAAGCATTTCACACACTAAGTATTGTTCACATTACTCATAGGAGATTTAGGTTTTCAAAATTCCCCACAAAATGTCCCAGCTGTTCTATGTACTATATCTTATAGCACTTTCCACTGTGTGTAGAAAGGATAATTAACCTAAAGAACATTATATTTCACTGCCAAATGCAAAATGTTAGGATTATAAATTTCTCAATACAAACAACATATTTAGAAACAGTAGAGGAGATAGAAATTGAATATTCTTTGAAAAGGTATTTCACTAAAGGACTGGATATCCCTGGCAATTGTTGCAAGGTACCTTAAAGTCATCTTTTCAAATTCTGTACCATCTAACAAATCAGTAGTATCCAGCTGTGATGGGAGGTACTTGAGGACTTAATGCGCTAGATCTGACTACACACAGAAGTAGTTCTGTCTTTTCTTAGTCACATACTATTATTCATAAAGAGACTGACTCCTTTGTGAATTCTATGTTCTTGAAATGCTTGAAATATAGAATTTCTGTCCAGTGAGACATTTCAATTAAAAAAAAAAAAATTATCCCACATAATAATGGAAAAACAAACAAAAAAAAAAGAATACTATGTAGTTTCCTGTATTTTATTATTATTATTATTTATTTTATTTTATTTTATTTTTAAACAGGCTTCATTGGTTTTGTTCACTAAAATCAACTTTGAACTTACAGTTTTCAGGTATTCCCAGTCTCTCTCTTGTTTCAGAAATGTTAACTTGTCCTTCATAGTTGTAAGAGATTTTGGCAAGTTAAAGTTTAATATTTCAGAGTCAGGAAACACTCTAACTACAGGAAACCCACACTTCAAATACAGACACTTCGGACTCCAGAGATTGCTACTGCAGAATCAGGAAAGTAACTCAGGAACATCTGCTTGAGCAAAGACACCTGAGACTCCTGACTCTGCAGAAGGCTGAAGGCTGAAGGGAAGCTCTGGATTGTTTGAGTCCACTGTTGTCAGTTTGGTGACCCTCTCCACAGAAGTGGATTCTGAAATCCACTGTTCAAAAGGAGCTAAAATGGACCTTTTTGACTTTGGCAAATGAGTTCTCTGAAAATGAAATAAACCAGAAAATCTTTTCAAAGAGAAAATGAACAGCCAACCCTAATATGTTTATCCTTACCTATTTGTGGTCCTTGCTATTTTTATATGATTTAAGAAAGTTGATTCCAAGTAGTACCATCAGAATAGAGTCTAAAGTAATTCTGTGTCCAAAAAAAAAAAAAAAAAAAAGTCCTTTGCACTTGGTCAGACCTTGCCTTATTTTCCAATAAAAAACCTAATCTAAATTCAATGTTGTAAGGATAGCTTTTCTAACAGACATTTCATTCTGAATGAGCAATTCTAACTGTTTGTCCAGTACCACATAGTGCTTTACCGAGAGGGCAAAGAACTCTGGAAAGAAGAACACTAAGAAGGAATGAAGGAAAGAACAAAATAAAGTAAGATAAGCATGGAAGAAGAAGCAAGGTTCTGAAATAATTCAATACACATTTTAACAATCTGACTGCTACTGTAGTGCATCCACAAAGAAGGCATTTCAAAGCTATTCTGGAAATTTTTGATGGAAGATTAGTATTCTTTCCCAAGTTTGATACCTTAATTACATCCTCTGCCTCCTGACTTTGAACCGTTCAAGCTGAAAAAGAACAACAAATAAAACCACCCCCTATGATGGGGACTGACTATGCCCCACTGCACTTGATGTATTTTTTGCCAATGGCTCTTACAGGAGTAGTTCTGGACTTGTGATTGCTTGCTCTACAACCTCTCATTCCTATATTTCCACGCAATTTTCAAGAAACTGTCTAAAGCCACAAGTCATCACAATTTCCCTTCAACAGCAACACAGCACAGAAAGCAATAAGCCTGTCTGAGCAGTGATCACTCCAAAAGGAGGCAGTCAAAGGCATTATTTTACTTTTACTTATTTATTTTTCATTTCTTTATTTATTTCCTTGTTTTATTAAAATTCTCGCTGCAGTCAGGATTTTGAGAATGAGAATCCCCACTACTGACAACACACACAATTACTACTGTGATTTTTTTTCCGGGGAAAAATGCAAGTGCATTGTTTTGTACTTATTCATCTGAAGAAGCTTTTCTCAGCATCATGGCAATTATTTAAGAGTTTAAAATTACTAAGTAGTTCATCTCATTTTTCCAACTGTCAGTTTTCTGCACTTTTTGTCCTTGCAGAAAGTGAAAGCATCCAATATGGTTTCCTGTTCTGTCCTTAAAATAAGTATGGAAGAAACAGACTAAAAAACTGTCCTCTCTCCAAGCTTGAAAAATATTAAATTGTTGGCACAAACTTATCACATGAGTTTTTGTTACAAAATTTTCATATGAAAGTACATAACACTACTGTAAGCAAATAATTTTGAGGTATTATTAACTCATTTACAAAAGTTTTAAAAAGGTGTTCCTGAAAATAGATGTTTTAATTGAAGAGCCAATAGAGCAGCATATGTATGCCATAATGAAAAGACAGGGCTTTCCAATTTTATTACTTGCAAAATATTGACAGCTAAAACTGTACAGTTATAATCGATTTTAAAGTATAATACAAAAAGAAAAAAAAAAAAATCAAGTAATGAACTTGAACTCTTTCATTTAAATGTTAGCTATCCATGAAAAAGCTCTTTAATTCTGAATAATGCATTCTGAATAAATTTTAACTGTTGAAAGCTAAGCAATTTCTACACAGTGATAAAACAGTCTAGTTTGACCTACAGTGCCATATTGCAAAAGTTCCTATTGGCAAACCTTCTTGCCTAGGCTATCTTTATTTACTCACTGATAATACTGCATCAAACATTTACAATGAAGCAAAAACTGACTGCAAAAGATATATATATATATAGATATAGATAGATATATATATATACACTCAGGAACAGTAAGGAAAGACATAATTTTGATTCAGGAAAATATTTAATTCTTCTGGAGGATTTGAGGATGACAGATATGCATAAGTCTAGGAACACCCACATATTTAATGTCTCTAAGTATTTTCTGGTGATGCTGTTAAAATGGAACTCCTGCTTGACAAAGAAACAGAAAACATTTGTAAAGCTACATAGAAGAATTTTGTTATTCTATAACTAATGCTTGTTATCTTCAAAATATCCATCTTGTTTAAGAAAATAGTAACATATTTCAGGACAAATTCAATTCTTTTTTAGTAGTATATGAGGATGTGATTGTCGGGAGCTGTCTTGGGCAGAGTGACCACGAAATGGTGGAGTTCACTATTCTTGGCGAGGCCAGGAAGGGGACCAGTAAAACTGCTGTATTGGACTTTCGGAGGGCTGACTTTGGGCTGCTCAGGACACTAGCTGGTGGAGTTCCTTGGGAGGCGGTTCTAAAGGGCAGAGGGGTCCAGGAAGGCTGGGAGCTCTTCAAGAGGGAAATCCTAATGGCGCAAGAGCGGTCTGTCCCCATGTGCCCAAAGATGAGCCAGTGGGGAAGAAGACCAGCCTGGCTCAACAGAGAATTGTGGCTTGAGCTCAGGAGAAAAAAGAGGGTTTATAAGCTTTGGAAAAGTGGGCAGGCCACTAGGGAGGACTATAAGGATGTAGCGAGGCTGTGCAGGGACAAAATTAGGAAGGCCAAAGCTCATCTGGAGCTCAATCTGGCTACTGCCATTAAAGATAACAAAAAATGTTTTTACAAATACATCAACACAAAAAGGAGGACTAAGGAGAATCTCCATCCTTTACTGGATGCAGGGGGAAACTTAGTTACCAGAGATGAGGAAAAGGCGGAGGTGCTCAATGCCTTCTTTGCCTCAGTCTTTAGCGGCAATACCGGTTGTTCTCTGGATACCCAGTACCCTGAGCTGGTGGAAGGGGATGGGGAGCAGGATGTGGCCCTCACCATCCATGAAGAACTGGTTGGTGACCTGCTACTGCACTTGGATGTGCGCAAGTCAATGGGGCCGGATAGGATCCACCCAAGGGTACTGAGAGAACTGGCAGAGGAGCTGGCCAAGCCCCTATCCATCATTTATCAGCAGTCCTCGCTATCGGGGGAGGTCCCAGCTGACTGGCGGCTAGCAAATGTGATGCCCATCTACAAGAAGGGCCAGAGGGCAGACCCGGGGAACTATAGGCCTGTCAGTTTGACCTCAGTGCCAGGGAAGCTCATGGAGCAGATCCTCTTGAGAGTCATCAGGTGGCACTTGAAGGGCAAGCAGGCGATCAGGCCCAGTCAGCATGGGTTTATGGAAGGCAGATCTTGCTTGACGAACCTGATCTCCTTCTATGACAGAGTGACGCGCTGGGTGGATGAGGGAAAGGCTGTGGATGTGGTCTACCTTGACTTCAGCAAGGCTTTTGACACTGTCTCCCACAGCATTCTCCTCAAGAAATTGGCTGCACTTGGCTTGGACTGTCGCATGCTTCGTTGGGTTAGAAACTGGCTGGATAGCCGGGCCCAAAGAGTTGTGGTGAATGGAGTCAAGTCCAGTTGGAGACCAGTCACTAGTGGCGTCCCCCAGGGCTCGATGCTGGGGCCGGTCCTCTTCTATATCTTCATTGATGATCTGGACGAGGGCATTGAGTGCACCCTCAGTAAGTTTGCAGATGACACCAAGTTAGGTGCGTGTGTCGATCTGCTCGAGGGCAGGAAGGCTCTGCAGGAGGATCTGGATAGGCTGCACCGATGGGCTGAGGTCAACTACATGAAGTTCAACAAGGCCAAGTACCGGGTCCTGCACCTGGGGCGCAATAACCCCAAGCAGAGCTACAGGCTGGGAGATGAGTGGTTAGAGAGCTGCCAGGCAGAGAAGGACCTGGGAGTGATGGTGGACAGTCGGCTGAATATGAGCCAGCAGTGTGCCCAGGTGGCCAAGAAGGCCAACGGCATCCTGGCTTGTATCAGAAACAGTGTGACCAGCAGGGCTAGGGAAGTGATTGTCCCCCTGTACTCGGCTCTGGTGAGGCCGCACCTCGAGTATTGTGTTCAGTTTTGGGCCCCTCACTACAAGAAGGACATGGAGGTGCTTGAGCGGGTCCAGAGAAGGACGACGAAGCTGGTGAGGGGCCTGGAGAACAAGTCCTACGAGGAGCAGCTGAAGGAGCTGGGCTTGTTCAGCCTGGAGAAGAGGAGGCTCAGGGGCAACCTTATAGCTCTCTACAGATACCTCAAAGGAGGCTGTAGCGAGGTGGGGGTTGGTCTGTTCTCCCACATGCCTGGTGACAGGACGAGGGGGAATGGGCTTAAGTTGCATCAGGGGATTTTTAGGTTAGATGTTAGGAAGAACTTCTTTACTGAAAGGGTTGTTAGGCACTGGAACAGGCTGCCCAGGGAGGTGGTGGAGTCACCATCCCTGGAAGTCTTTAAAAGACGTTTAGATGTATAGCTTAGGGATATGGTTTAGTGGGGATTGTTAGGGTTAGGTTAGAGGTTGGACTCGATGATCTTGAGGTCTCTTCCAACCTAGAAATTCTGTGATTCTGTGATATCCTTCGACTGGCTGCATGAAAATAGCCAACTGGATCACACATTTCTGATCCTGCTAATGATCAAAATGGTTGTCTCTGGAAATCACACAGGAGTTTGCTCACAGATTTACATTTCATTCTCATGGTCTATGAGAAGACCTGGATGCCTACAATGTATAGCACAGACATAACCAAGAAGCAGCATGCAGCTCCTGATGTGTTATATTGTCCTCTGAGGAAGTAAATACACAAGAGATGTTGAAAGTTATGTTGTGAAATATGTCTGAAAATATGTCTTCCATAAAATTTTGATGGCACTTTGAGCCCATAACTGTAGTACTGAATTTTGGGAAATAATCCATTATAAAATATGACAAGAGTTTTTTTTATTATTATTATTTTCAATATATATATATATATATATATATATATATATTAAAAAAAGAACTTAATTCCTAAGTATCTTTTAAACTTCCCTCTTGTAAGTGAAACTTCTGGATTTTTTTTTTTTGTGGGACTGTAGTGTTTTTACTCTGCTGGGCGAGCAAATTCCACTACAACCACTCTTGCACACCCCCTCCTCAAAAGAGAGGGGAAGAAGAAATATGGTGGGGAAAATAATAATAATAATAATAATAATAATAATAATAATAATAATAATAATAATAATAATAATCTTATCTTACAGGTTGAGATAAGGGTAATACATTAAAGGGAAAAGGAGGGTTTAAAAAAATGGAAAAAAAAATATTCTCTACTTTCCATCAATGAACGATGTTTGGCCACAACCTGGGAAGCAGGGCCTCAATACGCCTAGCAGTTGTTTGGAAGGATAAATATCTTCATAACAAGAGCCCTCCATCTCCTTCCCTGTTCCCACCTTTTATTGCTGAATGTGACACCATATGGGTAAGGAATATCCCTTTGGTTGGTTTAGGGCAGCTGCCCCGGTGATGTTCCCTCTTGCCCACCCCCAGCCAACTGGCTTTGGGGATTTAGAGGGAGACCTGGTGCTGTGCCAGCACTGCTCAGCAATAGGCAAAAGCACTGGTAGACCAGTGCTGGTCTACCTACAAGTGCAGAGCACAGAACTGTATGGACCACTGCACAGAAAGTTAGATCCCAGCCAGACCCAGTACAGGGCTTAAGTTACCAACATAATGAACTAAAAGCAAAGAGAATGGGTATTAATACATTTCTGTCCTGATAGTGACCCATTTATGAAAGAGTTATCTCAGAGAAAGAGTTCTGTCTTATCTACATAAGATGTTGTGAGATCCCTTTGCATTTCATTTCCTCTGTATATCAAAATTTCTCTTCATCATAGGCAGACTTAATAAGAACAAAGTTATACATCTACTTAAATGTTTAGTGATACTGAGGGCCTATGCACTCCCTCTTTAACCTGAAAATAATTCAAGCAAATCTGAAACACTTAGAAAAAGAAAAGCTGGAATCAACAGGATTCTTTGCTTTCACACTGTATAAATTTATGCTGGAACATGGGCACTGACATTTCATTCTTTGCTGTTGTCACACAATACTGCATAGCAGGTCAAATGTAGCAATTAAAAATGCTTTGAAACTGCAACTCCTACTCCATAAATTACCTCAGCCTTTTGTTATAGAACAACCAAGTCAACTTCCTGTTTGTGCTTAAACTATTCACAGCTTCAGCTGATGTCCTGCAGTGTCTTTTCCAAAGGTCACACCACAGTTTTCGATTCACACATTTGATTAAAAATATAAGAATCACTGTGTCCTGGGAAATGATCTGCAGTAAAAATAGATCAAACTACCTGCTGTTTCCAGGATAAACCAGGTTACTGCCTCTCTTCCCCATTCAGTTAGCATTGCAAATAGAGAAGGAAATATGCATATCTGCAGAAATCATGCTGCTAAACTGGGGAATTATATAATTTGAGGTGTTTGCTTTATGACTTAAAAAAAAAAAAAAAAAGAAAAAAAAAAGAAAAGTGAAGCTTCTGTAGCTATTAGCAAAAATGCTCAAGTTAAAATATGGTCAAGGAAAAACAAGGGACACAAAACTAAGAGTACTTAGATTTTACAGGGGCTAAGCTCTCATTCTTCTTTAACTGCTGCAACATACCTTTGCACAATTGCTTTCAGAGCATATTGTCATAACTTCCCTTACACTGATTAGCATCCTCCCTGAAGTCCCATTCGCATTTAATGAAGCTGCTATGGAAGAGACTCTTCAGAGAGAACCTATATGTCGTCCTTTCTTTCTTTCAAGATCATGTCCCTGAATATGTGTGGTAAGATAATTAAATGCCTGCTCCTATTATCAATAATCCTGATACTTTTGTGTCCAATGTCCAAAAACTTTGAAACAATACCTGCAGCATATGCTACAAAATCCCTGTCCAAAATGAGTGAAATACAGGAAGCAATGCAGCAGTGAAATACGTCTCTGTCAAATTACAAATTCCTTAGAGGTATGCAATTATCTCAGTTTTTTAATTCAGCAACTTCATTTTATGTCATGAGCTCTATTTATCTAATCTCATCTAATGCAAGATTATGACATTGTCCAGGAAAAATATTCATGCTGAACCAGATGTCAGTAATTAAAATTTCATCCCTTTGCTGTATTTTCAGCTTTTCTGCTACATTGTCCAAGGAGAGATTAGTGTAGAATCTCTTAAATAGGAGATAACCAAATGCTAGATAGAGCATGTGGGATGAAGGTTCATTTTAAAAGTCCAAAGGCTGAACTGGGAAATCTTCCCTGAAGCCCTTGCTTCCCAAAGGAAGACTTGGATAGATTCAGAACTGGAAAATTCTGACTAGACTTTACTCAGACCCAGTAGTTACACAAAGAAAAACAGGGAATGTGGTGCTGAGACAATCTATAACAGACTGGTGAGCATTTTGAGTGAGAATGGGCCAAGTTTTAAGAGCAGACCTAACACATGTTCTCTCAAATGTAAATTGGATTAAAAACTGTTCCATTTTACTTACTCTACTGTGAAATGACATTCTGGTTTATTAGCACTGCAGGTCCTGACTAAAATTTAGTAGGATTTTTATCTTAAGAGTAACTCTACGGTGAAATTCACATTTATTTCCATGATTTTTGTTATGGTTTTAACTAAATTTAAACTGAATTTTCATGCACATAGAACATCATGTTTTTCTTTTAAGCACAAAGAAAAGCTGTCAGAAGAGACTGAAATAACTCTTTGTGAGCCCTCATTTTATCTATATGCTTGGCCCATTGGAAAATAACGTAGATAGATGTCCAGGTAAACAACTATTGGCTTTAATCTAGTCAGCCCCACATTCATAAACACATATTCCTGGCCAATTTCTGCTTCCAGTGACATCTGATCCCCTCATTTACAGGTAGCAGTCCTGCTATGGGATCTGCCAGCATGGAGCTCCACTAAATTGCTGTCACCTGGTCTCCTTGTAGCAGGATTGGAGCTGAAACCCAAAGTTTCATAACAAATGTTATTAACTTGATAGACTAGATGGTAATCATTTACATGGCTATTTGGTGAAACAAATGCAGTGAGTGAATTAAATGGCTCCAATATCACGCAGAACATTGGCAAAATATGCACTGTCCCTTTCAAGATCTTTGCCTTAGAAGAAAAATAACTCCAGATATTGATATTCTTGTTTAAATAACCTTTCTTATACATTTTTTCTTCTAAAAATAAATAAACAAACATTTAGATTCCCATACCTAATAAATATAAATTTCCCTGGTCAACATAAAATCTCAAATTGCAATATTGGAAAAAAGAAGCTTTGCAAGTTCCCACTTTTATTCTGTCACAATTTTAAAATAGCCACAGCAATCTTTTTTTTTTTTGCCACTATATTTTCTGAAACTATACTGTATAACATCACTACATCGTTTTGATAGCTCACAATTGCAAGTCTGCTTTCCTGATCCAATTTCAACTTGTTATTTTTGCAATAGATCATATCACAACAGTGTAGCAGTCAGAACAAAAATTTAGCATAATTTCCATATTTAGGGCTCTGTCAATAGATGTTGAAAATACAAAGAAACTATTTTGAAAATAAAAGTCATGGTAAATGGACATTTGCCTATCAAGTCTGAAAGTATGGATGGCTACCTGGGTTGCCAGCAATTGCATACATTTTTGTCCTTGAACTGTAGCTGTAAATGCACCAGCATACAATGACGCTGCCCAGAGAAATAATTCAGTTTGAAAGTAACCTACTTCTTTCTTTCAAATTACCATTAATAACATTTTGCTTTTTCAAGATTAATGTACTTTAGCAAAGATACAATGAAACCAATTGTCTTGCCTGTGTTCCAGCTTTCAGTCATGTAGCTGCTTTTTCCTGCATTACTTCTGTAACTATTTCTAAGAAAATTTAGAGTGAGGATATACAGTACAGAAGATACAACAGATCCAGATGAAACAGCAGTAGCAAAGTAGCTTTCCTAATACATTTCTTCTAAGACAAAGGAAAATTTTCTTAATAAGAAAATGCCCCTATCCCCATGAAAACTAAAGCTATTTTTTTGTTTTTCCACTGATACAGAACAGAAAAATACCAAATAGTACAGAGAATGTCATCCCAAACCTTCATGGATTCAGTGGTTCTTTGATGAATAGCAGTTTTTTTTCCAACAGCTCTGGTTTCGGGAGGTTCAGTCCTAGGGCACACAGGCTTGTTATGGAACAACCAGATCTCTGCCACTGGGGCAGTCCCTTTACTGAAATTAAACTCCATGTGTATCACTCTTCACTCTTAGGAGGAATCACAGAAATGTTTTCTTGCCCAGTTTTCTGCCTTAATGCCATTGTAACCTTTACAAGCATTTTTCCATCTTTTTTAGGCTCTGCCTGCTCACCTTCTTGAAGAGCAAAATCCTATTTAAATGAGCACACCACTGCCTGAGGTCTAGATCAGCATATCCAGCAGTGAGGTGTTATCTGTGTCTTCACATAACTCTGCTGGCTCTAAAGATTTTAGCCCTAAAGCTGGAGTTGAGAGAGCCTTACAGGTTTTCAGCTCTACTGAAACATTGCAAGACTTCCAGACTGCTTTCTGTGAAACCAAGGCTTAGGGGCAACATTCCTGGGACAAGCTTGCATGGTGGGATTCAGCTGAGCAAGCATAAAGCAAGGATTAATTTCACGGTTAGGACACCTAAATGAAAGTGCGTACAGGTGCATTTGGGGTCTCACTTCCCATTGTGGTTTGTGGAGAACTAAACAGATTTCAGCCCAACAGCCACTGGGGATAAAGCTCAGTTGCGTAAAAACTGGCACCAGGTACTATTTGAGATGTCCCATGGTGTCTGAGACACCCTTATACTGTTGACAGATACAACACAAGACCTGCAAATGCAGGTGAGGTGGAATGTACCAGCTCAGACTGCAGCATCTGAACCATACCTACTTCAGAGTGAGCTGAGCTTGCCACCGAGCTCCAGTGACTGTAATAATTAGACTTCTATTGACTGTAACAGGAGGATTGTCCCCCCTGCATGCCTGTGTTCATCTACTCATAGACACCTATGTTTTGGTGTTCCAGTGCTGAACTACGCATCCACATATAAATTCCTAAATTTGTGAGCTGAACACCTTCCCTATACGTAAAATTATCACCTGAAGCTCCCTTTTAGGTGACTTGGGAGAGAGATGCATCTCTAAAGTGCAATTCCTCCTGTCTTAGTGTGATAATTCAGTATTTACATGGGCCTACTTATATCCGTTGACATGTTGGGATCTTTGGGTAAATTCAGGGCTAAGTGTTTGCATGGGGGACATGTTAAAGAAAGGATTCCATTCTGGAAACATGCCTTGTGGATTCCTCCCTTATTTCCAGCTGTTGGCCTGGAAGTGTAACAGCTATACCTCAAATAATAAAGGAAGGACAGAGCTGTCTCACTTTTTCCCCACCAAATGTCTTTTTATTTTTAATTTTTCCTTTCTTGAACAGAACACTCTCTGCCCATTATCTTAAATAGAATAGATGGTGTTTCAGTTCTCTAGGTGAGTAAATGGCTTTTGGTTGTCCTGTGGTGGTTTAACCTGGCCGGCAGCTAAACACCACACAGCCGTTCGCTCACCCTCCCCCCTTCCTCTCTGGGATGGGGGAGAGAAACGGGAAAGTGAAGCCTGTGGGTTGAGATAAAGACAGTTTATTAAGATAGAAAATAATAATAATAATAATAATAATAATAATAATATGTACAAACAAGCGATACACAATGCAATTGCTCACCACCCACTGACCGATGCCCAGCCCAACCCCAAGCAGCCGGCCCCCCACCCCGGCTAGCCACCCCTATATATTGTTCAACATGACGTCAGATGGTATGGAATACCCCTTTGGCCAGTTTGGGTCAGCTGTCCTGGGTCTGTCCCCTCCCAGCTCTTGCTGCACCCCCAGCCTGCCCGCTGGCAGGACAGAGTGAGGAGCTGAAAAGTCCTTGGCTTAGTGTAAGCATTGCTCTGCAGCAATTAAAACATCAGCATGTTATCAGCACTCTTCTCATCCTAATCCAAAACATAGCACCCTACTAGCTACTAGGAGGAAAAAATAACTCTGTCCTAACTGAAACCAGGACATAGGTGCCATCTGTTTTGCATTTAATTTATATGTATTTTTTTCCACTGAGATAGGAAAGTATACACCCTTATGTGTAGTAGCCATTAAGCATAGCCAATTGAGGAATTAATCTTTCAATGAACCCTAAAATTATGTCCAGGTCTATACATTAAAAATATATATGACATATCTGAACAATCTAGCTGTTTAATGAACTTTATGTTTCTGGTTCTTAACTGAGACTAGACGCAATATCATATTCTAGAAAGTCAGGCCATTTGGGATAATTCCTAACCTCTTCAGAAACCATAGCATATGACAACAATGGAAATAATTCTGACACACTTGACTCACACATACAGTGGAAATGCTTACCTTTCAGCTTGCCCTGAAGGATAATGCAGGGCTAAGCTTTTTGTATTCCCGTGTTGACAAGTTTGCTCATTGTCACAGACTCATCCTGAGAGTTTCAAAACAAAGTTAGAATATGGGCTTGCAAGAGCTCTGTGTTTAAAACATAGTAGAGACCTACCTAGACTTACTCTCTTATCTCAACGTTTCATTAATAAAATATGCATAAAAATGCTTCTTTGTCTGCCTTCCTTCATTTAGATTTATCACTAACTCTTTGCATATCTGGAATCCTGACCTCATTCACACCCTGAGGATTACAGTTGTATTTGCAACGATGTCACTAGTCATGAATGCGTTAACCTTAAGGGCAATCAGAGAGATATTAGAGAGACAATGCAGACAGCTAGTGCTGAGTGGGAGTACTGTGCCTAAAGCAACCCAATACAGAACAGCTGTGTTTTTCAGCAAATCACCAGAACTCACCTGAGATGTTCAATGACTCATAAATTTCATTTACGGACCTAGACTATTCAGACTGTTGGCACCACAACCATTTCAGCATACTCCCTACACACATAGATTTTCCTCCCTTGAAACTCTTCAGTTAACCAGATTATTTCAAAGCTCTTGCTGCTGTCAGTTCAAATGCTGATCTTCTGTTTGCCTTCAGAACCCCATTGGCTTCCATGCCTACACATCTTGTCACTTCTTCCTGTCAACATGAGCACCGCTGCAGCTGCAGAAGGGCAGCAGATAGTAAAAGCTTTAAGGCTAAGTGGTTAAGTGAGAATGAACAGGAAAGGACATTTAACTCAGCTTGATGTTGTAGGTGACATTTCTAATTTCCAAAAGCCTTTCAACCCTTGCAAAATGCAGAATGACAAAGTTTCTATGAAAGACTGGCAGACCCATCTGCCTTGCTATAAATGTTAACAAATTACATCTGTGATGACGGTCAGAGAAAGACTGGGTAATATTTGTCATAGATGAAAGAACTGAAATAAAAAGGAAAGATTTTCTTTTATTGGGAACAAGTCTCTTTGAGTTCATCATCTCACAGGATTTTGTAGTTAGGGTCCTCACTTTTGGACTGCCTTTATTCCAGTTGTTCCAGAAATCTTGCATTTCATGCAGCATAAGAGCCTTATCTACTGAGGTTAGGATTGTCTCCTGGAAAAGTAAGCTATGGGTCTGTATCAGCTCAGCCTGAGGTGAGACTGAAATGTGGGATTTCCGAAATCTCAATAGTGACTGTCATCTGTAAAGAGGAAAATAATAATAATAAACCTAGACTGTTCTGCTTATGTTTAGTATTATATTTCTTGGGAGTTTTGGTGGAGCCTCCCTTTCCTCAACTCCTGATTACTGATGGCTTTTAAGTCTCAAATATCTAGCTGTTATTTAGTTTATTCATGAGCATATGCAGCTGACTGGGCTTAGGTTGTTGGAGAAATAGACAGCCTTAGATTATGGCTCATCTGGACATCTAAATCAGTCTGGGTGGTCCCAATACACAGTCTTCCCTGAAAGTAATGAAAGAACTTAGAGAAACTGTATTTTGTTGAGGGATGTTATATGGAGAATATTGTACCTTGTAGAGATGTGTGAAATCTAATTAAATAGTAAGAGATATTCGCCTATTTTTTAATTGTGCTTTTCCCCAATACCTCTCTATCTTGCCTAAATTTGCATATTTTTCTTTTTATGTATTTCAGGGAAAAAACATTATTCCAATCCAAACATCTATATGAATATGCGTTTTCACATCCTTTCAATATAAAATACTTATCTATAAAATGTGATCACTTTTCACTTAGCAAGGCAGACAGACGTGATGTTTCTTCCACCTTCTTGGGATATGATGTCTAATTTTACTTGAAAGTATGTGTACTTACTCCACTCAGATAAGCTCATATTGATGTCTGTAATAAAATACCCCCAAAATTGAATTGCTACCAGCTTTGCATTTCATTATGAATGCTTTGTATGCCTCTGATAAGTATTTGCCAGTTTGGATTTTACCCAGGCTGCTAGAGTCAATGCCTCTGATATCTCAAAGAAATGGCTGTTGGTCTTTATTAATAACAGGTATCCAGGCACCCGGTTTACATTTTATGTAAGAGTTTCATGCTTCCAACAATATCGTACACTATAGAACAATACTGCACCACTGATTTAGTGCCTGCTTCCTGCTAACCTTAGCAGTGGTGTGTTGCTTTTCAGATCCTCTATCTACCAGTGTGATTTGGAGTTCCTTGTAAATACAAAGATTCCCCTTGCCTTCCTCTTTTATAATTATAATATTTATACTTACAACATATAAAGGCCGAAACCAAGACTGTCACAAGCACTGCACCTCATCATGAATTTTTTGTGTGCCACTAGTAACTGTTCTCAGTTAACCCAGAGCCTGACAATACATCTAGTATAAAGCATCTTTTCTCTAAAAAATTATGATGCTGGTAGGTACACCATTAAAATGGTTTCTATTTCAAACTTTTTCTGGGTGGCTTTCACACATTCCAGTCTGATGACTGTTTTACTCTCATTTTCACTTAATTTTCAATTAACAACATTGTCTTTCCACTACCATGCCCAGTGAGTCAGGTGCTGCACAAATGTATTTGTACCAGTACCAGGAAGTTTAGAGACTTGTACTATTTCGGATTCAAGCTCCAAGCTGACAAAGGGTGAATTCTGTTCCACTTACTAAACAGCAGTGAATTGTAATCTAAAGCAGACAAATGACTTTACAAATAATAATAAAATTATGTTACTGTCATAGCAATGCATTTTAACAATACCAGGTAGGTAGATATTCTTGTGTGTGAATGTAAAAATAAAAACATCACAAACATGACTCTGCTCATGATCCAATAGGCATTCCTAAGTACAGATATATTCAGACCCTCACAGATCTTTCACATATCTCAGCTTTGGATATATATATCAGTTACAGGTAGAACAGCTTAATCCGAATGAACTGAAGTCTGGTAATTTGGAAAAAAAAAAAAAGAAAAAAAAAAAAAAAGAAAAAAAAAAAGTAAAGATTTCAATTCATTTTCTGACTTAGACAACTTCTAACTTTTGGCATTAATGTAGCTTTTAGGTGAGGACAGTGAAGTTCTTTTCCATTGCCTAAACAATTTTGGAAATGTTATTTTAACTTAAACCTGAAACATTTCCAGAACCTGTTCAGAATAAGAATGGGAAAAACTGGATACACAACTTCTCATAATAGTGACACTGCTTTTTAACTAATGCTGTCTTACAATTTAACTGCTCTGTGAGAGAAGCAAAGAATCTTTTATATCTATATCATTTGAGTGAATGTTATTGCAGTCAGCAATAACAGAATTCCTAACAAAAGAATAACAATTGTTGAGTGCACATAAAATCTAAATTGATAGATACAGATTGAGAAACAGTAAAAGCTTCAGGCAAAACCCATCATTATTTATTTGAAAGATGCGTAATCAGATTTATAAGGCTGATTAGAGTGATACATAATCTAAGACTTGGTAAGGTACCCTTCAATTTTCAAAGATTTAGGTGAGGATTTAGCTCTTTGCAGTTGATAGGAGTCACGCAGACTAAATTACATGCATTGCTCTGAAAATGTAGGGAAATGGCCATTGAAGGAGAAATGGCTCAGAGAATGCTGTATAAGGCAACTTGTTGTTTGCATACTATTATATGGAATTGCAGGCTCTGCAGTAACTCTTAATGGGGGAAATTTATCACTACAGAGGGGACTTGTCAAAGCAGAGGTCAAGACTGATAGACTGACAGAGACAAGAGAAGTGGCCAACCAAAGCCTTTTCTACAAATGGAGGAAAATATTGGAATAACAGAGCAGGGATATTTGTGGAGAGATATGGTCATCTGAGGTCACTGAACAGGAACAACTATAACAGTGTGCAGAGAGTAGGAGTAATACACCCAAAATATGTAGATGGACTGATGAGAGTGCCTCTGACAGTATGGTGACTGTACAGTGTCTGACTGTATCAGACAGTACCTCTAGCTGGATATTACCTCCTGCTAAACAAGAAACTACAGTTCAAAGCTGTGTTTTAGTGAGGTGAGTTTGTTAACTCTGACATGACTTGCCTTCTTCTGCCATCATCTCATCACACTACATTCCTGTTGCACTGAGTTCTGCTTTAGAAAAGTCAGTGAGGAGGTTGTGCTACTCAAAACTCAAACTGATGTAAGTTTTTGTATTGTTCCAGAGAGGAAATAAGAACAACCAAAAATGAGGAGGGAAGGAAATAAAAAAGTCCAACTTTCTCACTTCTATCAAATGTGTGAAAGAAGCATGATGACGTTGAGAACTAGAGGCAAAAAATAACTTTGCATTTAATTTGGACAGTGTTAAGTTTCATGTAATGGGAAGAGAGTTGGGAGGAGATGTGAAAGTCATAGACGTACATATATGTGGAATACTTACTGGATTTGAACAGAGAGCCTGACTAGAAACTGGGAAATAAATTTGTGAGACAGTATCAAAAAGATGGCAACAGAATGGTGTGGCCTGGTGAGATTAGCCAAAGCAAAAGTGTAAAGAGAGTTATATATTATTTTCCCTTTTTACAAAAAGGGTTCTGACTTGATATACTGCCTGCAAGAGTGCCATCTGGTGATCCACAATTACATTACAAAAATGACCTTCCTAAGCAAGCTGCAGTTAGAGCTACCGTACAGATATTTCAGCTCAACCTTCTGCTGGTTTCATTAGACCAAGACACTATTATATGCACTGTACTGAGAAAATAAAAATCATTAGAACTCACAGGGGAAAAAGCAGGAACAAACACACTTAACATTCAAATAAAATACAAGCAAATCTTTAGCAAAGCAAGCACAGAAGGTATGCATGTAAAATCTTATTTATGCTACAAGGATGGAAAGGTGCTTTATATAAAAAGGAGAGTTTGGGGGAGTATTTATATAGGTTTTTAACACTCTAGTTAAATCTTCAGTCTAGAGTACATAAAAATGTTAGACAGTAAGTAGTAAAGGCAGATTCAGTAGGCTAGCTTTTTGTCTTCAGAGCTCTTTCTAAATTTACTTATGGATGTTTATTTGTCTGACAGTTTTTATAACTAAAAGTTGCTGGCACTTTTACCTATGACCTCCTGAAAAAATTCTCACAGACAAAACATGTACCTTTGTTATTTTTGTCTTCTTCAAACCTTCCTAAGAAACTATGAATTTGAATTATGGTCAGTGATTTTTTTCATTATCACAATTGAAGATTCCTGTTTTGTCAATTTAGGATTTATAGGACCTACAAGAATTGCTTCATATAAGAAGGAAATGTTTTATGCAGCAATCTGAAACAGATTTAATACATTAAGAAATGATGTTGAGGGAAATATTTTCATATAATTTATACAAATGAAATCCTTCTTAATTTCCAATATCTGGAAATTAATGATTCCATGTTTACACTAATGTGAAGGTCTAGATTAGGTTTGTACTGAACTCATAAAATACCAATATAAGTGAGATAAGGTAAAGTTCAAACTCTTCTCTCTTGCTGGAACAGCTGCTCTGAGCACCAATAAGCCATCCAGAAGAAAGAAACACAGGGTCCATGTTAACACATCTAACCAAAGAGTCTGAAAGTGCATTATTCAATAAAGTAATTATGATACTTGTAAGGGAAAGGAGACATGGGAAGATATAGTGACTTGCCAGATATCATATAAAAAGTGCTAGTAATAGAGTCCACCTAAGCCTCTGGGTCTGAGCCTGGATTTAGACACTAGATCTTACTGTTTTACCACAGAGACCTTTGACATCTTAAAGCAGAACCAGAATCTGGGTTAGGAACTACAAACACTTGAAAAATAATTTCTATAAACAACATTAATAACCAATTTAATCAGTCACATTTATCTTCATCTAGATGTAAGTGAAGATTAAGTCTCTCCAGGGAGTAGGAAATAGCTGAAATAAACACAAAGCATTGTCTTGTGAGACACTAACCACAAACTCATTAAGATTAGCTATTTTGTAGAAGACTGTGAAGTAGTAAATGACATACCTGGTTTGAGAAAGGAACAGATTCTAGGAAAAGCAGTCAGAATAGATTTGCTTCAGTACCAGGTAAAATAGCTGAAAAGCTAATTAAAGATAGAGGAACTAAACTGCACACATGAACAGCAGTTAGCAGGGATTAAGCAGAACAATTTGGGGAAAAGTAAGTCTTGTCCTAGATATGCTAGAATTCTTTTATTGTAATAACAAAAGAGTGAATAAAGGAGAACCAGTTAAAATAGTTTATGGGGACCTCCTGGAAGCCTTTGATACAGTTTCCTACAACAGCCTATTAAAAAGGCCAAAAACTGACTCCACTGGGAGCAGGATTTTGCTCTGAGCAGCTAGAGTGTGAAGTATTTTTAGAAAAAGGCAAGGTCACAGAAAATAAACTGAATGGAGGAAGGAATGATTTGACTCATGGAAAAATATCAGTGGGATGCTCTGAGCTTCCAAGTTAGGCCCAACACTGTAAAAGTGATCTATGTGAAAGGACCACTGAGTCATCTGTGGGATGATATATACCAATAGACATACCAATAGACGTATCTATTGGTATCTGGAGAAGATTTGGGGAAAAGCTTGAAGATATCTAGTAATCATATAAAGAAATAAATATTAGGTATTCTAGCTTGTAAAATGGATCCTTAAACCTTCTACTATGTCTTAAATAACTGTAATAACAGAAGGAACCACACGACAAGGATCACTTCAGCTCCCTAAAATAAACTACTTCTGTTGAAAATTCTACTCCTTTTCTGTTGTCCTTCACTGATGAGCAGTTTTTTTCTGTTCTATTAATAAAGATAATTCCTGGTTCCTACTTCTGTATGGTTCCAGAATCCATTTTACAATGACAAAAAGAGCCTATAGGCTCACAATTTTGCATACAGTTAACGGATTGGCACACAAATATCCAGCATTGAATATCTGTGCATAGAAGTTCAGAACATGCAAATCTGAGTGCAGTGATGCATGGTTAGGACTGTGAATCTGATTTTTTTTTTTTTCTATGTGAGTTTACAACAAAGCCTAGCTTGAAGACAGGAAGGGCAGGAGTTTAAAGCTACAAACTCTAAGTACAATTGAAGAGATATCAACACTTTATCTGTGGAACAACATGTATGCTATCAACAAAAATCTCTTTTTAACACCTCAGAAACACTGTTAGGGATTCTCATCTTTGCCTCTATGAGATCTTGATTGTCTGTTTCACAACTTAGTGTTCACACATCTGAGTTATTGGAATGAACTAGTATACAGTCGTATAAATTCAGAGAAAAAATCCATAGTTTGTGCAAATGTTCTTAGTTCTTGTGTAACTTTTCTGAGAAACTTTGTTAGGTAAAAACCTGTGTCATTCAAGTTCAGCTTTACTTTTTCAATATAGGTCTGTTATACGAGAAAAATTTTGAAAAAAATTTTGAAACAGACAAATTTTGAAAAAAAAAATGGTTCAAGAACATCTGATCTAATTTGAAAGAACAAATGACTAGGACAGAAAAAAAAAAAAAAAAGAAAATGAAGGATTATGACAATAAGACAGCTTATCAGATAGTTTTATACACAAGCTGATGTTTGCCACTCTTTGGAAAAAACATTTTTTAATATATTTTCTATATAGATGCAAGTGAATTAGGACACAAATCTTATTGTTAATACAAAAAAAAAAAAAAAAAAAAAGTCCTAAAAGTGAAAAAAGAGCAAGAAATCTGAATCACTCACACAGGTATAGACTCCGTGGTTGTTCTTTCATGGATATATACAAGTATACACATCCTAAATATGTGTGTAGGGCAACTGGGCATTCTTGTAATTCCAGATGCAGTTAACTATGCTGACAATGTGACACATGGCCGTGCTTATAGTAAGTGCTCAAATGCCTTTTTTATTCCTGAAGTTATGTGCACATCTTTGTAGAGATCATGCCCCAGACCTCCTTCTCTCTCATGTGAAACCAGTTTTAAAGAAGAATTGGAACTTCTTCAAAAAGAATGAAAGGGAATTCCTGTGCTGATAGTGGTATTGAATAATGGTCATAGTAACACTATGTATTTTCTTTTTCTCTCTACTCAAATCCTCAAAACTATAAGCCAAAATCTCCTCTGAGAGCCATTCACACAGTTTTTATTCTTGTATTGTTATCTTACCATCCCTCAATCCCAGTAAGCCAAAGCTACCATCACCCCAAAGTTAATTGGATCTCATCACGCCTATTTTCCATCAAGAGTGAGGTTCACATATTGTTCTCTTGCTGAATACTTAAAGATGGATTCTCAGAGTGTCTATTTGTATGAAACATGTATTTCAGAAGGTTATGTACTGGGATTTGAACTATGCCCTATGTGCGTCCTCATAGAGTCCTTCACTCACAATAGGTAAATGATTTCTTAAGAGTTTAATATTAACTCCCTACTTAAAATTTGCATTTACATTCAGTAAAGACTTTCATTTCCTGGTTGTGAAATTAATCTTTTTTGTTTTATCAAAGAAACATCAGCACTTCTAATGCCAGAGTGAAAGAGCCATTAACCCTATGGAGATTAAAAAAATGGTATTTTTTAAGAACAGAAAGTTAAGGAATAGGAAAACCTTAGTAGGTAATTGAGACCTGTTTAAGCAAGTGCACCTGTCCTAAGGAAAAGGATCGGGGGGGGAAGCCTTCCAGCCTTCCTCTGAAATGGTGTTCCTTTTTGGTAGAATATACATATTAGATTTTTTTTTTTTTTTCCAAAGAATTTGATCCTGGATATGAGAGTTGCCAAATGCAAAATGCCCTTACCTTCCCTACCCCAGCCTGAGAATTCACAGTCAGTATTTTTATATCTGTATCCTCCTTCATCACACAGTGTTAGACTAAAGGAGAGCAAGACTGCATATTGCAGTGATTTCAATAATAAAAATACCATTGTTTATCCTTAACTTCTCCCATATTTCAACTAAATTATTTGGTTTATTTACTGATTTTCAACACACAGGAAATAATGTCTCCAGTGATGTCTTGTTCTAAGATATCATCATGTCCAGGTAGCTAAAAAAAACAGTTTAATGAACAAGCATTTCCTGAGACACTAAATCACTGAGTAAGGAAGGAATAAGCTACCATTATGAGTTTATTCTCACAGATGGAAGTTAAAATGGCAAACAAACAGCAACCAGCTTAATACCTGCATCTGATTAGTATCATAGCTGATGCAAAAAGATGTTAGATTTATTTTATACTAATTGCATAGATATATACACATATATAAAATATATAAGTGCAAAACAAGTGTATATGGTCTAGAAAAAGGCAAATACATCTGCCTTCTGAAAGGAATGGTACTGAGCTATAAATCTTTTTGGAGAGAGAAAGGGAAAGAAGTATGCTATTCATTATGGTTTCTCTGTGTTCCCTAGACTTCCATCCCAAGTAAGGTAAGAAAGAGAAGATACCCTTGGTTGCAACTTGTGAAATAAGAGAGAAGCTGTGCTCTGAACTGAAACAGCATCTCAGAAAATAGGATGTCTATATTTGAGAGACCTGGAAAATTGTATTTGGAGAATTACTTCAAAATTATTCTGATTTTTGAGTCTTTGGGGAAGCAGAGACTTTTCACATTTCCTCTAAAAAATATGGAAATTTTACACATACATCCTGAGGACTCTTTTAGGCAGATACTGGTTTAATAGACTGCTTACTCACTCATACACAAGAACTTCACACAATTAAATCTTATGTTCACATCACATGCAGAGATGAAATCATGAGACCCCATAAACTGTTGCTTTGAAAAAGTCTTCAATTAGTGAAGTTCACTCTTGCCATTTCTATGACTACTTTTATTATTGTGGTAGCATGTCTAGGCTCTACCGCAGGTAGGCGTTATGCATTATAAAACTGATAGTCAAAGATACTCCTTGCTTGAAGAGTTTGTAACATAGACAAATGAGACTTTCAAAAAGGGGTAAGAAATAATACATTTTGTCTTTGTCCTAAAGATGAAAAACAGAAGCAAGAAGATATTAAATGACTTCTATGGAGGAAATATATGACAGAGCCGGAACAGGAGCTACACTGAGCACTGATGATTTACTAACTAAAGGACAAGACCATCCTCAATTTCAGAACTTATTTTAAAAAGTCCTTCTATCTGTCAAAGTCAAAACACTGTTTGAAATACCAGGAAACTTTGTGATTTCCCAATGTAAGAAGAAAATCTTAATGGCTTTCTTATAGATTAAATTTATGATGCAATTTCCACCCTATTTTATGTCATTTTAACTAAGAAAACCTCTTGACATTTATTTTATCTTTGCTTTACATCTTCTTTTTATCAGTGTGTTAATGTTTTGTCTTTTTGTCCACATATTTTTTAAAACTGCTTCTGCTCACATAATTTCTGTAACTCGCTGTATGAAATTCAAAGGGCTAAATCCAGTGAAGCAAATAGTAACAGCAATAGCAAACTTGTCTTCATGTCATTATATAACAGATAGTGAGATAAGCAGGAATTCTGAGACTGTATGAAAGGAATATGAAATTTAATAGTAAATCCACCAATGAGCTGAATAAAATGCATGTAATTAGACTGTTGGCTGAGAAAATATTTTTAAAGATTGGTGTCAAAACCCAGCTACCTACCCCCTGAGAACAAGCAGGTAATGCATCTATATCCATGCCTGCATTTTATGTATCTGTACTATTTATGTAAATCATTCAACTTGATTAGGCCATGCTGTAGGCTCCAGAGAGTAAACCACATTCATTCTCCCCCAGAAAGCAACTAGGTATATTATTGTAATACAAAGATGTTTGGACAAGTTTTTAGAATCCTATTGTGTTTTGCATTTTAAGCCTGAATGACATTTAATATTAGCATCAAAATGTATCAGCAACATCATGCTGATTTATTTTTTAAAATTTCGGTTTCTAGGTCGTCAGAACAGGAACTAATTACTGATTATAAATCGTTCAGACTCTCAACTCTACTCCACACATTACATACTCAGCTCATAATAATCTTATATCCCATGCAGTTCCACATTATTTTTTCAAGCTTAGAAGCATGAACTAGGAACATCAGGGCAAATAAAGATATTCATCAAATAAGAGCATTTGATACTGGTCTAAAATAATGAAATGAAGCATAGGAGTAATTGCAGTGACATTTCACAGAGTGAGTGGTCACACATTGGAATGGGTTGCCCAGGGAAGTGATGGAGTTACCATCCCTGGAGGTATTTAAGAGATGAATGGATGTGGCACTAAGGGACATAGTGGTGGTTGGATTTGATGATCTTGAAGTTTTTTTCCAACCTAAATCATTCTATGATTCTATGACTCTCTGACACTACAAGTCCAGCCTGTGTCTATCACCAAACAGAGCTCAAGAAATGTTAACACCAGTACAGCCAATCCATTCACACAGTGTAATACAACAAACACAGATATACACTGTGGATTCTCCCATAGTTTTAGCCCTCTGGGCTACAGTCATGCAGGCAGATAATCCATGTGTACAATCCATGTACATCTGTTCACACAAAGAATCAGAGAATGTCAGAATATCCAATGTTGGAAGGGACCCACAAGGACCATCGAGTCCAACTCCTGCATTCACACAGGACTACCCAAAAATCAGACCATGTGTCTCAGAGAGTTGTTGAAAACACTTCTTGAAGTGTTGTTGAAAACATTCTTGAACTCTGGCTGGCTCAGTGCTCTGACCACCTCACTGGGGAGCCTGTTCCAGTGCTTGAGCACCCCCTTGGTTAAGAACCTTTTCCTGATATCCAGCTTGAACTTCCCCTCAAGCAGCTTCATGCCGGTCACTTGAGTCCTCTTACAGGAGTCACCATTGCTATTCTTGTGCTCATAGTAAGCTCTGGAGTCGATTTGATCTTGGCAAGTCTCCAGAGTTATTTGTAGGCACTGGGAGTAATCTTGCCTGCAGTGTCAGTCTCTTTTATATCTAAATGAGGAGAAATGGTCATTGTTATGGTGTGACTCTGATGGTTTGTTTAATAGCTATATACTTAGTCAGAAGAACTCATTGCACTGCAGCAGCATTTAGCACTGCAAGACACGTCAGCTTCTAAGCTCAGCCCACATTAACCCTGGAAAGAACAGCTTCACCACTTTGGTCTGAAGTTCCATTTTTCAAATTGATTTATTGTAGTCCAGAAAATGGGAATTAAAATGCCTTCCTGAGCAAAAATATAAAAAAACACAGCAGCAGTGTTCCTCATTTTGTTGCTTATGGGAGACAAAATCCCCTGGTACCATACATCTTTCTCCTCTCACAATCCAGGCAGGGTTCTTATGTTATTTCTTCCCTCTCTTCATGTACAGAAAGAGAGAATCTAAGAGACTCTCACATAAGTCCTAGGACTTCTTTCCTCTAGAAATGTATCAAATGTTTTCTCTCTTGGAAAACCCTACCCTTGATGCTGGAGCACAAAGACATCTAGAAAGAATGTTGAGCTGGGGCCGAGTGCACCTAAAGTGATGTCTTAGGCCAAAGACCAGACAGGTGTTTCCAGAGGATGTATTTGCAAGGTGCTTCTGCCTCTGGTGATGTGAATTTGCAGGAAGTGGCAGGTGCAATGAAAATAATGATTTCAAATGCCAGATTTGAACCTGTGGAAGGGGGAGGCAGACTATTAGAGTAAAAATGCCTGTTTTGTTGTTGGTGGTGGTTTTTTTTGTTTTGTTTTGTTTGTTTTGTTTTGTTTTCTCTTTCCATGAGGGGGAAGCTGGTTGCAGGATCACCTCAACAGTCTTCCCTGGTTTACACAAGGGAATAATTTTCATAGGAAACTAATCTTTACCATGTCAGAGGCTCAGTGTCAATTTTATCTGTGTTTCTTGCTGTCACTGCTATTTTCCTCAGCAGCAGTGCCACTAGCCCTGCTATTAGCCACTGCTGGGCTTTACCTCACAAGAGCCCAATGTCTCTTTGCTTGAAAAGTTACAGGAAGTGGCAGCTTTAATAACAGTAAAATGATGTTAAAGGAATTGCTGCTTAAGGGTAAAGAGGTTAACTGGGCAAAGCTACGTCAGCTTGACCCAGGCAGGATCCCAACAGCAGGCTTAAAGTTCACTAATTTACATTCACATCCTAACCTGTGCTTTGCAACTGGAGCCCATTTCCAAAGACCTGTCTAAATAAGGGCAATCAGGAAAATGAGACTGACTTAACAGAATATGTGACTTGAAAGTGGATTAACTAACTTACATTTGTGAACGCTCCTACAAAGAATAAAAGTGAACTTGTTTCTATTTATTTCACGTTTGGCAGGGAACTAATTCAGACATATATTTTTATTCCCCCCCCCCCCCCCAAAAAAAAAAAAGATTTTAACTATTAAATTTAATTTAGTAGAGTCACTTTAAAAGCTGATTCTTATTAATGTTGAGGGCTATGCATTGTAAATGAGATCTATTAAAAATAAATAAATAAATAAATAAATCACTAGAGATTCAAACTTCCCCATATCTTCCTTGAATCCTTCTGCAGAACCCACTGTTGATACCTGGCATAATGTTCTCTTGAAGGCCAGAGGCAATGGGAAATGTTTTTGCTATATAATAACAGTAACAAATGGTAGCTGGGGAAAATGAGTTACTTGGTGGAATAAGATGTGGAAGTTGTATTCTGCTCTTTGATAACGTTCTTGTCTGTATCCCAGGAAAAAAAGGATGTATAGTTCCTGATGGAGTTCTCTTGCAGCCTGGACACAATCTTGTACACTTCTACCAAACTTCTACCATCTCAGGGGAACCACAAGAACAATGAAGAACAGCAGTTTCACAGTTGTTTGTAGGATCTGTGCATATCACTTGAAATGATAATCCAAAGGAAATAAGTACAAATAAAGGCATCCATCCTTTTAACCAATAGAAATGTCCTTGTCTTGAAAGCCAAAAGATCTCTATTCTTTTGGTTATTCCACTTCTATTTGCTTAATATACTTCTTTTCCCTTTTGTACCTGAGTTTCTTCCTATATACAGCAAAATACATGTTCCTCTCTTGGTGAGCCATTATAACAGGAGCGATCTGAATGGCAGGTGCTGTTTAATAAGCTTCTCTAGAAGTAGCTACAATTAAATAATTTTCTTTAATAAATAATTTAATATACAAAAAATAGTCACATATGTCAAAATGTTCCATACTGTTCAATATAAATATATTATCAACAATTTTAAAAAAGAGAGAAAATATCAAAGGAAATGCACAGTAGAAGAGGAAAAATACTCACCCATCTCAGCATAACTCAGAAAAATAATAATTTTTTTAAGACACCTTCATCTTTAATATCCTTCAGGAGCTTCTGCAAGGCTGTAGAAAGCAAGAGGCTATTGTTCTCCCTATCCCCCCAACATTTTCTTCCTATTTAAAAATCTTTTGGCTTCATCGCAATCAACAAAATATATGTGCAATCATGAAAAATAGCCTGCAGCTCTTCTGGATGAAGCATATCAGCTTGTTCTCCAATTTTAGAAAAATCTATTTTATGGCTATCAAAACTGCAATGAGGAAGCAGAGTTGTAAAGAGAAGTTGTCTGAGAAACATGCAGAACTCTATCTTGATAAAAAGGCTAAATAATGCCAAAACAAATTCCTTATCAAATCATCCAAAAAAAAAAAAAAAAAAAAGTAATAAAAAGGTGTGATGAAGCACCAGAGAAGCACTCAGATTAGATTGTTATGTATGTTTGAGAAAGTAAGTTGACAAGTGGAGAAAGAAACATAATCTCTGATATATGAGCAATTCTGAAACTCTTTCATGGTGAATAAGTTGATCCTTGTCCCTGCAAAACCAAAATGCAAGTAAATAAAACACAAAAGTCCTGAGCTTTCATCTCCTTATTGCAATCTTCTGACTTCCCTGTTCTAATATCATTATGTGAATTTCTGGATTAATGGTGCAAAGAAATATTTGCCTTGAAAATAAAGAGTTTCAAGATTCTGCACCTCTGTTTTCATTGCCACATTATCATTATTTATAGTATGTAAGTCTGTAACTTGACAAGACTTGGTAATGCTTTACATTTTACAAGTCTAGAGACAAACCATCATGCTTGTCCTCTACACGTTTAGTACTGTCATATCATTAAAGCTCTCCCAAGGGTATCCCTCCTTGCCAGATTTGAGACCTTATTAAGATTTACAGGATGAGTTTGAGAGTGGTGAACAACAATAGAAGCATATTTCCCAACTGAATTTGCACCAGACAGCTAGCTCCCAGTCTTAGAAGTTAGTCTTATTTTCCTGAAATTGCTGTTAATTTAGGGTTCATAAATAATAATAAATAACAGTGAACAAAAAAAAAAAAAAAAAAAAAGAGCTGAGAATAAAACAAAAAAACTAGAGGATAATCTAGAAAGGAATCAAACTGAAAAATGCAGGTATGTATGGGTTGAGTTCAACAAGATCTACACGCTGTAAGAACAGAAAATGTGAGAGTCTTTGAAGCCCACTGACAGTGTGGAGCTTGTATAGATATAAGAGATTTTGGTCTTCACTCCCAAACCTGCCACATTGTAGTGGGTTTACGTGGCAAGGTTTTGCTAACAGGGGGCCATAGGGGTGGCTTCTGTGAGAAGGATCTAGAAGCTGCCCCATGTTTGGTAAGGGCCCCACTGCTGACCAGACCTGAGCCAATAAGTGATGTTGTTTTGTGCCTCTGTGAGAACATATTTAAGGCAGGAAAAAAAAAAAAAAAATTCTGCACCACACATAGCAGCTTGGAGAGTGAGAGGAGTGAGGAACAGCCTTGCAGGCGCCAAGGTCAGTGAAGAAGGAGGGGGAGAGGTGCTCCAGGTGCCGGAGCAGAAGTTCCCTGCAGCCTGTGGTGAGGACCATGGTGAAGCAGGATGTCCCCCTGAAGCCCATGGAGTACCACGGTGGAGCTCTGCTGCCCATGGGGGACCCAGGTTGGAGCAGTGTGCTGCCGAGGAATGGACCCTGTGGAACAGACCCATATCTGGAGCAGTTCTTGAAGAGCTGCTCCCTGTGGAAAGCCCACGACAGATCAGTTCAACAAGGACTGTATCCTGTGGTAGGGACCCCACAGCACAGGGGACGAGAGTGACCAAGAATGAGCGGCAGTGAAGAAATGTTATAGACTGACCAAAACCCCCGTTCCCCGTTCCCCTGCACTGCTTGGGGGGAAGAGGTGGAAGAGGGTGGATGGGGGTGGAAGGTGCTATTTTTTTTTTTTTTTTTTGTTTTGTTTTGTTGTTGTTGTTTGTTTCTCGCTTCTCTAGCTCAGTAGTAATAGGCAATAAATCTTACTATCTCCCTATGCTGAGTCTGTTTTGGCCATCACAATAATTACTGCATGATCTCCTCATCCTTATCTCAACCCTTGAGCCCCTTTCACAGTATTTTCTCCTCATTCCTCTTTGAGGAAGAAGAGTGAGAGAGTGGTTGTGGTAGAGTTTGGCCACCCACCTGAGTAAAACCACCACATACGTTATCTCAAAAACAAACAAAAAACAATCAATCAAACAAACAAAAAACAGCCAACAAACCCTCCCCAACTACAGACTTCTCTAATCTCTCCTCTTCCAGAGAATTACACATGCAGAACTCAAGATACAGTAAGAAAATTCATCAAAGCAGTAATGACTAGAGAAAAAGATCTCAGGGAAAAAAAATCAACAGCCACCTCTCCCTGCAACACTACATAGTTCTTCTTCCTTGGTGTTCTTAAAGAAATCAATGCAAGACTGGCAGAGGCTGATGGTTCATAGAAATCATATTGGGAAGGAATTAGATAGGACAGTGATGAAACCAGAAGACCTAGGAAATGATGCAGCTTTCTGTACTCAGAGAAGCGTGTAGGACAGAGTAATAGTAATAGGTAAAGTCACACACTTTAGAGTCGATGCCCGTGGTAAAAGGGGATGTAACTGCTAAATGGCAAAAGATGAGATCTTGGTAAGGAGGAACTGGAAATGAATCATACTAAATACAGGTGGAGAAAAGACAAATAACGTAGTCCAGAGCTCTACTCCAAAGCACGGTAAGCTTTGGATAATTTTGAATTCTTATTCTTTCCTTCAGTGTGTTTGCATTTTCTCCCACCTTGGTGTCTCCATCTTTGCAGACATTAAGACACCGAATCTACTCTCTGATTACGGTTTTCCAACCATCTTTACATCAAAATTTTGGTTGTTTATTCTAGACATATTTCTCTAGCTTGCATATGAAACTATGAAATGTCTAAACAATGATGTTGAAACAGAAGATGTCTACTGTTTCTCCTCTGCCCACTGCAGAAAGGGCTGGAGCAGTAAGATAGAAATTCATGGTTGGTAGATGAATCACCAAAAACAGAGATGAAAACCTCACTGTGAAATGTAGGACAAACAAAGAAACTGATATTTCAAGTCAGTGTTTGGAGATTTCAGGATACCCTGGAAGTTCATTTCACTCTGCTGAAAGATTCTAGTCTGGATTAGTCAGTGAACCTAACTGCAACTTCCCTTCTTAATATATTTATTTTATTAGGCAAAACCTCTCCTCTCCTCCATCCACATAACTTGCATTTCCTAATTTCTTTGCATTTCCAGGGAAAAAAAAAAAAAAAAAAAGTGTTGGAGGAAATCCCTAGGGCAGTAGGTGATTTAAGTCCACTGTTCCTCTACCTGACCCTCTAAGGGCTCAGACTTAGCGGTGGGCTACTTAGTCAGGTATTTTATTTTTATTTTTATTTTTAGTAGTAGTAGTAGTAGTAGTGTTGTGATGTTAAATTCATGCATAGAGGATCATACTATCAGTCTTTTTTTTTTTTTTATATATATATATCTTTGTGCCCCTCCCCAGAACCATGAGGAAATCTGATACCCGTTCACCCTCACTCCCTTTCTGGCAAGTGTCAGATTTGTCAGTCACAAAAGGATGATCCAGTTCATGAAAATGTGTCATACTAAGTAGATTTTTTGCTCTGACCTTCAGCTCTGCCCTCTGCTGTGACAAACAAGTTTCATTTCACCACTCAGAGAAATCTGTTTATTTCCAGCAAAATATAACATCTTTCTTCCTAACAGAAAGAAAAAAAAATCATATCCAGCTGAGGAAATGTAATAATTTCCTGATTTTACTTCACTTCCTTTTCAGGTCTAGGTGCAACTTCTTTATATACAAGAAAAAATCTACAGGAATCATTACAATTGGAGCAGGAAATCAATCTTTCAATTAGATTTCATCTCCTGTTTACTGGTGATGGGAGTCTTTACACACAGTATGTACAGTGCAGAGCTGGTAACAACCAACAACAAAGAAAAGTATTTTCATTTGAAATACTTATTTGAGTACCATCTTTTCTTTCATATACTTATGCAGGATCTTGTTATTTGCTGTCCATGAGCACTCAAATGATATCTGTGCATTTTGAAAATACCCTGGAACTGATGATTGTTATTACACATGATTGCACATCCAAAATCCCCCTTGAAATCCACATGAGTCAGAGAATAATAGATGTCTGTGGCTATTATTCAGCACTGGAGGATGAAAGTTTCAGTGTGTCCAGATGATTCAACAACTTAAGGGCTAGACCTACCCCCCAAAAAAGGGCCCAGGTCCCAGAACAGATCTTTAATGGACAATAAGCTTTTGAGAACCTGCCCGAAGACTTAAGCAGTTGAAATTTGGAGTCAAAACCACCTCTCATCCAACTTTTATATTAAAGTTTCCTTGGAAACTACTAGTTTCACTCTGCACACATTCTAGGCTGAGCAGCTAGGAGCTTAACTGCAACATAGAATCATAGAATATCCCAAGTTGGAAGCTGGAAGGGACCCACAAAGATTATCAAGTCCAGCTCCTGGCTCCACACAGGATCACCCAAAAATCAAACCATATGTTTACAGCATTGTCCAAACACTTCTTGAACTCCTGCAGGCTTGGTGCCTTGACCAGTTCCCTAGGAAGCCTGTTCCAGTGCCCAACCACCTCCTCAGTGAAGAATCTTTTCCTAATATCCAGTCTTAACTTCTCCTGATGAATCTTCATATTGGTCCCTTGGGTCGTATCACTGGTCACCAGAGAGAAGAGATCAGTTCCTCTGCCTCCACGTTCCCTCACTGAGCTGTAGACTGTGGTGAGGCCTCCCCTCAGACTTCTTTAGGGTAAACAAACCAAGTGACATCAGTCGCTCCCCTTACAACTTCCCGTCCAGACCTTTCACTGTCTTTGTTGCCCACTTCTGGACACACTCTAATAGCTTTATGTCCTTCTTATAATGAGGCACCAAAACTTCACATAGCACTCAAGATGAGGCTATAGCCCCTTGAGCACAACCCATCAGCCAATTGTTCACCCACTGTATAGTGTATATGTCTAGCTGTATGCTGGACTTTTTGTCCAGAAAGATACTGTGACAGACAGAATCAAAAGCTCTGCTGAAATTCAAAAAGATTGCATCAAATGGCTTCTGGCTTCCATTGGTCACCTAGATGTGAACTGTGCCCGAAGACTGTGTTGTCTTGCAAATGTTTTTCAGTAACTTTCAAGAGGGAAAAAAATACTTGAAAACATAAATTGTTGTAAAACACAGAAAAAAAGAACATTATCATAGTCAGTGGTAGACATGGTAAAATATAGAATATAGAAAATAAGGCAAAACTTCCCTTCTTTTTGATTAGTGTTTCTCTCTTACTGAGCTCTCACTCCCCAAAACTGTTCTGTGCACAGAATTTCTATTTGTCAATTTTAATAACTTTAGAGCAAAATTCAGTATTCTCCATGTAGACCATATGTTTGCTAGTCATGGTTTTGTACACCTAAGCCATGGAAGACTTAGTGTCTTACCTAGTGAAAATTGAGTTGTTTAGATAAAACTGGAAGTTGTGATTACATAATCCATGATCATTCCATAAAACCTGTTTTTAATAAAAGCATTTAGACTTTTTTTTTTTTTTTTTTTTTTAAAAAATCCCTGGGGGAAAAAAAAAAAAAAAAAAAAAAAGTGGTTTTTAGTTAGTTAGTTTGTTTTTTTGTTTGTTCTTTCCTTAAATGTATATATATCCACTGAGCACCTACAGACTTCTGGTTTTTTGCTTCTGAATCCCAGCACCTAATCTTGCTTGCATGTCATGTACTATATTACAAGGAAATGAAATGCAATTCAGTAAATTATCCACTTCAAGTTGTGGCCAATTCAGTAGATAAAAGAAGGGTTCTTTATCTTCTATTTGTTTTAAATCCCACTAGGATGCTAGCTTTATATTTAGTCTTAGCTTGGGCTTTGCTGTGAATCTTCAAGAAGGCTCCTCAAGTACAGTTATAATGAGCAAAGCAGTCTTGAACAGAAGTAATCTCAGACTTTCAACACAAACCCTGTTTATTGCACATCTAGTCGTAGTGGTACTCTATCTAGTTCCTAACAGCTGAGACTTTGCATACTAGTAGTAGTGAACCTAACATTTTACTCTTGCTTTTAACAAATATATAATCAGAACACTTAAGAAAAGGGATTATTGTTATATCAGGAAACAACAGTCTGCAATGTGTGAACAGCTGGAACACAACTGAGTCATGCTACAAGACATCACCTTGTATTTTAGGGTACTTATCAGAATTAACACATAGGATTTGGTTTTATGTTTTGTTGGTGGTGGTGGTTAGTTGGTCGGTTGGTTAACCTGTTTACTCCAAAACTCCAGAATTATAAGTGACACTTTGGTCTACTAGTTAATGTTAGTCAGTGCTAGAAACACTGGTAGTGTAGTGCTCCAAATGGGTGAACGATAGTCCCGTCTTTTGTCCCTGAATCACAATGTGTATGGACCAGTATTTTCCTGCTGGCAACTGTTAATGCCAAGCACCTGATCTGTAGGTAGATATAGATACTATCTGACAGATACAGATACTGGCTGATGTTCAAAAGTGCTGAAAATGTAAATTTCTTTTTGAATCAATCCCCTCTTGAAACAAGATTACTTTGACAGAGATGACTAAACAAAGGATCCAACATGTAATTTAATGCACCCAGACTGGGAAAGGTTTAGTTTTCCAGAAGAAGGGGTACCTATTGCATTCTGAATGGAGCTCATTCCAAATAAACAATCCCTGGCCAATGCTTGTGGTGGTTTTACTCAGGTGGGCAGCCGAGCTCCACCACAACTGCTCTCTCACTCCCCCTCCTTGAAGAAGAGCGGGGAGAAAATACGATGAAAGGGGCTCAAGGGTTGAGATAAGAACAAGGAGATCACACAGTAATTATTGTGACGGGCAAAACAGACTCAGCATAGGGAGGTATTAAGATTTATTGCCTATTGCTAACAAGCTAGAGAAGCGAGAAACAAAGGAAAGAAACTAAAAGCACCTTCCCCTCCACCCACCCTCTTCCACCTCCTCCCCTCAAGTGGTGCAGGGGAACGTGGGAATGCGGGTTTTGGTCAGTCTATAACATTTCTTCGCTGCCGCTCCTTCTCAGTCATTCTTGTCCCCTGTGCTGTGGGGTCCTTACCACAGGATACAGTCCTTGTTGAACTGATCTGTCGTGGGCTTCCCACAGGGAGCAGCTCTTCAAGAACTGCTCCAGATATAGGTCCGTACCACAGGGTCCATCCGTTGGGAGCACAATGCTCCAACCTGGGTCCCCCATGGGCAGCAGCTCCTTCCAGGTCACCTGCTCCTGCGTGGTCTCCTCTCCACGGGCTGCAGGTCCAGCCCAGAATCTGCTCTGGCAGGGGTCTTCCACAGGCCGCAGTCTCTGTCAGTGCAGATCCACCTGCTCCACCTTGATCTCCTCCACGGGCTGCAGCATGGAAACCTGCTCCATGGGCTGCAGGGGGACATCCTGCTTCACCATGGTCCTCACCACAGGCTGCAGGGAACTTCTGCTCCGGCACCTGGAGCACCTCTCCCCCTCCTTCTTCACTGACCTTGGCGCCTGCAAGGCTGTTCCTCACTCCTCTCACTCTCCAAGCTGCTATGTGTGGTGCAGATTTTTTTTTTTTTTCCTGCCTTAAATATGTTCTCACAGAGGCACAAAACAACATCACTTATTGGCTCAGGTCTGGTCAGCAGTGGGGCCCTTATCAAACATGGGGCAGCTTCTAGATCCTTCTCACAGAAGCCACCCCTATGGCCCCCTGTTAGCAAAACCTTGCCACGTAAACCCACTACAATGCTTAACTTCTTGAACAACCTTAATGACAAATTTAATGTTAATGAAAGTGATAGGTATTCGGTCCCCCAAGAATCAAGCCCTTAATTTGTTATTAGTTTTGACTAATTAGTTATTAGTTTTGACTTCAGTGCCAGCGAAGCTCATGGAGCAGATTACCTTGAGAGTCATCATGCGGCACTTACAGGGCAAGCAAGCAATCAGGCCCAGTCAGCATGGGTTTATCAAAGGCAGGTCCTGTTTGACAAACCTGATCTCCTTCTATGACAAAGTGACACACCTAGTGGATGAGGGAAAGGCTATGGATGTGGTCTACCCTGACTTCAGTAAGGCTTTTGACACTCTTTCCCACAGCATTCTCCTCAGGAAACTGGCTGCTCCTGGCTTGGACTGGTGTACTTTTCGTTGGGTTAGAAACTCTTGGGCCAGGCCCAAAGAGTTGTGGTGAATAGAGTTAAATCGAGTTGGAGGACAGTCACTGCTGGAGTCCCCCAGGGCTCAGTATTAGGGCCAGTTCACTTTAATATGTTTATCAATGATCTGAATGAGGGGATCGAGTGCACCCTCAATAAGTTTGCAGATGACACCAAGTTAGGTGTGTGTGTCAATCTGCTTGAGGGTAGGAAGGCTCTGCAGGAGGATCTGGATAGGCTGGACCCATTGGCTGAGGCCAGCTGTATGAGGTTTCAACAAGACCAAGTGCTGGGGCCTGGACCTGGGGCACAACAACCCCAAGCAGTGCTACAGGCTGGGAGATGAGTGGTTAGAAAGCTGCCTGTCAGAGAAGGACCTGGGAGTATTGGTTGATAGTTGCCTGAATATGAACCAATGGTGTGCTCAGGTGGCCAAGAAGGTGAACAGCATCCAAGCTTGTATAAGAAACAGTATGGTCAGCAGGACTGAGGAAGTGATTATCCCCCTGTACTCGTGTCTAGTGAGGCCACACCTCAAGTTCTGTGTTCAGTTTTGGGCCCCTCGCTACAAGAAGGACGTTGAGGTGCTTGAGCAAGTCCAGAGAAGGGCAAAGAGGCTGGTGAGGGGTCTGGAGAACAGTCTTACAAGGCATGGCTGAGGGAGCTGGGATTATTCAGCCTGGAGAAGAGGAGGCTCAGGGGCGACTTTATTGCTCTCTACAGGTACCTTAAAGGAGGCTGTAGCAAGGTGGGGATTGGTCTACTCTACCATGTGCCCAGTGATAGGACAAGGGGGAATGGGATAAAGTTGCACCAGGGGAAGTTTAGATTGGATATTAGGAAAGACTTCTTTACTGAAAGGGTTGTTAGACATTGGAATGGGCTGCTGAGGGAAGTGGTTGAGTCACCATCCCTGGAGGTCTTTAAAAGACGTTTAGATGTAGAGCTTAGTGATATGGTTTAGTGGAGGACTTGTTAGCGTTAGGTCAGAGGTTGGACTAGATGATCTTGGAGGTCTCTTCCAACGTAGATGATTCTTTGTGATTCTGTGATTATGCAATTATATCCTAATGCTCAACCACACATATTTTAAAGAGAACAAACAACAACAATGGAAAAACCCACTGACTTTAAAAGTGTTATCTACATTCCCCCATCCAATTGACCTTGAAATTCTCCTGACTTTCCTGGCTTTTTTTTCCTGACTTTACACACCTGAGCAGTAATATTACTAAAGTCAGTAGAAGCATTGATATGTGTAAGTTCTACTGAAGGTAAGTAAGATTCATACTATCAAATCCTAAAATTGTTTGATTATCAACAGCCTAAGGAGGAAAAAATAATGGTGTACATGGAAAACTGAACTAGATTTGGTGTGAGAACTATATATGTTTCCTCTGATGAAAATGCCATTATAATCTACTTGTGGAGTAGAAATTGCTGGTAGCAAAAAGTCTGGTACCTAAATCCTGTTTGCAGCATTTTGAACAGACCATAGTTTGGTGAAAAGGTAAAATGTTTCATTAGGAAAGTATGATGTTCTCAGAAAACAGTAGCTCAAAATTAAATATTCTTGCAAAGTTCACACCTGTAGTGTATTAATAATTAGTACTATAACTATTTAACCCCAAGGAGAGAAAAGTAATTTCCGCTTTTAAACATTAGCCAGCTCTATTCTAAGCCAGACATTTCTGACTATGCCTAAACAAAAGGATTATATTGTATACATTAAACAAGGAATATTTAAGTATATATCTGATTCTTCACTAGGAACACTGCTGCAAGTGGACTAGAAAATTAAGCTTTTCATATTTGCTTCCCAGTGGAAGCTATGTAAAACAGAATAATAAATGATTGTCACTTCATTTCAGAACATAAAATTAATCTTAGAAAACAGAAAAGTCATGAACAATATTGCAGCAGTATTTCATGGTTCACTGGTTATTATCACTTGCCAACATTAAGGTCACAGAAGAACATTTCTCATTTGTTTCCTAGAGTATCTGTGACTATATTCCTATTGTCAAACCTAACCTTTCGAAGAACCACAGAGGAGAAAAAAGGAGAGAGAAAAAAATATTTTGAAGTGTGGTTTCTTTTGCTGCAGCATGTGTAAAAAAAAAAAAAAAAAAAAAAAGATTAAAATTAAAAGCCTCAAGCTACTGGAGATAGAGAAGGTTGCAATCTTTAAATTTTTGGTCCTCGTTGAGAGTAAAGCATTAACAAATACATTAACAACAACACCTTCTGGATTCCCTTGAGTCTGAAACTACAACTACGCTGACCATCACTGGTAGTCAATCCTTCACATGATTTAAAGAGAGGTTGTGAGTGAGACAGAGGACTGCATACAATTTTTGCAAAAATGACCCATGTGTAGAAAAAAACACTTTGGAGGGTAACACAGAACCATTTATTTCTTGGTCAGTGATTTGAAAATAATCATGGCTATTAGTGTACACAAATTATAAATATAATCTTTATGGTTAATCCTAAGCACAAATTCAAGAAACTTATTTAAAAAAAGGGTTGTCTATCCAGGTCAGTTATACAGAATTCTGTCCTTTTGTGTATCTACAGTGAGGGACTGAAAAAAATTGCTTTGCTCAATCCTATGCCTAATAGAAAAGTACCGACTTCATTCACTCAGTGTATTTATCACTAATTGATTATTTTAGGGTTGAGCAAGGAGATTCAGAATGGTCAAGAGCCTGTAAGAACTATTGCTTTATTCCCACTTATATTTCTTCTAGATAGGCACTTTCAGACTCTGTGAAAGGTTCTCAAAGGAAGACATGCAATTAATGGCAACAGGATACACCAGCCTTGCAAAGCTAAGTAACTACACAGGCTACGTATCACAATACAGAAAGAGACTAAGTCTATGCTATTAAAGTTAAACATTCTCCAGATTCTTCAGTGGTCAAGAAGCAGCCTGAGTCATTATTAAGATCTCATGTCCTTCAAAACAAAATGATGGCATCCAGACAACTGTTTGAGAATGGTCATCTCATGCCCCCTCCCCAGACAAGACCACAGTTTGGTAGAACTACTTAGAAAAGGCCTCCATCATGCCAGAAACCCTTCCAGAAATTGAACAGCATGCACAATTGAACTGCAGTACCTGGGAAGGCTCAGTAGCACCCTTTCCTTTACTGGTTCAGTTGCAGCCAGAGAGTCCTTCAAACATTCAGGAGGGCTCCTTATGCGATCTTGCAATCTTTCAACAGTTTCACTAAAGAAAGCAAAACCAAACTGAAACAACAAAAACAAACAAAAATAGAAAAACACTATGTCTCCCAACATTAACTAAATGCAAGTGAGAATTAATGAACAAACTCTTCGTGTTCTGTATATTTAAGAAGAAATAACTCTTAAAATATTAGAAGATCATATTTGAGTTTGTGATACTTGAACATTTAACATTTGGTAGACTACAGCATCCATTTTGCCACTGATATAGGGGTAATTTATGAACATCATCTCCATTAACATTAATGTATAATTGCTCAAGTCAACCCCCCAGTGCAACATATCAAGAGCAAACTCCTACATCTCCTGTGATTCCTAATAATTCAAACACCAACCATTAATAGACCAGTCTACAGATTACACTGCAGATTGAGTGGAAAAACAAAACAAAAATAAAACAAAACAAAAATAAAACAAAACAAACAAACAAAACCACCAACATTCATACTATAAACAAACTCACTCTCCCCTTTATTTATTTATATATTTTTTAAAAGATACAGCATTCCCTAAAGTGACATCCTGACTGAGACTCAGTACTGTAGGGGTAGGGGAAAACAAACAATTAGGCATGTTCCTGCTAGTGATTTTTTATTATGGGGTCATGAACTCTTTCCCCCTGACTAGTGTCACTCTAAAATAAAGTGACTGGCTCAAATATAAAAGTGATTGTGTTTTGACAGCCTTCCTGCTCGCCTTTTTCAACCTGAGCATAATGGGCAAACAGAGATGAGTTGGCAAAGTGTTTCCAATTAAGCATATAGGGAGCTTCTTTGCCAGTCTCTGGAGAGCAGTTCTGCCTGGAACCCCCAAGTGCCAGAAATTTATTTTGGAAGCTAATTAATTCATGCATTATGCCAAATCCATAATAACTTTTTCCATTATATTATTGGTGATGCAAAGCGAGTATTCAGGAAGGCCACATTATCAGCAATGATAGCTTTTTGCATTTTTTTACTTTAATGGTTTTAATATTGAGAGATCCCCAAGCACTTACTAATTATTAACCCAAGGTGGCAATTGAGGCTATCACCAGGATGAAGCACGATGTCTGGATGAACACCAAAGATGGATATCTCACTGCCTTCCATACCCTTCATGTTATCTATTTAAAGCAACATTCAGTTTGGGAAATGCAAATAAATGAATAAATGCATGTATAACATGTTATAAATAAAAATCTCTTAAGCACAAGTGAATGAAGCATTACTTGTAGGCTGACATCCTCACATAGCCACCTAGAAGCCTCTGCAGCTGAGAAAAAGAGGAATGAGCATTTTTCCCATGTTCAGCAGATAAAGCACATAAATCCATATCTGACCTAGAATCTGGTTAGTAAAGTTTTTCTCTCGACACTGTTAAAAAATTAGAAAAATGATTGAAAAATATGATTGATGCTTTTCAATAAATAAAGCAAAGGTCAGAGTATCTTTTTTCACTGTTGTATTTCAAAAGTAGCCGTGCATAAAATTGGCTTTGTTATAAATCCTAAGCTGAAGATATGTTTACTGATAGGTTCGTTAAGGTTCATGAGGCTTTTCAGAAGCTTGGACTAAGATCTGAGTCACTTCCAGGTGCCAGAAAAGGATACAGACAGAATTTTGAACAAACCAGGTGAAATACAAAAGGTTTTCATTTAGTTTCTGCACAAAAAGACTTCTCTCAATTAGGTTTTGCTTTGATATTTTGGGTTTCTTTCAACCTAAAAAACAATGTCAATATCTTATCTTTCCCAAACTGATAGTAAAACTAGTCTGGACAAATTCCTTCAGTGCCAAAACCTCCAAGTTTCACATAAAACTGGGAGAATTTATCCAATCCATCCACAGTGAGACAGTTAATTGATAAATGACTGTTTACCGAGGACTATGTAAATAATAATAATAATCTCTGACAAACATTTAAGGACAGTAAGAACAACCTCTGATTTTGGCTAGTATTACCCCAGCAATAGTCAGGAATGATGTTTCCTCTCAACTGAATCTAGCCAGAAGGTAGGTCTTTTTCTTTCATGCACCAATTATACAACCATTTATATTTCTACAAGGAATTCTGACAATAATGCACATTTCCTGACAATAAAACACTGATAAGAAGGTTTCTATAGAGAATCCAAAGAAGAAAACTGAAAAATTGGAGGCAATCACACAAAATGTTTGAAATGTTGTGAGTAAGCCAGGTAAGCCAAGTAAGCTCTAGAAGGGTGATGCTTTATTACCACCAGCTCTCCTTCCTTTTGTAGTCCATGCTGAAATGCACAAGGACACCATCTAGGCTCACTGAATCTATTTTATTAAAACATTCATAAAAAGCTTCCCCCTGGACCACACAGGATTAACAAATAAGTCTCAGGCAGATAAAATATCAAAGAGCATCTGTTAGACTGACCAGGAAGGAGCTTTAAAGAAAAAAGGGGATTGTGCCCTAGAGATAAGGTATTCCTATTTTCTTTTTTTCACAGGTTAAGGGAGTCATAATTCACCAAGCTCATAATAAGTTATTAACATTGGCTTGTAGCAGCAATTGATAAAGCAGATTAAAAAATGGTGAGGAATTCAATAATGGCTTGAAGCATTAACATACACATACACACACTGTGAATTTATACCATCTTAAGCTACAACTTGCCAATATACAAAAGCTGTGTGTTCTCCCAACAAAGGCCATATATTCAACCACCCCTTCGCACTGCCTTTGCTGGGGTGGTTGTTGTGGCAGGCTGGGAGTCTCCAGGCAGAGTCTTTGCATCTGCTAAACCACTAGTTAATCACTTGGAGATGATTTTCTTTTCCAGTGATTTTTGGGGTGGTCATCAATCCCTATCTGGGCAGGGGTGGGCCCAGCTCAGGCCCATGTCTATCTCTGCAAGAGGCACAATATTAAGGAAACCCAAAATGCCCCATTGCACAGCCCAGCCTCCAAGAGCCTAGGCTCCGAGCTGGTGCAGTAGGACCCCACCAGGAAGGTAAATCATGCTTTTGAGTGAGTAGAAGGTTTTGAAAAGTAATGCAGTTTTACCATAATGAAGTTGGTACTGCCTGGCTCCCACAACATAGAAAGAGCCATATTTCTGCAGCCAGTCAACACTAGTGGTATCCACACTGCCATTGCTATAGCTTCATATGGACATTGGGCTGTACACCCTGACCCAACAATGCTGAGGAAAGTTTTACCTTTCTTCCACTGTTTTATCTCACACTCTTCTTCCCAATCCTTCCTCCTCCTACTGTGTTGGTACCACCTGTGCCGCAAAATGTAGGAGTTAGTGAGTGAAGTCTCACCTGGGATCAGCAAATATTTCATTCCCTTCATCTGTTGCTTACTAATAAGACAGGACTGTATTCAAAGTCCTCCTCCTGAATGAACTCTGCTAGAAATGAGACTCTGGTTGGGTAGATCATTTCACTAACAGGGTGAAATTAATGTTTATTTATTTTCTCCCTATACAATTGGGTACTGTCTCTTGCTCACATGCTCAGGATCGAGCATTTCCAGATGTAGTATTAGCAAGGAATTTCCCACAAGTAAGGTTTGTTGGAAATCAGTAATACAGGATACTGCATGCCTTGTAAACTCATCTTTTGTCCAATTGATTCCCTGCCATTACATTGGCCTCTGGCATTGTTGGCATTTCAATTTCACCTGATCTCTACCTGTGATTAATCCATATTTATGTCTATTGAGAATTAAATAGCTTATAACTGAGGTTACTAAGTTCAGTACAGGAACTGTATTTCATGTCCTGTCCCTTACAGCTTTAAATTCCCAATAAGATATAGTGAAATACTTCTATAACCTGAAACACCATGTACTTTCTAAACCAGAACCTTTCTGCAGTCAATGTTTTGCCAATTCAATGACAGGAGTATTTTTCCCAAATAGAGAATTCAGGTGATAAGGCAGAGTGTACTGATTTCTTTCCATCACTGTTTTCATACATCTCCCTCATACTGTCTCTTTGCATCATTTATTTACCTTGTTCTTTTCTATTCAATATACTGAGGGCAAAATCAGGTTATTAGTTAACTGTTTGTAATAGTGGAAACAATGTAGTGAAAGGACACCCTTTTATTAATGCCTTTTCTGTCCAAGCCTATTGCTCTGCTAATAATGTGGGAAACTTAACAGAGGTCAAAACTCATCCTGACCCTAAAGCTACTGTACTAACTTCAGACTCTATTATTCTACAAAGAGAAGGGGAGAGGCTGTTTGAAAGTGCTGCATTTCTATCACTTAATTTTCCTTTTCCTCCAGCAATTCACAAAGTTTTGGAAAGTATTGCTGTACAGTTAAATATGCTTTGGACTGTGTTTCTGAACAGCTTGCAGAGACTACCACATAACCTAATGAATGTTCTACTTGAAGGCTTGGCCTCATTAATTGGCACTGTGATATCCTCCTGATCTCTTCCTTCCTGCTTCCCAAGAGAAGTGTCAACATTTAAAACTCAGGATTTGTCTGCTGATATTTTTAAAGAGGTAAATAATTTAATTCATAAGACTGTGAAGTACCTGTTCAATCATAAATGTGATTATAATGGAGTTGTTCTCTGCAGAGAGGACAGAAAAGCTGAAAAACTAATTGGGGTTTCACCAGTTTATTTCTCAATTATACTGAAGATAGGGCTAAGTTTTTAATGTAGGACTGCAAAGAAACCCCAGCTAGCTTGTGTGTTAAGTTCAGTACAGAGAGGGTAGGATATATGCCTCTAAACAACTTCTGCAAATTAAAAATCTCCATCTAAGTTATGTGTTATGGTTTTTTATGATAAACAGGAAAAAGCAGACTTTTCTAAAACTCAATTTATCTGACCTCTTTTAGGTGTTTTAGGGAAGGATGAATTTCTGCATGGAACTGTCTTTTCCTCCCTGTGAAGGGAATCAGAGACAGACTACCATCTTGCAGCAGCTCAGTTCCATTCTTGGACCATGTTTAGTCTGGGTTGTTCCCCCAGCTTTTCCACCAACATCTCAGACTGCCTTCCTCATTGACATAGTCACATGTCCTCCACTACTAGTCTGAGTTTGCTCATGGCTGGCCTGAGGATTCTTCTATCAAAAAACAAACAAACAAACAAAAAAACAACAACAACAACAACAAAACTTTCATTTTTAATGTTATCCTGGCAGCATAGGCAAGAAAGACAAAATCTTCAGCACATCCATCTGGTCCAACAATGTTTGACATTCCATGTAAGGCCAAAGTGACAGTGTGGCTTTCCAAGGACATATCTAAGAGCACAATAAAAAGATAATTTCACATAATTTCTAGACTCATGCTAGGGTTCATTTGAAGCTGCCTGTAAATCTAAGACTGGTAACATTTAGCTGTATCTTAAGTGTTATTCTAGAAAAGTTATAACTCACTATTTCATTTTTAGAATATTTCCAAAAAGCTTCATAATTTTTCTTAAAGCTTTTCCCTTTTCAGTCATTCATAATTTGTTTTTACTTTTCAAAAATTTCTGCCAAGAAAATATAGCCATATATAATTCTTGTTCCTCTTCTCATTCTTCTTATTCTGATTCTCAATTTCTAAGCTCAATAAAGCAATAGACCTCTCTCACCTCAGGAGATTATCTCCATAAGGATTACAGTCTTCAAAAAAAAAAAGCACAATCCAATACATAAAATATATTAAATTCCCTATTTATTTATTTATTTTAAAACTATGTTCTAAATTATTGAAGACAGGAAAGATGTGTATAGAATTCAGGTGAGTAGGTAATATAAAAATTAATGTCCTTCATAGTACAGTGTCAAAAATATAAGAAAATAACAATAGGGAATGGCAGAGTGTCACCTCAGGAATGAACCCTGCTTGATCAATCTAACACCATACTGCAACATTTCTTCTTTCCTTGATACATTCTTATGACCTCCAAAGATCTCAGAAATACAGATTCTTTTCAACTTTGCCACTTCCCACAAAGAAGTCTAATGGCTGAAAAGAACAGGACATCTTATCAGAGCATATCAGCCTGAAAAAATATAAAAGAAAAAGTTTGCTAGAATTTGTGGCCAAGGGGAAAAAAAAAAAAAAAAAAAAAAAAAAATCCTTACAAAAGAAAAAACTTTCTGCTCGCAACCATACAGTTCAAACATCCCTCAAATAAAATCAACATAGAAGATAACATGTCATGATATCCCAGGAAAATAATTATTATTTAAGAAACTTAAATAATGTAAAATCAAAGATATATTTATGAAAGGCAAGAACTATCTGAGCTATAGCACTGATGTTTGAAGGCATATGAACATTTCACTTTTTAAAATACCAACAGCATTTTCTCTTTATCTACACAGACACAAACAAATAGGATTAAACTCTGTTTACCAGACTCATGCATTTACCCCACTGAAATCCTGAAGTAGAGCAGATACCATATAAGCCTCAAACTCAATGAATTGTACAGATATTACTCAGACTTTAATTCACTGCAGGTCTCTTCATGAAGTACTGAAAATTATTCTGTTGGCTGTTCAAAAATTATGTCAGGCTGCTGTGCTGTAAGAAATATGTTCCTATTTATGAAGTTCTAGCCCAGGCATAATAGTGAGTATGATTACTCCATTCTGCCCACAATATACAGTATAAGGTTATAGAGATAACAGATGTCTCCCCACCTATGCGTTTTATGCATCATGCTATTTATGTTCATAAAAGGAGTTAATTATAAATATGAAGATTCATTGTTCTCTTAACACAGAGATGACTTTTATGGATTGAGCAGTCTGAAGACCCTTTTACATCTTCCAGGTATGCATCCCACACCTGACTAGTGCATAATTTGCACACCACAGTCCATCTTCAGAACAGTTCTCAACCAGTAATGGAATAATTATGTTAGAAACATGCAAAATATGTTATTCTAGGAACTTAAAAAATCTCATTTTTAAGTGGTTAAATACAGTAACTCCCACAAAAAGAAATCTATACTTCCCCCCCCCCCCCACATTATGTAAAGTGAAAAACAAGAGAAATTAAGGTCTCAGTTAATATTTCCCTTTTTCTAACATTTTTTAGACTGATATCTCCATTCACTTTTTGCCTCTGTATATGGAAAGACTGAAACAGACTCTCTACTTGCTGTTGTTTTCATATCCCTTTCCTCTACAGACAGATCTCCATCTGTTGCTGACTGTCTACTGAATCCTGACTTTTTCTCTAAGCCAGCATCCTCAAAATATAAGCAATCCTTTTCATCCCCATTGCAAGGACAAATGGAAATAAACCTGATGAGAATCACAGAGAGATTTCCCTGGTAATAGGACATTCAGCACATCCCAGATTGCAGGTTATCTACCTACTAGAATGTATATATGTCCACTCACATAGTGAGTATCCTCTGATTTAACCACTTACAGTCAGATCAGATGCTCATAGTGACATCATATTGCACTCATTTTATATTATTTATGTGTACAGCATCTTCATCCTCAAAAAAAAAAAAAAAAAAAAAAAAAAAGTAAAAGCCTTCAAAAGCTGGTTACATGACAAAATAGTTTGCACACAGAGTAACCAATGTCCATAATATGAAAGCATGATGCTCCAAATCCTAATATTAGGAACACTTCCAAAGTGCAAAAAAGTAGACCAACTTCTATGAGGTCTCTGAAGATGACATATATCTAAAGGCAGATACCCTGATATATTGCACATTATTCAGATATATGCTCAAGGAATATAATTTCATGTATTTCTATAAGAAGATGGGTATGTCCCTGAAGTGGAAACTCCTGGTTTGTAGGATGTTTGGCTTTCTGACAGTCTCTGAACCTCAACATGTAATTTCTCAGTCACCTCCACAAATGAAAAATAACTAACAGTTTCATAAGTACATCATTTTATTCCATTTTATTTTGTTCCAAGATTTTGTTTTAAGTTTAAACTTGTAATCAGTTACAGTAGTTTCTGTTTCTCTTGTAGATAACTGAATACTCAAGAATATCCGTCTTTATTAAACAATAATAATTCTGAACTCAGTGATGAAAGGTGCAAAACTTGTGGGCTGAAATTCTCCCCCAGATTTAATCATAAAACGAAAACTGAACTAAAAATAGTCTCTGGATTTCTGGATTTTTAGCATATGTCCCAAATGTTTTTTGTTTGTTTGTTTATTTTTTTCAACTGGCAAAAAGAAGTTGTCCATTTCTATAAGTAGACTCAGACTTTGTAACACCCCAGGCTTTGTTTCCAATTTGGCAGGAGTCTGGAGGTCCAAGTGCCTAATGTGCTGATATTTACATATAAATTGACATATTTTTTATCATTCTGGATATTTGCTTGAACACATACCTGTGTGAGATGGGAATAGAGATCTGCTTGTCCAAGATCACTAAGAAGGCTAATCTATAACTGATCAGCTCTGCCCTCTCTCTCAGAAGCAGATAAAGACCAGTACAAGAACACATTTTAGGACACACTTGCCATGCATGGTTTTACTGAAACACAAAGAAAATCAACATGCAATCTGTCAGTGTTCCTCGGCTGTTCCATCTTTTGAACCACTATGAACAGTTTAAGATCAAGTGTATGTGTGGCCAGAGGAATTTAGGTCAACCTACTGTACTAAAACACCTCTCTGTACTAAAACAAAGTCATCCTTCAAAGACTACCCATGCATGAAAATAAACATACCTCATCCTATTCATAAACATTAGCTTTTTAGTACATGTCTGTGACCAGGTCTCTTTTAAATTCTGATTGTCCTGTGTTTCAAGTGACAGAATGAGGGTACCTATGCATATCTGCATGTATATATGTGCTTAACACTCATCTGTGCCTCTCCCCCAAGCTGAAGGACAAAGAAAGACGAAGTGCTGTTGTCATTACATCATCATGCAATTGCTGTGCAGCTTTCTTTAGCCTTGTAATACAAGGGGTCAGATAAAATGGCCAGGAAGGTCCATTTTAATTGGAAAATCCATTAAATAGATGAGAGGAGCAGGAAATGCATACTACAAAAAATATCAGCATTAACCTAATTTTTGCTTCAAGATCATATACTGGATAATATTTACCAGAAATACACAGAGCTCAAGGCAAGGGTCAAGCAGCAGAGGGCTGAACAGATAGAGAGCCATTAATATAAAGGATTATAGTCAGCATAGAACTGAGAATAATGCTGTGGATCCTTTGGCAAAGACATGTGTACAAAAGGCTTCTAAATGAAATCAATGAAGCAGAATTTCTGACAGTTTAGCAGCACACTCTGGCTCTGTGCTGCAAAAAAAAAAAAAAAAAAAAAAAAAAAAAAAAAACTAGTGGAAAAAAGTAATAAACTCTTGCTACCCATGGGCAAACTTCACAGCAGTTGAATAAGACAAATAGAAGAAAGCATCCGCTACTGCCCCAAGGGAAATGTAATGACCCAAGTTATCACCTGCCATAGAGAGAGCCCTACAGAATAAGACAGAGGAAGAAACCTGGGAAGTTATCTGAAACTAAAATAGGGTCTGAAATAAGTGTGAGTCAGCAAAGCACTGATGGAATTGAAAGAAAATTTTGATAAAGCACTTATGTTCACTTCACCCTTTCTAAGATAAATTATTGCTCAGTCTACTCAAACCTAAACATGACCAGTGTAATAGGAAAAATATTATGACTGAATTGTTACACTAGCATTGTTTGTGCTAGAAAAAGGACAGGTTTAGGAGTCTCAGAACAAAGACTGAGAGTGGCCCAGCTTTTATAACCACATACCATTAACACAAACCACAAAGACCATTTCCAAGTCTAAGAGTATTTTGGTTGGTTGGTTGTTTTTCTGCAGTACAAGTACTGTTTTTGTTGAAAAAAACAGAAGCTTTCAAAAAAAAAAAAAATCACTGCTGTGAGAGAAGTCATCACTTGTGGAAAATTTGACTTTTCTTAAGAATTACCTTCCCCCTTCCCACTTCCCCCATATTGTATATCAATATCAGGAAGTAGAGACAGGGAAGCTTTCAAAAATAAAAAACTTCCCTGTGTATAAGATCTGTGTAAGTCTTTGTCTAGAGTTCTTCACAAGCAATGGGCAAACTGTAAAGAAAATGTTTGAGTTATGGATTAAAAGAATATGGATTCCCTTATTTTTAAAGGTCTCCTAGGTTTATTTATTTTCTGAAAATAATAGAACTCATTTTTCATCATGTAATGTAGTTAAGGTAAGTATCAATATGCACTCATTCTCTACCACTTTCTCTTTTTCTTTCTGGCAATCTTTATCTATTTGACAGAAGAGGTTAACATTATTGCCTTGAAAGAATATATCTGGCCCAAATATTTCTCTGAAGTCTCACATCCCACATCTCTTTTAAAAAACAGACTGAAAATTCGAACTTTTCAAGGAAATGCTAGCATGAAACATCTTGACCCATCCTTCCTCTGCCTTTTGAATTGATGAAACATTTGTTGACTATGACCTAAATGTGTGAATTGTTTAGCAGCCTTGAAGTTACATTTTCCAGCAAAAAAGTTTTCTGTGGAAAAAAAAAATAAAAAGGGGGGGAGGATGTGTGTGTTCTCCCCATTTTGTGACTCAAGATTTTAATATACCATCTCAGCACACTTTCTCTGTTTCATTCCTTCTATATATTACCAGTAGAGGCCTTCTTAATGATCTCCTCTCTAAATACAAAAAATTATTAAAAATTGACCCACTGACATGACATAGAGATCCCTAGCCAAAAGATGGGGATAGGCATAAAAAGTGACTATTGGCTCCTTCATTTGCATCTGCAAGAATGGCAGGGGAGATTTCTCTTCTGAATGAAGAATTAAAAACATGGCCCCAGATACTCAGGTTTTTAAGCAAGGAATACAAAAGTCGTGTTGGGAGGTATTTCTTCTTCCTTATTTTTTTCTTTATTCTTGATAATTCTATAACCATCTTCTTGCATCACCCACCTTCTCTAATAGTTAGAACATAATCTATATTCCCCCACAGTTTCTTCTTTGGTGATCCATAACTATTTGTTCTTGTATTGACGTTATCCCCTACCTTAAGCAATTCTTTCCCTTTCCTGTTGTTTATTCTCCTGAGTTTGCTTTTAAGAATTAATTATGTCCCTTTTCAGTCTTATTTTTAAAAGGCTAACCAAGTCCTGCTCCCTTGAACGTGTCTATAGTGCCTTCTATTGCAATAAAATGTTCTGCAGAGATCTCTGAGCTAGAAGAAATACAAGCTAGTCTGTCTACATGATTCACTGCAACATCACATGGAATTACCAGCTTAGGTCTGAAATTAATATAGCCTCTCTTCTGCAGTACTACATTCCTGCTAAGAATTTACTTTCTTCTGTCTCCTAACCTCCTTGCTCTTTTCCTTTTCTGCCCTGAGTGATCAACTTAAACACACATTTCTTTCTTTGCCTGTGCTTCCCCCCTCTTCCCTGAATAATTGTTCATTTCCCACTGAAAAGAATCAGAGTTAGTGTTTAAATATTATCAGTAGAAGAACACAGACTGCAGCAGAGAAGAGAAATGCTGTACTCTTAAAAGGGATCAATTGAAAAATGTGGTGCCCAAAATGCAGAATAGACAGAGTTAAGATAGATTATGTGAATCATGTTGCATTTATTGGGCTGATAATGTAAGACACTGAATACTGAATGCACATCACATCTACTAAACCCAATAAAAGTTGAGAACAGCATTTTTAAGACCTGGATAGAAGAAGGGGAGCAGAGATGAAACAAGTTATTAAGATACTGTGAGAAAGCATGATAAAGTCATAGAAATTAGGAACAGAAGGGATATTAGGGATGGTAGTCTGGTTCATTAATAGCCAAAACAACTTTTTATGTTGCAGCACATATTCTACAGATTCTAAAATCAAGCTCTAAACATAAGACATAAAATTTCTGTGCATGGTAGGGAATGGGCAGTCCCAATATTCCAGCTCTCTTTCCGCCTATGAAACTGTTGCTTAATGACAACAAATGAATAAATAAAATAAATGCAATAAAATCCCTATAACTAAAACTACCATACTTTTTCTAAATTGCAGAATAACTGTTCTGAATCTTGTGCTAAAAAAAAAAAAAAAAAAAAAAGGGGGTGGGGAAGAGAAAGAAATCACATAGTATCACATAGTCCTCTTAAAGACAGATGGAAAACTCCATTGAGCATCATCATGGTGACCACCTGCTGTGTTCTGAATGGTAAGTGATAAATAGCATGCAGTTGTAAAATTGTGGGTTAGGGTCTCTCTAGCTCTTTTGCTTCTCATCTGTTCATATCACAGACTTGCATTGTGTCAATTCAAGTCTACAGAGATCATTAAATACATGTTCCATACCTCTCCACTGATAGACATTATACATAAAAGAATGTATAAAAAAGAATGAATCCCTTCCTATAGCACTTGGGATTGAAAAGATCTTCTCAATGAAAAATGAGTTTAATGAGTATCTTGAAAATCTTCCTGAAGACTGTTTAAGTAGGAATCAAACTACTTAATTTTTTTGTCACAGAAATCAATGCAATATTTCTTGAAACACAAGATGGTGAAATATGACTACTTGGAGTTTAAGGTTATCTTTTCAGTCTGAAAAAGTGTCATAGGGTTATAGGTGAAATATGCAAGTACCTCAGTCTAGCTGACATATTCATATAAATAAATTTAATTTTAATGGGAATTTTCACTGGCTAACAAATGACTAAGGAGCACTGCATAAAGCCTAGAGGTTGTAGCTAGTATTTCAAGTATATTTTTTCCCAGAAGGGGATCACAGTATATTACATCTACATGTAACAGTTTTGAAATATACATAAATGGGAAGGTAGACGTATAGAATAAAATAAAGAAATAAGTGCATTTACATTTCTGGAAATCATGCCAATCCCTCATTTCTGTACACATCCCTACAAGTGAAGAACTGCACTGACAGTCACACATACTAAAGTCACAAATCACTTTTCAGAAGTGGCATTGAAAACTTGAAAAAAAAAAAAAAAAGATCCCTTAGTAGTAGAAAATATGCCCAAAACTCAAGATGCTGGGGGGGG
>CM021733.1:110040291-110050383 GCA_011075105.1 Heteronetta atricapilla | reverse complement strand
TGTTGCAAAAGAAGAAGAAAAGAAGAGAAAATAAGTAAAAATAAATAATTAAATAAAAAGAAAAGAAAATGAACCTATGTAAATATCACTGTGCTGATCTAGGGTTTTAGAAGGCCCAGACCCTCTACAAGAAAACTTAGAAAAACCTGCTTAAAAAAATCAAAAACCTAAAATCAAATAAAAACAAATCCAAAGTTGCTGGACATCAGACTCTCAGTTTGAAGGTTTTGAAGGTAGGAAGGGATAACAGACACAAAAGATAATAAGTATTCTCTCCCGCACCCCCTCCCCCCCCCCCCCCCCCCCCCGCTTTATTTGGTCCCCCCATTTTTTCCCTAAGCAAAGGGAAGAAAATGTTTCTTACTACTGGATGCGGACCATACCATCACAGCATTACAAACCAGAAATGCTTGATGAAAATGCGGAGGGCAAGCCCATCTGGTGGCCAGTTACTGGTGCCATCCCTCAGGGTGGATGCTGAGGCTGGTGGTCTTTAATGCCTTCACTCAAGAGTCAGGCAATGTCACAGAAGGTGCCATCTGAAACTCAGGTGAAGTTTATGTGTTTGGAGGACAACTGCTCTTCAGACGGACCTCAACAGGCTGGAGAAATGCTCTAGTTTGAACCTCATTCAGACAACAGCAAATGAAAAATCCACAATTTGACACATAACCACGTCATGCAAGGGTGTGGGCAGGGGTTGACTGCACAGAGAGCAGCTGGGAAAAAGGGACATGTTTTAGCATCGTAACAGAATACCACAGACAGTCTCTTTCCTTCCTTTACATAAACTTTTATCCCTTCCTTTTTGCCACTCAACTAAAGAGCTGGAATAATACTGAGAAAACAAAAACTAAAAAAAAAAAAAAAAAAAAAAAAAAAAAGAAAGATACTGAAGGGTTAATACACGTGAATATTATAGAAAGCCCTGCCATGTGTTTTGAAAGCCGTTTGACAACACAGAGCAGGAGGTGTGGTGCCCTGTAGTTCAGAGGGTACATTGTTTACCATGAAATGCCGGATTTGCATATGATAAGTACTTTCTTTTATTAAAAAGCAATGCAAATAGTCACACAAATTCCTCTGTAAATAGCAAAGGAGAACACTTAGCCACCCATACTGAGGATTTACACCAACTGAAACAGCAGCCGAATCTGGCCTAGGCGTTGAAAAATACTAGAGTTATGTCTGAGAATCTCTAAGTAATTTTTCTTTCCTCTGTTCTGTGGCAGCTTTGCTCCATTTTCACCTATACAAAATCAAAAGAGGTGAGCTTCTCCTGCACATAAGAAAGAATCTCATATTTGAAACTAAGATTTCAGCCTTTTGTGGTTTATGAAACCCTACTGGCAAACAAAGCTCATGGAAACCCTTATAACCTATAGGATACAGAGTTTATCTTTTCTCTGATTAGATCTTCCATATGTTTTAATCTCTTCTCTTTCTTTGCACACTTTATAATAACACTCTCTTCAAGGAAACACTCTTTAATCTTATGATTCGAAAACTAATTCCATTTCAGCTGTCCTTTTGGCAAGTGACCTTTTCTTCTTATTTTGCTATAGTTAAAAAAATAAAAATAAAATAAAAAAAAACACACACCTGTCTTTCTGATTTTTATCCCTGCTCAGCATTCTGGATCTTAAAACTGTTCATCTACTGAGGTTTTTGACAGCAATAAAATTTCTCATTCTGAATTTCTCAGTGAACAAATCTGAAAAAAAATGTTCCTTCACAAAAACCATTTCATTAATTTGTCTAAATACATTTCTTTTGTAAAGCAGGTTGATTATTTCAAAATGTCAGGGTCCAGGAGCAGCTTAGAGAGCTATCCTGGCAAACATTATTGACCAGATTAAAAACAAAGTGTAGAGACATGACAACAAGGTGGACCAATGACTGATCTGCCATCTGTCACTGATGGATTAAAACAGTCTTTCTGTGCTGATATCTAGGAGACACTAATTCCAGTCCAAATACATGGATTGACTTTTGCAGGAGATTTACTAAGAGGAAATATATATATATATTTGAAAGTCAGCTATAATCTCACTAGCACAAATTGTTCATCCTAATTATAGGAAAACTCATGTCCTATGTGCTATATTTTCTAACTACCCCATCTAATTAATTGTAAGTGAATCATTACCTATGATTCATGTATGTCATGAGTGGACTAAGGGTAAAATAGTTAAAAGCTGTAAACCACTGGTTTAATTTTCATAGTGGTTTTACCAGTAAAATGACCATCGATTGTACAAGCCCATAATGAATTTGAAAAGGAAGATTTCTCTGTCAGTTAAAGCAGTATGAATCCAATTTAACTCCACTTGTTACAGTATGTCTTGTTACAGTATGGTTTCATCTTTTCCTTACGTCAGATCTTTGAAGTTAAGATTATTAAATAGCAAATACAGTAAATATTTATTTATACTAGTATAAAATAGTATAAATTTATTTATACAAGTATAAAATTATAGTAAAACCAGTAAATACACCTGTCAGGAGAAGGGACTTGTAGTAGTTAGAGTTATTAATGATTCTATCTCCCATTTTTGAATGTTGGCTGTAATTTTAACTAAGAGGAAGGATTTTTAAGATTATAAAATCCCTGTTTTCTCTGTGCAGCATAACTTGCTGGCTAGGCAAATTAGACTTTACATCCTGTATTTTCCATTTTGGAGGCAATTTAAATGTATCTTTTATATAAACGTGCTTTATTAAATCCTAATGAAAAAGGCAGTATCCAATACCTATTAGGCTGAACGGGGCAATAAAAGAAGTCGGTATCCAACGTAGGAATACTTTCTGTGTTGGGCTGAAATCTAGGGGAATAGAGAGGAAAGTGCTGATTACATATGTGGGTTCATGTCTTAAAAAAAATATTGCTGAATAGATCATTCTATCACAGTATGACGTCTCTTCCCCATCCCTCATTGCCAGCCAGCAGAGCTAGATGAATCTGAGAAGAGAAGGCTGAACTCTGAAAACAAATAATTCCAATTTTATTTTGTCAGCTGCTGCCCACACTTTAAATAACACAATTTGCCCTCTACACAAAACTACAACTAATTTATTCTAAAAACACTTCAGAAAAAAAAATGAATTTTCAATAGCAGCTAGATTATTTGCAGTTCCTGAACAGCACTTAAAGGGACAGGAAGGTTTGTTCTGTCTATTCTCTAACTAAATGTTTTGACTGAGATGTTTTCTTCATGTACTGTAATGGGGTGGGGAGATTTGGCCTGTTGCAAAGCAAGGCCAGGAGGCAAAGGTCTGCAAAAACTCTCCTGTGCCAAAATTCTTGTGTACCCATGCAAGAGAAAAAGCCTCAGCAGCAAGTCAGGTGAAGCCTCCAGCTTCCTTTCTGCTCCTTGCCTGCTTCCTATATAACCTGGGCTATATTCTCCAGCCTGCACAGGCTGGAGAAGTGAGCCCATGTGAATCTAATGAGGTTCAACATGGCCAAGTGCAAGGTACTACACTTGGATCGGGCAATCCCAGACATGAGTGCAGACTGGAAGAAGAACTCATTGAGAGCGACCCTGCTGAGGGAGACTTGGGGGTTCTGGTGGATGAAAGGATCAACATGAGCCAGCAGTGACAGAAGGTCAACTGCATCCTGGGCTGCATCAGCAGAGGAGTGGCCAGCAGGTAGATATTGGTGACTGTCCCCCTCTGCTCTGCCCTTTTGAGGTCCCACCTGGAGCAGTGTCCAGGTCCCCAGCACAAGAAAGTTGTGGAGCTTTTAGACTGAGTCTAGAGGAGGGCTACAAATATGGTCAGAGGGCTGGAGTGCCTCTGCTTTCTTCAGAAAAGCTGAGAGAGCTGGGGCTGTTCAGCCTGAAGAAGAGAAGGCTCTGGGGAGACCTCACTGCAGCTTTTCAATACTTAAAGGGATCTTATAAAATGGATGGAGAGGAACTCTTTACTTGGGTAGATAATGATGGGACAAAGGGGAATGGTCTTAAACTAAGAGTATAGATTTAGATTAGATATAAGGAAGAATTTCTTTACTCTAAGGGTGCTGAGGCACTGGAACAGGTTGCCCAGAGAAGCTGTGGATGCCCCTTCCCAGGAAGTGTTCAAGACCAGGTTGGATGGGGCTTTGGTCAACCTGATCTAGTGGGCGTCAGTCATGACTATGGCAGGAAGGTTGGAAGTAGGTGATCTTCAAAGTGTTTTCCAACCCAAACCATTCTATGATTTTATGATACTGTATCAATACAAGTAATCTCACCAGCAACAGAGCTGTTTCCTTAGATTTGAGGCAAGCTGACACAGTCCAGATGCATACATGCTATTTAACACCCTTAGGTACCTGTGTGGCTTTGTCCCTAGGTCCTTTTGGGAATGGTCCATGACTTCAATTAACTTGCAAACTGTTCTGGAGAATCATTTGAAAGACCACCAACCGGTCCAAGGCAAAACTGTACTGGCAACCATTTAAATAATTGAACTGTCTAGAATTAAAAAAAAAAAAAAAAAAAAATCTGGGACACAGGCCCAGCACTATTTAACATGTGAGTAAAACTAGATTAAGTATCTAAAAGCTCAGGATTCTGGACTTTCAAAGGGGAAAAAGGTGTAAGAACTATAACATTTTTTTTTCTTAACACTAGACTAACATTTGAAGCCAAATGTTAATAAGAAATCCTTTATGTCCCTTCTACTACAAGCCTTCTTGACAATCACTATAGCTGATTTAGGATGTTTTTACAATATCAGGCAGGGCTGCCCAAGAGGAGTAATCTACAGATGGGAAGAGTTGCTGTTAGGGCCCTGTCATTTTCATTACAGGTATTTTGGAGGGTTCATTCTAGTATTAATCTGGTGTGGCTGACTGAGTGGCTGGACAAAGTTAGCTGTACACCTTTTGTTTTAGCTTCATTGCAAACAAAACCATTTGTGGGTGCTCAAAGACTGTTTCCCAATGTGAAGCAAAACATGTTCAGAAAGCACTTGGTTCACTGGGGCAAGCCTCCTCTGACCTAAAATGTTATTGTAGATGCACCCCTATAGGGCATTCAAAAGACCACCAGAAAGGTCTTGGATCAGCATCATGAAGAAAGAAAATGCATGTGATGCTCAGCTAAGTCCTCAGTATAAGCATGAAAAGTTTCTGTCTGGAAGAATATCTGCATACTGGTCTGAAGGCAATGTGACAGACCTCAGAAGTCAGACTGGTGATGGTGAGCTTATGGCATGTGTTGAAACAGTGTTGAGGTATTCATGCATTCCTCGTTTTCAGAGGAAAAGACAGGCTCCACACTTTCAAATGTGGGTAAATGCCCATTTTAAAGCTACAGCTCCTGGAGCACACAGTGCTGTCCATCAGGCTTGGGATCCTTTCTTAATTCTGTTGAATTACTTGGCAGGCCATTTCTCTGGTTGTCCTAACCTCTTTGGTAAAATACCTCCATAGTTAAAAATAAAACTAACTTCTTAAGGTAATGTTGCATATGGCAAAAATGTGTAGAGGTTTGGTTTTCACATCATTTACACTGATAGAAATAAAGACTAACACCAACATAATAGGTAATTATATCAATTTGAGAGAGACCAAGATGAAGCACTAAGTGGTTGTAGTGGTTTTGTTTTGTTTTGTTTTGTTTAATCACTTGTTTTCAGGAAGATCTTTGCAATGCATTTTTTCTCCTCCTGACTACTAGCTAGGTTCTTGAAGTAGTGGTATCTTCTCACTCAATTAATTTCATAACAAAAATGTACAAGAGGAAAAATGCCATTTAAGCTTGAGGCAGTGTAATACAGTCATATTCTCCCCTGTTAGGTGTTCTAGTAATTGGTTGGAGTGCTGTACATTTTTACTGAGTCACCAGACCAAATTATTAAAATTTCAGGAAACAGGTATATGACTCAATTGTACTTAATAAAGAGTTAAACAAAGGAATTTAAAAGGAATTGGAATAACAAAAGTGGCAATGACTACATGAAGGTAAGCAGTAATTCTTCATGTTCCTAGACATCATACATACCCTATGCTAATCTGTATAAGTGGTAAAGAAGTGGACTTCAAGAAGCAAACATCAAAAATTCACAGTGTGGTGAGAGAAGAATAGAAATAAGTTGAAAAAAAAAAAAAAAAAAGAGAGGTGTAGCTGGATATATGGAAAAGCTTTTTCCCCAGGAGGACAGTCCAGTGCTGGAGGGGGTTGCCCAGACTTGCAGTCTCCCCCTTTCGAGGATAGACCGTATCATACATACAGGTTTACACATGTGGAAGGAGGAAATGAATACATTAACAGAAAAGGGTAGAATACCTATTTCTTGTCACAAAGGAATATTTTTCATAACAGACTTAGAAAGGTTCAGCAAATATTAAGTGTTCAAGGTGCTGGCAGCACCAAGAAACTTATAATTTACATTCTACCTCCAACAGTTGTACTGTAATGTTGCTTACTTATATAATAGTGTTCAATAATATATGCTTAGCTGACAAAAAGACAAATGACTGATAATTGTCATATGTTAAATGCATTTTCTACCAAGTAGGATGATTAAGCCATTTATAAATTTTCTGTATTCTTTGAGATAGCTTGGATAACTACTACACCACACACCTCCCACACCTCTCCCCCAAGGACCTTTTATAGCTGAAGCCAAACAGATGGTCACTCTGATCATTTTAGATCACCCACAGCAACAAGACAATAAAAGCTTTATGACCCACACTGGGTCATAATGAAGCATGACCCACACTGAAGGAAGAAGTCATATTCTGACCAGCTCTGACCCTGCTATTCTGGTCTGTGACAATGTGGGAGGAGTTATTATATTTTAGATAGCCTCAAGTTCTCTTATTGACTGCAAAGACGGATTCCTTTTCCTATTTACCTCAGTCACTTTGTGTACAATTAACTTCCTTACTTGTGCTTTTTTTGGATGATATTTATTATAGGTTGTCTATTTCATTGTTCTGTTGAAGGTGTCTCAGACAAAAACTGTATCTATAGGTAGCACATATTCCAACATAGTTTAACTATCTTTCAGATATAAACCTAAGAACCCTTCACAAGGACATTTTATGCTCCCTCACCTGTTTTTTTTTTTTTGTTGTTGTTGTTGTTGTTTGTTTGTTTGATTGATTGTTTTTTGTTTTTTAATGAAATTCCTATTCTGTAGGTCTATCTTTGCAGGTTTCTTACTTTTTGTATCATTTTAAGCATATCTCAGATAATTATATAGGCTGGAATTAATCTAAAAGTTACATGTCTTATCTAGGCTAGTCATTTAAGGTCCCTCTCCTGGTACTGGTGAGAGACTGGCAGCTCAAAAGGGCAATTTTCATCCCATCTAAAAATAAGTGTATAAAAGACTATAAAAGGCATGAAATTAATTCTAACAATAATGTTAAATTTTGAGCTTGGATACAATTTCTACGGAATTCATATCATATCTATATCCTACATGAGCTTCATCTATTGCTTCATGTGTTAATTATTCTCATCTGTATTAAATATTCTGTATAACACTTCTGAAAATGATTAGCACAGGCCAATAACTAACACTAAGAGCTTATCATGGTTTTTAAAAGTCCTTTGGGGTATTTTTCATTGGAAAATGTTGATTAATTGAAACTGATCCTTTGGTCCAGGATGGAATTTCTGGTAAAACATACAAAAAAGATGGCTACTCTTCTCAGAATACCAAGTAGTCTGGTTGTAATACCAATTAAGTGTAGAAACCTTTATCTTTAGGATGGGAATTTTATCCAGTCTCTGCCAGTTTATGTAAGTTACTTGCTCCATCGGGATGTATGGTGATTTTAATGGTCTAATGAATATTTAACTAATGACAGAGATTGGATAATTCCATTGAATATTATATTCCATTGAATATTCAATTCCATTGAATATTATTGTGAAGTAAGCCACAAGCTTACTTCTGATATAGCTTACCTGGCTGTCCCACATATTCAGGTAGTTCTTTAGGTACCAGACTTATCTGGGGGGACCATTTTTTTTTTCTATTTTTTTGTTCCCAGAAACAACCAAACCAAAGTCCCCGCTATCCAGCCATAGACAGTCTCATATTAAAATAAATAAATAAATAAATAAATAAATAACTCCTCCTTCCCCCCTCTAAAAAGGAATAGGAATACATTTTAAATGTTACGGGGAAAAAATGGAAGGAAGGAAGGAAGGAAGGAAGGAAGGAAGGAAGGAAGGAAGGAAGGAAGGAAGGAAGGAAGGAAGAAAGGAAGGATTTTTTTCTAGACTTCCTAAATTTCTATTTTAAACAGAAAAGATGGATAAATTATAATGAGGTTGTATATAAAATACAAGTGTAATAAAAAATGTTGATTTACAAGGAAATCATGATTTACAAGTATGGTGTTAATTCTTTCACATAAGGAATAAAAGAGGTAGCCTAATAGGAGCTGTTTAGAGGAAAGACATTATCAGAACACATCATTACAGGAAAGGATGGCAGAAGATTAAAAAAAAAAGAAAGACTAAGGAGTGTCACACACAGCAATTGAATGAAGTGGCCTGAAAGAGGTTGATGAAGCACAGGTCTGAAAGAACATCCAGCTGGCAGAGACACATTTCATAATATATAACCCTTGATTGTCCTGGTAATCATCTGAGAGGTTGAGTTTTAGTGAATTATCCTATCTCGTGTATTTTCTTTAATTTCTAAACTTATGCAGTAGAACTCATCTTGACTTTTGGCATCAGCATTGCAGATATCTCAAGCTGACAGCCACACAAGTTTCCTTTTCTGAAGAAAAGTAGCTACTGTTTGGGTGCGATTCTCCCAGTCTATTTTCATCACATTATGAATCACACACCAGAGAATGGCAGTGATGCACTAGCCTGGAAGGAAGCATCACTTTTTGTTGGAGCACTGCTTTGGTTTCTCTGCCTTTCCTCTGTTATTTATCATCTGCATTGTGGGAAACCACTGATTTGCCCCTCCAGACAACTTCTCCCTATTAGATACATTTTTAAAACCTTTATGGCTTATATTATTTCATATAACACACTATGACTAACAGTATTATTTGTAAATACAGCTGTCTAGCCAGTGAATGCTGATGTATTTTCAGCTTTTGATAGGGAGTACACTTCACCTCCACAAAAACATTATTATAATAGCAATCAGATATAAGAATAAAGTTATTGTTCAGGAATATCTGTGAAAGAAAACTATACACTTTTCCTATTTTAGTCAGTCTCTTTTCAGCATTTGAGACTTCTGAGTCACACAAATTAAATAATGTGACCAGAAGTCTGGCAAGCGGGAGGTGCTGTTGACTCCTGGAGGGTATGAGAGGTTTTGCATAGGGATCTATGATCTCCCCTGAATTACCTCTCCTACAAAGACAGGCTAAGGCAGCTGGGATTTTTCAGCATGGAAAAGAGAAGGCTCCAGGGAGACCTCACAGCAGCCTTCCAGTACGTAAAGGGGGCCTACAGGAAAGCTGAGGAGGAACTCTTTGTCAGGGAGTATAGTGATAGGACAAGGGGCTTTAAATTAAAAGAGGGTAGGTTTAGGTCAGATATAAGGAAGGAATTTTTTACTGTGAGGGTGATGAAGCACTGGAACTGGCTGCCCAGAGAAGCTGTGGATGCCCCATCCCTGGAAGTGTTCAGGGCCAGGCTGGATGGGGCCCTGTGCAACTTGGAGTGGTGGGAAGTGTCCCTCCCTGTGGCAGAGGGGTTGGAACTGGGTGATCCTTAAGGTCCCTTCTGACCAAAACGATTCTGTGATTCTGTGATCTAGATAGATTGGAACACTGGGCAATCATCAATGGCATGAAACTCAGCAAAGGAAACTGTCAGGTTCTGAACCTGAGATGGAACAATGCTGGACAAAGGTACGGACTTGGAGACGAGTGCCTGGAGAGCTGCTCACCTGGGGGAGGGCGTGTTGATCAACAGGAGGCTCAGCATGAGTCAGCAGTGTGCCTGGCAGCCAAGTGGGCAAAATGCATACTCAGAATGAAAAAACTCATGGATTGAGATAAAAGCAGTATAATGAGGGAAAATCAAAGGCAGTGCATGTAAGCAAAATAACAAAAATAAAATAAAATAAAATAAAATAAAATAAAATAAAATAAAATAA
>CM021733.1:109979373-110040281 GCA_011075105.1 Heteronetta atricapilla | reverse complement strand
AAAATAAAATAAAATAAAATAAAATAAAATAAAATAAAATAAAATAAAATAAAATAAAATAAAATAAATAAAATAATTACTTATCAGCATGTGATGTCCAACCACTTCCTGCACTTCCTAGGAAGCAGGGCCTCAATAAATATAGGACCTGCTTTGGAAGACAAATGCCTTTATAATGAGTATGTTACTCCCCATTACTCCCCACCACCACCACCTTTCCTTCAGCTGTTATTGTTGAACATGACATCATAAGGTGTGTAATATCCCTTCAGTTAATTGGGGTCCATTGTCATCTCTCAACCTCTTGCCCACCCCCAGCTTACTGGAATTTAGGGAGGAGGTGTGGCTGGAGTGACAGCCTTAATGCTGTGGCAGCAGTGCTCAGCAGCAGCAAAAACAAACAAACAAACAAACAAAAAACAAAACAAAACCAAAAACAAACAAACAAACAAAAAACACTGGTGCTGTTATCAGTGCTGTTCTAAACACATGTTCTAAACACATGTGCAATGCATAGCACTATAGGAGATGCTGTGGGGAAAGATAATGCCATCAGTCAGATCCAGTACAATGGGATATATCAAATATGTGGCATGAAAAAGAAAACATTAAAATATGTCTAGAGTAATTAGAAGAGGTGTTCAAAATCTACAACCTTCATAAAATAAAAAAATATATATATTTGAAAGTAGAAGCAAGAAAGAAGAATACCTGCATTCAAATCTGTCTTATCATCTGAGTATAATGAACTCTGCAACTGGATGTTTAAAACAGGGATAAGAAAGATAGTTCAAGTAGCTGTCATGGAGGTTATTTAGTGCACAGAGTCTTGAAGATGTTATATAGAAAAGTATTCTATTCTGTATTCTACATTATTCAGTTTTGAAAAAGTAAAATGGAAGAATCACTTGATATCACTTTCATCCCACTCAGGGACATAATCTGAAGGGTTAGAATCTGTTGCTACATTTTTTTAGATACTCCCATATCTGTGTGATACAAAATTATTTGCCTAATAGAAGTTATTGATTGAAGATCCTGAGCTGCTTGCTCTCTTTTGTTATAACGCTTACTGTATTGTATTAAATGCTACCAAAAACGAAGTGAGAGTGGAAATAGAAGTAAGCACTACTATTACTAAATGTGTAAATGTTATATTTACACATAGTGTCAAGTAAGTTAGAAATACAATTAAAATACATATATATTTGACAAGATGAAATTATATGTAGAGAAAATTTTTAACATATGTCTGAGTCTAGATTCATACATTCCTTTGTGTTCTGTCATGTATTCTTATGGTTAGTGAACTGTTTGGTTACAGTTTTGAGACAGTTTATTTAAGTACACTAGGAGAAAATTTAAAAGTAAGTGAAGAACTATGAAAAGGTGTGAAGATATCATGCAATTTTTACCTCTAAAGGCAAATTAAACCTAAAGAAACATAGATAAGGAAAAGATGTAGTCCACTCCAGTATTTGAATAAAACAAAATGATTTTCTTCAATTTCACTTAGCACAATATCAGGTCGAGAAAAATGAAAAACAAGTGGTTAATGCTGCGGAACAAAAAAAAGGATTGTTAACTCTATCACTGAGTCCAACCCAGAACAATAAAATACTGAGATTTCTCAATGTCTAAAGTGTCTGGTAAATTATGTGTTATACACATTAAAACAGGTAAAACAAATTGTTCTTGTCATAGCCATACTTTCTAACTGAATTCTGTTTATTTTCCAAGTACAAAATACTCAAACATGGGATAGACAAAGTATGAATAACACTTACATAAACTCTTCTATTTTATATTATGAAATTGGAAACAAGATTTTATGTGTGTTTTTGAGGATATACTTGCACATATTTTCTATACTATAGTGCCATGCCTCAATGCTGACGGCTTTGAGGAATAAATGAATTTCCTGTAATGGGCTAGATAAAATCTTCCATTTTTTATGGGCTTGTAAAGCAAGTATTCACAGTGATGCCAACTTCCCTTTAGGGGTTATTTATATTTAGTGTGAAAAGTCATTAAAATTTTCAGTCACTGGATTTTCATATAAACCAACACATCCTAATGATTAGACCGCTTCACATTTCTATTCCTTCTCTTTATCAAAGCTCTGAGAAACAGTATTATCCTACAATTTGACATAGATATATGAGAAATATTAACAAAGCAGTTGAATAAACCACTTTCCTTATTGGATCACAAAGATATTTTCAAGTCTAAACATTCAACTGAGCTTCCTCCCGATTACTTACTGCAGAAAATAACTGATTATTAATTAAAGCCTTGTTTGCCCTGGAGATTTTCTGCACCAATTGCCACCGTAAGTGGCTAAATAACAGAATCGTTGCAGCAAGTGTAGAGAGGCAAGGCTGATATTTGCATTAGAAGTGTTTACCCCTTTTTTTCAGTCTGAATAGATCCAGCAGTGCAAACAGCTGCTTCATTTGATTATGCTAAGGTTTTCAGTAGGGCAACTGTGTTGATAGTCCTAAATACAAAGACTAAGACCTCACCCCTTTGGGTCTGTGGCTTCTGTTTTGCTTCCTCACTTCCCCTTGCATACACAAATACTATAGTTCAAAAATTAAACAGGTGCATGAAAAATTGCAGGTGTTCTCTCAGATGAGCCCTTTTGCTTGCCATGCATCTGCCGCCTGAACTCTCAAACTCCCTTGCTGTTTGGCTGCTCAAGCATCTGTCATTTGAGTTCCCTACCTTCCCATTAGATGCCTTCAGTGTTATTCTTTTTTTTCTTTTCTTTTCTTTTTTTCTTGATAGATGTTTCTGAAATGTTACAATGTTACCTCAGCCCCCACCAGAGACTGCAAGGTAGCAGTTGCTGCTTTAACTAAGAAACACGATCTATTAATGTTAATGTTATACCAGCTATGCCTTAGATCCAGGGCATTTTAGCTGCTTGCTGGGGAATCAGACCACATGTGCAAACTCTAGGTAGGTAAGAGCGGTCTTTATTCCTCAAAACACTTATTCCATTGTACTGTGAATATCTAGTTTTTTGGTTTTTTTTATGCTCCCTTTTATTTTTGATTAGTTTTTGACTGTTAGTTTTTGACTAATTTTGGTTAAACACCAACAAAAATTTTAAAATGTCAAAGACATCTAAATTTGTACTTAGGCAGTTTAAAAAAAAAAAAAAAAAAAAAAAATCATTATCAGAAGCAGTGAAAAGTCAGAAATCTTCCTCTTTACCAAACTTTACAAAAAGTTTATATGTCTTTGGTAATTTTGAAAATATGCCATTTATACTAATGTGATGAGCTGTGGGATCTAATCTATATACAGTCTAAATGGTCTAAAAATAACAGCTAATGAGTGGGCAGATTTCCTGCAAATAAATATCTTTCATGCCCTTCTTTGCAGTATGGTTAATGTCTAATTGCTGATTGTTAGCATTGCAGCAGTGGCTTAAAGAATAAAATAAAATAAAATAATAAAATAAAATAAAAATAAAATAAAATAAAATAAAATAAAATAAAATAAAATAAAATAAAATAATAAAATAAAATAAAATAAAATAAGCTCCTGCTCTATACACCTAGGAAGCAAAAGTGTCTTCACCCAAAATTTAGAGAGATGGAAATAAGATACACTACTATATGTACAGTTGTTCTAGCTTCTTCAAAAGGAATTTCACAGTCTGTGGATGAAGAGGTAGAGAGGTTTAGTGAATGAGACATTTGCTCTGACTAGTATTTGATATTCCATGGCAAAGATTATCTACCTGGGCTGTGAATCCCTGCATAAATCAGGCATGCAAGTTCCACTGGACCTATTTTCATGAAAGTCTGTGACCATTCAATACTTTTGTCAGGGATTTGAATTAGCTGAAGTGAATGATTTAGACAATTTATTAATGCAATGTAGTCAAACAAACAAACAAACAAAAAAAGTGTCAGAATCAATGGAATTACCTTCCATAGTATTTTAATATATATTTTAAAAACTTAGAGACAATAAAACAAAAGAAAATGACAAAAAAAAAAAAAAAATTAATTAAGAACAAACAAACCCACAAATATTACTTGAAAACTAATGCCTCAGATTGAATAAATAAGTTAACTCCCATATAGCTAGATTGTACAGAGAACTAGAAGGGGAATAAAATATGATTAATAATTATGCTCTGGGAGAAAGAATAAGATCCTTGGCTGTGTTGAAAACATCTCTTAAGAGGACTATGAAGTTGTCTTTGAGGGTGTTGTTCAGAACTTGCAAGAATAATCTTCAGAGTATGCAGGAGAGCTGCCTAAGAGAAGAATATTAACTGAAAGAAATATTCTGGTGGGGGAAAAGAAAAGGAAAAAAAAAAAAATCTGTTTATGGTCACTCCCCAACCCATTGTTATAGTGTAGTATAAATAGAGGTCTTGAACAGGCACTATGCAATGAGATTTTGGGTGTGACAGATAACACTGCACTGTACAATAGAAGACAATATGAAGTATACTTAAAAAATAAGCCATCACTTAGTTGGTATAGCAGTCTGATCCTCAGACTTTGTCACAAGGTTTGATTGCCATCAGTGTGAAAAAAATATTTAACTTTCTTTACTTCGAGGAAGTTAGAAAGACAAAAATGCAACTGTGACATTTGAGGAAATGAAAAGTCAACATATAACAATGTAAATCACACATAGCAAATACAGCTATAATAAACATACCTTTATCCATCTTAGATACAATGACAAATACTTCCAAAATTCAAATTATATTTTACAGCCTAAGTAAATATTAAAAGGCCACCAAATCTGCTAGCATAAATCTCTGTGACCTCGTAAGTTTTTACCATGTGCATTAAATAAAATGAGAATGAACCCTGAAGGCATTTTACTCTGCTAAGAGAACGTGCAGGTAAAAAGAGATAGTTTTACCAGCTCCTTTCAGGAGCACTGTATTTCTGGAAGACTGTTGGAACTGTGGGTTTGCCTACAGACAGATTTCTAATCATTTTCCTACCAAAGCTGTGGGAACAGTCACAAATTATTTGCATGGTGATGGCACCCACCATGCAGGCATGGCTATTCACCAGTTAACATTAACAGCACCTCAAGGAGCTTAGAGTTGAATAAGAGAGAAAATACTCCACTGTGAGAGCAGCTAATGTTGGGACAGTTGTGGTTACTGTTGTAACTTTAACTGGATAAATTGTGTTTCTGCAGGATACACTAGGGAATACACTCACTTGGTACATTAGCTTTCTCCAGCAATGGATTATGTGCATACGTCTACTTTCTGTGAAATGCAGCGCAGCTCACTCTTCAGTGGAGGGCTGTTGAGGTGAGTGTGTGATTCCAGAAAAGCAGCTGATAATCTTGTCAGTTCATATCCTAGTTTCTTCCCCATCTATTTGTGTCTATGCCTTCAGTTCACTTTCTATACTGTTAGTAATCTCAGCCTGTCCCTATTAATAATAATTGAGGACGTCTTGCAAAACTGCAAACGCAACCAGTGTTTCAAGCTGTAATCCTGCCTGCACCACATAGAGAGGCTTAAAATTCATTCTTTTCTGATATTTTGAAGCTTTATGTGTAATATTTATTGCAATGCATATTCTCAGGAGATAAGAGTGGATGCATGGTAGATATGTTATTCCTCCCTCTGCGCGCCCCCCCCCCCCAAACAAACAGACATCCATCTGTCTATCCAAAAGATGGTGCTTGCCAGCTGTGCATATATAAAGAGTAAATGTAAAACCAGCTGTTCAGTCAGTTCATCCCATATAGTGAGGTTGTCACTGTAATCATTTAGGCTGGGAAAATTTCCAGTCATCACACTGCTGCTCCTCATGAATCACACTTGTCAGGAAAACGTCAGCATCTTTTATATGACATTTGGTTATTTTTAGGATGAATTCTACAAGTGTATTTAGGGCAATTACTTTCAGAACTTGAGAGAAATCAATTGATAACACTATAAACCATATGTCTGGCTCTCGATTCAAGTAGCAGATTTGATGTTTAAATCAAAGTGTAGTTATCCTTCTAGTGCACTCTGTAACAACTAGCCCCAACAATAAAGCTCCATACATCCTGGATTTCTGAAAAGATATGGATCAGTTGCAACAATCTGGAGTAAAGCAGTGATGGTGACTTGCTAGAGATCCAGAAAACATGGCTAGGTGGAAAAATCCGAGTAACTGTTACTGTTAAGGATAAAAAAGAAAAATGACTGAATATAGAACAAATTTCAAATAGGTTAAAGGCTATCACAAAAAGAAAGGCAGTAATTTGGGCTTGTTTAAATTCACTGCATTTAGACTGTGGCACTAAATATTGAAGCTGGATATTAAGAAAAAAAAATCTATGGATTAGGCCAAATGGGTAAGCTAACTTAAATTTAATCATATGCTATGTGTATAAACACTTGGACAGGATCCCATAATTTCTATTTAAAAATGTAAAAAAAAAAAAAAAAAAAAAAAAAAAAAAAAAAAAAAAAAAAAAAAAAAAATCTCATCAGAGATACTGGTACAGATATAAGCTATATGAACATATAGCAACATACAGCAGTATGTTAATAGCATTTCAAGTTTGTTTTAACTCTTTGGAAATGTTTGAACAGAAGTAGTTTAAATATGCTTATAGTGTACAGCCATACTGTTTTTAAGGTATAGGTTCAATAGAAAAATTAAAGGTGACTTATAAAAGCTCTGTGGGAATCTGCTAGTACTGCTAATCTACAGACAGTGGGTTGATCACCTGCATTTTTCACTGAAACCATCTTTGTTTAGGGAGAGGTACTGTAATGTCAGGGAGAACAAGGGAGTGCTGCCTTCTCATGGAACCAATGATTTCCAACTTGCCAGAGTAAATTTTTCATTGATGTATTACCAGATGAAGAGGATTTTCTATACAGAATGATTTAGATTGGAAGGGACATTAAAGATCATATTCTCTGACCTTCCTGCCATAGGTGGGAACACCTTCCACTAAACTGGGTTTGCCCAAAGCCCCATCCAACCTGGCCTTGAACACTTCCAGGGATGGGGCATCCACAGCTTCTCTGGGCAACTCATTCCAGTGCCTCACCACCCACATCCTACTACTACCCCAGCTTGTGATATATACAGCATCAAAACATTTTTCTCCTCCCAACTTTTCAGGACTCCAACAATTTACCAAAGGAATTTCGCTTAAAACTGAAATATCTTTGATGGAATAGCACATTTTCATGACATTTCTTTAAGGGAAAAATTGTTTCTGTACGCCATCAGTTTTATGAAATGTGGGAAATGGTTGGGAAAACTCTTTTAATTAAATATACATTTTAATCTAAATCAAAATATTTCTGTTCATAGGATTCAAGATCTTCAACTGAAAATACTAAAAACATAAATCTGTTTCATTGTGTGTTGAATTTCAGGTTATGTTTACACCTATTAGTCTATTGCAGCTCTATATTAGATAAAATATATATATAGGTGATTTGTATGCTGCTTGGGATTATCAAATCAAATTGAAAACAGTTTAGTTATTATCAATGGCATTAGCTAATGTTCTCTAATGTACAGTATCCATTGCTATGGACATCTGTTCTCCAGGAAACATCAGTATTTTATATCAATTAAGTTTGAAAATATCTCTGAAATATGTAAATGCCTTCACAAAGTGAAATTCTCTTTTTACCATAATGGTAGATAATGCAGTCTGACTCTGCTACATGTTTCAGAGCTGTACAGTCTCAAAGCTCAAGGATGGATTCCTTCTCCATTGATAAAATAGGAAAATGCTATATGATATGAGGAAAAACAGATTGCTGAATAAAAAAATAAACTATGTGAGACTCATTTAAATTAACTATAATTCTGATTAAAGTCATTACAGGCACAGATAATTTTTGCATGTCAGTCACTGATATTCTCTGACCCATAAAACAGAGTCATAAAATGTAGCTAAATAACTGAAAATTTACTCTTTTTTTTTTTTTTTTTTTTTTTTTTCCTAGAGCCTTTGCCCTTTGAATTAACTCTGGTCTTAGAATAGGATTTACCTGGATTTACCATCATTGACTTCTGCAACATAAACTATTCCTCTGGGATTCTCTTTTTTTCTTTTTTCTTTTTTTTTTTTTTCCTTTCTTTAACCATGGCATTTTTAGTGTGTACACAATCAGGTATGTATCATACTGCAGTATGATACAGGATACAGTGGCATTCTTACACGTGTACATCTGACCGCTAAGATACAATTTTTTACTTAATAGGGTACAGTTAGGAAGAAAGAGATAAATGAAGAAGGAGTCATATGAAACAAAGCCAGGGGAGCATCTAACAAAACCTTAGACTAGGTTTTAGGATATTATTCCTTCCATAGACTTTTCCATAATAGTTCACAGTTACTTACACAGAGCCTTTGATTTGGTGAGAAAAGGAGCTGATTAATTAAATCTAGAAAACTGGACTGTGCAAACCCTGTAGGAATTTGTGAGCTGAGCCCTGAAGTTTGCTTAATAGTTGTTGCATCCAAGCAAACAGCTTCAGCTTGCTTGGAGGACAGAGTTTAAATACAAAATATATATATATAAATAAATAAATAAAAATCTTCAGTCACTCTAAGGGAAATCTTTCACAACTTTTTAACCACCCTGTCTAACTGACAAAGCCTAGAAACTTCACCTCCTATTTTAGTAGTTTTGTAAACTACTTGTTGTTAACTGTATGTGTGACATGTATGTGACCCATTTTTTGCTTTTATTTTGTGCTGTAGATGCACATAAGAAAACAACTTGCAGTGAGGCAGGGATCAGAGATGTCTGGAAGTCGATCAAAGCTTGGCTAAAATGATCCGTTTACTGATGGTTTTATAAACTATTCTAAGAGAATAATATATATATTTATATATAATGTATAACTATAAAACAGAGGAATTCCTATTGCTTTTTGGAGTATTCTTGAAAAGAGAGATTAGTGTATTGAATTCCATGGATTATTACACCTCTGCTACTAAATGAAGTGCATATCACTAAAAATATGAAGGGGAAAAAAAAAAAAAAAAGACAAATTGAATAAAATTGAATGCTCTTAGGAATTCTATCATAGTACCCATTTTATATGTTTCCTCTCAGTTCCTTTTTAAAGATCACATCATTTTTTAAAAAATGGGTTTGGGGGCCAGGTGAGGATGTCTGGCTGTATCTCACAGCCTTCGAGACCAATAGAGACTGCATGATCTAGAAGAGATTCAAAAAGTTCAAGAGGTGGTAAGCAAATGAAGGGTGAGATTCACGTAAGAGGTGAGAAACTGAAGTGTTACAGACAACCTGAAAAAAAATAAAATTAAAATTAAATTAAAAGAGAGAGAGAGAGAGAGAGAGAGAGAGAGAGAAACAACAACAGATGCAGTCAGAAAAAAAAAAAAAAAAAAAAAAAAAAAAAAAAAACAAAAACTGAAGGTCACTGGAGATTTTAGGGCAATCCAGAAAATCAGGTTGATCAAGTTGTTAATAACTGAGTCTGGAAGCAAGGAATTCCCTGCAAGAACAGAATAAATGGGTAAAGACAAGTCTATACATTTTTTATTTTTTAGTTTTAGTTTTATTCTCTTTCTTGTAGTCACCTTTGTAGTCACTTAGAGTTTTACAGAAGCTGTCTATTCTAGTTCTTGTTCAAATAAAACTTGGCTTTTGAGATTATAAGCCCCCTAGGTCTTTTGGGGATGCTCATTATAAGAAAAAACGTTTAGGTAGATTCACCTTAGACCTCTGAATCCTGTTATAAACTCATTTATACTTCTGACCTCCAGAAAATCCTGGGGCAAAGACTACCACAATTTAGCTGTGCATTCACTTTATCAACAGCATTCTTGATTTTGTAGACTACCACCTTTTTCACAGTCCTCTCTTTTTTCTCCTATATGGAATTCATAGCTACAATTGTCCTTGTATCCATCCACTGTACCTCTTCCTTAATTCTTACATAGCCTTTTTGAAATGGGATTTTTCCGAACTGCAGGAAGTATTGAAGATACAAGAATATTGTGGATTAATGAACTTACATAAAGATGTGTTCCATTTTGGATAAAGTAAACTGCTGTGATAGCTTTATAAAACCAATCTGTCGTATTTGTTTGTGTGATAATAGCTTGAGTTCATGAAGTGCTAATGAAATTATTCCAGTCAACAGTAAATTGGTAACAAAAATATCAGTGATATAAATAAGTGAGTGAATGAGGATTTTCCTATTTCAGACAGAGAAAGGAGGCAGACTGAATGCTCTCCTGATGAAAGTTGACAATAATGTTAACGATTAGCTCGGGATGAAAAAATTTCAGTTAGCTAGACAGTGTTTCTGTTGCAGAAGTTAAAAGAGACTTGCTAAGAAGTCTCTGGGTATTTTTTGGGGGGGAAATAGTTCATTAGCACATTTTATGCTACCTGGCCTGAAAGAAAGCATTCTTTTCAGTCAAGGAGAGCTTTTGTGTATATTTTGTCAAAATTTTACCTGTGCTATACCTAGGTAGGTCTGATGCCATGTAAATAAAAATGGTAGTCATAGTAATAATAGCCTTAGCATTCCATGGTACAGATTATTATTCTGTGAAATTAATATAACAAGTTCCACAAAGCTTCTGTTGACCTCAGTCAGTAAAGAATATTTAAGGCACTAAATATTGCTCTGCTGAGTAATCTACCATCTGTTTTAATAAAGAAGCATGAAAGAATATTATTTAATCAGAACAATGAACAGAGACCATGAAAACAAATATACAAATATTAAAAAAAAAAAAAAAAGGAACAAATGTAATGACATACAGGGCTAGAACTTTATTTCAGAAGTCCAGCCTTCTGCTGTCAAGTGCTGCATATAACTCGGCCTCAGCTGGAATTATTACATGCAGTATTAAATTTCTTACAGACCCCAAATTGCAGGATCAGGTTGATTGCATTTACACATCGATTTTCATGCTCAGATTCATTGATTCATCTCTCAGAAGGAGAAGGACTCTTCTGAAACTAGTAGTGTTAAACTAACATGAGCAATTGTCAGTTATTGACACTCACGATAGGTTTCATCAACTCTCTGAGAATCAGATTTGTTACAACACCAATGCATTTATTTATCCCTTGAATTCTACTGTGTTTTCTTATTCCCAACAGGTACAGAGGAAGCCAGATGGTATGTAAGGATGGAGGAAGGAGGGAAGGAGGGAGGGAGAGAGGAAGGAAAAGAGGAAGGGAGGGAAGGAGGGAGGGAGTTAGGAAGGAAGAAAGGAAGGAAGGAAGGAAGGAAGGAAGGAAGGAAGGAAGGAAGGAAGGAAGGAGGGAAGGAAGAAAGGAAGAAGGGAAGGAAGGAGGGAAGGAAGGAAGGAATGAAGGAAGGAAGGAGGGAAGGAAGGAAGGAAGGAAGGAAGGAAGGAAGGAAGGAAAGAAGGAAGGAAGGAAGGAAGGAGGGAAGGGAATTAATGTGTGTAATAGAACCATGAAATGGTTTGGATTGGAAGGAATATTAAAGACTATCTAATCCTAAACCCTACCATGGACAGGGACACCTCCGACTAGACCAGGTTGCCCAAAGCCTCATCCAGCCTGGCCTTGAACATCTCCAGGGATGGGGCATCCACAGCTTCTCTGGGCAACCTGTTCCAGTACCTCACCACCCACTATCATGGTTTTCACTGGGATAGAGTTCATTTTCTTTGTAGACACAAAATACTGTGTTTTGGATTTTTGATGAAAGTAGTGGTGATGACACACCGATGTTTTAATTGTTGCAGAGCAGCCCTTGCACACAGACAAGGCCTTCTCAGCTCCTCATGCTGCCCTGCCAACAAGGACACTGTGGGTTCACCAGGAGCTGGGAGGGCACACAGCCAGGACACCTGGCCCAGGCTGGCCAAAGGTATGTCCCACACCATGTAGCATCATGGTCAGCAATAAAAGCTGGGGTAAAGAAGGAGGAAGGGGAGGACATTTGGAGTGATGACATTTGTCTTCCCGAGAAACGGTTCCATGTTTATGAGCCTTGCTCTCCAGGAAGTGGCTGAATACCTGTTGATGGAAAGCAGTGAACAAATTCCTTGTTTTGTTTTGCCTGTGCTTGTGGCTTTTGCTTTCCCTAGTATAGTGTCTTTATCTCGAACCATGAGTTCTTGCACTGTTACCTTTCCAATTCTCTCTCCCATCCCACCTGTGGAGAGTGAACAAGTAGTCGTGTGGTTCTGAGCTGCCTGCCAGGTTAAACCACAACACCCTCATAGTAAAGAATTTCTTCCTTATGTCTAATCTAATTCTACCATCTTTTATTTTAAATCTGTTAGCTCTTGTCCTGTCACTATACACGCTGATAAAGAGTCTCTCTCTTTCTTTCTTATAGGCCCCCCTTACGTACTAGAAGGCAGCTAAAAGGTCTGCCAGAGCCTTCTCCTCTCCAGGCTGAACAACCCCAACTCTCTCAGTCAGCATAAAAATACATTTGAGAAACACTGCAGAAATGTGCATGCCATTTGTCTTGTGAGAGGTACACCTATAGAGAGGTCTTTGGTGGCAAAAATCTTCTAAAGAAACATGTAAATTTATGCAGCAAAGCCAACAGAGGTTTGAAGGCTCCTTTAAGAATAATATATTCCCTCCTTGTAAAGGTCAAGTTGTGTCTGCTGTTCTCAGCCAGTTATAAAGAACTCAAACTTGGCTCCATGTATTACCACAGAAGCTTTCCAGAACATTTTTCCCAACTTAAAGAAGAAAACAGCAACAATGCTAATTGAAATAAACTGTCACAAGCAATGAAATGCTCATTAACTCTAATTGCCACGACTTTCACTTTTCATGATAGTTACAAAAGAATAAATCAAGGGAATCAAAAACTTTAACAAACCTGCTAAGAAATCCATGCATTTTGACATCCCCTGCCCCCTTCAGCCAATGCAAGTAGCAGAAAATGAGATCCTTGCTGTGTTTCTGTAAAAAGAAAAAGACAAGAAACAGCCAGCCTCCACTGACTTCTTCACCTCCATTAAGCACTGACTCCTCATGAAATCTGTAAGTAGCTCTGTCCTACATGAGATGGTGAGAGTTTCTAGCTTGGAAGACAGGCAGCACACTTTGTTTTCTATTTTTACATCTGATTTATCCCAGCCTAATGAAATCATCCAGAAAATTTATTTTTAATTGCACTAAGAAATTAAGAAAAAAAATAGGGAAGAAAAGGTAGACCATGTCCCCTTCTTTTGCTCAACCATCTGTTAATCAATTTTCCAAATAGGAAAGACCATTGTCTTCCTGAATTGCAGTCAGGTAAGACTATTGCTCTCAGGTAAGACTATTTCTTGAATTGCACTCAGGTAAGACATAGCAGAATCCATTCCCTGGACTTCTCCCTAGCAGCACTAAAAGCAACAGATAATTCAACAGGCAAAGAGCAGCACATGGCCCATGGCCCACAAACTAATCTTGATTCAGAAATTTCAGAAATCATTGGTTTTAATGTGATATCTCCTTCTGTAGACCTAAACAAATTCTTTCGTCTCTCTCTGATGCTTTTCTCACCTGGTTTTCTCTTGTTCTAATCTATAAACTCTTCAAAATTAGGAAGCTTTCCCATTTCATAAATTTTAGCACCCATTGCAACAAATAGGATCCCTGTATTGGTTTAAGGAGACCGGTAACAGTACAGTAATAAATATTAAAATGAAGAGGACAAGTAAACTTTCTTGAGTATATCTTTATACCATTTTTTAAGATTTCAGATATGTTGAAATAAGCCTTTACCATGTTTATACCATAATTTTTAACATTATCATTTAACATTGTTGACACTCCACTAATTGCTAAAAATTCAGAAGATGGCCTGGGTAGATCTGAATCTAGCTTCTGGTAATAGGATTAATACAAAATTTAATGTGGTGAATGCTCAGGAAAAGAATAAGTTTAGATGGAAATATTATGGCCATATATGTTTTTCCAAGTTCTTAAAAATAATTCAAGGGATATGAATAATGCCATTTCCATATGTCCTTTGTATAGTCTGCTTTAAACATACATTTCAGAATTACATTACACCTGCAGATTTCATCTTGTTAGAAGCATTAGCAGACTCCAAAAAACATTTTTAAACAAACCAGCTGAGTGGAACTGGGAAGTACTAATGCATCGTTTTAAAAGAATCCTGAGGGATTTTGAGGAAAACATTCATTTATCATAATATCTAACTCAGTTATTCTGGAACAATCACACACATTTCCTGTCTTTTTGTTCCTATTTATGTGAGGGATCTAGTTTATAAACATACAGTTTCAACAGTAGAGGCAGATGTTTCTGATAACCTGGAGAGCTATATGCTGTGCTTTTAATTTGGACAGCTGAAGGGCATCATTCTTGATATCTTCAAAGACCCACCTGTCTCTATTCCCTCTCTTTATGGAGAACTTCAACAACATCTACAGTAGGTCAAAGTTAGATGCTTAAACTGGGTGGATGGGACAGTACTTGCTGATTTGCTGCTTGTTACATGGTCATGGTGTTGACCTTCTAGAGAGATAAGCTTTGTAATATTTATATAGGAGATATAATCCTAGGCCCAAAATGTCTGCAGTCAAAATACAGAAGAGAGAGACATGATGGGAGGGAGATGGAAGTGGAGAAGCAGATGTGAATTTGAATAAGAATTTAGATATGAGGCTGGAAAAAGAAACCACATCTGTAAAGACCCAGAGCAGTAACTGCATCTGCAGACCACCCTAGCAATAGCAGCATATTAAGCACAGTCCCAGAGACACAGAGCAAAAGGGGGAGAGTACAGAAATGGCAGCAAAAGATTTCAAATGAGACGTCTACCTTAGCAATCCCAGAAACAGGTTCAGTTTGGGAAAGAAGTGCACGTCCCATGCTGACTGGACAATGCAACACAGGAGAGGAGAGCACCAAACTGGCATCCTGTCCTGAACACTAAATTACTTCATTGTTTTGCTTTGGTTTTTGATACTTTATGTTAAACTAAGATTCCAATTCATCATATGCATACAATATATAACAAGCCTTATTCTTACTGCTAATAACTTCTAAGCCACATACTATTATTTTTTTCTCCTGCATAAAACCACTTTATAACAACAACAAAAAAAAATCTGTTGCTCAGGGTTGTCTATGAGCAATCTGCATCAGTGATTGGATTATGTACTAACAGCATTACTTATCCCCATCTGAGAGGTACCCTACAGGGAAAAGCTCCGAAGAAAGACACTGCATTAAGGGAAGATTTGGAAGTCTGATTGCATTCTGTTTCCATCTCTCTGCAGGGCTGGCTGTCAATGGCATTCAAAGCCACGCAGCAGAAAAGGAAAAACAACTCCCATTCTTTACTATTGTGAGTCATCAGTGATTGAAAGCATATTTACCCCAGTTTAAGGTCTGGCCAGGGGATGTGATCCAGAGTTCACTGAGAATTTGCATTGACTTTATACAGGTTTGACTATGGCATGTATTTTTCAGGTAAAAAAATTATTGTTTTTTACTGTCAAAAAAGTGAACAAAAACAGTGCATAAATCTTATAGTGAAGATGCAATTGATAACTATAAACATTCTCTCAAGCAGTGAGTCTGAATCCAGATGGTATAAAATATTAAACTAGAGAATCTGGATCCAGATGGTATACAATATTAAACCAGTGATATCTCTCTAAGCACATTTAAAAATAATTAATATTGCCATGCATTTCCTCCAGACTTTTTCCCTATCGTGAATATAGAGCAGTATGTTCCCTTAGGACGGGAAAATTGCAAAGTTTTCTGTGTTAACCACTAAGTAACTTATTTACTTTCATCATCATGATCCAGTAGGTCATGGCTTGAATTCTAAGGATTGAAAAGACCATCAGATCTCAATTGTTTTCTACTGAACAGATTCATGGAATAGTTTCCCAAGTGTGGGAGAGCTTCCCCAAATGTCATCAAAATTTGTGTTACAGGACTTGTATTAAGTGTCTGGAAGAATCTCCTAGAACCAAAAACTTATATAATTAGTGTCATTTAAAATAAACATGAGAATATGTAGAAACACACGTAAACATAGAAAGATGAGAGGGAACGGTTTTAAACTAAAATAATTTATTTTTAGATTTGAGGTTAGGAGTAAATTCTTCATTCAGAGAGTGGTGAGGCACTGGAAGAAGTTGCCCAGAGAGGTTGCAGATGCCCCATCCCTGGACATGTTCAAGCCTAATGAGGCCCTGAGCAACTTGATGTAGTGTGTGGCATCCCTTCCTATGGCAGGGGGGTTGGAACATGATGAGCTACGACGTCCCTTCCAATCCAAGCCATTCTATGATTCTATGATTCTATGATCAAAATAAATTGAAGCCTAGGCTTTGTGATACCTAGGCTTCAATTTATTTTGATGTATAAAATCCTACATTCTGTAACACATGAAAATCTTCACATCTTGGAAAAGTTCTGACTTTTCTGTCAAAGTACTTTTTTATTTATTTTTTTTTAATTTGAATACTGGCTTATAAGATTGAAAAACAAGACACTTTAGAAATTCAGATCTAATTGTCTACTATAATGTCTTATCTGAACAAACAGAAAATAGCTGCATTGCTTGCAAAAGGTAGGACCAATTTAAAATCTTTGCTCTTTTTATATCACATATCACAGAGCAACAGCCTGATGAAAAATCAAGAAGCAAAGACGAAGAATGCAAATATGTCTACAAGTTGAAAACAAGATATTTTCAACAGAAGTTATTGCTCAGGAAACAGGGAGATTGGTGTCTATTTTAACATTTGAGGGTCAGAACCTCCACAAATATCAGATAATTTAACTCCAGTAAAGCAAACATACAGCAACTGAATATCTGCCCTTGGGATTTCATATGCATACTTTGTTTATTGTTTTCCTTTATGTGAAATAAAATTAGCATAGCATACTTTTTGCCCTTTCTGTATGAAAAAAATGTGCAGTGTTTTCCGTTGTTGAGTACTGGAGCTTGTCCTCAGTTTTTATTCAAGTGTTTAATGCTTAAAAAGTTCTAGTGTCCCAAGGGACTACTGAATGAGGTTTTGCTTAACTCAGTAAACATCTTTCTATGTATACACAGGTTAAGGTCTTACTGATATCGAGTCTCTGTTACCACATCTGGGCAGATTTCTTTTCATTACCATATTTGCAAGTTTTCTTTCATTCAAGATTAACACAATATGATCTATGATGATTCAAATATGATATATTTTTAAAATTACTTAGCATCATTGTTCAGGCTATTAGACAATCTATTAGCTTTAGATTTTGATTCAAAAAGTTTGAGATTTAATGTTAACTCCACTACTTGCTTTTTGAATCTGCACAATTCACTTTGTCTTAATCTTCTCTAATTGCTGTGATTTGAATGAGGATTGCTGAATGTCCCTAACAGCTTCTAGTGTCACTGTCATCAGAGCAGCAACAGTAGCAAACAACACCACATTACAAAAAATATCTCATAAAAACAGAAGTGGTAATTTGTATATTGCAGTTTCAAATATTTAGACAATTGACAAACATTTCCTTTGTCTCTGCAGACCTTCAGCTTTGCAAAGCAAGCTGGAATATATTTCCAAGGCAAAGAAAACAAAACAGGGGAAACAAACAAAAAAATATATTTAAAAATGTGACAAGGTAGTATTACTAAGATGTTAGATATGTTAGGTATCTACAGAAAAGGAAATGATAGCCTTTCTGATTGAAGCATCATCTCACAGGGTCACCTAAATATTTCAAAACAATGAAGACAAGTGCCAGAACATTTTGAATTCATCTTGACCATGTTAGAGATGGTAGCAGATAATCTTGCCTTCAAAGTCAGAAATAAAACCAATCAGCTGCAAAAGCATTTGCTTTTTTTTTTTTCCTTTGTTTTTTAATCTATTTCTTGTCCTTCACCTTGGTGTGTCTCATTGATGAACAATATAACCTTGAAAAAAGTGCTCTGCATTCCTTACTCATAAACTTTGTTTCTTTTAAGATACAGATTCCTTATAGCCTGTGACAGGGATATTGCAGACCTCAGCTTCATAGGAACAGATGTTATGTTTTGATACTGGTTTATCATAATCTGCATTTCTATAACTTCAGCTCCAACCTGCACTCTATATTTACTTGCTTGCTTTCCCATTAGCAACCTTGGATGTTGGACAAGCTTGAGGGAAGAGCATTGTGTTTAGATAGGTTGAGCTGGAAAACTGTGACTGTGTGTGTGTCACTGCTTGTGTAAACTCAGCTCACCCAGGGTATCACCTTACTGAGTAATGAACTGTGAAGAGAAAGAGACCAGAGGAAATAATACATGCAAGAAAGGATTGAGTCTGTCTGGTCACACAATGGAGAATGGGCCATGATGCTGCTCTGCTGCCCTACCCTGTTATGGGAGATTATCTGAACATGGGATCACAGGAGGACGCACAGACCAGACCATCGTTACATGGGTGAGATGCAGTGATGCTGAGTTGGTAATGCATGGGATGTAGGCACTGCCCGTGATAAGAGCATAAAGAGGAGCCAAACAAGCAGACATGCTCTGAGGAGCTTGGCAGCCCGTAGCAGGACCCAGCCAACATATGCTGGTTTGGCTACCCTGTTGTGAATTTTCTGGGCCAAATGGAAAAATCAGAGGCCCAGACCATAGCTCCTGAAAGAGGATAGACACTGGGGCATCCTTAGGGATTTTCTGTTATTGCAACAAATACAAATGTCCTGGCGTTAGTTTCAGCCTCTGGCTACATGAACACTAACGGAAGTGTGTGTAGCTTTTTCAAGCTCATGGCAGCAACTGGAATAAGAGAGTTTTCTTCTCATTCTGTTGGCTCCTCAGGGAACCATGGAAATCATCCTAGTAGGCAAGAGATCTGTGCTATTCATGACTCCTATGTAATACCTGCCAGTGACATATCCACCATGTCTAAGCTTCGATCAACCTTCAGAATCCTGTATGTCACTCATCCAGTGCTACTCATTTAACAGCACTCATTATCCAGCCCATTAGGGAGTACAAAAACAGGATGCAAAGCTGTTTGGTCCAGCCAGTTAAAATCCCCATACAGTGTCTTGTTCTGTTTGCAAAGTTTAGGCACAGCTCAAAAGCTAGGCAAGAGAGATAGCTGGGCTTTTTGCTTGTTGTTGTTTTTTTTTTTTTTTTTTTTTTTTTTTAATTTATTATTTTTTTTTTTAAATACACAACTCAATGTGGATCACTGATTTCTAAGAACCATATTTCACCATTCTTGGGAATCTAGCGCTGGAATTAAGAGAGTCTAATGACTCTCGTTATTAAAGTAACTTGCATGAGACACAATAGCAGTTTGTTCCCTCTGGTTTCCCGTTAATGTACTAATGCAATGTGATGTAATGAACGCAGGAGAGTTTACCTTCACACAGACATTTTTTTTCTAGTGATGTCCTCAGTTTCTTCTTTGGTGGATAACAAGTTGGCCATGAGCCAGCAGTGTGTTCTGGTTGCCAAGAAAGCCAATAGGATCCTGGTGTGCATTAAAAGGAGTGTGGCCAGCAGGTCAAGGGAGGTGATCCTCCCCCTCTACTCTTCCCTGGTCAGGCCTCACCTGGAGTACTGTGTCCAGTTCTGGGCTCCCTGGTATAAAAAGACAGGGATCTCTTGTAAAGAGTCCAGTGAAGGGCCACAAAGATGATACAGGGCCCAGAGCATCTTCCCTATGAGGAAAGGCTGAGAGACCTGGGTCTTTTCAGCCTTGATAAGAGAAAATTGAGAGGGGATCTTATCAATGTTTATAAATACCTTAAGTGTGTGAGACAGAGGGATTTGGCCAAACTCTTTTCCATGGTTTGTGGGAACAGGACAAGAGGCAGTGGCCAAAAAATGGAGCACAGGAAGTTCTGCACCAACATGCAAAAGAACTTCTTCACCATGAGGGTGACGGAGCACTGGAACAGACTGCCCAGGGAGGTTGTAGAATCTCCTCTGCAGATATTCAAGGCCTGTCTGGATGCCCACCTGGGCAACCTGCTCTGGGGAACCTGCTTTGGCAGGGGGGGTGGACCCAATGATCTCTTGAGGTCCCTTCCAACCCCTAAAATTCTGTCATTGTGAGTTTCTGTGACTCTCTTAGAAGACATCCACTGATGTAATTACACCAGTGAGACTGAAACAACATGGCTGTATTCCAGCTGAGGATCTACTTTACTGAATACACTTGAAGATGGGAGCTTTCAGCTTAGATGTGATGTCAATGAATACAGAGCATATTTTCTAAACCTTCATGGCAAAATCTCTAAATAATGGGACTGTCAGTGTAATGTTCATTTGTATAGAAAAGGACTCTGATTTAATCAAGCCATATATAAATACCTACCTGAATCTTGCATCTAATTATGTTTTAGAATAAATTTTTATACTCCCCTTCCTCCCCTTCCCCCCACTTAGGATACTGGCAGAAAATAGTGAGCTATAGCAGTAGGTAAGTGTTTAAACCTCTTCTGATCCTGAAGATGTAGAAACAGAGCAAATGAAATCCTCTGTGGTTGAGCTCTGATGTGTGCAGCAGCACAAACAGGACTCTGGATGAAGGATTGTTTCTATACACTTGATATGCAGAGGATGACACATGCACCTATTCTCTTCACATTTGTTTGTCTAATTTTGATGAGACACACAATGAAATAGAACATCAAAGGAATGGCATAAAGCTTTGCCTGTGGTGGTTTTACGCCTAAGCCAGCTGTAGAAAATTATATCCTATCAGAGAAATTGTGGACAACAATGAAGGAAACAATGAATGCCATGAGCTAAAGATGTCAGCACAGACCATTCAGAGCTTGAACTGAAGCCCACTGCAGCCTTTCACATCATAGCAAAAGGTTTTGGACTGACCTGCTGAACACAGACCTCATTGTAAGGAGTATTCCATTGTAAGGGGTATTCCATACCATCTGACGTCATGTTGAACAATATATAGGGGTGGCTAGCCGGGGTGGGGGCCGGCTGCTCAGGGTTGGGCTGGGCATCAGTCAGTGATCGGTCAGTGATTGGTCGGTGAGCAATTGCATTGTGCATCACTTGTTTTGTATACACTACTATTATTATTATTAATAATAATAATAATAATTTCCTATCTTAATAAACTGTCTTTATCTCAACTCACAGGCTTCACTTTCCCTTTTCTCTCCCCCATCCCAGAGAGGGAGGGGGGAGGGTGAGCGAACGGCTGTGTGGTGTTTAGCTGCCAGCCATGTTAAACCACAACAGTAGCATAAGTCTATGTTGTCAGTAGAGTGAAACTGGCACCTCCAGAAGACAATTGTTTTCATCCAGAGATAGATGCATGTGACAGGTTACGTGAATTGCCCTTTGGAGATGTTTATGTCTCTCATTAGCTATGGAGAGACTCTACAGTGGCAGTTTGAAGTTTGACTATTCCATTAAAGGTACCTTAAAGAAGGCTAGATTAGTCTCACTGAGAATGACCTTCCAACATGAAGGCCAGGTGTCTAACTGATCTGTTAAAAAGCTCTAGAAACACCAGAAAACTCTAGTTAACTCCAGTCCAAGCTCAGAAAAGAGAAAATAAAAGTCATTATAACCATTTAAAATAGAAAATAAGAATCCAAGGGACAGAAAATGATGGCATTAAATAGGAAATATTAGACTAGAGAATAGCAGAAAGCTAACCTCAGCTTATACAAAGTCACCTTTGAATAGTCACAGACAGTTAATGCTGCAGGGAATGAGATCCAGAGCCTGAAAATGTCATTTTATGCATTGTTAAAAGCACCTGTCTTCAACACAAAAATAAACAAATGGAAAAACACTACGTGTATTATAGCAGAAATGAACTGGATGTTTTGAGTTTTTCTTTTTTCAGTGTTGTAAATACATGTTCAAGCATTTAATTATTATGAGTAACTGAATGTTTATTACATTTCTATCCATGTCTTAAAATCTTCCACTAGACAAAATTTACTGTCTCTAATCAAAAGACAGCCAATGTTATCTAAAATGTAACATAGCAGTAATATTTATATTTAATTACATAGCAGTAATATTTATATTTGCCTTTATCTTTTTTTTAAAAAAAAAAAAAAAAAAAAAAAAAAAAAAAAAAGTAAGTTCTGGTCCTAGTCACACTATAGTAGCTTTTGTCAGTGGAGCCTTTCAAAATCAGCATTACCCCAGACTGCTGGCAAGTGTCATGAACTATGAAACACATTAGTAGGCAAGAGGTTTTGAATACAACCTGGGTCAAAACACAGAGCCTTTCTAACACCCAACTCACTGAAAACTCAGAACTGAGAGTGGACAATAATAGCCTGAGGGGTTCAGTTTGTAAAATGTGCCAGGGGGAGCTGTACCAATGATTAGGCAGAAAAGAGAGAGTCTTGAGGCTGAGGACTGCAAACAATACGAAGCTTGACCCTGAAGCTTTCCAGTTCTGACAAGGATTTAGGAAGGGGTAAACATGGCTGGCAGCCCCAGCAGACTTACTCAACACTGGCATGGTTAAGATACCCTTCTGGAAAGAGTCAAGTGGGTTTCAATCTACTGGTTTGCCTTCAGAGAAACTATTTCATGCCTAATATAATGAAGAAGAATATGGCTGTTTTCCAAAGAATGACAACTGTTCAGCTTGTCAGGATCTTGGTCTGTCTGAATATTCAGGATAAGCACCAAGCTGCCCTTCTTTGATGTCTGCATATTATTAGCTAGTAAAGGGGTCTCAGATCCTAATTCACTTTGTCTGAGTCATTCACATCTAAAAGGGATACCTGAATATTGAGTCCTACCACTATTCAATGGGACTGCATTGTTATGAGCCAAACTCAACCTGAAAATGAGCTTTGATGTTTTCCAAAACCTTTTCCAAACCTCCTTAAAGGTCAAATACCTTTTACTTCCATGCATTGTATCAGAGACAAACAAGAGTTCACCTTTATAAAGAGCTTCTGAAGACTGATATTTTTAATGGAACTTGAATTTAGTTGCAGCTTGTGGCTACATGGTTGTAAAGTCAGAATAACTTCACCATAGTGTCTTCCTAAGAAGCTGTGACTCAGTTGCTGTGAATGTAAACTTTTGCTGTTGACTTCAACAGGAGTTTAGGTGCCAAGTTTTCAACTTGCATGAATTAATGACTGTATCATCAATCACTTGATTTCTCAGTTTGCTTCATTATTGTTCAAAGCAGCTTTATTTATCTGTTTCCTGCATCCACTTAATAATATTTGTAATGTCTTATGAAAATTAGTTTTTGAAAAGCACAAAAGCAAGGAATGAAAAACAGGACCTCCTATTGCCTCTCCAAGTAATCAAAAGCTGAATCTAAATAGTTCTATGGCAACAGGCAGAGAAAAGTATATTTTCAATTACTTTATTTCCATGTATGAACTGCACGTCCAAATCACACTTTGTGAATAAGTAAACAATTTAATTTGTTTTTATTTTGTGTGTGAGTGTGGTTTTCTATTTTCTTTTTGGTAAGAAAAAAGAAGAAATGGGGAATAATCAAACCCACCCAACACTGACAAACTTTTCTCGTTACACTCTGAGCAATAGCAGGATGGGGAAAATAACAGATCATTATGTCTGATGAGTATAATTACACTCTTTAAAAAAAAAAAAAAAGAAAGAAAAGAAAGGGGGGGAGGGGAATCTAGGTTTATCACTACACCTGGGTTTTTTTATAGATACCTTTAAATTCCGCTGAACATGCAGCAGCAGACAAATTATTCCTTCTCGCTGTGTGATGGCCTCCAGTAATGCTTAAGAAAAATTGTTTTCCATTCCACTGAACTGTAAAATAAACAAAACAAACCCTTCACTAAATGCTCTAAAGGCCAAAAGATCTCAGTGAATGAACTTCAAATGACTGCTTTGCTCATCATAGAAAAAATCCATTATGTGATTGTGTTTAGAAATGTGTCTAGCATATTTTGGCACTATGGCATTTTAAAATAATAAGGATTAGAAATAAATAATAAACTGGTGAACAGGCAGAAAGTAAGTTGCTCCCTAAATCTAAATACAAATGTATTTCAATGTCATTTTCTATACACAGAGAAATGCATAGAACTATATCAGTTCTATCATTTATCGTGAACATTATGTTTTCCTGTACTTTTCAGCTTACTTTCATTCCTTTCATGAAAAAGAATCTCATGACCTTTTCAGTATTAGCCTCAAGACATAGCTGAGCTATTCTTTTCATATAGAAACCCAAGACCCCAGCTGGCTAGCATGAAAGCTAACTTTGCCGACAAATCTCTAAGAAAACATGTGATAATGTTCATCTGTATATTTTTTTTTCTTTTTACAGAAGCTATCAATCTAAATATAACAGTTTCCTGTAGGTTTTTAGGTTTAACCAGTACCTTCTGAGACCAAGCACTAATTAACACGCTGTCCTGAGTGGTATAGGCTAATAAAAGATCAAATATACAGCAGAATCGTAAGACTTTCTGGTAACTGCCTTTCTTTTACTGCATCTGCTAGAAAATGTACTACTGGTGTTTTAAGATTCCTCACCTCTTATTCATCACCAGAAAATAAAATCTGTAGTATCTGTTCTTTTGTAAGCTCCATTAGGAGATGATTTCCAGTCTCTCAGTAGGATTTCCAAGAGCTTCACTGTGAAGTTTATACAAAATTTCTTTAAAACAGAAAAACAGTCAGGACAGAGCTTTTCCTTCAAAGATTTTTCTTTGGTTTTGTCAAGTATGTTTCTCCTACTGGCTCAAAATCATCGGGAGTATCTATGGACAATAATAGATAATGAATACAGAAGATAAGCTTGAATATCCAGTGATAAACTTCACATCATACTCCTAAAAAAGGACTTTGGACACTATTTAAGGTATCTGCAGGAGCTCTCTAAAACCTACCCTCACACCCATCATTGTCTTCAGGTGTTCAAATACTTTTAAAATAATGGTCTAAGAACATAACACCAGCATTCCTCTGATACTAAGTGAACTTTTATCCCTTTTCGTAATGAAATAGATAACAGTTGAACCTCTGTCTGACCAAGACAACCAGATTGCTAAAACAGATTTTTCTATGAACAACAGATACAGCTACTGGGAAAGCACGTCTGTGAGCCTCCAAATGTAGCTGCCACCTATCCACTCCTACTTTTGTTTTTGGTAAGAGCATAAGCCACTCAGGTTGATTGTTTAAGCTGTCTGAGTTGTGTATATCCTCCACCAGATGCTGCCCGTCATCTTCAGAGAAAACTGGCAGGTCAAATGGATCCATGGAAAGGATTTGATCAGGAAGATGTCCCCTTGAGTATGCTGAGGGACAGGAATACAGAATGACACAACTTTCTTGCACTTTGGAAGTTGTGGCTATGACATGCGTTTCAATGGAGATTCCTGATCACAGACTTTTCAGGGAAACTCTATTAACAGTAATGAACCTTCCCTGTAGACATGTCCTATCATATCTTATCCACATACAGCAGCATCTTTGTCTAATATTAGATACTCTAAATCTCTAAATTGATTCGTTGGAAAATTGACATTAAAAGCTCTTGGTTGGAGAATGGTCAAATTACCTGTACAATAGTGTGGACTGGACAGCCTTGCGGGGAAGTATGTTCTAGATCACACAAGGCTCAGAAACTATCCATGTTCATGTATTCAATTTTGTCTCAGAAAGTACTACACAGGCAGGTATGGATCAGGCAAAGCTTAGCTGGATAAAGGGATAAAGGACAACACAATGTCATTGCTCATGCCATTAGTAAATCATGTCATCTAGTGTTGCTCTTGTATGTGGTGCAGCAGATGTGAATGACAACTAAAAATACAAAGGGAAAGCAATGCTGAACAGCTACCAAATATGACTTGGCCGTAGTAGGATACCTCACACAGATTGGTCTTACTGGGGAACACAGATGGATATTACTGGGGAAGTGGAACAGAATTTCTTTAGTGTCTATCACTGCCTAACTGGCAAATGCTGAGCTGATGTTATCAGGATAAGACTATGACTGCTTCCAGACCTATTCTATGTAATTGCATTTTGACATGGAGGTGTATGGAAATAAGAAGAAGACCTTTTAAACCACTGGAAAACAGTCACATGAAAAAAAACAAAACAAAACAAAACAAAACAAAACAAAACAAAAAAAGAAAGTATTGTTGCCTTCTGTGTTTTCTGTGTTTTTCTATAGTCTACTAAGACTAATTGCTTGGATGGGCTCCCAGCATGAACTGGTCATTAAAAAGAACAGGTGAAGTAACTATCATCAAATTAACCATGAATGACATCAAAACCATGCATGTACCACTCTTCCAGCTTTGCTTCTTGCAGTAAAAATAGCTTTCAAACCTGCAATACAATCTTCCCAACAAGCATATAAATAAATCCACACCTAATAATACTCTTCTTCCTATCCAGGCTGAATGTGGCTCTGGGCAGCCTGCTCTAGTGGGTGGTGCCCAGAGCAAGGGGGTTGAAACTAGATGATCTTTAAAGTCCTTTTCAATCCAGGCCATTCTATGATTCTATACTTCCCTGACATAATGTGATGGACAAAATTTCTTTCTGCATCTATAGATATGAAAGTTTTCTACCATTCAAAGTAAACATATGTTAATTCCAGAAAGCTCTGGAGAAATTAAATAAATAAATAAACCTTGCTTTCTCTGCTACAGAATTAGTTCCAGCAATAAATTAAGCTACTATATATAATATTTAGAATTGCTACTGACTCTGAAGACTCAGATAATACCCACAGAAATAACATGTCTGTCACACATTTCTCTTGGGTTATGGTGACATTTGCCAACAAGGGGAGATCTTTGATAAGAGAAGAGCTATTCAAGATGATTTTTTCAGTACTCCCACAGAAGTTAAGACCTGAGCAACTTCTTAAATGTTGACAGAAGGCACGATAGGACCAGTTAACACTTCAGCACATTTTAAACACAAATTTGACCTATGAGTTTGCTGTGGAACCCAGAACAGTATTTATACCCACTCGATACAAAATAAGTGACGGGGATAGTAATAAGTGATAGTAAGACAGACTTTTAGAAACATTGCCAAAGCCTCCAGAAGAGGCTTTACAACTAAACTCAGAGCATTCAGACAACATTAAAGTCCTGGTAGAATATGGATTTCTGACAAAAATTAAAGATACAAGTTTTCTATGGTCTACAGCTATGTTAATGTACTAAGCTGAGAGGGCATGGCCTAGATTTCAAACATCAATTCTACTCAGGCTTTAAATCTGTTTAGAGGCACTTCTGACTTTGGTCAAGGTAATTTTCACATGTCTACATCATTTTGAATTGTCAGAGAATTTGGACACATGGACAGTATCCAGCCTTGAAACATGAGCACTATGTATTTTACAAGTCTATACTTGCATCAAACAGCCTACAGGATAGTACCTACTTAACAGTAAAGCCTGTGTTGCTATTTTTTGGAGGGGCAAACAGAACAGGTACCTGAGCAGAGCCGTGTGAAAGTATACAGGAGGTAACTGGTCACTAGGTATTTCGGGCTTTTACACTATCTTTCTTTCTGCTGACTGAAGTGTAAAATTAACTTCTTTATACCTAGCTATTCTGAAACCACCTCGGGATACCTCTCAAGCCTTCCTATCCCACAGTCTTCAGGACCCTGGAGAACCATAATCCTCCCAGCCCAAGCATCCTTTTATTTATCAACACACTTAAAGCTATTTCTTTCAACCCTTCTCATTTACCTTGTCCCAACTTCCTCACGTGAACCCCAAATGCATTCATTCCTCCCAATCCATCACCACAATTCCTATCCTAGTCCTCTCTCAGAGTCTTCATTTTGATCCACTCCACCTTCTAAATCTTACTCCACCTTGTTCACTTTGACAAACAGTTCCTAACGATGCCATGTACAGTCTGACCTACCCAGCTGAGCCTGACATTCCTCCAAGTTTTATTTCACTCATAGCTCAATTTTGGGCTCTGATGTAGAATTTTAAAATTCAGACATAAGGCCCACCTAGACAGGAACCTAGAGGGCTGTGAGAGGATGACATGACAAGGAAAGACAATCTTAGCTGTATTTGAAAGTCTTACTTATTAGAGTCTGATATTTTGTCCATAGTTGCTTGAGTTGGGCATTTAGTATATAGAACAAAGTTTTCATAGAATCATACCATAGAAGAGTTTGGGTTGGAAGGGACCTTAAAGATCATCCAGTTCCAACCACCTGCCATAGGCAGGGATGCCTCCCACTAGATCAGCTTGCCCAGGGTCCCATCCAACCTGGCCTTGAACACCCACAGGGATGGGGCATCCACAACTTCTCTGTGCAATCAGTTCCAGTACTGGGGGCCCCAGACCTGGGCACAGTACTTCAAGTGTGGCCCCACAAGAGCAGAGCAGAGGGGGACAATCAGCTCCCTCAACCTGCTGGCCACTCCTCTGCTGATGCAGCCCAGGATGCAGTTGGCCTTCTGGGCTGCAAGTGCACACTGCTGGCTCATGTTGAGCTTTTTGTCCACCACAGCTCCCAAGTCCTTTTCCACAGGGTTGCTTACAATGAGTTCTTCTCACAGTCTGTACTCCTGTCTGGGATTGCCCTGACCCAGGTGTAGAACCTTGCATTTGGCCTTGTTGAATCTCATTACGTTCACATGGGCCCACTTCTCAAGCTGTCCAAGCCCCTTTGGATGTCATCCCTTTCCCTCTGTTGGATTAACTGCACCACTGAACTTGGTGTCATCTGCAAACTTGCTGAGGGTGCACTCAATCCCACTTCCTATATCATTGATAAGGATATAAACAGTACTGGTCCCGAGACAGACCCTGAGGGATACCACTTATCACCAACCTCCACCCCAACACAGACCCATTTATCACCACTTTGTGGCCGTCTAACCAATTCTTAATCAATTGAATAGTGCATCCATCAAATATATCTCTCTCCAATTTGGAGATCAGGGTGTCATGTGTGACCATTGCAAAGGCCTTACAGAAGTCCAGGTAGATGATATCAGTGGGTCTTCCCTTGCCAACTGATGCAGTCACTCCATTGTAGAAGGACACCAGATTGGTCAGGCATGATTTACTCTTGTTGAAGCCATGCTGGCTGTCATGGATCACCCACCTCCTTTTCCTTCATTGCTTGCAGGAGGATTTGTTCCATGGTCTTGCCAGACACAGAGAGGTGAGGCTCACTGGCCTGTTCTTCCCTGGGTCTTCCTTTCTACCTTTTTAAAAAATGGGAGTGATGTTTCCCTTTTTCCAGTCAATATGACGGAGGCTTGGCAACTCCATCAGCCAGTTCCTTCTGGACCCTGGGATGCATGTTACCAGGCCCCATAGACTTGCACATGATCTGTTTCATTAGGTGATCTTGAACCTGCTCTTTGCTTACAGTGGGAGGAACTTTGCTCCCCCAGCCCTCATCTATGGGTTCAGGGAAATGAGACATGGGAAGCCCGCCTGGCAGTGAAGACTGAGGCAAAGAACATGTTGAGTTCCTCACTCTTCTTCAGTTCTGCTCTTACTGTTTTTTGTTGTGGTATGAGTTTTAGTTTGTTTGTGTTTTCCTCTCTTCCTAATTGCTTGGTAAAGAGAGTGAAAAAATATTTTTAGAGTTGTATGGTTTCTGCTAAGAGCTTATATTGTTGATATGGAGTGCTATTAGCATTAAGCATGTGTAAGGATTTGAGTTTGAGAGCCCCCTGTACTGACACCTCATTTGTTTGCATTATGAAGAAAATATGAAAGTAGTACAGCATACATAGAAGTATGCTTTTCACACAGTTAAATAAATAATGTAAAATGAGGAAAAATGTACCACAGTAATCAGAAGATCAGCTTGCAATCTTAGATTTAACCATCTCTGTGACTGGAGTCAAAATACTTAGATCATTCAGAGGAATATTTCTGTAACAAGTAAATATGGCTTGCTTGCTTTCTTTGAGAAAAAGATTGTCTTTGTTTCCTGTAAGTCTTTGCAATAGAGTCATGGTGTGTTTAAGGGCAAAGTAATATCCATTATCTTCTGGAAAAAAAAAAAAAAAAAAAAAAAAAAAAAAAAGTAATTTTATGAATATTATTTTGCCTGCTCTTCTGGGAGAAAAGAAAAAAAAAAAAAGAAAGAGAAAAAGAATCAGGTTAAATCATAATCACGTCTATGTGCAGAAAGCTGGGAAAAAAAATATTCTAATACATAAGAGGTAGTTTTTTGTTGGGTGGATAGCATAGCATCCCCAGTCAGTTTTGTGTTTATGGCTCAGTACTAGTGAAACATTTTATTTTCACATCTTAAAAGATCATTTCAGGGCTGAACAAACACAGCAGATTCAGTAGCAGCTGGAATACAACTACTACTGTTCACCCTTTGGAAAGTTTATGAAAGCGCTGGTATGGTTCTGAAATATTAAAAGGTCTTCTGAAACTCAGAGAGAAAACAGCAATGTAAAATCAAGGGTCTGATCTGGCTGAGTGGATAAAGTGTCATCCTTTCATTCTGGGGACCTAAATCTTTCAAGTCAACATGTGGTGTAGAAAGGCTTTTATGGTCATTGGCTAGTGGCTATGAATTCATATCAACAAAAGTAGCATAATTAGGACCAGGAAAGAGGAAGAAATCAAAGTGTAACAAGGCTTGTGTTATAAAAAGGCACAGTCCCTCACTTGGAAACAGTCTTGAACAGTAACATCTGACCCAAAGCTCTTGCTCCTGGGAGAGAGTTCAGATCACAATTTGCATTTGTATGTTTCAACTTGACTTAGCTCTATACATCTAACAAATTTTACACTTTACATGGTTCCATATTTGACATGACTCTAACCATGGAACCAGAACACCTCCAATTTTGATACACTTATTCTTTTAACCCTGTGGGGTAAGGAATACTTGGGCAGAGACATCACTTACATTTACACAGACAGCTTAACTTGCAGCCAGAATATCCAGAGTGCTTAAGATTGCTGGCAGTAACACAAGAAAATCATTAGTCCATAAAAAGTTTGAACTTCAGCACAGTAGCTCTGGCAGTCCTTGAGAAGGAGGCCAGTGCTCCAGGCCACCTCAGGGCATGCCAGGTTGTCTCCTTGTTGTATTTCAGGCTCAGTCCTAAGGAAAGACAACCTGATGTTGCATGCAGGATTCAGGCTGAGGCCAAAACAGCAGAACAAAATCACCATGTCTCTCTTAAGTCCTCACCTCCCTCAGCGGCATCTTTAAACAACTCTCCAACTTTTCATTTCAACAATTTGTATGTGCTCTGGCAACATTCCTGTATTTCATATCTGTTACCTTTGGGTACCTTTACACTTTCCAAGACAAGAAAAAACCTTTCTTGTTGCTCCAATGATTCCACAGTTTTCCCCACGTGAAGAGGGAGAAGGGAAGTTATTTAAAACTATTTTCAGTCTTCCCACCTGCTACAACTTAACAAGCAGCTAGCCTTACTGCTCTGTTTCTCACTGGTGGGTGGACTGAAAGCTCTTTTCAGTAACATTTATCTCCATCCAGCCAACCAGATAAGGGACTGTACTGATCTGTTTCTAACTGGTATAATTGTTCACATCTACTAAAATATCTCCACAAATATTTTAATTCCCAATAATTAACTGCAGATATGGAAGGAAAAAGGCAAATAGATTCTCACAGTTGGATTCTTCCATGCTTCTGGATAGCTTTAATACTAGATAAGATGTAGTGTTTCGATGCAAATCTGGCATAAGTGATCCCATACAAAACTTTATTTCTTCAAGACATCCCAGAACACATCTCAATTGTCCTATATGAAAAATAGGTTTTCCTTTCCAAGTGTTTATCTTCTGATTAATTCACAAATATTGAGGTCATTCCCCTTCCTATTTTAAATGAGGATTATTGCAAGAGTCTTTTTTCTTATTTCAAGAGAATTCCCTTTGAATGTAATAGCAGACCTTCTGTGGACTGGGTTCATTTCTGTAACAATGGAAATGTCATAGTGGATAAAACTAAGTACATCAGATTCAGCAAACAAGCTCCAGTATTGTGGAAGTCCTCTTTTATTGTTGTTTAAAGAAGAAGCATAAGAACTATTCCTCCTGTATATGAATAAAAATATATACATCTTAATATTGTAGAGGATAAAATGGTCTTTTCTTCTAGCTAACTTTTCCATCTTTTAAAAAATCTAATTTATTCCTCGGGTACTACAAAAATCTGTCAGTGAGTTTCAGAGCTGAAACATGTGAGAAAAGTGCTTCTTTACATTTACCTTAGACTCGTAGGATGACAATTTCATCAGATGGTCCCTATTTCTTCAAACATGGTCAATAGTAAACACATCAGTTCATCTTCTCTGTGCTATTTATTATTTTATATAATATATAATTTTGTTCCTCAGTCATTTTTTCTCCCCAAAGATTCATAATCCTAGCCTAACTGATCTTCACAAAAGTGTCTTCATAATGCCTCATCTTTGTTGATCTTCTCTGCTTCAACAATTTTTTTCTGTCAGAAAAGGATGGACAAAATTGCGTAGAGTATTCAGGACATGAGGTGATCCTGGCTTTACACAGAGGAAAAAAATATGTCTACCATTCTGTTTTTGATGCTTTCTTTGTTGTTCATACTGTCTTCACCTTTCACAGAGCACCTTTTAAAGAGAGAACTACAATAAGATATCTTTCCAAAGATATCTTTCCAAAATAGCAATTCCTCATTTCTGAATCCATGACAGTGTAAAAATTGTTAGGATGGTGTTTCCTTGAATCTATTACTTTTCATTTATCAGCACTGAATTTTGTTTCTCATTTTATCTCCAATCACTCAAAATCACAACATCTGCCTACACTTTTGTTGTCAGCTTTGTCACCGTGAAGAATTCTGTAGTATCAGCAAAATTAATCACCTCAATATCCACCTGTTATTCCAAATAATTTATAAATGTGATGAACTGTACAAATCCTAACTAGAGCCCCTCTGTCTGTACTGACAGTCTTTTTATAAAGTAAAAACTGCAAAGCTGTCTCTACACTTTGCTTCCATCTTTTCATCTACCATTTTGCTTTCCTTGATAACTTCTGTTAGTCTTGGACACAGCTGACAAAAACCACATTCAGGATTCCAGGTGCTGTTTTGGAATATTAGCAATTTTAACTTTATAGGACACTCACACTCACTTTCTGGTCTAAACTTTTTTTTTTTCTTTTTTTTTAACTTAGCTTAATATGCCAGGTAAATTGTCTAGTAGTTAGATGAACCAATCCAAAGTCAGAAAGAATCATACAAAAAGAAGCCCTGAAAAGAAGCCCTGATGTTTAGAAAATCAGCCTTTTCCTTCACCAGTTTGAAAACAAAAGGAGTATTTTAACCAGCTGAATCACAGCCTCCTGCCCTTCCTTACAGCTACCCGTTTCAGCAATTCACATTTTCACTAAGCATATTGAGGATATGGAGAGGCATTAAAACTTAGTGGTGTGACAATGTTGTGGAGGTGTATTAACTTAGTCAGCTTTCATGCTGACTTTGCAGTGATAAAAATGAGATGAACCAGTGGGTAAAAAATACATAGAGATATAATAACCGATCTGCTTCTTTCCTACTCATCTCTGGCTTCATGATGCTGAAAATCTCACTGCTTCAGCCTGGGGAAAGAAATCTTTCCATAATCCTACAAGAGTTTACAATCTACCATACAAATCAAAGTAATATGGTAATCAGCAGATAAGCACAATAACACATGTGGTGTTAAATGAAGTCTCTTGTTCTCTCATGGGGGGGAAGAAAGAGAATTATTTGTTCAATATACCATTATAAAATTATCTTTTTAGGAAGAAAAAAAAAAAAAGAGAACATTTTAAATTCTTATCTTTTTTTTAATTGATAAATAATTTAAAACTGTGTCTTAGCTATCCTCCTCTCTCTATAAAAATGTAATCTGACTTAATTATGTGTCATCACAGTAATAATAGTAAAAGAAATCCACTCCAGGGATGAGTAGAGCATATAGTGTTTTATGGAAAGTCCAAAAGACATTATTTTAATTTATACAAAATGAGTTTTAGCACTTGAAATACTTTTATTCATAAAATTGTTTCCAAGCATGTCACAGGCCTCCTACCAATAAGGAAAGTTTCACAGCAGAAGAATACAAAGGATGGTGGCAGCCTTGGTTAAAGGATGGCTGGCTGGTCACATGGATTTTATGCACTGATTCGTGAACTTAAGGTTGGCAAGGAATATTGTAAGCACCAGAAATAGAGAAGATGGAAAACTTCTATTAACCCAAGACAAATCTATTTAGTTGACCTCTATCTATGTCACGTCAACAAATCCATGCTGCACAATTAATTATTATCAAAATTAGCAACAGCTTGTTCTGATGTTTCTTCAATATGTAAGGAGCATTTCATATGAAATCACACCAAGATGGTATTTAAGGCCACCTCCTGGCTAAAACTAGATACTATGTTACTGGGAGAGATGAACAATCACAGAAAACGAATCCAGAAGCAGTCTTGCTTTATATACATACTCCTTCCCATGTGAAAATTCCCAATCATCTCTGTAAAGGGGCATATTCATACTTGCATCCTAGTTATACTACCTTTATGTCCAGGTCACATATGCCTAGGGAGACTACTGTATTTTTGAATGGAGAAGGGGCTTACTACATAGTAACTAAGATGGCCATTCTGTAGAACAAGTGAAGTTTAATAATCAGATAGCAGCCCAGCTCACTAACTGTATTTTTTTCTGTCCTTAGAAAGTTGACGCAAACAGTCTTATTTTCTAGCATGGAACATCTACTTATTCTAAGATAAAATGTCTAAAATTCAGGTTAAAATTTTAGAAACTAATGTGGGAAAACATTATTTTTACAATAATATTTATTATTGCTCAGATTTCCCTAGAATTACCATCATTTGTTTCTGCATATGGGGTGATTTAAAAGACAAGTTGGTGGAAAGCAGCATTCCATGTTTTGTTTTGTTTTTTTTTTCTTGTAAGTCCTTTTACCACATAAGTTTTTACGAGACACCATTTGCTCAATAGGACTGCAGTTTTTGTAAAGGGGCCTCAATTTTTCGCATTAAAGTCACTCACTTCAAGAAAATTCAAATGGAAGAAGTAAAAAAGTGAAGCTCAGTTTCCAAAAATGAACAATGGTGTTGGGCAATCAATTAAAAAATCCTTCAATTGTCTTGTGTCTAAAGAGAACCAATGATCAGAACCTTCTGAAAGCCAAACCAACAAGCCAGTGCAATGAGTGCTCAGCTGCACACACAGAAGCTAGCCTCTCTAATCACACAGGGACAGATGTTTTGCACCAGCACTCTTTCCTCAAGTGTCTTTTGAAAACCTAAGTTGTGTCACTTACACTTGCCAGCCATGGTTTGCTTGTTTTCTTGTCCTCATTTCAGAGAAAAGATAGATTATTGCCACTCTTTTGTTATAATTAAATAATTAATGTACTAGGCTGTACTAGGCTCTCTGTTCATGTCACAGTCTCAGTAATAGCCTTCATATTGTTTCTTATAGCATATGTGACTTGGAAATATTATTGTAATATAGATTAAAAACTATTTTCATCCAAGCATATAGTCTCACAATCAATGATCTTTTGGAGCTGATTTCAATTCAAATTATGGCTTTAGAGAAAAATTCATAGAGCTTTTCACGATGTGAAGCTAGTGCTACCAGGTTTCAGCATATTCAGACAGAATGTAGGAATGTAGGAAATTTTAAGTATGGAACCAAATCACCAAGTTGTAGTGTAGTGGTTGGGTAGTTGATTTTCTTTCCTTTTTTTTCCCCTTTTTAATATAAAGTTCATAAAAGTTTTTTTTTTTAATGTTCATTAAAAATGTCTTTTTAAAAAGTGAAAGGGCAGAATAAATTTAACTAACTTTGCCCAATGCATTGCGATTTTAATGCCTATCACAAGGGAACAAAGCAAAGATAAAAATGGCATAAAACAATGGGCCTCAGAAAAGAGACTTAAAAAAAGAAAAAGCCCAACAAAAACAAAACCATGACTGTCTGAAAGAGCTGCTGTAGCAGAAGGAAATAATTCACTGAAGAATTGATGCTGAAAAGAGGCAGAAATGAGTGGGTTGAATTGATGGGCGTCATTTCTCCTTTTAGCAATGCAGAGGTCAGCAGAAATAAATTGAGTGCAGATTGTAATGTCAGAGGCATGCACAGAAAAATGTCAGGAATCCACAGTTGTCTTCTGCAAGACCACAATCCTAGTTCTTTCTCCAGTAGAACCTGATCTACTTTCAGCTTTGACTCCCCATTTATTTTTCAACTGGTTTGATTTTTTTGACATAAATGTGAAAGTGAGCCTAGTTGGAAGCCAAACTTTGTCTGAAGTGTTCATAAAATACAAGATTTCTGAGGGAAAATAAATAAATAAATAAATAAATGAATGAATCTGGTAGGATTTAGTTCTTTTCCCTCAATCCCTATCCTACTGCTGTAAATCGGCTGTCAGTAGGCTGCTAGATAAGTAGGATTTTGGACACCTAATTTAGATACTTAACCTTAAGCAACAAGAACCCTCTTTATAAACCTCCAAAGGCACACATTTTTCTCTAGACTTCTATAATGAAACAGTGAGGTCCCACACAATCCAAAGTGGAGTGAAATCATATAGCCAAGACTAGTAATGTGAATGTTGGCTGTATGTTGCCTGGTATGCTGGTATGTTTTATTCAAAAAAAATAAATAATCACACTAAAGAACTAGCTGTCATTTCATGTGTTTAAAAGCATGCAGAAACCTATATAAACTTTGTATTTGATGACATGAACTTTTCTACAAAAATAATTCAGCTTAAGAAATTGCCATGAAAAAGCATGAATTTAGCAGCACAACTCCAGTTTTCTATATATGACAGCATTCATAGAGAGTTTAGCAGCATCTTTCTAGGACTTTGGCAATTTCAGGGCCACCAAATGCTAAGGCTAATTGTATGTACCAGACATCCCTAAACTCTCTGCTAATAGGATCACTATTGTTAAAGATGTTTTAAGGAATTAATGTGGTTGCTCAGATCCTCACAAGGAATCTACCAAGGCTCATTACTAGTTAATGAGAGACTAATGTTGTGGAAAAAGGAGAGACTTAACAGAATTTATTAGCCTGCATGAGACATCTCTGAGATATAAGAATATAAAGGGGTTAAAGACTGCTGCAAACTCTCCTACAGAGATAACTAGTTATACAAAAGGGTAAGTGCTAAAAAGCTTTCAAGCACTGCCTCACCTGACAAGGTTGGGAAAGTACGTATTATCTGAAAGGCAGAGTATACTTTTGAGAAGTAAGAAGGAGGGTTCTTTTTTGGCTTGCAAATGCCTACCTATTAGACAGGAGGGGATTTACATGGGAGTGTTCATTTGTCTGCTGCTGAGACAGACTCACTGGGAACAATTTTAATAGACAGCAAAAGGATAGTTAGAGTTGCATGAGCTCATCCTTTTTGCATTACAGAAGCTGTCACATTCTTGTCTCTCCTCCTCCTGTTAAAATAATAAATATTAAAATAATTCTGAAGATAATTCTTCATCATCTTCACTAGGAGCTGTTGGATGCATGCTAGTTTTAAAAGTCAGCATACTTTTCAAATGTGCCTGCCTATAGGATCATTAACTTCAGATCAGCAGCCCCCTGGGAACAAGGTTGTGGGCTCCGAGTCCTGTGTTTGGGACATTAAAATATATAAGAACAAGAAGTCCTCTGTGATGAAATGAATCTTTTAGGTCACACACCATATACACCTGCTTTTCTGGTGTTCTGTTTCAGTGCCAAGTTATCACTATGGAAATTTGCTACTGTTTTAAAGGCTTGGGTTACCACAGAAAGGATGAATTAAAAAGTTCGAAATTTCAGAAGGCATGGGTGCAGCATGAGTACGTGGAACAAGTCTGGAAGTGACACACTGCAACCCTGGGCGCATGACTTTATTTGGATGTGTGTTTTAACTGTATCTTCTCTGTATATATAACAATATCAAATATAGGAACACTTCTTATGATAAAATGTATGGATAGGGGAATGGATAAATTCTTGATAAATTCACCTTATCAAATTTTGACTTTCTATGTAAGCAGAAGACATACTTTACTGAGACTCCTGTCTATAGAGGAATTTACCTTCTTATACTGGGAGCATTAAAAAAAATCAGCTTTATCATATAATCATTTAAGTTAGAAGGAATCTCTTGAAATCACCTAGTCCAACCCCTCTGGTCAAATAGGATCAGCAAGAGCAAGTTGCCCAGTACTTTGTCCAACTGTTTTGACTGTCCAGGGACAGAGACTCCACAACTTCTCTGAGTAACCTGCTGCATTGCTTGACCACACTCACAATCAAAAAGTGCTTTCTCATGTTCAGACTGAATTTCACCTGCTTTATTTTACGTCCATTTTCTCCCATCACATCACTGAGCACTAACTGAAGAGAGTCTGGCTCTCCCTTCATTCCCTTCCATCGGGTGTTTATACACACTGTAAGATCTCCCCTGAGCCTTCTCTTCACCTCCTCACCGGGATAAATAGTGCCATCTCTCTCAGCCTCTCACACAAAAGATATTCCAGTCTCTTAATAATCTTTGTGACCCTGTGATGAACGTGCCACAGTACATCTACATCTCTCTTGTACCTGGGAGCCCACAGCTGGACACAGTACCCCAGTTGTGGCCTCACCAATGCGAAGTAGAGGGAAAGGATCCCTTCTCTTAACCTGCTAGAAATATTTTACCTAATACAGCCCAGAAAACCCTTGGCCTTTTTTCCTGTGAGGGTGCATTGCTGGCTCATGGCCACCTTGCTATCGACCAGGACCCCAAGGTCTTTCTCAGCAAGCTGCTTTCCAGGCACTCAGCCCCCAGCATATACTGGTGCATGGGGTTAATCCTCCCCAGATGCAGAGCTTTGCATTACCCTTTGCTGACCTTAATAAGATTCCCCTTTGCCCATTTCTCCAGCCTGTCAAGGTCTCTTTGAATGGTGGCATGACCATCTGGTGTATCATCCAGTCCCCTCAGCTTTGGTTATCTGCAAACCTAGTGAAGGTATGCTCTGTCTGTCTGACATTTGCCCAGTAAGGATATGTGAGATGAATTCCATCCTATTTGTGTACAGCATTCATTATAGTGTGACTCTGAACTTAATGTGAATCTATAATGTTTTAAGTTAACTTAATAAAATAATAAGAACAACTATGTTATGTAAATCTTCCTTACCTCTCAGAAATTATTGAAGTTACCATCACAGCAGAGGAGTGACAGTCAAACATCAAGAAAAGCAGAATAAAAATTTGGTTGTTAGTAAATGATAATTCCTATAGAAAAGAAAGCCCAGGTCTTGACTACAAGAAACTCAGGAAATGGAAAACAGGTTAATAAGAAGTATGAATCTAAGATAGATTAGTTAAGTCTCAAAATTCTTGTATACATAACTGCTCAAAACTGAAGTGGTTAAATTTGTCTTAGCTTAATTCATTTTTAGTATGTACTAAATTAAACAAAATTAAGGTCTTCTTTACTTCTAACAGGGCTATTTACACAGGGATTTAATGTAGCTGAAGTGTGATCTTTAACATTTAATTTGGATTGACTTTCTGAATGTCCCAGTGCAGAAGAGTCCTATTAGTGGCAAAAATTTAAACCAGACAACAGGCAATGGATGCTAGCCAGGTAATGGTAAAAAGTAATTAAAAGAAGACAAAGAATCTTTCCAGAAGGAACTATGAGAATCCACAGATTCTGGCCAAGAGGTGATCAAAACAGTTACCAGCATACAGGAAAAGAGCCAGCAACAGATGAAGGGTAATCATAAAACAGATCAAATACTGTCAGTTAGAGACTGGCATTGCAGAAGATTTGGAACACATGAAAAGACACAGAATTACTGTTTTTTAATGCCCAGATGGAACTGGGAAAAAAAAAAAAAAAAAAAAAAAAAAAAAACAGCTAGCCTATTATACAAAGAAATGGAAGAGTTTTAATAAAACAGAAGAATCTCTTAATTCTAAAAAATTCAAGGTAGTAGACATAGTTAATGAGCCTTTAGAAATGCAAAGACTCCAAAATTAGAAGCTGGAAGACCAATAACCTTTCAGAAGGTTACAAGAAATAATTTCTTTGTTTACAAGAAATAATTACTATGGAGTCTTTCACCTTTATTTTAGGGCATACAGTGGGACTTGTATTGTGTTTGCCCAGATAATATTATTATAAGGGAAACAGTGTAAGGGAAATACTGTAAGGGAAACAGTGACTAATCCACATGCTGCTTGCCACCTATTCCTAGTAATACATTCTGCAGAAAACTGAGCAAGATTCCAAAGTAAAGGAAATTCTTATCTGAAGTAATCATACAGCACCACAGGTGGACACTGACTTTTTCTAGAATGCTTCTCCACACCTGTACAGAAAGACTCATTACCAAATAAAATCACATCTTTAGATGCTCTCCAGATGGGGCATGGTGACAGAAAAGTAAAGCTACAGCTTCACTGGTGAGCTTCGCTATGAACTCATGCTGTCCCTTATTGCAAACAGCCTGGGAGGAGATGGATCGGCCAGGTAACACACTAAGTAGCCTCTTTCCATGATGCTCATCACATCATTCTGTGTACTAAGAACTTCTGAAAATATTATTTTTTCAACCTTTGCAGCCAAATGGAACAACCCTTTGGGGGAACTGTCCTTTACCCCAATTGTCTGCATAATACTTTTTAAAGAGAATCTGATACTTTTTCCTCACAAATTTCTGAAGCATAACAGAGCTGAATCAAGCACAGGTTTCCATAAAACACCCACATCCTTCCTATCTTACTAGCTCAGGACAAAAGCCAAGATGAACAGAGGCAAGTTTCAGCCTGGACACTGCATGGTAGTAGAGCATAGAAAGCCCTAACAAAATTTCAAACTTTAGTATGGCAGTGGAGCCTGCACTGGTAAGTCGATTAGTGCAGGAGATCAAATATGAAGAAAAATGAACATAAGTGAATTATTGGTGTTTAGGTTAGAATTACCCCAGAGCAGTGCAGCACAGACAGAATCTGATAAAAGCTTAAAGCCTCTCTCTCCATGAAGGTTATACATCAGCTTTGCCTACACTGTTGGCTTAGCTGAAAGCTTGCTTTGCCATTTATGAGACATGGGTTATACATACTATAGCCACCACAAGAGTGCTAGAAGGAATATAGTTTGTAACCACATTTATGACAATACCAGCTCTTAAGAGCCCTCATCTGTTACCCTGGTAAAATTTCACATTTCATAAAATAGGAACTAAATCTAGCCATATGCAATTTATTCTTGCCTAAATTAATTTACAACAAAAAGACTTATTTATTTCCTGCTCTTGGTATAATCTGATTGGCTTTTGTGACAGCTGTAAAAGGAAAGCTGCTAAGAGAGATGATCACATCTGACAAAAAAAAAAAAAAAAAAAAAAAAAAAGATAATGAAATCAGTTTTTCTGACAGATTAAAAGTTATAGTTTTGTATGGATACTACCCAAGTTGTCAGCCCTTCTTCCCACAGTAACAGCAGGCTCTGTTCAACTTGAGGAACACTCTGTCTGCTCTTCATGTTATATAAAATCAACCTCTAGCCATATCCAGGTGATTTCCTATTGTGAAAGGCTCAGAAACAGAAGGTAAAAATTCCCCATTTGGCATCTTAATCTTCTATTAATGATGCAACCTGTACTGTACCATCTGAAAAACATGAATCAACACTGAGCCCACCCTTCCACAAATAGAACTCTTTACCCCACAATGTGGTGATCTTTCTCTTTCTAATTGCTTCTTACAGATTTTTAAAAGGCACTTTAGTCCTTAAGTGTAAAATTTGCATTCAAACTACTGTACAAAGAAATACTAACAATGATTTTGAAGTAATTCCTTCTAACAAAGAGCACAGACTTCTGATCACACACCATCGGAGAAGATGGAAGCGTACATGAAGCATTTTTCTTATCTCATTAGCAGCCATTAGAAACCCACAGGGGAAACATAATGACCAGTGGAAAAAGGGCAGAGAAGACTTCAGTGAACAAAACAGATGTTTAGTGCATATAGATATTATCCAACACTAGCATCAAACTAGTGAGTTTGGCCATTTAGGGCATCTCCTAGGAAACCATCAGATAACATTAAAAGATATTGACTAACATAAAAAGAGCTGCAGGGGAAATGGTGTATATTTGATAGAAATGGGATGTGCTTCTAAATGCAGCAGTTCTAATTTCTACCAAGGGAAAAAAAATAAATAAATAAATAAATAAATAAAAAAGGATGATTTTGCTAGATGCATATTGTGGCTTTGGTTAGAAGGCTTAAAATTTGCTGTACATTTCTGTATCTTGACATTGCAGTCTTTAACTAAGCGGCATATAAAATGCACTGCAAAAGCACATCTCAAAGAGAAAGCATAAAAAAAGATATCTCTTAAATACATTGCAACTTGCATAGCACATAACCTTGTTTTGTTGTTCTTGTTAGTTGTTATTTTCTTTTTCCTGCCAGTGTTTTCTGACTGAGTTTTCCATATAGTCTGAGGGTTGTAAAACTGGCAATGGTATTGGGCACTTCATTTCCTTTAACAGCCTTTGAGAAAACCTTCTTTTCCACATTACCCCAGAAAACATTTTAACCGACCACGACCAACTGGTACAATGTCCATCACTCCATGTAAATAAAGTATTCTTGCACATATCTACAACATTTAACCTCTGTGTTTTGCTCATGAAGACATTTTATTCAATAATATATATTAGTTTCCTTTATCCAACGTTGTGGCTGATCAACAATGCTTATTGGCTGACAGTTTCTTCAGTGCTAAGGATAACTTTTCCACTGTGATTACTGTTTTGCCCTCTCTACAATCAGCATGCGGAAAGGTTAGTTCAGAATTTGGCTAATGAGAACTTTGTTGATCTGATCAAGTTGGCTGCTATGCCTTTTGGGCATGACCAATCGGAGCATGAAGTGTCGGGAGATTTGCTGTCTCTCTCTAGCCTTGGATAGTGAGTTCCTGAGGTCTACCAGACCAGCATCAATATTCTGTGCCCAGCTCTCTCTATCTGTGGCAAGGGACGGAGGCACATATTCACCTCTAGATAAATCCCAAACTGTTCATGCACATTGTGTTCTTTCTTCAGTTTGGTACATTTGCTTAACAGTTTAGCTGAAATTACAGGGAAGGCTATAATTGAAACTCAGGAATAAAACATGAAAAAGAGAAACACTTCATGAACTTCATAGTATTTTATTTTATTTTTTTTTCTGAATTGAGACTAATCTAATATACACACAGTTCCCTACAGTACAGCTGTAGCAGATCAGTAATGGCAGTTTTAAGGCAACTAGTCCAGCCCATACATGCCATGGAGTCAAAGCTTTCCAGAGAGCTGGGGAGAATTGAAAAGAAGATAATGGATCTATTTCTGAAAAGATTCATCCTTTTAATCATATAAACCATATGGCTATTCCAACTTTCCATAGCTTCTGTTTAATACTCTTGTATATATCCCATGTTTTTTCTGGGAAACTATGCACATTAGTGTGTAGAGTATCAGCATGGCACCAACACACTACTTAGGTGGGATACACTAACTCTGCTTTGGGAGGTGATTGTCATCTGGCCAGAGATTTTTGAAAGGACATAGGTCTGTCATCTTCTAATTTGACCTAAGAAACTCTGTTTATATAACAGACAAGCTATCAGAAAAAACAAACAAACAAAACTCTTTGAACTATAAACCCAGCTGAACTTCTTTTGATGTTTGCATTTTATTTTTCAGATGAAGCACTGACAAATAACAGCTGCATAGACAGTTAAGCTTGATCATTTACAGAACTGTAAAGGGTTTGATTGATCAGCTTAGATGTCAGCAATTTTGTAATATACTTGGACACCAAAGGAGCAGACCGGGTTGGGAAATGCAAAGGGAAAAAATATTGTGTATTCTGATTGTGTCCTTCACACAAAATTACAAGCATTTTCAGCAACAAAGTAATTCACTTCATCCAATAGACTGCCTGCAAGTTCAGGACAATAAAACTGAAGAACATCTTTAACTGACAATTTAAGTTCAAATCATTTTTGACTGGCAAGGTGTGGTATCATCCAGAAGAATTGATGCTATGGTAGTAGCTTCAAATTACGGGGTTATAGTGTATCTACTCAACATGCAGCTCTTATCAGGGGAGCTAAGGGGAATGATAGGAAAGAAATGGATAGCAATAAATGCTTTCTGTAAGCTCTACAGTTAATTAAGGATAAGAATTTGTATATGTATTTATACTTGAGTAGAACTCAGAATAAAAATTAAAATGGAAGATCTTGACACTAAGTACATATTGTAATTCTCCTTTCAGCACCATTTTCCTAGTCAGTCCTCTGTATGGTATGTTGTCTTTTTTTTTTTCTTTTTTTTTTTAAGAGAGGTCTGTGGAAAAAAATGCATCTCCCTGTCAGCAAAGGAAATTTGAAACAATGTGGTTTTCTGAAAATGGTGGTTTACTGAAATTATATGTTTGTGTTAAGCCAATCCATTCCACCCCCTACCCAAAAATAATTCAAGGCAGGTTGTTGTGTCAGCAGTTGTCACTCTTTGTTAGTAAGCGTTAGGGCTGAGATAACCACTATTGTCCTTCTCTCATCTGATGGGTATAAAGGACATTAACAGCATAGACAAAAACTGTGTGTTTTGAAACTAAAAAAGTAGAACCCTCTCCTAGGCTTTCAGTCAAGGTAGAACTGTTAGTACATTTTGCAATGGGCTTCACACCCCAACAGATCTAAACAATATTCCAATATCTGCAACCTAGAAATCCACCCAATTGTAAAAATTCATTAAATATTACAATAAATAAAGCAAAACAAACTACATTGAAAAATCAAAAGTAGTTTAAAGAATGGTCCACTAATAAATGCACATCTAACAAGTTAGAAGCATTTGAGATTAAAAACCCCAACTCAAGATGGATGGGTGAAAAGTTAGACCTAAATGGATACTCATTAGTCCACCTAGAAACTAACTTTTAACATTTTCAAGAAGAGGCTTTGTGGACTAAAATCCTAGGCACTAAATATACAGCCCTTAGAATTACTGCTTCATATCACAAAACTGGCTTTAACAGATAATCTTTACTCACTGGGACTTTCATATCAACACAAATAGACCCAACTATCCCCACTGGATCAGCAGGAATGTCAGACAGATACAAACAGGAATCCATTCTGTCTTACAACCTGAGAGCACTGTTATTGGCTCTTCCCGAATTACTATCAGAATGATTGTATTGCTTCTCCAAATGATATGTCTGTTTTGTCAGAGAGAAGGAAAGTTTCACAATGTCTCAAGATTCAATATTAGAACTACCTGTCACTTCTATTTAACTGAATATCCTTCAAAAAGGGACCCATATAGATGTTGATTAATTAGCTTAATGCTCTTATACTACCCAGTGTTTTGTCATTAATCCTTCTTTTGTGCACTCTTTAATTATGCAGTTGTTATTTAGAAAATGTATTTCTTTTCTTTAGTACACAGTTTCTTGTGTCTGTGCAAAATACTGTGATTGAAGGACTGCTCTCTAGAAACGCCTAATCAGGTTTAACAGTTTAATGTTACACAGTAACAAGGTTGTGTTAAAGCAATTGACCCTTTGGATCAGCTGATTCCATGGAAATTAGCAGCATTTCTTCACTCTTCCTCCCACATGCCTCACCGAAGTACAGACACCTCAGATGCAGGCACCTATACTGGATAGTTGGGGCCCTTCTACAGTGAATAACAAGAAATAGGCACAATTTATCTTACAATAGCTATCTCAGGATAGGGTCGATTGCCCTCTGTGCTGCCTGAATCTCTTCATTGACTTTACAAAAAGCTTAAAAGAATTCATTTAGAGAAGACATCTAACTTTTAGATGGATAATGTTAATCGAGATGAATCCTTGCTAGATGTCAGTATATGATTGCTGCAGTGCTGGCTGTCATCAGAAATGCCACCTCCATGTCCATTGTTATAGATGACTCTGACTGTAAAGCACAGATCAAAAGATACAGTAGATTGGGATAAGTTTCTTTTGTAATGTGGATTCGCCTGAAATATATTGTGATTGCTTTATCTATACAAGTAGTGTTAGAGATGCACTTGTGCACAGTTAACAGGAGCAGAATGTTCCTTAAAATTACATCTATTCAGTGTTCAGCATCTTCTTCACTGTTCCAGAACTTGGCATTTTTATTGTATTAATGTTTAACCATGATATTTTAATGTTTTGTCCTGGATATTTCTTGTCATAAACAAACTACCAGCCAAATACTTCCTGGATTATTGTACCAGTGTTTGACTATGTCTGGCTTTCAATCACAGCTTCACCATCTCTCTGAAAACACCCTTGGTCTTCTGGGTAACATAAGCCCTGTGGCAGGCTAACCTATTCAGAGAAAAGGTCGACAAACTGTCGGAGCAACACACGAAGAAAGCAAAACCTGCCACACAGCTGAGAGCTGTGAAGTTGCCAGGAGGCTGGGGAGTGGATGTGAAGGAACTCCCTGCCTTCCACACTGCGCTGTGCTTAGGTCTCTGGATTTTTAAACCTTCAGACTTCCAGACACTCTCCTCACTTTAAATAGCAAATGGGAATCAATTTAACTGTCAGCTAGAGAAAGCATTCAATATGTCAGACAAATGGGGATCTGGACTGGGGCCTGGGGGTAGGAGGCAGTTGACTGAGACAACTTCAGAAGACAACTGCATAATTAATGCCAAGCTTTTTTCCCTACCATATTTCTAGGCTTCCCAAAGAAGTTGTCAAGATGAGTTTGACAGTAATCACAAGGCTGGTCCTACACAGGTCTGCCAGAGAGTGAAAAACTGAGAGACGTAACACTTGAGAACACTGGAAGAGGACAACCCTGCCATGTTTAAGTGGTCTAACAGGTCTGTCCCACAGCTGGCTCATGCGGAAGGAAAATTCTGCTCTGCAGTAATCTGGGCTCCACGAACTGGATTCTGATTGCTGTAAATCCCTCCAGCTCCAGCAAGACCTCCACAACAGCCGAGCCCCAGCAGTACAGCAGGAATACAGAAACTGTCAGAAGGCCCATTTTGATGGCCAGCACTTCATCCTCTGACACAACCTAGTTTTAAGTTATGCAGGAATTTCATAGTGTTTAATAGTAATGTGCACAAGGTAAAAACTTTAAAGTCATTAACAGTATAATTTATTAGTTAAGTTGTGCCAATGCCTATCAATCAGACTTTAAGGTTGGTTCCAGAGAGGTTTTTGATCTTCCTCATATTGCTTTGCTTTTCTTCTTCCATGGCAGCATTAGCAGGCGACAGTTACATTATATATCTACTCAGTGCTCTGGTGAGAGACCATTATGTTCACAGATCATTACTGACATCCTGACATTTGTCATCTCCTTTCATAGCAGTTAAATCTTGCTTTATCTGTAAATGTCACCACGTCATTTATTCATGAAAAGGGGTCACATTCCCAAAATAGTACACTCAGCTTTTAAAAGGAAAGTTGGTTTTATTCACTGTGGTAATCCTTGGACAAACTTCACTGCTGCTAAGTACTTACTTTTTTTCATGTGTAGTTGTTTACATCTCCACATACAGATTTCAGGTTTACTTTTTTTGAAAATAAAATCCTAACAGGAAGCAAAATGACCTAGATGAGAAATAAAATAAAATAAAAAGGTGTTTATTCTTTCAGATCCCTATATTTAATCCACATGGATTTATCAGCATGGAATGTACTGTTGCAAAGTATAATTTTAATTTGACATCATACTGGCTGAAAACCCACTGGCTGACTATTTTTACTAAGGCTTTGGTATGTAGTTCTCAGCTGGACTGTATTTCAACCTCACAGAAATGTAGTTTAAATAGTCCTTGATAATAATACTTTTTCTTTCTCCTCTTCAAAGGTCTTAAAAGTTTAATTAATAAAAGTCTAGGCCCACCCTGTGAGATGCATGGATGTTATCATCTGAAAAGTAGGGAAAAGCAACAGAAGCTGCAGCAAGCAGGACATAGGAAGGACTCTTACCATGTTCTTGGACGAATCAGTCCCACGTGCTGCTTTTGAATTTAGGAGGGAAGAGGCTCCTTCTTGCATAGTTTATGTACCAACATACATGTTAGTAGTGTATGACTTCCTTTATCAGATAAGCTTATGTCTTGTTTCCCTTTTTCAGGCCCGAATGTTCAGACCCGAACATTTTAGGGGATCGTTGAATCATGAAGGTTGGAAAAGATCTCCAAGATCATCTGGCCTAACCATCCCCCTACTACCAATATCACCCACTAAACCATGTCCCTAAGCAAAAAAGTTGCTCAATCATATCTTAAGGTTGTTGTGTTTTCTTGATATTTGTGGATTTCCCTTTCGAGTTCTTGTTCACTTTTCCATTGAACCCATCTTAACAGCCAGGCTATGGCCTTTTTTTTAAGGCCAGATTCTAAGGTAACATGAATTATTTCAACAGCTGGGATCCAGATCCTTGGATCAGAGTAGCACCAAGGCATATATATGCATATATATATGCATATACACATCTGCTCTTATATATGTGTATTTATATATGCATATATATATATAACTTAGCTAGTGATCTGCTATCTTGAGCTTTTCTATACTGATAAAAAAGTAGCAGTTCACTTCTCTACAGTAATTTCCAAATCATTTTACAAGCTGTATGAAGTATATACAGCAATTACTTTTCACAACACTCACAGCAGCTGCTTTATGAGCTCAGCAATGCTACACAATAGCTGAAGGCCTGAGTTTACCAGAGGGGCTAAAAGGGCTGCAGCTTCTCCATTAATGTTGCCCCCTGAAGCATATAATCAACAGCTGGATCCATTTCTGAAACTGTCACTTCTCTTTGAAAACAAAGAATAATTTAAGTAAACCGAATGGTATTATAGAATCACAGAATCATTCAGGTTGGGAGGGACCTCTGGAGGTCATCCAGTCCAACTGGCCACTGAAGGAAGAGCCACAGTAGAGCAGGTGCCAGGGCTTTGCCCAGCTGAGTTTTGAGTGTCTTTAGAGCACCAATAACCTCTGTTCCAGTTTTTGACAACCCCTGCAGTGAGGAAATTAATCCCAATATCTAAACTGGAAGTTCAGTGCTCCAGCTTTTGATTTTTGCTTATCATATCACCAGGCATCTTAGAGGATACCCCAGAGTCTTTTCTGGGGCCTGCACCGGCCCACCTCCCTCAGCCTCTCTTCATATACCTTGTGCTCCAGCTTCCTGACCAATTTGGTGTCCTCAGCTGGACTCTGTCCAGTTTGTCCATGTCTTTCTTGTACTGGGGCAATCCAAAATGCAGGTGTTGATGCAGTCTTGGTTGCAGTCTTACATGTGACAAATCGAGGGGCGAACCATTTCTCTCAACCCTTCCCTGCACTGCTGAGATGTAAGCCTGGTTCTCCAGGTGTCACTGGTGAAACTCCTGTGCATTTCCTCCAAGTGCTTCAGGTTGCCATAGTTTCTGCTTCAAGTTTTCAGTGTCTCTTTTTCTGCCAATTTTCCTGCCACTTTTTTCCCCAGCATGTCTTTACAACTTCCAGTTATGTGATTTTTGAGACCAGCTGGAACATAAATGCTCAGAGCTGAAGAATAAATAAAATGGTTGCTTTCATAAAGTTAGCAGACTAAATTCTATTCTCTGCCGGCTATCTGTTGAAGTCAAGGTCATCACATCTACTTAAACCAGCTGAGAATTTCATCAAGTATTTGACCACAGCTTCAGATCACACCAGGTGAAGGACCAATGTTCCTGTGGAAATCCATAGTATTCCAATTATGCTGAGTCTTAAATTTAGACACACACTTACCTTTTAACAGTACTGAGCAAATTGCGTTTTCCAAAAAATAACAGCCTCTCTTCCCTACTGAAGACTGGCTCCTGACATGTCTCTAGAGTACTTTTTGCCAAGGAACCAACAAAGGAGGTCACATAATAAACCCTTATTTGGAACTATTATATTTGAAAGACTTCACTATCGATATATGGAGAAAAAAAAAAAAAGTGTTATTGTATATTTTTATAGGATTTATGAAGAATAAAATATGTCTATAAAACTTCCTGAAAGTAGCCTTGCTGAATGTTCTAAGGAACCTCTATTTAATGCTGGGCTAGGGTTCAGGGGAAACCTCTTCCTTTTAGCATTTCTACTGAGCATATTCTGCATGAAAAGAGATTTAACCTCAAGAAGCACATTAAGGGTAACACGTTGTTTTAAGATTTCACCACAATAAGGCAGAGTAACTAGTGATAATCAAAAGGAGAGGAATTAGAGCTCTGAAAGTTTATTTTGCTGTTGGTGGACTTCGTCATGTGAAAAACATAGTGGATGTAATTCTGATTTCATGCAAGCTACTGGGAGTTTTGTCATAGGCTTGAGCGATGTCAGGAACTGACACCATTTCTCAGACTGACAGTAGATTTTTTATGTACCATGTAATATTCTTGGTGTGAAATAAAAGATCCCACAATTAACTTCATTTTAGTTTGCATGGAGCCATATTTTTTCTTCTCTTTTGCTGTCTTCTGCTGGTTTTTTTAAACTTTCTTAAATATACTGCAAAGTCACTACGTGCAGGAAATATTTTTGTTTGAAGCATATTACTAATTTCTCTTTGTGTGTGTACGCGTGTGCAAATATACATACACTTGGGCACATACACAGAATCTTCTTTCAAACATGAAAATGATATTGTGGATATTAAAAGACTTCTGTTTTCTCTACTCACCATGAAGCCTATTTTCTCCTGATAACTACAGCAAACTCTATTGACCTCTGGAGACTCGCACTTATATTGCATATTGCCTTTTAAAACAATTGGAAAAACATCTCCCCACTTAAGCGGACGCTGCACTGGTTCATCTGAGATTTTGTTCCTAAATCCTTAAAATGAATTTTGAAATCAAATGCTGACAAGCCAAGTATTATATTTCTTACAGCCAGATTAAACTAGTAAAAATGATCCCCCCTTCCTCTACACAGTGCCTTTTTTGTAAAAAAAAAAAAAAAAAAAAAAAAAAAAGCTTTTATTTTTATTTTATTTTCTCTCAACACCTTTAATCTCTATTACTTTCAGAAATATCCTTCTTTATGTACTCATGCAAATCAAAATCATTGGCTTCAAACCTTCATCTGCTTTCCAAGTGCAATGCCTAGCTTATAGAGTGTTTGTATTACTAGTTTCATCTACCCTACTGATCAATTGTTTGACCAAGCACCTCTCCAGCTTATGGTCTGAAAATGTTTGTTTAAATCAAATGCTGACCAGTGACAGGGCTTCTTGTTGAACATTAGTGCCTATCATGTATGAAAACTGAATCACAATAAGGGATGCTGAAGCAGGGATAATCCACTTTTCTATTGGCATTTGGCTTATAGCTATGGTTCATATTTCATGCAAAAGCATGGCTCACAATGAAACTTAGACAGTGGTAAGTGACAAATGGTGAAAAGACTACCTTCTGAATTCAAGGACTGGTAGATTATTTTATGCCCTGGTTCACAAAGATGCTTGTACATGCTGCTGGCATTCTGGACCATGATTACACACTGGAATAGTCAAGAAGACTGTGTAGGAAATTAGGGGAATACGTCGCAAGACATAACTAATGATGGGTGGTCTCCTGCTGCATTGCAGGCATTCAACAGTAGGTCTACATGGTGAGACTCAGCATGGCTATAGCTTAAAGTGAGGCATCTGTATGTGCGTAAGGATGTCCTGGGATCATCTGAAACATCCAGATGTCTCTGTAGACACCATGGAGCAGTTAGCCCCCCAGGTGTGGCTCTCACCTGGGAGAGTTATCAAGCACTGGGATACCAGAGCCAACCCATCAGCTCTGCCAGCAAGGAAGATATCTCAGGATATCACTTGGCATCTCTGTGAGACTCGGATGCAGAACATGAGCACACTGCTGAGCACAAGGCTGTAGCTCTTCCTCTGCCTTATCAGTCATTAAAGGATTTGACCTCCAATTACAAGGGCTAAGGAAACTGCATTATCCCCAGCCTTCAGGAGAGCAAGCAGATTGTTCCTGTGTTCCAAGAATATCTGGATGTCTGGCATATCTGGATGTCTGCCTCTAAGATCTAGTCATGTGCATGAAGCCAAAAGGGTAGAAGCCAAGACTTACACTTACAAGTCATCAGGAGGAAAATCTTATGATGTCTTCTCCTTAGACTATTCAGTTGTCTGTCATTGTGAAAAAATAATGAAATAACTGTAGTCTTAAGTTCATGTCCTTAAATCACTGCAAAGCAGTTTTAGTAGAATTCAATAAAATCAGATATCACTTAACAAACGAGGCTCTAAGGAGACCCTAGCTGCATGAATGGCTATTTTCTGTATCACTCAGGAGACTGATTTCCCAAGCAGCAAGCAGAGTACATATGTGATCCTGCTGTGCACTCCCAGTGGCAGAGCTTTGGTTCTGTACAGCAGGGTTTCCCCCAGTTTGTAACAACTGGGACAAATTAGATGACAAGTGGCCTTGGAGAGGCTGTCCTGAATTATTCTACAGAATTTACACTTACATTTTGTTCAAGTGACACACTAGTTTTGTAAGTTTTTTTTGCTGATTCCCTAACTGTACCATAGACAGGCAGTATTTTGGTCCACTATTGCTGCCAGTAGAAGACACAGGAATACTACTATTGGTCTACAAAAGACATGAATTTATGAAATGCTTCAGAAACAGCCCAATTTCCCCCTGAAGAAATGTGTTCCAGGCATATCCCACCACTGAGTGAAACTCAATTTCCTTTTTCCCTCTATATAGAATATACAGTAGCATCAAAGGGACCCATTCCAGCTCATGGAGGAAAAATTATATGTATGTGTATATTAGAGAACCTTATGGATAAAAGCCAGACTTTATACAAATGTAACACCTGTGGCTCACTCTCCCAGTTGAAGAGAGTGTGCATATGCTGAGGACTTTTGACCAGACATGTACAGAGATAAAAGCATGAACAGCAAGCCTGTATGGTATTGTATTAGAAGTTTCTGTCTTAGTGCAATAAGTAAAGAGAAGGCTTTCCAAAATATATTTTATCTATTAAATAGACTTATGTAGGTAGGCTCCCATGGGTAAGTTTTATTCCACCTTCTGAGTTGTGCTATGGTCTTTATGCTAAGTTTTGAATTGAAGGAATCTGATGCAGAAAAAAAAGATTTGAATAGTCCTAAGAGTAGCAGAAGGGTGATGGGAGCAGCCATAAAGGTGACAAAAGGATTACTGGGTAATTTGCTTCACCATGCCTTTTAAAAGCATATTTCTTAAACAACCCCCGTGTACTCCTACTACCCCATGAAAAGGTGGCTGTCATTTTCCACAGTGCTTTACAAATGTGGCAGAATAAGAAAAGAACAGATATGCAATTATAACCTACTGTATTTCAAGATGCTTTAACACAGGTAAATGCATGCCATAACTTACTGGATCCTAAATAAATCCCTTTTCTGGTCCTCTGAGGATTACTGAAAATCCAAATAAACCATCTGGCTATTACACATTCATTTGCCTAGCAAGTATTTTGGATGCCCTCCCATTAATATGTCATTTGAAAGAATATTTAGTTCAGTGGGAGATGAAGCGTCACCACACAGGTCACGCCTAAATCAACAGAACAGCTTGTCTCTCTCATAGCCAATCTACATATAATTGATTTTCAGCATCCACATTCAGTGAAGGAAACTGTTTCTTTGAGATATTTGAGTGCCACATTTCACAGCTCCCTACACACAGCTTTGAGTATCGTCCCTCTTCCACCGTTAAAGCATCAGTGAAAAATTTTGTACTACAGCATTTCCAGATGATGTTCTTCTACCTATTGCAGCTGGGAAAAAAGTCATAAAGTAAAGTTAGAAAAGTGATAACTGAATTTATTAAAAACTGCTTTCAAGCTCTTCTTTTACACTGACTGTCACCCACACAGCATGATGTTCAGTGTTAGTGAAAGGTGTTAAGCAAACTCAGCGTACTCTTCTTCCTCTGCACTTTCTTGTTTTTGGGAACAAAGAAATTACCACATAAGTTGAACATATGAACAGACTTTTAACATTATCACCAGTCTAATGTAATTTCCATAATAGCAAATTGCCATATGATACCAGCCTAGGCCACAGCACTAGAGCTGAATCCCACAACATCAGTGTGTAATTTGGATTCCAGTCTGGTTATAAATCTTAGCACGTAGCTACTTCATTGCTAACAAGGAGTCACACCACCTTGGTACAAACACCCACAAAACTGTGAAGTATCTGAAACAGACTGGGTAGAAACTTGTGTTGTTTTTTTTTTTTTTCCTTTCTTTTTTTTTCTTTTTGAAGCTCTCCCACAGATAATGATGCAGATACACATACAGATCCTTGGAAACAGCCTTATTGTGAAATTGTCCTTCTGAGAGAGGAAGGTTGCATAACTGTGATACTTCACCATGCTTGGGGAGAAGGGGCTCCTGTCTAATGTGAATTAGGGAGGCATCACTAGAGCACTTTTCCTTTGCCATTTTGTTAAACCCACACTTGAATCTAATCCAACTGCTAATGACGGCAATGGAAATCCTTCCTGGTTTTTTTCAGCAACAACGGGAGTATGTGACAAGTACTTTTCTTCCAAAGACCAAATGTTCTTGAAGAGCTTTGTAGCTGTTAATTTATATTCTTATTATATTCGTTTTGGCATAGGAACTGCATGGTTGAGTCTGGGGGGTAACACAGGAGGCAGGCACAAATGTCAGAATTCTTGAGCCATAAGAGATGAAAATGACAGAAATGTAATCTTAGCTACAAATTAGCAAGCCAGAAAGAAACTAAAAATGTTCATTTGTTCTTATCCTGTTATCCAACATTTCAATGAAGCAATGACAGTCAGTACAGATTATTTTTTTTAATTCTTGGGAGATAATTATTATTTTACCTGAAGAATCCATGAATCATCTCAAAGGAACATTGGCAAAAGGACGCAAGCTTTGTGCTGTAAAATGCATTTCTACCAGTGAATATATAATTTGTGCTTCAAGCCCACAGATAGTAAAAATACAAGTAAAACTCCAGAAAAAAAAAAAAAAAAAAAAAAAAAGAACTGCTATGAAATGTAAGATGGTTCTTCTCATGAGTACCATTAATGGGATACCAAATGGAATGATGAAATATTTTCTCAGTTTAATATTAATTTTTCTTGCCTTCTTTTCTTCTTCTTTATTCTTCTAGACACCTTCATCATTTGCCAGGTCTTGCACTTGGGGCACAACAAATCCATGCAATGCTACAGGCTGAGGGAAGAGTGGCTGGAAAGCTGCCTGATGGAAGGGCTCTGGGGTTGTTGGTCAATAGCTGGCTGAATATGAGCCAGCAGCGTGCTCAGGTGACCAAGAAGGCCAAGAGCAACCTGGCCTGCACCAGAAACAGCATGGCCAGCAGAACCAGGGAGGTGATCATGCCCCTGTACTCTGCTCTGGTGAGGCTGCACCTCAAGTACTGTGGTCAGTTCTGGCCCCCTCACTACAAGAAGGACATCGAGGTGGTGGAGTGTGTCCAAAGAAGGGCAATAAATATGGTGAAGGGTCAGAAAACAAGACACATGAGCAGTGGCTGAGGTAATAAGGGTTATTTAGTCCGGAGAAAAGAAGGCTGATGGGAGACCTCATTGCTTGGTAAAGCTAGCCAGAAGGAGGTTGCAGCAAGGAGGGTGTCGGTCTCTCTTCTCAGGTGATAGGACAAGTGATAGGATGTGAGGAAACAGCCTTAAGTTGTGCAAGGAGAGGTTTAGATTGGACATTAAGAAGAATTTATTCACAGAAAGGGTGGTCAAGCTTTGGAATGGGCTGCCCAGGGAGGTGATAAAGTCCCTGTCCCTGGAGGTATTTAAGAGATGTGTGGATGTGATACTAAGGGACGTGGTTTAGTGATGGGACTTGGTAGGTCAGGTTGATGGTTGGACTTGATGATCTCAAAGGTCTTTTCAAACTTAGAGGATTCTATGGTTTTATGATCTTGCCATTTTCTGGTAAAATATATTTAAGAATTCAGTAGATCCTGGCTTTGCAGCCATTCTCACATAAAATGATCTCAAGATGCAGAAGGAGAGCATGTTTAATGGATTTTTCCATGGCACATTAAAGAGAGCTGACTCATATCACATGAGGCATACATCAGTACATTGTAACATTTGGATTAGCACATCCACATCTGAGTCCTGGGATATGTATCCTGGACAGGTGATGAGCATTTGAAAAACATGTGGGTTTGCCAGCCTGCTCAGTTCCCTAATACAATATCTGAAGTCATTACAATATTTATGCATATTTTAAATAAAAGAAAAAAATACTGATTATAATTAAAACTCTGTAACTAAAACACAAAACCAGCACTGAAAATGGCAGGTTATAAAAATCATAAGATTGGGTTATTTATTTATTGAAATTGAAATGGTGTTCTATTTCTACCTTGCCCTCTCTGTCTGTCTTTCTCTGTCTCTCCATTCCACCCTCCTAAACATGTACAACTCTAGTTCTTTAGTTTTGTGTTTATGTTTCTCAAAATTTTGACATCGTATCCCCCCCCATTTTTTTTTTCGTTAAGACAATAAACATCACTGGACTCAATATTGGCACCTTAATATTAAAATAATTCAATATATTTCATAATACACAGGAAAGAAAGCCCAAGCGATGGCAACTTTACAGAGAAGGGAACTTAAACAGACAATTTCCTTCTGTCTTTTCAAGATACTGATACATTTTTCTCATCCTTACTCTAGTTCCTTTTGCCCTGCTCAAACGTCTCTCTAAGCTCCTGGTTGACCCTGCTATGTCAAGAGTACACACTGTACTGCACACTGTACTGCACACTTTGTTGTTGCTTTCTCTTCCTTGCATCAAGGAAAGAGTTGTTCTTCTTTGATCCTTCTCTTAGCTGCATGACTACTAGTTCCATCTGTACTATCTGCTGTTTATAAAATAATGTGGTTTTTTTTTCTTCCTTTTTTTTTTTCTAGTTCCTGACAAATAACCTTATTTTGATATTTCACTCTTTATGCTTAATGCCCAAGCATACGTCTTTCATAACCAGGGTTGGTTGTTTAGGTTGTAATTGAATGCCTCGCTTGAGACCAAAGGGTGAAATGTTATGTTGTTGAGGGCAATTTATCTGCATGAGTCCCATTACTGTGAATGGAAGGTAGGTGCCTATATCCCAATACAACTCACAAGAAATATATAACTGACTCTCCATTCTTCAAAACTAATACACTGGATGGATTATTAATTGCATAGTCCAATTTACCAAGACTGAAAGACAGACCTGTTTAATTTTGCAGGTTCCCATATGTGGGTTTAAAACTAAAATGGCAATTTGCTGAAGATTATACACAAGTTCAACAGTACATCAAAAATAAATATTCCTTGATAGATTTATTTTTCCTTTATACTTAAATGTAAGAACTTAAGTATTTGTACTGTTCAGGTTGTTTGTCTGAATAGTGACAAATTCTCCTTGCTGTGGTAGGAACTGGCATGCTGAAGAATACCAAGGACAAAATATCCAAGATTTTTTTTTTTTTTTTTTTGATTTACAGTGGCCAAGGCAAGCTTGAAAGAATGAAAAAAAATAGCCTTGTACTTCTAAGATGATTGCTTTTTACAGTCATTAATTATTGACTTGCCTATTTGCCATTTATGCATTGCCCTACCCTTAATGCTTACCCTTAATGCTTTTGTATCACTTTATTTTATCATCTCAGTTTTTCAGTAACATACATTCAGTTTTTTGCCTCTGTTTTGTATTCCAAGAGCCACATCTCTATGCCAGATCATTAAGCTGTATGATCCATTCTTAATCCAACTGCTACATGGAGACACAGTACCAGCAAGAGTGCAGTCACATCCAGAGGATGCAACAGGTTGAAAAATGACCTTTCAGTCACACCATGTAGCACAATGAGGCCCAAAACACTTAAATTGGGAGGGAAAAGCCACAGAGAAGAACAGAACCAATAAGTAATTCATGAGGATCCATATAAAACAGGAGTCTGTTCTACTAAGCAAGTGGCGAATTTTCAAGAGCCATGACTAGCTACAGAGCATATTTCTGTGTATGCAAATACTTCATAATTACATCCTATTAAATAATGATAAAGAATATGCTACATGGTCTCTGCTTTTGGCTGAACCAAATAGCTTTTCCCATTCTTGTGCAGCATATGGTTTCTGATGATTGGACTATCACCTGAACTTTTCATAGCATATTTTCTATTTTAATTTTTTTGTGATGCTAAGCAAAACCACTGAGTTACTCATCACAAGTGATGACCGACACTCCATCTGCAATGCAAATGTATGGGGATATCTATGAAAAAGCTTTTTCACAGCTTCATGAGTAAGCTAAGAAGCAACTGAACAACTGGAGACATACAATAACAGAAGGCACGGGCCGCAGCCAGGACAGCATCTCCAGGCACTCCATATGTGGACTCTCTGTTGCCTACAGTAAATAAACTTCTGGAGCCAGCAGTGGTAGGAAAGCTGACAGAACGAATTAAAAAGTGGCAGCGGGGAGCCAAATACTGCTGTAACACAGGTACCAGGGAACTCCCCGAACTCTGGGTAGGACAGGCAGGAAGAAGGTTGCCAGTGGCAGAGAAAAGCAGTAGAAGACAGGGATGCATACACAAAAGCTACTTTCAAGGTCAAACAAGGAAGGAGTAGAGGACAGCTGTAATTACTACAACTGCCATTTCCAGGAAGCCACAATGGAACAGTGTCCTTTGAGCTATGATGGAAATATGAATTCCTGCATAGAAGTAGATCTGGAACAGAGGATTGCCATGAATGTATGAGGCTGACTTACGGCAAACACTCAGGAGCCATCAAAGAACTGCCAGAAAACACATGAAAGGTGAAATCTCCAGAGAGTGAATGACAAGTGGAAATGAGGCTCCAATCGGACAAAATGCAAGTGTGTTAAATTTGCCCAGAAATTCCTGAAACTCAGGTTAGATTACATTACTTATTTTCCAGTAAGGAAATACAAATGTTCTGAGCATGCTCCAGTCTTGTACAAATATTAAAAACTGATAGAAGAGGTGCTAACGCATGACAGTCATGAATCATTATCAAAAATTCCAGCAGTGCATAAGCAGCAAAATGCCTTGTTTTGCACAAGAAATGGCTTCCTGCGTGTAGTTTTCCTATACGTCACTCTTAACACCACTGTCTATTTTCTCATGTTTTGTTATTTACCCTGTGAAGTGCAAATTTCTTCTTCTGTTCTGAAAGTCTTGTCACACGTATACAGACAGTGTAAGATAAAGTGATAGCTTTCTACACAGTTCTATTATAAGAACTTGAACATCAGCCCAAATTACCTGTCATCAGCTGTTCAAGTCTTCTTTCCATTACTGACAAAACAAATGAACAGCTGCTTGCTCCACAAACCTGTGTACTGAAAAAAAGAGGCACACTAATAAAAATGGCTGTAAGCAGCAAGCAAAAAATATATATAAAAGTTCTAGGCATAATACCAAGTGGGTTAAGGCCACCTGCATTCCCAGCTAGACAAACAGCAGAGAGGCTCCTATGTGATGCTGTGTTATAAAATGGTCACGCTTACAAAAGCACTTCAGCAGCAGCTGCTGTATAAAGATGTAAAGAAAAACTTCATTTTTTTTGTGGATATAAGCCTGTGGTGATTTTTTTTTCCTAAGTACTGGAAAAAAAGATAAAAGTACACAAGTACCATGAAAATCACGTAATCATTATATACTAGGACATGAGTTTCTATTTATTTAGGTTCATTTATGCATTCTCCAAAGTTCATTCAGTTTTGAAAAAAAATATCATTGTATAGTTTTATTTCTCTTCTGTGTGCAATGTCAAGAATTAAATGGCAAATGTGCTTTTCTAGACAAGGAAATTTGTTGGTTAAAAAACTTAATGTGCCTTTTCTCTTCTACCCTTTCTAGTCTTCTTTTTGCAAATCTATTTTGTGAAAGAAAAAGAGGGAAGAGAGAAAATTAAGAGGAAGTGTCAGGCAAATTATATATACATATATATGTATATTTATATTTCCAAAACTAAATTGAAAACAAAGCATAATATAACTTTTTGATCAAAAATCAAATTAAAATGATTTTATCCAAATGGATGACAGTGGGAGATTAAATTCTATACAATTATTCTTCTCTTTCCCTCTTTTATCATCTTCCCCATTTTTCACCTTCACTTTTGCCTTAGTTAATAATTTCTGCCCAGCCTCTTTGGAACTTGCAGCAACACTGATAAATGTACAATGCTTCTTTTCTACCCTAGAAAAAAAAAAAAAAAAAAAAAAAAGGATTTGGAAATTCATAATTTTTAAAGACAGAATGAATAATTTTAAGTATTCAGGCTGTTGCTTGGTGCATCCCAAGCCACAGAATTTCACTGGGAATTTAACCAAGCTCATCTCTTCACTTTGCATGGTAGTGCATCATCTAGATATGCACTTATGGCAATGAGAAGACTCTATATCCTGAGATAAGCTTTTACAGTCACCAGCTGTAACAGTCACACAGCTACCTCCATTGTGCATAAAGTGCACTTTAATTTCTGCACTGATGTTATGCTTGTTTAAGCTTTCAGCTGCTGGATGTTGTCTTTTTTCTTTTTTCTTTTTTTTTTTCTGGTAGATTAAAGAGCCTCCAACTATTTATTATTATTATTATATTTTTTTCCACTTGTAATGACAGGCTACAACCTCTTAACCTTTCTGGACATACAAATTGATTTTCCTTCTTTAGTTCTACACTAGAAAGCACCTTTTCCAAACCCTGAAATGCTTCTATAGATATTTTCCAAGCTCTTTTCAAACTGTCAGTACTTTTTTTTTTTTTTTTTTTTTTTTTTTTTTTTTTTTTTTTTTAGGGG
>CM021733.1:109765363-109979273 GCA_011075105.1 Heteronetta atricapilla | reverse complement strand
TTTTTTTTTTTTTTTTTTTTTTTTTTTTTTTTTTTTTTTTTTGTACGGCATTGGGTTGCTTTCATCTAATTTCAGTTTCACTAAGTTTCCCCACAGTTGATGAAGGAAAATTCAGCACCTTATGGTGATGTTTCACCTCACCCTAAGTCAGGCATTTCAGCTAAGTCAGATGAAGCACATTGGAAGGTGCCTATTTTCTCATTGACTTTGAAAAGAATGAAGTTTTAACAAAGGCATCTTCATTTTTGGATATCTGTAGTGAGGTACGTGAATCCCACTCAGTGTGGGCACTAGGGGACAATCTGACTGTCTAAACGTAGATGTTCTATGTGATTTGAGACACCTTGGGTATCCCACTTGGCTGTTCCACACCGGCACCAAGTGACCATGGATGCTGTGTCACATCTGCCAGCCACACACGCTGTCAATGAAACTGTAAAATGTCTAGATATGTTCCATCAGAACAATCAGTATATGAAATTATTTTGTGATCTCACCAAGACACAGGATCATTTGGGAAAACAAACAGACAAACAAAAACCCTCTTATCCAGGATTTTAACTGAAGAAAATACCTTTTGTCAGTGCAAAATTCTGTTTCTTCAGATATCCAACACAACTTCAAAAAATACTTTCACTTATCAGCTATCATTCTTTTGTTAAATAATTTTCCATTCAGGTTTGGTGCTAGTAGGCTTCCTTATCCCATTTGATAATTAAGGAATGAGGAACCTTGAATTAAGGTGTGTGTGTATACACACCTTGACAGAATGTCAATCTTTTTTTTTTTTTTTTTCTAAACAGACCCTGAATCTTGTAATAAACCACAAATGTTTGACTTTTAGAGAATGGAAAAACAATCTTTTTTTTTTTTTTTAATTCTAAATTTTCTAATTAGAATTTTAATTCTAAAGTAACATGAAAATCTTTTGGCTCCTTGAATAGGGCTTTTCAGGGCTGCTAAATAAGATGAAGTAAGGATACTCTAAGATTCTGTATCATGCATGGGACCCATCTTACTAATTTCAGCTTTCTTAGACATCTGTGTTTGGATAGGATGAGTGGCACCCTAGGGGTATTTATCATTCCCTGTCAATTCCAGGAGTCTAGCCAATGACTTATACTAGGTGCCAAACTTGCAGATGATTAAAGTTACATAAGAAGAATCCATCTTGTGTTGGGATCTCTTTAAATTATCTCCTTTTTAAAAAGCCTGAAGTAATTCCTCAACCATTTCTTTACTAGGTATCAGAGCACAATCATGTTGAATGGACTGGTGATCAATGAGACTGGCACTGTGCAGTGATCAGCGAACACAGCATGGGTGGCCATTAACATTAATTTAGACATCTAGTGCATTTGTAGAAATCTGGGATTAGGTGCCTGAATTACAGTCTGAATCCCTCTAGATGCTAGAGGCCAGAAACTCTGAGAAATTATTAAATTAGGTATACATTTTAAAATATGTAAACAGACCCATGAGAATGTCTGCTGTTATTGGTTGAAACACAGAAAATTACATAGAAATAGATGTTCATCCAGTAAAAAGAGAAACCATGGAACCAAAACCTTAAACCAATCTGAAACCAGGCAGCAGAGCACTGTGCAAACACATTCACATTGTATCGCATATCTACTTCTACTTCATTGCATTACTACCTCAAAAGGAGGACAACAATGAAAATAAAAAAAAAAATTAAGATAAAAATTGCATTACTGTCTTTCAAACTACCTCAGATATTAAGCCTTCTAGCTTGCTTAGAATTACTGTGTCCCTGTTAATAACTGCTTAATCCTACAATATCCAGAGATATTTCAGGAGCTGTCGAATAGGGTAGGTGAAAAGTAAAATAGAACTAATAATATTACAAAATTCACATTTTAGGAAATCTTTGTTTCCTTTTGGTTTTCTTTTTTTTTTAAATTATTATTTTTTTTTTTTTTGTCCAGCACTATAGCTAGAAAAGTTTTCCAAAAAGGCAATCAGGTTCAATTTTTCTATTGTTTTTAAATTTTCAAAAACTGAGTAATTCTTAGCTTATGCTTTGAGGGTAGCTTTACCCTCAAAGGGACAATGGAGCAATTTATGCTTGTTGTGTTAAAACAGTGGTTGTGATTAAGAAGACTTGTAAGTACAGTATATAGAACAGTCTTGGGAACAATAATCAGTTGAAGAATCTGTGATAAAGGAAATGACTGTGTCCCTGAAGCTCATCAATAAAACATTCCTGTACTTTATTCAAGTTTTCCTTAAGGAACTTTTAAAAAGTTTTTTCAACTATTATTTAGTGGCATTAGCTGGCAAGAAGTAGAAGCTGTTATTTTTATTTTTACAGCTCTGAGTAGAGCATTGAGAAAATGCAAAGGAAATTACACACCTTGCACAAAAGCAGTTGAAGCAATAATTGGTAGATTTTGGTTCTTTGGATCTTCCACAGTGACAAGACCTCCTCTTGGCTACAGGCTGGATAAAGTCATTGTGGGTTAGAGCAATACGACTGTACAGTTGCTCAGTAATTAATCATTACAGCAGGGACAATATACATAGATAACAAATTTTGCAATTTAAAGTTACAAACCTGCCAACAGCCCCGTTTTTGACACTTCAGGTTAGAAATGGATCTTCAGAATAGAATGTAAAATTAAGCAATGTCTGAACATCCACTTTGTGATTAATTAAGAATTAGCAATATTTATTGTTCTCTCTGTCTGTTTATATGTATTTCTGTTACCATGGCATTATTAGCAGCTTTCTTGAGGATTATAGCCCCCCTATGCTAATGAAATGACAGAACAAACGACAGTCCCTAGGTATTAAGAAGAGCTCAGCACCACTGTCTTTTGGGCCAGATAAACTGAAGGACTGCAGTAAAGGTAACGAAGCCTGGGAAACAACATCTATTGAGAACATGTCCATAAATGTCACAGGACGGGGATCTTTTCACAATAGTGCCACGACTGTAAACAGCGAACCCTACAGTTGACTTGTTTTGAAAACGTGGTCCCTGTATTGATAATCAATATGTTCCATTGTGGCAGAGCAGACATATAAATGAAAGCTTTCAGTTTAGATTGGATTAAAGGAGGCTGCGGTAGCCAGTGGGCTGTGCAGCAAATGCTGCTGCTTTTCTAATTGAGCTACTTGCTTTTGAAAGAGTCAAAGATCTCCCTGGTGGACATAACGTGGGGTGTGCTAGAAGGATAAGGTTAAAAGAAAGGAGGCTAGAGGAGTTCAAGGCACTGTTTATTACCCTGAACATTTCTGAATAAAGGGAGTGTTAGCTTTTCAGTGAAGAGAATGCAGCAGTCTCACTCTTGACTGTACTGATTTGTAAGAGTGTCTCTCCCCTTAATCTTATTCTTTTCTCTTTAATCTGTATGTTTTAGAAACCTTATCTCTTCTCTGACCCTACCTTTTGAGTTAATCCCTAGTGTCCCACACCTCCATGCCTGTCTAGGTCTATTCAGTCCTAAAAGGACACTCATCATTTCCAGTGGCTCCACAGGGAATAGGAATGTACAGCATTCATCCAAAGGTCTTTCCATTGCTACTTCAAAAACACTGTTTTGTATCCACAACAAAATGGTTACCACTGACATGCGTTGGGTCTCCTGTGCTTCCTAATTTTTTTTTTTTTTGAGGTGGGGAGAAAGAAAGACAGAGGGAAACAGAAAGAGAAAAAGAAAGAAAGAAAGAAAGAAAGAAAGAAAGAAAGAAAGAAAGAAAGAAAGAAAGAAAGAAAGAAAAGAAAGGATGATGATGATTATTATTATTATTATTATTGCATTAGTGAAATGAGAAAATCAAATCAAATTAAGTTTCATTTATACAAACATGTTTCCAACAAAACTGAAAAAATTGATGCAAAATACAATAAAGTTCTGGAGATTAAGGTTTCTTGCACTGAAGGTACAGGAGACACTGTTAAATAACCAGGAACTATGGTTACAATCTCATTTCAAAATAACTGTGGGAAGTAGGTAGAAGTTTTGTGAAATGTCATAATAACCCGAAAGAAGAACGATAGGCTGGAAATAATCAAAGAAGTTATCTGCAAAATTGAATCAGACAGGCTTTTAGTTCAAGACTTGAACTAGACTTGTGCTAGAATTTTATTTGGTTCATAAAATAATTTGCTTATGTTCCTTAACAAGTCTTTTTCGTAAGCAAATTAACGAGGTATTGGTTCTTCCCATTTTGTGCCTTTTTCTTCAGTTTTACAAGAAAGACTTTGCAGGACCAAACAGCAGAATGGATTACCAGGGCAGCAGACAGTCTGAATTTTTCTTCTAAGCTAGGACCTTCTCAAAATATTATTTCAAAGAACTAACCAGGGTTCATTATTTCCCTAAAAAGTGCATAACATTAACAACCACATTTTTCTGTAGCAGATTCACATAGAAACTGGGCAATTTGGGTTCTAGGCCCATCAGACACAACTATATAGTTGTTGTTTTTCTACTTGCATATGAAGGACATCTAATGTTTTTGATATCATTATAAAGGAATGACAGAGATTCTTCTTGTGTAATTTCAAGCAATAACTGCAGCTGTTCCTTTTCTGTCCAGCTCAATGTCACATTCCTGTTAACTGTGTGATGTTTGGCACATTGCATTGCATTGCATGCAAAGCAATTTTGCTTTATTTTCATAATAAAAAATAATGCTTTATTTTCACTTACAATCAAGTGGTCATCAGTTTTAGCATGCAACTTGAAAAACTGAACACAGAAACAACCTTTTTGCTAACATACTTGTCTTATTATGGAAGATGACAAACAGCACAATATGGAAGATTGAGATTTAGAAATGTGAATTCAGTAGGAAAAAGGAATTTTTCATAGTTGATTGCAACCTGATTTGTATCATAGCACTTTTTTACTTTTTTTTTTTTTTTAACCTTGCTGTCTTTTTCTGATCTCTGTTTCCTCCTTGTCTTCTCATTTATATATTGCTTTCTTGAAGATGTTCTGGAGAACAAAGATACAAGTGCAGACTGAATACAGTGTTAAAAAAATATATATTTTTCTCTTTTGAACTTTCAAATTTCCTTTTCTTATGCAAACAGACAACAAAAAGATCCTCTGCCTGGCTTTGTTTCAGAAATCTGTGGAACATATTAGTGGCATAAACTTGCCTTATATTTTCTGAATAGGACTGTTGGACTGAAGTAGGCACAGTGGTTTACCATACTAATCAATTTTCAGGGTGTATGAAGGCAGAGAGGGCATTTGTAGATATGCTGGCAGAACATAACCTTTCCACAAAGACACCCATCAGTGAAATACAGCACAGATCCAGAACATGTCAAGGAGATGAGCTGTGGAGCAAATAATGCCATCTGTACTACTCATGATGTTCTTGGACCAAAGTAACAAAAAGATGTAAATGAATCGCACAATTATGTTCACAGAACACAGCCATGATTGATAATAACCTACCAATGTAAGTGCAATTTTTTTAATACAGTGGAATATAAACAATTTTGAATGAAAAACTTTCATGTGCATAATCAGAAAATTAATAGCATTCTGCAGAATAACTCAGTATCTAACCTTTCATTATGCAAGGTATCACCCATGGAAGAGAATAAATACTTATAGATGTGTTCAGTGAATTCTTCATTTAAAAGTTTGTTGTATTCACCACAGATGAAGATTTTTCCAGGAAACATGTCACAAAAGGCATTTTTTTATCTCACCAAAAATATTTGGGGTATCTGTCAAGTATCTCTCAGGTACTAAAATTTCTGACAGAATCCAGTTCTACATTTTCAAAAGCAAAGCCACTGAAACTTGAAGAATGTTCATGACGCACCTTATTCTGAATAAAGGCATAAAAGATTAACAAGGGTGACTATAATACACACTCTTTGCACTAAAAATGAAAAGTGAAAACTCTAAGTCTGTGTGGGTCTCCATGCCAGGACCACATAAAGCAAGAGTTTCAGTTTGAATTTCTATGGTGATATAATTTAAAGCATTAAAATAAAATAGCCAGTTACTAACTTCAGAAGATGAAAACTTATAAAGCAGCTACTGAGTATTGTCAGTGTTTTCATTTCAAAATACATTGTCCCATTTTTTGACCTCCAAAAAGGCATTAAGATAAAATTAATGTAGACCACGTTACTCATACATAGCTACCTCCTACTTAAATTATTAGGAATCTTTCTATTGACCTGAAAGAGGAAAAGGTTAGTCCTGTACTCTAGGCAATTACTATCCTGAACAATTACCAAAATAAATTCTAGTAGTCATTGCTTCAAAATGAAATTAATCAAGTCTTTCTGATAATCTCAGAATTTGGACTCTCTCCATTTTTTTTTCATAGGTTCAGCAATATCATGAAATAAAAACTTCCCCCTGCCTTGATTCTAGTGGGGATTAATAAAGTTGTATATAAATTAATATTTTCCATTGACTTTATGTCACTTTTTTTTTTTTAAGGTTGATCCAAATTCTGATTATTGAGAAGAGCTGAGAAAGAAGAATGAAGTCAAAGAAAGTTATGGGAGATAAATAAGACAAAAGACTAAATAATTACATTAGCCAGTCCAAGGTTTTTCTGAAGTGGAAGTGCCCACCTATAAATGCATCCACCATCACCAGACAAACACTATACTAAGTATATTTATGCCTGTACAATGTTGTTTTTAGTTTGTTATAATCACTGCTTTGATATTCATAATGTGCTTCTCCAAATCATCTTTCTCCTTCTACTTCTCCTTGTTCTCCTCTCCTTGTACTTCTTCGTCTTAGAAACTGTGGAAATAAGTATGCATGTCTAGGAAAGTAGTATTAGTAAATAGAGATATTTCTGCAAATACATTTCCTTATATAAGTATCTCTATGATGTACCTTTTTAATAAGCATCCATACCAACAAAATTGAAATAAATGGTTATAGATAAGCAAACAAAAGAGATGTTAATACAGCTGAACTTGAAAACAAAGGAACTCAGCAAAGTGTTTACATTAACATTTTCAATTATACTATGGACTAAAGCTTTGGTCTAATATTCATATCCCTGTGAGGCACAAAAAGACCATGTTTAAAGACTAGACAAATAGTTTCTGAATGAAAAAAAAAAAAAGACTCACAGTAAAATTTACAACTGTCTTAGGAAACCTGTACTACAACTTGCAGCATGAGGGAGTCACCATCAAGAAAAGAACTCCTGTATTTAGTTAGTATATACAGGCATGCAAAAGCAAGGGGTGAGTTTCAAAGAAATTTCAGCTTAGACCTTTCTTTATAAAAGCATCAAAACATGGGAATCCCTCAGAAACCCTTTTGCCAAATTAGTTGAAAATTTTATTTATTTAGTTTATTTTTCTTTAAAGTGCTGTGTTTACAATCTTAAAAATGAAGGAAAAAAGCTTATTGCTTAATGGAAGCAATCAGCAAATTTTCCAATTAAGATTAGTTAGACAAAACAAACAAACAAAACCAACCAAGGCTAATTCTGTTTTTATAGATTACCCATAAGGAAATTCTGTACAGCATTTGACAAAAACTAGAAGCATTTGGAGAAGAAGAAGAAAAAAAAAAAGAAGAAAAAGCCTCTGTGATGTAGAAGGCTCTCTCATATTTTCTTAAAATTACATCACAAAAACCTTCTGAGGTAGGAGGAATATTGGTTGAGGCAGAACCAAAGATGTCCATTCCCATGCCTGCACCTTTGTGAAGGCTGCTTCATCAGCTGTTGAAGAAACAGGTGCTGGCCTTTGGAAATGTTTTCTCATCCTCATGCCATTTAGAGAGAAAACAGAAGAAAGGCAGGAACTCTTTCAAACCAGTAAGCACTTTAACAACATAATGAAATGAGGCACTTGTGGCTGTATTTTATCCATGACCATATCCATTCTCTTCCCATTACCAAGGAAAAGCTACTCAGTTATGCCTGCCAGGATGTACAAGCCACATTGACATGGGGATGAACCACTTCTGGACCTGTTTATTTCTCATCCCTAACTTCAGCGACAACTCAGCTGACTAAGCTATATAGGTGTTAACTTACTACACATATGAAATCAGATGGTTTGAACCCCAGCTTGTGCATATACTTCACCAGCACGGCATTCTTCTCAGTGGTATATCCTCCATAGTTTGATATGAGACCAAAATTCAATTCTGTTTTGGTATGCTCAGGGTATATAAGGTATTATTTGCAAACAAGAATTCCCATTCTGTTTGCTTTGCTGGATTCTGTGAAGCAAGTATACATTATCTCAATGAATAGTGTTTTCAAAGATGCAGAGTCATTAGCTATTCAGCAGGGATGCAGGGATGGTATGGAATTGCAAACGGAGATCACAGAAATAGAAAAATACGACAGCAGCCTGAAGATCAAGTATGGAAGGAAATTCTTTTTTTTTTTTTTTTTTTTTTTTTGACTTAAAAAGATTGATAATTTGTCCTGACAATTCTGATTACAGTCTTCCACCGGCTGGCACTAATTAATTATATCATCTTTAATAAGAATCGCTCATTTCTTTTCAGATTCAGATGTGTAAATGATGACTCCAAGAGACACTTTTCTGGTCACCTTGAACAGTTTGCCACAGAAGAAGCCAGACTTTATTCCTGTGTGAATCCTTGATTCAGATCAAAAGATGTATCTCAAAAGGCAGATATCTTTTAGAAAACAAAACCCAATCCTGATTTTAAATTTCCCACTGATGGAGAAACCCTTGGTAAAATGCATTAAAGACAAACTGCTTTTTTTTTTTTTCAAAGATGTGTTCACATTTCCAGTCTTAGTTTGCCTAACTTCAAGTCCTAGAAAACGGTTCAAGTTATATTTTGCTGTTCAGATGGAAGAATATGCTACTATAGCTTTGCTAACCAAGCAGACATTGATTGGATGTTATCTACACATTCCCTAATCTTTTCTTTGATAAACTAAATACACAGAACTAATTTAGTCCTTCCGTATAACATGTTTTTCAATTCATTAATCATTCTCATGGCTCTTCTCTAAATCTTCTCCCATTTTACAACATTCTTCATTGGATATCAAAAATGATCTCAATAGAGGGGTCACTGCAGAACCCAACAATATAGTCATTTAATCTCTCTAAAACTTCTCATATCCTCTTGTGAATTCATGTAGTGGTCTCATTAACCTTTTTGCCACAATGTTATCTTCAGCAGCTCATTTTCATCAGATTAACCCCCATGACCTATAAGTCCTTTTCATGCTTCCTGCTCCCAAGAACACATTTCCAATCCTGTATGTATAACTGACTTTTTTTTTTTTTTTCCTGCCACTGTGACTGCATATTTGATGATACTGGAAAATAAGTTGTCTGTGCCACCATCCCAACAATCAAGGGGCCTATATTTTCTATTTTCTTATTTATTTATATCTTCATGTATCTTCTTCTCAATCACCAGTACAATTCTGTGTTTTCTAGAGCATAATACATGAATACATTTATAGTGAATAGTGGATCCTACTGGGGCTTCTCAAAGAATATAGTTGCTTTCTGATAATTCCCATTTCCAACAATATTTCAAAGCCTGGAAAATACTTTTTTTTTTTTTTAAAATCCATTGAATGATTTTGCACCATTCTTCCAACCTCTACAAATATATTTCTGTAACAAATCAAATACCTTGGAAATGTATAACTATATTAGAATCATAGAACCATGGAATCATAGAACATCCTGAGTTGGAAGGGACCCATAAGGATCATCAAGTCCAACTCCTGGCACCACACAGGTCTATCCAGAATTTTAGACCATGTGACTTAGTGCACAGTCCAAATGCTTCTTAAATTCAGACAGGCTTGGTGCAGTGACTACTTCACTGGGGAGCCTGTTCCAGTGTGTGACCACCCTCTCGGTGAAGAACCTCTTCCTGCCTCAGCTTGACACCATTCCCTCAGGTCCTATCACTGGTGACTAAAGAGAATGGTCCACTCCCCCTCACGAGGAAGTTGTAGACTGCGATGAGGTCTCCCCTCAGCTTCCTCTTCTCTAGGCTGAACTGGCCAAGTGACCTCAGCTGCTCCTCATATTCATATGTCTTCCCCTCTAGGCCCTTCACCATCTTCGTCACCCTCCTCTGGACAGTCTCCAACAGTTGAATGTCATTTTTGTACTGTGGTGCCCAGAACTGCACACAGTACTCGAGGTGAGGCCGCACCAGCGCAGAGCAGAGCAGGAAAATCGCTCCTCTTGACCAACTAGCAACGCCATGGTTGATGCACCCCAGGATATGGTTGGCCCTCCTGGCCACCAGGGCACACTGCTGGCTCATATTCAACTTGCTGTCAACCACAAGCCCCAGATCCCTCTCTGTGGGGCTGTACTCCAGCGTCTCATCGCCCTGCCTGTATGTATAGCCAGGGTTGCCCCATCCCAGGTGCAGGACCCAGCACTTGCTCTTGTTAAACTTTATGTGGTTGGAGATCACCCAGCTCTCCAATCTGTCCAGATCTCTCTGCAAGGCCTTTCCACCCTCAGCCGAGTCTACAACTCCTCTAAGTTTGGTGCCATCAGCAAATTTGCTCGAAACACCTTCTAGTCCTACATCCAAATCGTTTATAAAAACATTGAAGAGGACTGGCCCTAAAGCAGAGCCTTGAGGGACCCCACTAGTGACCATCTGGGGCCTCATGTGGCCCCATTTACCACAGCCCTTTGAGCCCTACCCATCAGCCAATTGCTCACCCATCGCATAATGTTTTTGTTTAGTTGTATGCTGGACATTTTGTCCAGTAGGATCCTATGGGAAACTGTGTCAAAAGCTTTGCTGAAGTCCAAAAAGATCACATCAGCTGGTTTCCCTTGATCGACTAGATGGGTGATCTTATCATAAAAGGAAATCAAATTTGTTAGGCATGACCTACCCCTTATTAACCCATGTTGGCTGGGACCAATGACTGCATTGTCCCCCAGGTGCTCTTCAATAACTTCAAGGATTATCTTCTCCATAATTTTACCAGGCACTGATATGAGACTTACAGGCCTATAATTTCTAGGGTCTTCTTTCTTGCCCTTCTTGAAAATTGGCACAACGTTTGCCAGCTTCCAGTCTACTGGGACCTCTCCAGATTCCCAAGATCGTTGAAAAATAATTGAGAGGTCCCGCAATGACGTCAGCCAGCTCTTTAAGCACCCTGGGATGAATCCCATCCAGACCCATGGACTTGTATGGATCCAGGTGGAGCAGCAAATTCCGCACACATTCAGAGTTGGTTGGGATATATGGAAATACCATTTCCATTGCCATGGTCCCTCAGCTCAGGGCACCCTGGGTGCAAAGCCCATCATCAATGTTGAAGACAGAGGCAAAGAAGGCATTAAACATCTCTGCTATGCCTATGTCCTTGTCTGTGAGGTGACCTTCCCCAACAAGTAGCGGACCTATGTTTTCTTTGGTTCTCCTTTTTCTTTTCACATATCTAAAAAACAAACATTTTATTGTCTCCCACAGACTTGGCCAGCTTCAACTCAAGTTGGGCTTTGGGCACACAAATTTTCTCCCTGCAAAAGCGAACAATGTCCCTGTATTCATTCATTCCACGTCGCCTGACCCTCCTTCCAGGAGTTGTACATTTTCTTTTTTCGCTGAAGTTCCAGTAGAAGATCCCTGGTCAGCCAGGTCAGCCTTCTGCCCCACCTGCTTGACTTCCAATATTTTGGAATTGCCTGATCTTGTGTTTTTAGTAGGCAGTGCTTAAAGACTGACCAGCACTGATGGATCCCAATGCCTTCAAAAGCAGTTTCCCAGGAGACCTTGCTGACTAGTTCCCTGAGCAGCCTGAAGTCTGCTTTCCCCATATCCAGGGCTGAAGTTTGGGTGGCAGTTTTCCTTCTGTCACCACAAATTTTAAACTCAACCACTAAATAAAAAGATGTCTCAATCAAACTTGCAATCTCATAAAAAGTATCAAGCTAGATTAACAAATCCTATTTAACATAAACCAGTGTTCATTGACATTAATTAAAGTAACCTCCTTTAACTCTTTATTAATTGAGCTGCATCAACTATTTCACTATTGTTCCTGAGATCAATGTTGGGCAAAATAGGCCCATAATTATCACTGTTGTCCTCTGTACCTTTCAGAAATATTGATGCATTTATTTTCTTCCAAGCCTCTTTTGTTTTTTCAAACTAAGGTTTCCAAGGCCAGTGGAAAGCAAGCAGAAGAAGTCCAGCGAGGGATCCAGACAGCTCTTTCAAAAATCTGTTGTGGCAATGGTTAAAACAAGCTGAATAAAAAGTGTGTAACTTCTGTTTTGTATAAATCTGCTTCCTGTTGAAAAAAAAAAAAAAAAAAGAAATGTTGGTACAGAATGATATGATATTAATATAATATGGTACAAATGAGCCATTCCGTTTTTTCCCCAGATACAGTAGAAATATTTATATAACTCATCATAACCAACGGTTTGCATTCAGTCAGTATTATGTGTGAAGGAATAAAGAGGAGCATATTGTCTTAATTTGTGTGGGAATCTAACAATAAGGGCTGTTTTTCACCTCTTCCTAACACAAACGGAAAGATAAAAGTTTATGACCCTGTGTCTACCTCACATGTCCACATAGCAGTATATTTTCCATTAATGTCAACAAGGATTACAAAAACACATGTGGGGGTGACTATATCAGTAAACAGCAAAATTGTTTCTATGCATAAATTTCAGAACACAGGTGACTCAGCTTGCATTAGTTACCCAACCTGCAACCCACAACACTCACACTCATTTAACCAAAAGAAATAGAAAACTATCAGCTGGCACAAATCCTTCTCCATTAGGGCTGGAGCTAGTCTATCTATTCTCGCTTACTGCTTCCGAGTCACTATCAGATTCTGTTACTGTGGAAGAATTTTAATGACTGTTTATTTGCTGCTGGGTTGCAGACACCACTGGTAGCATTACGTTCTGCAAGTTTTCTAATTGCTGAAAGTTGTAGGTGCTTGTATGTTGATTAGTAGAACTGAATTGACAGCTAGAAATATGTTGCAACTACTAATATATGTTCTCGCTAGGTTTACTAAACCCAAATGTGTCTTCGCCTTCCTGATTCCCTTAATACAGTGCTTATAAACATGGGGATGAGCACTGCCACGTTGTCCGACACCACTATGTAGCTGTTCCTCTTAGACCGTGGCTAAGAGGGACAGCTTCATTCTTGGGAAGACTGTCTCAGCTGCCCAGTCTACAGAAAGGATATAAAACTATTTCTCTCTTGGCTACCAACACTTTCATTTCAGCTCAAGATGCAGGGACTTCTAGTTTAAAGTTTTAGCCCAAAATGTTCTTGGGCTAAATCTCAAATGACAACTAAAATGGCAGCTGTCACCCTGTTACCATGACAGCAGAGTCTGAGGCAGTGATTCCTGTGCTAACGACGGGGGAGCAAAGCATGATTAAGCCACTTGGAGCTTTTGCTTACACCAAGCCATCCTTTGTAGAATTATGGACCACAGCTGTCTGCCACCAGCACTGCCTCCAAGTGCGGAGGCTGCCCAGCATACCTCCCCATCATGGGTGATTTATACCCTGAGGAAGGGCTCAGTTCTATTCCTTCTGTTGTGCATAATATATCTCAATAAAGTAAGGGGTGATACCTGAGAACTAAGGAATTAAGACATGTACACCTTGGCATAAAATATGCAGCATGTTCCAGGGCTTTCCTGCCTTTTCTAACAAATACAGAGAAACTGAGTTGGTCTGCAAGGAAAATCTCTGACTCCATAGAATTGGGCCAAAAAGCAATTTAGGTTTAAAGGTAGCTTCCTTCTACTGCTATGAGCGGGCCCTGTAAATTCATCGCAGTTTTGCAAATGGACTCATCCCATTCAGACCACATTGGAAACCACTCATCACCATGCTTTATAAGGCCTGAAACAGTCCTTATAGCAGTAGAACATGGGGAGAAAGCAGATTATTCATTTTTTTTATTATTTTTTATTTTTTAGCTATGCTCCCATAGCTGAAGCAAAACTATACAGAAAACTGTCCTGCAAGTCTAACTTGCTCTTCAAACCTCCAAAGATAATGATATTGGACACATTGTCCTAACATAATGCCATATGCAAATTCACAAATATGTCAAATTACAATCTGAAGCAGTAATTTTTTCCTATGTTGATGAGATAAGGATTCCAGTTCAAATACAATCAGAAAAAATAAACATAATTCAATATAACCTTGAAAGCTGACACCAAGTAGTTATGTGGGAAATTGAAATAAATTATGTGAAAAATGAAAGAAGAAATTCAGCAGAAAAAGTCCATACAGATATCCTATATTTCCGTCATAGAAATCTAGACTTGTTTAAGTCATTTGCCAAGGACTAACTCTCAGCTATTGTCCCCATTTCAGAGATCAGAAAATTGCTGCAGAGCAGTTAAGTTACTTGCACTAAACTATAGAGGAAAAAAATTCTAGCAATGTTTTTCAGGTTCCTATTCCTGCCCTTCAGCAAAATCTTCCTAAGCTATTTGACCTTAAGTATAAAAAGTATTACATCATCTTTATACACAGTACCTTATTCCTAGCATTTGGAGTAAAAACTATATATTTATGGTTATTTTATATCTGCAATATAAATGATATTTATATTATGTCTTCAATGATATACACAATGAACAAAAATGATGATTATGTATGGCTGTTTAATAAAGGTATGTAAGTTATAAATGAAAGCCACACTACAGGAACATCTTGAATATTTTTAAAAACATGTGAACTGAAAGAAGGAAACACTATGCAGTTCCTTTCTGCTTTGTATTTCTATTCATCTGTTCAGTCAATCCTATTTCCACTTCTTTATTTTAGGGACAGAATGACCTAGATTGAATTAATCAGAAATCACACACACAAAAAAAACAATGAAGAATTGAGCTCATGATCCCAAAAGGAAATCCATGCCTATCATCCCTCCTTTACAGATATTGCAGAAACTAGTTTAGCCGATTCCTCGATTCCTACTGTCATGTCAGAGTGGTCTCTTCTGAAACATAGATAGGGAACTACACAAAAGGTAAGTTAACCATCTTGTAATGATACAATATCATGTTCAAAATAAACACCAAATACTTAAATACTCAATCTTCCACAGTGAGGCTGGACCAGTTGCATGTCAGATACATCAGTGGGTGAGATGAGATAGGCAGGAACTTGTAAGCAGGTATTGTGCAAACTGAGAATGGGGCAAGATGGAGATTGAGCACAATACAAGCAGACTTTTCAACACTATCAAGAACCTCACCCTAGATCCCTTCTCCTCATTACAGTGGCATTGGGGGAGCAGATGACAAAGTGATAATGGAATAAGGAGGCATATCACAAACCTCAGGAAGCTGGGGCAGGAATCTGCAGGATGATGTGATTGCTGATATGAAACACCAAGACGTGCCAGACTTTATCAAGTGAAGAGTGATCATTCAAATTGGCATAAAAGGAAACTGTCCTTTATTTTAATTTTTTCATGGACCCACCACACATCCCTCTCCCTGATACATAGAATGACACCCACACATACACACACAAAGTCATATTATAATGCAGCCAGGCTGAACGGAGACTTGCATGGAGTACAGTGGGTACATCAAATTTGAGTCAAGTGCAAGAAAAGAAAGAAAAGGAGAATGAAAATTCTACAAATTAAAAGAAATTCATGGTAAGAAAAAAAAAAAAAGCACCTGAAGGAAATTCAAGCAATATAGCAATATCAAACATTTAAAGGTTACTAACATGTCACTGAATGCTTTGACCAACATATAGTATGATTAGTTTTCTTGGTATCAACAATAAATCAGATATAAGATAGTGATTCACATTTCTTTATGAATTGGATGGATGGCAATAGAATGAGTTCTGGGAATAAACAAGTCTGCAAAATGGGCAAACTGAGGCAATAAGTCAGGAAGGTTTGACTACACTGGTGATACAAAATGGATTTAGCCCTGTAAAACAATCTTGGGCTTCTGCTGTGTCACCACATTGGTTACATGTCATTATATCAAGCTGTCTTAAACTGACACCATGCCAAAATCCTACTTCAAAAGTCATATTGTAGAAGTCATTTTAAAACTTGCTAGAGAAAAACCTTGTTCTAGCCTAGAAAGATATTTAGGAAGGCTGAAGAAGTGGGCTGTAGCCAGTTTCTGGCTGCTAGTAACTTCCTATCTTGTACAGACAGATTATTTTTCATACACCCATGAATAATCCCTACATAATTCAGATTTCCAACAAAAAGCTAGTAAAAACAGTGGTGTGTCAAGCACAATGCTGTGCATAAAATGAAACATTTTGAGAATTAGAATGCAAATTGTGATTAACTTTTGTAAAAGATGGAGCTAATGTAATACAGTCTTAAATGTAATGATGTAACTGGAATGAAACCTGGCCATTTATTCAAGGTGACGTCCTCTTTGCCAATAAATGTAATAGAGCCTTTCCAAGCACCAAGTCCTCAATGCCTGTTTGCATTGGTATCATCATTACACGTGGTTGCCATGTTGGGTTTCATCTAGCACAGGTATCGAGTAAGAGAAGGGAAATGCTGTTCCTCGAAGTGTCTTTCTATATTCTGTTGAGTATAGAGGAACATTTGAAGAACATACTTAGACTAGATAATGATTTTTTTGCTGATCAAAATGAGTGTGATTAATCTTAGGTGTCTGAGTGTGATGAATAGGTGTCTGGCCCAAGCTAGAATTTTTCTTCTTTCTGAGGTAAAAAACAAGCTTAAATATGAACAGTGCTTTCTTCCTCTTCCCTTATTCTACCACTATACAAAGAGAGGATTATCAAAACATTTCATTGGTTCCTGAGTACAAGAGGACTCAAGGTGCGCAGGCAGCCAAGAGTAGAATGCCGTTTTTTTTTTCAGTCTTCACTTGATACAGTGGCTGTGATTAGATGTCTAACACAATTAGCATCAACGACAAAAGGGTAAGAACCTGGAATGGAAAAGGAAAAGTACAGGTTTAATTCCACTTTGAGAACCTGGATGTTTTTAAACTGGCTGGTCCTGATGAAATTCACCTCAAAGTACTTAGAGAACTGGCTGAAGTGATCTCAGAGCCCTTAGCAATTACTTTGAGAACTGAATGAGGGCAGGTGAAGTTTCAGACAACAGAAAAAGGTGGTCATAGTCATTATCTTTAAAAAAGTGAAAACAAGTGTAGATCAGTCAATCTAATTTAAATTACCAAAAAAAATACTGGCTCAAATATTCAAACATCTGAATGGTAACAAGGGAATAAAAATCAGCCAACATGGATTTGTCAAGAACAAATCACATCAAAGCAACCCAGTTTTCTCCTAGGACATGATGACAGGCCTTTGTAGTGTATTGAAAAGAAAAATATCTTGACTTTGGTAAAGCTTTTGACAATGTCTTTTATGACATTTTTCTATGAAATCCAGTTTCTTCTGAAACTACCATAAGGTAGGGACACAACTGATTGAGATGCTATGCATAAAGAGGAACTGTTAAGCTGGAAGGATGTATCTGTGAGGTCCACTGGGGACTAATTTGAAGTCTACGTCTATGGACCAAATTCAGTACTAAACTGCATGATGAAGTATAGAATATACTTGCTACTATATTCAAAGTTGGGAGACACTGAAAAAGCATTCGGATGACAAGGCTGGAATTCAAACTGATTATTTCAAAAGGGATAAATGGTCTGAAGAGACTGGGATGCAATTTAATAAGGGCAAAAAAATAAAAACTTCTCCACTTAAGTAACCGTCTCCACAGTTATAGGATTAGGAATAACAGTTCTGCTGAAAAAGGGTCCATGGGCTACAGTGAATTACAAATTGAGCATGAGTCAGCAAAGAGAATCACATAGAAGACATTGGAGATAAACTTTCTCTTTCACTCATCTCAAGTGCTTTGTCTAGATTTCAAATATCATCAAGAAAGATGCTGACCAACTAAAGAGACAAGAATAATCAGAAGGTTTTAAACCATGACCTTTGAGGACAAATCAAAATAAGTGGGATTGTTTAGTTAGGTAAGTGGCATTTGAAGAGCATTTTGATGGTCTTCAAATAGTGAAAAGGTTACTGCATTACAGGACAGGAGCAAATTCTGCTCCTTAACAAATAGAAAAGGAACAAATTAACCTTGTCTAAAATGCAGTAATGGAGAAAGAATGGTAAATGTTGTTAAATACTTGAATAAATTGTTTAGAGAAAAGATGGACTTTTCTAAAGTGGAGATTTTTAAGACTCAGTAAGATTTAAGATTTTTAAGACTCTGTCACAGATGGTTTAAGCAGAGTTGACCATGCCTTGGGGCAAGAGAATGTACTGGATAACCTTTCAAGATCTTTTCCAGAGATGTGATTTTTCTGTGATTTGTTATGTTTGACTCCTATGATAACACAAACACACAGGACATGAGAAGGGAATTTTTCCAGTAATTTATATGGAAGATCAAGTTTACTTATATGAATGTGCTACCTCTGAAAAATAGTTCTTGATGCAACTGCCTCTACCACTTTGTCACACTCTGTATTTTAAAATATCTCCAAAACAGACTCTGTTGAAGTCAAGAAAGAGGGCACTGGAGTTCCTAGATGAAGTGACAAAACTTGCCATAGGCACATGTAAAAGAGAGAACAGCACCATGGAAGACCCAAAAGAGTGCTCTAAATTGCCTTAATGGGTTGAGGAAGAAATGTATCTCAAATAAGATTTGTTGCATGTATGTATGTGCCAGTAGCTTTCAGTATCTCAGAAAGAGAGGGAGGAGGAAGTAACAGCTCCAGTTGCTCTTAACTCGCTAGGTCTCTGACCTTTCAGCATTGGTGGAAACTGAAGTGAAAATGTAACACTAAGGAGGAAAAAATCATGCAAATAATAACCTTTAAAACCACCAAGTCTTTTCTTTTTTTCCTTTTTTTTTTTTTTTTTTTTCTTTTAGGGAGAGAAATCTGATGATCTAATTATGCAAGTCATTAGGAAAACAATGCTGAAATTTTGTGGCTAATGGGACTTTAAGTTATATTAACAATGAAAACCAATTATACTTTCAAAACTTTTTTTTCTCTATCTGCAATTGCATTATTTTAATGAAATGGCATGTTAAACTTCAAGTAGCCAAATGAATGTTAATTATGGAAACAGTTGAGTTAACAAGAGAACCCCTCTCTTTCCATGACCCCATAATTTCACAAGTCTGAACAGAAGCATAAAGTCATTCATTTTTGCTTCTAAATTGTTTGATGTTGTAAATATAGCAGTCTTCAAACTCTTCAGAAATCCTGCTGTATAATAAAATTTATATTAATTTTCTTAAGAAGTACTGAGGAACTAGAGCTGAGGCACAGGATGAAAGCAATTCCAAAACTTGGGAATATTTAGATAATGACCCAATTCTTCCAGGTCAGAAACAATTCTAGTTTAACACGTTAAAACTTTTCTGCTTTAATTGATTTTCCACTATCTATTTATCTTTATAATTGGATACTAAGGTGCCAGGTAAAAAATCTGTGAAATTCAACCAGTTCATGTAAGCAATTTCAGTAAGTGAGAGGGCTGATGGGAAATTTTACAAGGTTACTGAATAATTAATAGAAGTCACAAAATAAAAACAAGTTTTTGACAGCTGCTAGTGTCATCAAGCTGACTGCAGAATAAACCTGTGATTCCCTAAAAAGATTTTCCTTGGTGCAATAATCCATTTGAGGCTTTGTGGAGCTGAATGTACAGATAATTAAAAAATCATAGTACAGTAGAAGTGTGTGGGTTGGAGGAAACCTCAAGAGATGATCTGGTCTAGCCTTAGTCTGGATTATCCAGGTCTCTGTCAACCCAGCTCTTGAATATTTCCATCAAGAGGGATTTCACTACTTCTCTGGGCAACCCACCCCAGTATTAAATTGTTCCCATGATGAAGAATTTATCTCTTTATAGGATTTTTTCTAAAGCAGCTTGTGCCTCTTCCTTCTTGTGCTTTTACCACACATCCTTGTGAAGAGCGTGCCTTCATCTTCTCCATAGTTACATTTAAGGTATTGGCAGACTGTGAGTAAATCTCCCTGGAGCCTTCTCTTCTCTTGGCCAGACAAACCCTATTCCTTCAGCTTTTCTTCATATGTCAAACTCATCAGCCCTCTAATTCTCTTGCTGATCTCCTGATCTCCTTTTTTTTTTTTTCTTTTGCTTTTTTTGGTGTCTCTTTTGAACTGGGGAGATCCATGATGGCTAAGGCATGGCCTAGCAAGTGCCAAGAGGAACAACCACCTCCCTTGATTTTCAGGCTATCCTCTGGTTATACAGCTCAAAACAGAGTTTACCTTCATTGCTGCACGTGTATGTGTTATAAAAGCATAACAAACTTGCTTTGATCAAGAGCTAAGTGCCTGAATACAATGAGCTGCAGTTATCAAAAGATCTGCATAAACAAGAGCTGAGTGTGGTGAGGCTTGATAGGGGCATGGATCAGCAAACGGCAGCACAATACCTGAAACCACTGGAAAGGTATACCATGATATCATCCTGGACTGGTTTTATTGGTAGTCTGTGCCAACATCTGGACATAGACCCTGGCCCAGAACCTGGAGAAACATCAGCTGCCCTCAGCCTGTCCTGCTGCTTCTGCCCCAGGTGCTGGTCTTCCACGTATCTACAGAGAGCCTGTCAGGAGGGAGATGGGTTTAAGTGGTCTGACTGCTCTTTTCTTAACCTAACAATTTGCAAGAATCTAAAAACCTTGCCAATTTGCCTTCAGCAGTTGTATGACATATGAGTGAAAGAAGAGGTGTAGGCTTCCCTTCAATGCAATTTAAATTCATTTCTTCTTGCCAAACAAAAACTTCCCTCTTAACACTGTGCAAAGGACTGCAACAGTATCAGATAGCTTATAGTCTACTGTTTGGCATGTAATTTTGGCTGTGAAATCAGTCATTTGGCTTCACAAATATTTTTAGGGCTAAATTTATTTGGAGGGAAAATAGGAGTGAACATAAGATACATAACATAAGAGTATCACAGAGTATCCACGCATTAGAAAAAAATCGTTTCCATCTTGGTCACAAAACTATTCTATGAATGTGGACAAATTATTCACATTTTTGTGTAGCTGTTCTCCTCATCGCTCTTGAGCTGTTTATTCATACTGAAGTGCTTTGGAGCTGGCATTATCTTTGAACAAAAACAAGAGATAGTACAGATGCAATGATCGTCACTTGGTTCTGAAGTACAAATGACAAAGCTTAACTGGACCCAGACACCCCACAGAGGTCAGAAAATCTTCCTTAATTTTTAAGAAAAATATACAGAGAAACAAGTATTCTATCAACACATTAATACTGAAAAATATATAGGCTCATAGATAATTCCTTGGGAAAGTGACCTCCACAGGTCACCTGGTGCAACCCTCCCTCCCTTTCACCCTCCTTCCTTATTGCACCATTTGTGGCTGACTGCTCTCCTGCATTAAAATACAGGTTTCTTACGGCACTAATTAATTTTTGCTCTTGTTCTGAAAGTTGTATCACATCAGAGACTTAGAAAATCTAAAAAGCAAATGAAAACTTATTAGATCCCTGTGCCCAAGCCTTCTTGCAATGTGCTTCTTCCAGTAGCTGTAAGAGGCTTGCTTTTGGTTCGCTTTCCACATGAGAAAAGGCAATTCTGAAAGTGGCTGGAGAGAATCCCATTTGCAGAGCCAGATTTTGAGACACCTAGTAGGTCATATGCAATTTAGATGTTCCTACTAATTAATCTAACTCCAAAATTTATCATAAACATTTTGCTTGGCATACTGGATATTGCTGTCCCCTTGTGCAGATGACACCTCATTTCTGATATGAGAAAGCGTCAGCCAAGACAACACATAAAAAGTGAGGCTTGCTGAAAGTGGAGGGATTTACTAAAATGATAAGGATTTGCCACCTGCAACAACCCAAGGGAAGACCACGATGCAAAACAAACTGAACTATACGTGACAGATATTAGTCATGTCTTGCAATGCTCAGCTGGAGGAAGGTGGTCAGATGTTACGGTGATCAGGACAGGATCTGAAGCAGTATTGAGAGGAACAGGAACAAAGTCTCAGAGAACCCACTAAACAACTCACTTGAAATAATAAGAATAAAAGCCAGAGACTGACCGAACAGCCCCGATTAAAAGGGCCACATCTTTGGTGTCTGTGCTTAGGAAGGCTTTGCTGTACTGATGTATTAAATCTAGATTTTCTAGTCAGATTTTTCTGAAGGTGGGGTTTCCTGGTGTACTAGGAAATGAGATGTGTGTCTCCAACAATGTCTGCAATTCATCACAAAGAAATGTCTTGATATTGATATGTTTTTTACACATATATTTCTCATTGGATGCAGCACATCAGGGATCCTCACTTCTGCCATACTCTACTAACCTGCCATTTCTTATTCGTGGCCAAATAAAATACATATTAAAGTAGTTTGTTTTTCTCATTCAAATACACCTCTAAATCATCCTTATCATTTGTTTTACATATACAAAGACTTATTTCTTCATTCTGGCTTAGAAGATTGACCTCACTTTCATAGCAAGATCTATTTAAAATTCATCCATTTTGATGGAAAAAAAAAAAAAGTGACAGCTGCTTTTAATATTTTTTTTAAGAACATCTATAACAACAGCCAGAGAGTCAGGGTAATTTTGCTAGCCAAGAGCAGTAGATAGGGTTGCTTCTTTCAGTCTCATCAGTTTCATCTTTGATTTTAATAAGATATTTTGAAATGGTTGATTTCCCCTGGAGAGCTTGCAGTAATTCAACCTGGTCTAATGAAGTCCTAGCTGTCCTCAATTTCCATTGAAAACAAAAGAATGCAAGCATCTCCTAAAAGCTTCCAGTGCTCAGGACTCTAAATTGATATTTTTGTGTCATGCATTTACTGAGATCCAAACCCTAGGCTCCTTGCACAAGAAGATAGTCCAGGAGAAGAGTAACATAAGCAAGGTATTCAAGATCTGAGATGAAAACAGTATTGCATTCCTCCAACAGCGAAGGCAACTTAAATTTCCATTGTATGCTTAAAAGCCAAATTAATTAACTACTGCCTTATTTTTTATTTTTTATTTTTTGGACCCTTAAAAACCTCACTAAGAAATGTTAAAAGAACCAACCAAACAGAAAAAAAAAGCCCAGAATTTCTAAATCTGCCAGCGGTCTTACATCAAGCAGCATGACAGAATAGAAGTTCAGTGCTACTGACATCAGCTCAGGTGCTACCAATTTGTGATAATTTAACTTTACAGTAAATTTAAGCCCCACTGCCCAGACAGTGGCAGAATTAGCCCTTAAAAGAACTGTGTGTGACTGGGTGGGAGAGAAAGGAAAACATCTCCTGGCAATAAACACTGATCATGTTGAATCCTCAAGGGGAGAAACAGTACCATGGGACCGAATTGTCTACCAGCTAGTTTCCGTGTTTTTTGCCAGCCCTTACCCTGCTGTACACATGAAAGATAGAAGCTTTGCCCCAAAAGAGCAAAATTTAACAAAGAGGATAAAATTATTTATTTTTTCATTGATAACAACATCCTGCCTATAGACTCAAGAGGGCTGTAGCTGTTTTTTTTCAGCACATCTGTAGACCAGCAATAGCTGTGTTTCCACATTTAGCAACACCACTAATAATGGTGTTTTAGTCAAATAATGTTTTTTTTATTAACAAGTAACGGTTCCCTGAACTGGCATTGCAGAGGGCACACTGCAGAGACAGGCATGAGCCAGAAAAGAAAGGATAAGGAGTGGCTACCCTGGCATTGTCAATGGAGAAACATAGGATGCTAAGAGATGGCAAGGGTGCCAGAACAGCCGCAGTCTGCATCCCACCTTCCAGCTTGAGGTGTTTCTGTGCTACAGAGCAGTAACAAAAATGCCATCTGGAGCACAATAAAGGGATGCATAGGCAATGTTGTGACATAAGTAATGACTGATTGCACTATTATTTTTTCTTCTGCACTTTGTTTTAACTCCTTTCTGAAGATCAAGATCTGAGCTGTGTTTTCATAAAATGTTTTTAAACTCAGACCATGCATGTAAAAACTCATAGGCAGCTATCAGTTAAGTCCATTAAACTTTCAAAGGAAGTGGCTTATAGTCTGAAACTAATTTCTATTCCCAAACCAAAACAGTACATACAGCATTCAGAATAATACTATTAGCAGACAAATTTAAAGATGCTGTTCAAGCAACATTACAGCTTTATTGCTACTGCATAGCTACCTTCAAATTTAGGACTTTAATGCAATCATTGCAGTTTAGAGCACCTCTTCCCTCACCTCTGCTGTTTCTCATCTGAGCAGCACCTCAGCTCAACGCTGAAAGCTTGGCAGTTAATTTACAGAAAGCTTTCTGTGACCTGCATGGGTGCTGCAGCCTCCACAGAAGACAACAGACAGCACGCCCATCTGTCTGTCCTGCAGGAAGGAATCTGTCACGTAAGGCTACAGGACCATCTCCCCCTAACTCCTATATTTGACCTCTCTATAAAGCCTGGTCAATGACCAGTATTTCATGGTACTGACAGCAGAGAAAGCTACTATAGCAGCAGGCACAGTTACATATCTCAGCCTTGGGGTCAGTGGGTGTTCAGGTGTGATAGGTGGTGATGGCTCTGTCCTTCTTCTCAGGAGATCCTTCTTCCTCTAATCTAATGGAGCCAGAGCTTGATCTTGTTAGGGGAACTAGTTCCTGTCCCTGGAGAACTTTACTGGGCTGTGTAGATTTACCATAAAGTGACATGAAGATCTCATTTCCTCTTCTACCAGTGTGGCAGAGGCTGCTGTTAGGGACTCAGCTCATCTGCAGTCACTTCTCCCAGGGCTGGCGCAGAGAGATTGTGTCAGTAGCTTGAACTCCCCAGGGAGACATAGAAAGCAGAACATAGAGGAGGCACAGAGGATTCGCACAGCAGAAAGTAGGTCCTGCTTCTGTAGGATGGGAGATATCGGTGTATAGCATCAGAACATGAACAGTGTTTGACATTAGCCCTGTCAGAGTTCAGCATGGCTTTTATATGGTTCTATATACTCGACCTCACCTCGAGTACTGTGTGCAGTTCTGGGCACCACAGTATAAAAAGGACGTGAAACTGTTGGAGAGTGTCCAGAGGAGGGCTACGAAGATGGTGAAAGGCCTGGAGGGGAAGACGTACGAGGAACGGCTGAGGGCACTGGGCCTGTTCAGCCTGGAGAAGAGGAGGCTGAGGGGAGACCTCATCGCAGTCTACAACTTCCTCGTAAGAGGGTGTCGAGAGGCACGAGACCTTTTCTCCATTAACACCAGCGACAGGACCCGCGGGAACGGGGTTAAGCTGAGGCAGGGGAAGTTTAGGCTTGACATCAGGAGGGGGTTCTTCACTGAGAGAGTGGTTGCACACTGGAACAGACTCCCCAGGGAAGTGGTCACTGCACCGAGCCTGACTGAGTTTAAGAAGCGATTGGACTGTGCACTTAGTCACATGGTCTGAACTTCTGGGTAGACCTGTGCGGTGTCAAGAGTTGGACTTGATGATCCTTAAGGGTCCCTTCCAACTCAGGATATTCTATGATTCTATGATTCTATGATATCTTGTGTTATTTATGCTTAACAGCAATGATGTTGTGATGATCTGGGTGTACAACTGTGCAAAACCACTCTGTGGGCTACAGTGGGTCACAGTGAAACCAAGTAGGGCTTTACGACAAGCAGACATCACCTCCATTTCCCAATACTTTCAGATCTTTAGACTTAGAAGTGCTCATCTCCTGTGCTAGAAACACAGACTATCCCAGGGAATAACCATCATTTCTTCCTCTCTGCTGTTTTTTCCTGCTCCAGGCTAAAAAAAACAGTCAAATTCACAGAAAAATGTATGTGAGTTTCAGGCACATATTCAATTTGTGGCAAATATATTATATTGCATGCATAAAATGCATCTTTACTACACTTCTCTACATAGGAATCCACAGAAAGGAAAAGAGGAACTTATAATAAACTTATAGGTAAAAGAAGAAGAGTTTTCCTTCTGTTTGTCTATACAGAAACAAAGAACTAAATGTCTGCATGTAGGAAAGGCTTGTTTCTTTCCCAAGCAGGAAGGAAGTCTGCCTGCAGGTCCACAGGGTTAAAGCAGAACCCTCGTGCCAGGCACAGAGGATGTAAATTTTATATACTGCAGCGCCATCTAGCCCAAAGAAATAAAATACCACGTTGGCCAACAGTTGCTGAAGGACACTTTCTAGTGCTAAATGTTAAGCTCATAAATAATTTCTGGCCCTGGATGAAACTTAGCTTGTGGCTTATTGTATGACATTTAAATCATTTTTATTCTACAGCATAAAGGTAGCCGAGCAATATATAAGCTCCTCCGGGAGTTATCTGCTACAGAAAATAACTGACATATGCTATTTTCATTATTTCTCATCCAAACTGAACCTTGAGATAAATCAAAATAATGAAATAAATGAAAAATCAGGGCGTGTGCATTTTTGTGGATGTTTTGGTGGAAAACTGAGAACTTTAATAACACAAGAAAGGAAAATAAAAATAATTCTAATAATGAAAGAAAGATCTTGCCAGTTTAGCCAGCATGGAATTTTATTAGAAGGGAAAAAAATCTATAGTGTATTACATTATTTCTTTTTATTTCTATAAATGTCAAATGAATTCTTTAGTTATTCCATACAAAGTTCAATTCACTCCCACTAGTTTGAACTTATATAAATTAAATAACTGGTTTGGGATAAAAGAGGGTTTAAAGCCATCAGGGATTTTTTTTTTTTTTTTTAAAAAAAAAAAAAGGAGAGAGAGAGAGAGAGACTAGTTAGTTTCATCATGCTGATGTTCAGTGTAGTGAACTCAAAATGTGATCACAGGAAATGTAAGTTTTCAAAGACAGCATTGCTGATATTGTTCCACTGTTTTTCCTTCAGAGTCCACATTCTGCAATTTTTAAAAGATTTCTAGTTATGTTCATAGCAAGGAGGAATTAATTTTAATATGAAGTAAGGGCACCTCTACCTTTGAAATTGATTACAGAATAAGTCATTCTCTCTACTCTTTATGTAAGGAACCTACATAAGTACTTTAGATTCCCCTGTATACACCTCAGTTTTACTAGGACAGATCTGTTTCTTATAGAATATACGTGAGTCCCAAGATTAGCTGAGGTATTTAATTTTTTCATTTCTATGAGAACAAAATTTTCATAATTACAATTTTTTAGCTTCAGGCATGTCTTACCACACAAAGGATAACCTAAATCTGAACACTAGGTGCATATCTCTCCATAGCAGTATTATTCAGCTGGCCCTGAGAAAGCCAGCTCAGGAGTCAGTAACCAAATAGATCCACTAAGAGAGTCTAATACAGCTGGTTATTCAGCTAATTACACAGCAAAATCAGAGCTTGTATATCACCACAAAACACTGCACTGTGACATACATACTCAAACCCTTAAGTTACTGGATAAAACCTTCTCCTTCAAGAAAAAATACCTGTGTTTGCTGCTGAATGAGAAGCTGGATGTAACCACTCCCCCATAGATTTTAAATTGCGTATTTGTATATATATATATTATAATAATACTAAGAATATACTGACACACAAGTGACCCCATAAATTTTAAAAAGATCCATTGGAGGGGGGAAGAAATGTTGTGAAGACTTGCAGCCACAAAGAAAACCAAATATGCATCAGCAGAAGAGTTGAGATTTCCTTGATGGCCAAAATACTGATAAGCTGTGGTGGTTTGACCGTATTAGGCAACTGAACACCACAACCGCTCTCTCACTCCCCCTCCTCAGATGAGGAGGGGAAGAAGTAAAGGGAAAAAAACAACTCACGGGTTGAGATAAGGATAATTTTAATAAAGAGAGAAATATATTATCAAGGAAATATTATATTAATTAAACAATTATTAACAATATTATTATTATTAACAATATTATTATTAATTAAACAATTCAACTAAAGGGAGGAAAGGGAAAAGGGGAAGAGGAAGGGGGAAAGGGAATAACAAAACAAGTAAAGGCTATGTGGAAATGCAGAGGGGAAAAAAAAAAATTACTCTCTACTTCCCACAAATAAGCGATGCTTGACCACGTCCTTGAAGCAGGGCCTCAATGCACGTAGCCGGTGTTCGGAGAGGAGGACAGACGTTTTCGCAACGAGAGCCCACCCCCCCCCTCTTCCTCCTTTTCCCACCTTTTATTGCTGAGTGTGACATCATATGGTATGGAATATCCCTTTGGTTGGTTTGGGTCAGCTGCCCTGGTGATGTTTCTCACTTTTTGCCCACCCCCTAGGAGGGCTAGAGAAAGTCCTGATGCTGTGCCAGCACTGCTCAGCAGCAGACACAACACCAATGTGATACCACTGCTGTTTTAGCTACAAGTGCAGAGCATAGCACTGTATGGGCTGCTGCAGGGAAAGTTACCATCCCAGCTAGACCCAGTACATAAGCACATATGGGTAAGTAAGTACATGCAAAGAAGCCCACGCCGATCGGCGGCTGTGCTCACCCACAAGAGCTGGTGCTCACCCACAAGTGGAACTTCCCTGGGCATGAATTCTGAACCAGGAACCACTGTGGAGCAACAGTGATGTGATGTTTCACAACTACCCAAATTTGATTGTAAGGTTTTCTTTTTCAGCCAGTGCAGGTACTCTCCTATTTAAGGGTCTTCATCACATATATCTAGCAATCAGCAGGTTATTTCTCCTGTCTTGTGATACCATCCTCACTAAATAATTTCAGCTAATTAAAAAACGACTAAATTTATCAACAAGCAACCAATTTTTCTTGATGGTTAGCTTCTCTCTCTTTTGAATTAGAAGCTGCTAAGATTCATGTCTGTGTACACACATATATGTGCATGTGCATATTTGTATTGACTTGCAAAGAAAGTCCACAGTCTAAACAAGTCTTGTAAATCTTTTCATGTAATGTGCCATATTACCGTTCCTTTGCTTCCCTCAAGCAAAAGTATGATTTTCTTGTAAATCATAGTATGTGCACCGGTTAAAAGGTGCAAGTTAATCTTTTTTACTTTTTGTTATTGCTACTCACAATAATATTAAAAAAAAAAAAATGAAAAGGGTCAAAAGGGTCATATGCTTCCATCAAAAGATATGAAGTTTACATACTACGGATTACAAAGTCTTTATATTAACACTTATTAATTAATAGTTCTGCATTTTTACATAATACCACTGTATCATTAAATGTGCATGTAACATTATGTTGGAAAGGAAAGGAAGGAGGAGTTCTATTTTGCATATATTCAATGTCTAATTAGGTTTCATGTTTGCGCTTTTGACCCTGCTTTCAGCTGGGAGCCTGAATTAGTGATTGAATTTCTGTTCGGCTGGTGACCCTACTTGCAGTGTCCCAGCCTGAGCTAGGAGAATCGGTTCTTTGGGAACCCTTGGCTCACAGTACCATGTTCTCCTTGTACTGACTACGACTCCCTGGGAGACTCAGTTAGAGTAGGATCAAGTTAATCTTTCTTGCACCAAACTCACTCTTAAATTTCAGAGGCCTAATGAGGCAGGCCTTCAAAAACAAGTTTCATATCAATGAGAAGAAGTAGATGATCCTAAAGGCTTTCCAGGCATAGAAGTCATCTACGTAATTTGGTACATAAAACAAAACTGGCAGATTCTTCCTCTGGAGTCCTTCAGAAGCATCTGCTTTGTCTGCTGACCACACAGGGAATTCTGATGTTCACCTTGGGAAGCCTTACTGGTGAGACACACAACATGAATTAGCAAGTCAGATGCTTGTGGGTGATGGGCTTGAGCCTAGGTTTGTTCCATCCTATTTTAATTCATATCTCTTATAGGCTACTGGCATACACATTTCACAAATTTTGACATATTTACTCATTGAAAAAACAGGAATAACTAGGTGGAAAAGAGAGACAAGATGAGGCCTGAATTTAAATGACTGTCATGTATAAAAAATCAAACTTACATTCCCAATGGCATCACCTCTGAATTTTGCCCTTAGAATTTACATTTTATCATCCTCATCAAGATCTCCAAAATGCTTCCCTTCCCTTCCCTTCCCTTCCCTTCCCTTCCCTTCCCTTCCCTTCCCTTCCCAAACAACTCTAAGTCTTGCAGCATAAAATATAGTATAGCCACCCAGGCACCAAGCGTAATAAAATCTAGTAACAATAACTCAAATATGTGTCTCCTTGTCTGAGTCACTTTAGAGACATCCAGAAACATAAATATATGTTTTCCCTGAAAGGTAACAGTTTTGTTCCTTTTAATCTGAAATAAAATTCTGTCCCCACCTCCCAGGGAACCAAAGGTGACAATAAGAGCTTGACAATGTTCAGGAGATGTGCTTTTCACATTAACATTGCCAACAGCTGCACCATAAATACTGGGTATACGGAAAGTGCATTCAATCATTATAGGAGGTACAATTTAAAATGTGAAATTCACTCAAATAAATCAGAAGAAAAGAGTAAAGGGATCAAAGTCCCCAAAACCTGAAATGTACCGCTCCTGTGTTCCAGTTTTATTTGCAAGGAATTCTAAAATCTACTGGAACAAAATATTCCCCTTAATGTTCTGTAAACCACTTATGAAATACCAAGCTTTGTTCCGTTCATCTTCCCTTTTCCTGTGCTACCCCCTTGCCAGACGTCAAAGAGCTCATGCCAGATGTCTGCGAATACATGGCTTATGAAGGGCAGGACTGGATGAGCAAAGGAAAATCATGCACAAAAGACAAATATACTACCCTTCCCCAATCTCCTTTACCATCCCCACCACATAGCTAAAGACATTCCACACAGAGCTGTGAGCCAATATGAGCATCTTGTAATTATTTGAGATATTGCACATGCTTCTGGACCTCCTGCTTTCAGCCCTGGAGGTCCCCAGTTCTGTTTCTGAGAATACTTGATATGATGGCATCGATTGCATGCTCTAGGTTTGCTCTGCATGCTGGAGACACTAAAGAAGGGGCTACAGAGATGCTGACAGCAGTCCTTGCCAAAAAAAAAAAAAAAACCTGCCAGTGAAATAATGCTTGTGCCCTGCTGCTATATGCAGAGTGTCCCAAAATCTGGGAAGGGGGGCAGGAACTGTAGCAGTGAGTCAGGTCAATGTTCTTTCTATCCTTACAACCCCAGATATACGGTGAAAGAGTATAAGAAGATCAAGTATAGGATGGAAAAACCTTCCAAAAAAGCCAGCAGTGAAAACAGACTCCTGAGTCAGTCTCTATCCAGGACACACATTTAACAGACCATTGTGAGCATACCTGACATTTCTGAGATAGACCTAGTGACTATTTCAGGAGCAGATGGGAAATGCTGTATTCCTCAGTAGACTGTTAACAAGAAAACAGTCTGAGATAATATAAGAATTATTATTCACTCTGTAAATTTCATAAAAGGAGTCTGATCTGTACCACAGATACTAAAAAATCTTCTATCAATTTATCAGTTCTCCATATAAGACTTTTTGCTTCAGTATCCACAGTCTTGAACGTTTCATACAAGATAATTGAGGTAATTTCCTAATATCTCCTTTTAACAAAATTAGTTCCATTAAAAAGTGAAGATAAAGATGGGGGGAAGAGAGGAAGATTTAGAAACTGCTATAAAACGTAACTGATTGATTGATAGTCTCTTTAATAGACTGATCTAATGTGTCTGTGTCTAATCCTAGACTCATTTGAAACCAAAAAAAAAAAAAAAATGTATTGCCATACGATGGACCATTTTTATAAGCCAGAAACTTCAAGACCAACAACAGTTTTCATAGACACATCTTAAAGGCTGTCCTTATCAATTACTAGCATGGCCAGTTCAAACAAAGAGGATGAGAAACGCATGAAGTATAGAATAAAAACTCCCAACCTCCAGCAGTCACCTAATATCAGGAAAATCTATTCTGGAGTCATTGCTCCATTCTCTCTGTACTTGTGAAAGATAACTTCAAGCTATTTTTAGCTATTTAGCTATTTATTTTTATATTTACAAATCTAGCACCAGTCCTCTTTCTTCAAACCACAGCCCCAGACTTGGAAAAGTCATCCTGACATTTTTCTGGGATCACTATAAAACAAGGCTAAGAATTAAGGCTGGACAAAAACACATTACAGATGGCCTCAGAAAGCAGTCCATGGGGATGTGCATTTGTAAATAAAAGCGGAGTATGAGGAATTTTTAATTTTGAATCTCCCATTCAGTTTTTCCTTTTATTGCAAATAGTGTACTTTGAATCAAAATACACAAACTGCCTCTGTGTCCTGACATTCTCTTTCAGTCTCTCAGGGCTGCTGGAAAGGAATGGTCTTTTGATTTATTTTGCCCTTCAGAGCCTATTACTCTTATCCATCTAAAGTACACATGTTCCTTCTACACTGTATACAGAAATGTCTCTCGTTTCCAAACAATATGCATTTTTTTAATGACGCCCTAGTCTTTACATTTTCTATTTTTGAAGCAATTCTAAATGAATGAAATGAAAAATAGGCATATATAGAAAATTTAGGGTGCTTTCAACATAGCATACAAACCACTGTATTGTAAATGACTATTTTATAAAATGATGCAGTCCTGGTTGATTTCAATTGCAGTTAAAAGTAAAATAAAGCCATTTCCTGGTTGATTTCAGTTGGAATTGGAGATAGTTTTTCAATATGACCCTTGGCAGTGCTTAAAAAAGTGCGGGAAAGAGGCAGATAAGGTACTGAATGAAATAAATGTATCCAATCTGAACCCAGTTACTTCAGAAGTTGATAGCATATTGGAAAGGCAATGCACAACCAGCAAGCTCAGCCATAAGAAACTTAATGATGGATGAAAATGAAAAACGTCAGGATGCCTATTTATCTGTGAGAATTAGAATCCTTTAAACAAGTTATGAGTGAAAGAGCTGTAGCTAAACCGGATTTTAAGCCAATTAGAAATGAATGAAAAATCTAATTTAAATGGACATCATCTTTTACTAATATTAGAAAAACAATTCTTTCTACATTTTATTGGAGGTGATAAATTTATTGTGACACCTGAACAGGAGAGCTATTTCATACTACAAGACAGTTTCTTCTGCTTAACAAATAGCCAAAACTAGCCTTCAGTTTTGAATTTTATTTCCTGGCAGTGAATCACTCCTAATGGTGAATTATTTTTATTACTTTTACCTATAATAGATGGGTTAAAAACAAGCTTTTATTGGCATAATCAACAACAACAACAAAAGTTTGGACTGTACTACATCATTATATCTTTATATGTAGGGAAATTTTATCTAACAATTCAAAAGTTAAGCTGTTCCTCTGTAAGATGTATGTTAAGATATAGGGAAGCTGGATTCTGGTCTCATCTGTATCTCTGAAAATATATATATCTTTACATTCATAATTGAATTCTGGTCTGGTCTGCTTCATCTAACTTCCCAACACGTTTGTCAACACTAGTTGGCCATTATATCGTGCGTGGCAATCTTGTGCATTACATCAACAAATTTATCCTTTAAAAAAAAAAATAGGCGAGAAAAACTTTGGGCTATGAACTCCCTTTCCTCCCTTCCTACACACACACAGACTAAATCAGAGAGAAGCAGAAGAACCTGCAAGGTCGAAGACATTATCACAACCAGCCTCCTGGCCTACCCACAGGGGTGGCTGCCCCCTTCCCAGGCTGGCAAGAAGATGCGTGGTGAGCAAAAGGGAAAGTTTTGGAACTAGCAGGGCTTTACTCTAGTAAAGCAGCACTGGAGAAATTAGTCCTTAAAGCTTTCCTATCCAAAGGCTGGAACTCCCTACAGAACACCAACTAGGGTGGTAACAGGCAATTTTTGCTCATATTCCTTCTGTGGGGGGATAGATGGAAGATGCTCATAAGGAGCAGCAGTGGGATTGCATAAACATGCTGTCCTACCATCTAATGCAGTTCAAACCTACTGATTTCAAGGGGGGGATCTGTGACACAAATGACATCAGGGATATGCCCTTCTGTAACCACATTAATATGCTACTTCCCTGGGAAGCTGTTACTGTAGATCATAAGCAAAAATGACACCAGACTATGAGCAATGATAATTCTAATCTACAAATAAATAAGGTACTTAGTACTGCTGTGGTCTGTGGTACGTCATTACGCTGAATTGTTTTAAGGTCAAACAGATACTGTAAGAGTATTTAAAAAATAGATTCATATGAATCGGATCTGACCATATTTTTTGCAGAGAGCTATTATAACAAGCATCATTTTTATTTCCTCCATTAACTCTGATCTGCTACAGTTTTAATGTACACAGAAGGACTTAGATTATGCTATGCTCAGTATCTGCAGTATCGCCTAACAGAAAAACAGGTGAATCTGGTTGGGAGTAGATAAGAAAATCATTATTTTTCTTAAATATGTATACTGAAGCACAAAGAAATGAGAGAAAATTAAAAATTTTAGCTTAAACAATTTACACTGTCACCCAAAGCAAAATTTTGTATTTCCAACTCTGAATAATTACCAAACTTTTCCTTGTAAATTTAAGAGATATGCATTTTTATTCTGAAAAGAAATACGAAAGCAAAAGCTTACAACAATACTGCCACTTGAGTGACTGCTCTTCCCATCCACAATATAAGCTTATTTTAACACTGAATGGAAATGTTCAATTGGAATGCCACAATGTGTTACTTTAATTCCATGTATGTAGCTCTTCACCATCCTTATTTTTCTAGTATTGCATTATTTATTTATTTATTATTTTTCTGAGGACATCTAATCCAATGCTAGGAGCACTTGCCTGGTATAATTACAAATACTTCTAGTCCTTGAAGAAGCTCCACAAGAGGAAACAAAGAAAGTAAAAACAAACAAACAAACAAAAAACAGTCAACAAATCAAAAATCTCCCAGCAAGTCCTTTTTCTCTGACTGTTAGCCACTGTTTTCATAGTCCAGATTTTTGGAATTATCTTGTACGAACAGATGTTCCCATATCCAGTCTCTTAATATGCTGAACATTCATAACTTTGAAAAAAGGGCCTTGGAAAGATTGCTGCTTATACAGCTTTCATTATTAGCATCCAAGTCTGATGGTTTTTAGTAGATTCCCTCCCATAAGAATGGGGAAGCAGGACTGGTCTGAGGGATGTGGACAACCACTGGAGGCCCAGGTCACGGAGCACAACATGGCTTGGAAGCACTGTTGGGTGGTAACAGAGGGGGAAAGTGGGAGAAAAGGCAGGCCAATATCTTGCCTTTATTGATGGCCTTCGAAGTCATAATGGTGGCTCTGCCACCAGGGAAAATGCATCAAAAACTTGCTTCTCTGGAGCTCTGTGAAAGATAGCAGAAAGAAGGAAGCAGCTCAGGGTTAGAGATCAGGATCCTCACTGCAGAGAAAGGTGATGTTTTTCAACCCATCTAAATGATTCAGGCTTCTATGAGCATTTCAAAATGGAAAAAATATCAAGAGATGAAGAGAAAAAGAGAAAAGCCTGGGAGATATAAAGAACGTCCCTGGATGTGTTACCCTGAGTCGTGCATTGTGCCTTACCACGTGCCATAGCTTTGGCAGCTTCTGAGAGAATTCCTTCTAATGGCTATCACATGCAGAGCCATAATCCAGGTGTTTTTAGAAGAGCCTGGGGCATTTAGCTGTTGCAAAACTTCCTTTAAGACAATTTCACTCTCTGCCAGTTGACATCTCACAGAAAGGGGCACACAGCAGTTCCTGCAATGCCTTACAAGTGGTAGATTAAGCTATGGCTGGGTGAAAAGGCACTTGTCTTCATTGCCAGCTACAGACCACTACATGAACATCCACACCTCTTAACCTCATTACTAATTTGAAACTCTTCTAGGATCAAAGCTGGAGACAAGACCACGAGAAAATGGCTTTGCAATTTTCCTTCCTGAGCACCACTGGTAGCACTTATGTTGCTATATGCCATATTTCTAACAGCATAAAGAGTTTTAAACCATCCTCCTCATCACCAGTTCTGTTAAACTGAGCACTGCAGATTACACTTAGCATATGCAAAGCTAATTAAAACAAAATTCTAATTATTACCTTTCTGTTTCTGAATCATAGATTGAGAATTAGTTAAAAAATAAAATTAATTATGCATCAGTAGTTGTCTCAGGTTATCAGCAGACAATCTATGTAAAATATGATATCTGGTTAAATATAGGTCACCTATTAATTAATAACATTATGACCAAACTAATGGATGGAGGTCTTAGTAATCCATAATAATGGCATTAATGAGAGCCATGACTTGCATCTAAAATACATTAATGTGCAATTTGAAGAAATAATAGTATCAGAGTAGCATCCTTTTACTCTCATCAAGCCCAAGCCTTGTCAAAAACACAGGTTACTGTCTTTTAAAGACAACATAACACTGGTTACATTCTCTTATTGATGCATAAATATCTACAATCCCAGTCTGGCACCTTTTGAGGAGAGACCATGCCCTATTTTATTTATCAAGTTCTATTAATTATGTTTATTTATAGAAGACAGGACAAAAATATTTAAAAAGCAGTGAGTGCACTCCTGTTCACATTCTTTGGTGTTGAGAATGATGTCAATGTAATCAGCATTTTTAATTATGTCCTTGAAATACAAGAAGTTTGCAAATCTCTTAGATGTTAAAAACAGAAGGAGAATAAGAAAAAGGGGCAAGGGGTCATTTGAAATAAGAATCCATTCCTCAAAAGGAAACCCTAATTTACAGACAGTCCTGATTACTGTTGGTTTACCAAGACCTTGCTGAAACAGAAATGATTTATTTGTGGCATGACCTTGACAAAAATACTCCCTTCTGCAAAGAGAAAATTTAAAAGTAATAGCTGCCAAAGACACATTAGTACTGAAACTCAAATCGGTGTATGCAGATTCCTGTCATTGCTTCTTTTTTTTTTTTTTTTTTCCTTTTTTTTGCTGAAGTGGTAAGAGAATGTCTCTTGAATTTCATTCATTTAAGATTCAAACCTCTCAGGTACTGAGCAGTATTGGAAGATGCTGAGTACTATGATTTTTTCCCACCATCACCACAATCATCCCCTTTGGGAGATAACGAAGCTTTGGCCCAGCTTCCTGCAAGATGACATCTTTAGTAATTAGTTACTTGTTCCAGCTCACTATGAAGTCGATGTGAACCTTACTCTTGATTTCATTAGAATTGTACTGAGCTCTCAATAAGCTGTGTGAGTTTCACCTGCATAAAGACTGTGAGGTTTGACTTTAGATTAATTCCCATCTTTTGAGGGGCCAGATTTTGCAAATTATAAAAATCTCTGTTTTGCTGAAATCAATGCAATTCAAAGGAGGTGTTAAACTGTAAGTTCCACACCCCATCTGTACCCTGCCTTTTGCAGTAGCCATAAAATTATTCTAGGAGACTGGATTATGGCAGTCTTGTGCAAGCAGATATGCTTAATGACTCTTTTAGCTAACCTGCACAATTGCCTCAGTAAGTAGGACAAGGTTCTTAAAAATACTTGCCAGTGTGCACAGCAAATGCTTTAAAAGTTAAAAATCTCTAATTAAATACATGAAATAGGGCTTTGGGGGAAACAAAAAGCCCAGCATACAATTAGCATCCTGTAAAGTCTGAGGTAGAGCAAGATCATAATATTGTGCCCCAAGGTAGTTCACACATCTCTACCATTTTACACATCTCATATTAATAGACCAACTGAGTGAGAAATGGAGCAACAGTAGCCAAATCACAGATAAAACTCCAGGAGAATTTCTGACAGATTGCAACATAATTCCACTCTTTTTGTTTATTTGTTTGTTTGTATTTTAGTTGCCAGACTCTTTCACAGATCCTTTTTTAATGCAGCAATTTATTATTTGTTCCTTTAATGATTTCATAAAATATTTACAATGGTCTGTTTAAATAAAGGAATGACATCATGCATAAAAAATGAAAAATAATGCATCTGTAATAAGCCAGAGGTTACATTTAATGAAACAATGCCCATAAATGAAATTTCATTGTGGATGCTGATGATGCTCATTTCAGATGAATGCACTTTGTATTTATTAGTTTTAAGCGTGTTCATCCTCAGCTTCTGTAATCGGAATTACAATATCCACTCAGATGAGAAAAGTAATTAAATCATTAAGACATTCTTTCTTAGGGCTGGGTGATTCTATGGATACGCAACAGTTGGCTGGCTCCAGCCCTAAGCCCCTAGTGCAATAGATTAATTGTTTTCTCATTATTTTCCAGGGGGTAACTATCCTCATAACGATATGCAAGTACAGTCTAAGTAAAGGCTATGAGCCTTGTGTGCACAGCAGCAACGTGTATATGTCTTTGGGCTATTGGCACAAAAGGCAGCAGATGTCATGTATGAAAAGCAATGGAAAATTACTTGCCACATCATGACTCACAAATGGCTAAGAGATGACTATAGGACACTTTGTGTATCAGGTTTGGCAGATATTTGACCTTGACTCTATTTGTTTAACCTATGTTCAAAAGATTAGATGCATCGTAGTACATATAGAATTCACTTGCATATATAAACTTCAATAGAACCCCTTCCACAGAAGGATAAATTATGAAGTATCTTTTCAAATACTCAATTGTTGTGTTCTTATGTGTTGCAAGTTTCCCAGCAATTGCCATGGAAAAGCTCAGAAGACTCACAGTCCGTTGTGGTTAGTACAAATATTATAAATGCAGCTAAGGTCACAATGGGCCTTCTGCTGAGGGATGACCATAACTACTGAGGATATTCTCATGTGGTCCCCTCATGGCATCAGCACAATGCCACAATAGATGAAAGTTTCAATCTCCCCAGTTCATCCCCTTCTCCTACATCTCAATCCCATGTATTTTGTATTCCCAGTGCAGAGACTATAAAAATTGTATTGCCAAGGTAGGAATCAGATGATACTACCACCATGGTGGGGTTATGGGAGCTGATGGAGGAGTTAAAAAAAAAAATCTAGCATTATTTGTAAGTCTACTCTTATTTTGGTGCTTCAGTAAGTCTTTAGAGAAGGAATTTCCAGAGAACACTCTCCCATAGTTAAGATCATATTATTTCCACTTGCCCTTTATTCACTTACGGACCTGTAAAGCCCCTACCACTGGTGCCCATAGTCATGTCATTTTAGACATATACAGCGAAGATACGTCTCTTAACTGTATGTTCTCTTTAGAGTCAATTAAAAGAAATAATGTACAGGGAGTGATTCATATGATCCTGAATCATACCCCTAAAATGGGTCAACGCTCTACAGATGCTCATCTTGTCCGATTAATCCTATTCTCAAGTATTATGATTTTCTTCTAAATGTGTACTTCCTCTACCACAAAATAATAAATTTTCCGGTTGTGACTAACTACTTGGCTGAGGTCAACTGCATGAAGTTCATCAAGGCCAAGTGCCAGGTCCTCCACCTGGGGTGCAATAACCCCAAGCAGAGCTACAGGCTGGGAGATGAGTGGTTGGAGAGCTGCCAGGCAGAGAAGGACCTGGGAGTGATGATGGATAGTCAGTTGAAGATGAGCCAGCAGTGTGCTCAGGTAGCCAAGAAGGCCAACAGCATCCTGGCCTGTATAAGAAACAGTGTGGCCAGCAGGGCTAGGGAGGTGATTGTCCCCCTGTACTCGGCTTTGGTGAGGCCGCACCTCAAATACTGTGTTCAGTTTTGGGCCCCTCGCTACAAGAAGGACATCGAGGTGCTTGAGCGAGTCCAGAGAAGGGCGATAGAGCTGGTGAGGGGCCTGGAGAACAAGTCCTACGAGGAGCGGCTGAGGGAGCTGGGACTATTTAGCCTGGAGAAAAGGAGGCTCAGGGGTGACCTTATAGCTCTCTACAGGTACCTTAAAGGAGGCTGTAGCGAGGTGGGGGTTGGTCTGTTCTCCCACGTGCCTGGTGACAGGATGAGGGGGAATGGGCTTAAGTTGCGCCAGGGGAGTTTTAGGTTGGATGTTAGGAAGAACTTCTTTACCAAAAGGGTTGTTAGACATTGGAACAGGCTGCCCAGGGAAGTGGTGGAGTCACCATCCCTGGAGGTCTTTAAAAGACGTTTAGATGTAGAGCTTAGGGATATGGTTTAGTGGGGACTGTTAGTGTTAAGTCAGAGGCTGGACTCGATGATCTTGAGGTCTCTTCCAACCTAGAAATTCTGTGATTCTGTGATTCTGTGTGATTCTGTGATTCTGTGATTCTGTAACTTCCACTAAAAATTAATGAGATTTATAATTCTAAGGTAGTTTAAACCTTACTATTCTACATAACCACAGAGAGTGAAAAAAAAAAAAAAAAAAGATAGTGTTAATATAATGGTAAGGTGCCAAAAATAACATTAATGCACACACCATGCATGTTCTGCATTTTTTCTTGTAAGGGCTCTGGTGGAAATCATTCTTTCCCAGAGAATACTTTCATATTTTAAAATATTCCAGCTTCATATGAGAACAACATAAAATTACATGAGGAAGAGAGAAGAGAGAACAGGACTGGCACTCAAGCAAGATGGCAAGACCAAGAATTAGGCCTTTATCTTAGATGAACACACTCCCATCCAAGCCAGTAGCCTGAATCAAGCACAGCGAAGACTTGTAAGTGCATCTTCTACAGGTGTCTGGGCTATCGACTATTCTGTGCACTCAGTCTCTCCGTTTGACGAGAGATTCCATTCTGAGCCCAAGAAACCATTTCCCAATAAAAGATTAATCAAAGCCAACTTATTTCTGCCAAAACTTTCTGTTTCAACAAATTGGCATACTTTACCAAGAAGCATTTTATCAGAAGATTCCCAAACAGCTTTACTTCTTACTTTTTGCAACTTAAAACAGTAATAATCTTCGTATTTCACTAGGAAAAAAAGAAAAAAAGAAAAAAAAAAAAAAAAAAAACAGAAGTTGGAACAGTTATTAGAAACTTCCTTTTGTGTTATATGTTGACATTTAAGTGATAAGGAACTTAAAAGTTAATAGTAGCAGATTACTGAGTTTCTTGTTCTTCTGCTAAGAAAAAGAAAGGGGAAAGAGCCCTTGCATAGTAAGTTGATTTTTAAATGTTCCAGTTGGACTTTGAAGTTCCTCATTCACTGAGTTGAATGTTAGTGAGGACATTTACATTTTCTGTGAGCTTTGTGTTAAACTGGGTAAGTAAAAAAAATGTTTTTTCAATCATGTATGACTATTTTTATTGTCCCTCAAACCAAGAAAAGCACTAAAAGAATCTATGTGTGAAGATTTGATTTTCAAGCTTCAAACATTTTGCTGCAGTTCTGTTCAAAATAATAATAAAAAAGTAGTTATATGTATTTTTAAACAGTAGAAAAAAGTGTTCTTTCAACATAAACCTGTAACTCAGAAATAGCTAAAGGAATTGTATCTCCAATTGTATCAACTCCTCAAATATACTATTTTCCCAGATACAGACAAGCATGAAAAATGTCAAGTTCCTAAATGAGTGTTTCAGAAAGATATCCAATTCTTAGGCCCTTAATTACTACATATATGACCGGTTGCTGCTATTAAAGAGCAAGTGTAAGCCACTGGTCAAAATAATTGCATTATGGAATACTTTTAGTCATCATTTTGACACCTGACAAAGCATTGATTTGACAGTGAAACTATAAATTCAGACTATTAGAACTTCATTTCTGACATTAAAACAGGAAAATCACATTGTTACAAGGACAGAACAAGTCCTCTGATCAATATGTACCCAAAAGATGTTATTCCACACATAAAAAATAATTTAAAAGCCATTTTGCTCAGACGTCTGTATGCTCCTTTGACTTTATTAACTCCCAAGTTTAGAGGGTACTAAGATACTTGGAAGCACCCAGAGGTCAACAAAGCTGGTAAAAGGGCTGGAAGGCACGTCTTGTGAAGAGAAACCATGGACACTTAGGTTGTCTGGTTTGGAGAAAAAGACACTGAGAAGTGACCTCAGTGCTCCCTGCAGTTTCCTAAGGAGGAGAATTGGAGAGTGAGGTGCTGGTCTCTGCTCCCTGGTCACACAGGAATGGCACAAAGCTGTACCAGCGGAGGTTTGGGCTGGACCTCCTGAGGACTGATGGTAGTCAAAGACTGGAACAGGCTCCCTAAGGAGGTGATTGGTGCCCCATGGCTGTCAGTGTTCAAGAGGCATTTTGATAATGCCCTCAATAACATACTTTAACTTTTGGTTGGCCCTGATGTTATGAGACAGTTGGACTCTATGATCTGTGTAGGTCCCTTCCAACTCAACTATTCTCTTCCTGTCCCTTCCCTTTTAATATGGAGATAATGTTGAGCTTTCCACAATCTGCAAGCAGTTTGCCTCCCTGAGTTTTTAAAATCTACTAACCAAACAATACCATCTTTTGTCAGGAACAGATCTAATTGACCCTTGCAATAATACATAAATTCTGACAAGGATATTTTTACATTCTTGGGGAGAACTAATAACTTACAGTGCACACACAGTTTAAGATTGACCACTATCTTAAATGCTAGGTTATAATGAAAATTCTTAATGATTTTTTTTGCAGTATATTTGAGCTGCTCTGTTGAAGCTGTTACCTTTGCAAGTAAGAAAAGCTATAACAGGAACAACAACAACAACAACAACAACAACAAAATGAAATATCTAGAGGGGATGAACTACAGAAATGTGCTGATCAAAAGCAATAACATAAACATGGATGGGTAAAGGGTTCAAAAGGAAGGGAAACCACAGGGGGGGAGGGGGAGGGAACAAAAAATGTTGTTGAAGGCTTGCACGACAAAGAGGTTAATACAGCTAGAAAATCAAATAGCTATTAGGAAAACAGACCTGCATTCATCCTTCAGCCTGACTAAGGAATTTTTATAGTGGACAGCTGTGATTGCAACTGTAACAAACAAGCACATTTGGAACTTGCCATTGGAAAAATTTTTGAACATTTTTCCTTTAGGAAAACCAAAATGATGGCTTCTCTGATGCTATGCTGAAAGGCTCTTTTCATTTCCCTTTCTCCCAGTTGACAAAATGCTTCTATGGACATAGCTGGAAAGCTGAAAAATTCCACTGCAGTTTTCTCAGATGGAATTTTTCTTCAAATCTTAGCCACAAAAATGCTGGGGGCTTGCCTTCTCATCTTGCTTAAGGGATATTTTTTTAACACTTTTTCAAGGGATGTAATTTCCATTTTCTCATCAGTCATCAGTTAATAATAAACATTCTATCATTTAAAAATGGTTTCTGTTTCTCATAAATCTCTACAACACAAAAGTGAGCATTTTCAACAATCTTGGGATCTTTTTTCTAATGTAAATACAAACAGAAACAGGGTAAAACTGAAAACATTCTCAGACCTTAACTGATGAGGTTAAAGTCAACTACTGTATTTGGTGTGAAAAAAAAAACAAGCAAACAAACAAACAAAAAAAAACCACTCTTTTATAAAATAGAGCTAGAACTTTCTACTTTTTCCTCTGTTTATGGGAACTCTTCAGAGTTTCCTTTATAAGGCAATACTTATATACGGTGTCAAGACTCCCCTTAAGTGCCATCTGAACTGCATCCCGAAATACATGACAAGGTAACACAGTACTTTTATATTTTTCTTTAAATTTTAAAGAGAAACATTAAATCCATGTTTAAGTAGCAATAACTGAAATATTTGCACTACAAATTCAAGGCTGAATTTATTAATTCAATAAATTTTGTCCTTTCTTCTACCTATGAAGTCACCAGAAAAATTGGATTATACGTACTTATTCAGCATACTGCTGAATGAGACCAAGCCATAATGATTCTATATTAAGCATATATGTTTTTTTATAATTTGATAAAATGTTGGTATTTGAAAAACAAACAAACAAACAAAAAAGCAACACATTCTCCAGAATTTGGAAATTAATTTATTGGAAAATTTAAAGAAATTGTATCTAAAAGTGTTTGAGCTACATCTATTTGCAAATGTTGGCTATATCAGCCTTACAGCTAACAATTTGCTACTGCAGCTTCATGAACAGCTATCCAAATCAGGCAACAAATAGCATTAGTTTCTTGACCATGTGACCTAACTGTGCTAAACAAATATACTTCCACATTGGCACAAATACAGCTTTGATTAAATAAACTTTCTGTGCGGGTTTATAATTCACCATCTCTAAACAAAGTTTTACTTGTACAAATGTTCACAGACAATAATGGAAGAACATGCTGAACTGAAATTTATTTGGACAACTTTTCAGCAGCAGATTTCCATACTACCCAGTCATCTCTGTGAGTTGGTGGTGCAGTGTCTGACAACTGAAAAATATGTAAATTGCTCTATACTTGTTATGAACACTCCTCCAGATTTTGTTCAAAAGCTGTAACAGACTGGGCTGCTCAGCATAATTTTTTGAAGCATTTGCAAAGCTTGTACCAGATCCTACCCTCTTTCCATATGTATACCCCTCATTTGATTTCCATGGCAGAAACGCCCATTTAGATACATAAGGAAAGTCATTTAACCTCAACTCCATTTCCCTGAACTCTATTTTCCTCCCATTATACGCACACACTACACAGAAATTTTCAGTCCTGGTTATTATTTATGGAGAGCTTTCAGGATTACCTTTTACAGCTGATTTATAAAAGTAATCGCCTGCCTCAGTCCAAAATGTAGTACTTGAACTTAAAATGCTTCTTCTGGTTTGAAAGATGTCATCTGCTTCAGTAAAGTCCCTTGTAGGAAGTATGGATAACTTTTTCAGATAGAAAAAAAAAATAATAATAATTTAAAAATCAAGATAATCCTTTTACTGAAACCACTAAAATATGTATGCGGCTTGCATTGAATAAATATTTTATTTGTAATTAATTGTATAATGAGATATGTGCATTGTGAAGATATATACACACATATTTCATTGACAGCCATTGAACCAGTAATACTTAGAGTTCAAAGTGGATTCTCTTCTTTACATACATCTTTAAGAAAAGGCTTGATTCTACCTTAAAGGGACATATTATGCTAAATAAGACTGATACGTGCAGTATCAAAAACAAGTTCAAAATCTGTCTCCCAGATATACAGACCATTTTTGGACCTTGCACAGAGTCCTGCTCTAATGGTCTCCACTCTACAAAGGACCCTCTACAGTGTCTGTCAGCAAAAGGGACTGGCTGGTAGAAGGCAGAAGATATTCCTAGGGGAAGGAAAAAACATGCCACCTTTGAAATGGGTAACTTGTGACACTCATTCCCAGCTTTTTATTTGGTACCTTGACCTGCTAAACCTCTGCGAAGACTGCAGCAACCACTTCGTAACTTCTACTTGGCTTTGGCATCTGACAAACAGTATCTTTTGGCATCCAAACAGTAGAACAGACCCTTTTATCTTAAATAGCCAGTTCAATGGTATGGATATCACATTTGGTTTATTTTTCTTCTATATAATAAATGAGGCTGCGTTTATTATATAACAGAAGGTGGCATTCCAGATTGTTTGCATGATGTAGACACAAGGGTTTCATTTTTAGCACACTTCGTAAGTATTTTGCATAGACAGATGAAGATGCACAACACACTGTAAGCAAAAGCAACATTTCATGCCTTCATTTCATAATTAGGCTTAGCTCTTAACAAGTCACATTCTAATTCCCACCAAGCAAGTATGAAGAGGGCATCTGATCTCAAATACCTTATTCATGCAAAGAATAGGTTCAGCTAAAGTGCAACAATGAATAAAATATGGGAAATGTATTTCTGAAAGGTTATTTTACTGTGTCACCAAGTTAATTCTGGCACAAGATGACTCAAACCATCTGCAGCTTGAACAAGAAGAATTAAACATTTTGACAGGTCTGAAACCTCATACTTTGATTTTCCATTTTTTAAAATCCCAGTTTAATTCCACCTCACTCCTCCCTTTTTTCTAATGCGCTCTTTGCCATTATCTCTCCATTAAATCCAAGTACTGAAAGCCCCCCACTGTTTGACACTCATAACCATAGGTTGCGAAGGTTGAAATGAAGTGCATGTTAGTTCGAGAACAGTCACCTTGCTCAGAATGAGGACTCCAGAACTTTTTGCAAGGCTGACTTGAGCAACCTAAACATATTACCCACAGTTTGTGTGGGTTTGAAATGCAAATGTTTACTTTCTACTGTAACATAAACATGATTTGTTATGCAGGGCACTGACACTTCTTATCATACTAAGAAATGGTATAACTGCCACCCTTAAACACATTTCTTAACTCCAGGATGCTTAAAATTTATACTTTGGATAACAACGTGTAACAGTGAATGCATAAACCAATATATACTGACCCTCATTTGAAAACTTAGGATCTAATTCAGGAAAAAATCTGTGGCATATTCTTCTGTTTAAGCAGGCATTTAAATATTGCTATAAGGACAGAATTCCTAATGTACTTATGATGTTATAGAGTTTCACTGTATCCATGTCTCAAATATTTTTTCTTCCCTTGTCCCTTTTCCTTGCCATCTGCCTTTCAGTGTTAATTACATCTATCTGTCTAAAATTTTGCCACATGCTGCATTTTTTATTGAGCCAAATGATACAGGGCACATGCACTTTACTGGCAAATTTATGGCTATAGGGCCCTCTTTTTTCTATCCTTTATGGGAAGAACAGTTCTAGTTTTAATGCTTTGGCACATAAGCTTTAATAGCATCCATGCATCTGCTTCTGAGCTTCTCACTTAAGCTCCCTGTGCATCATCCAAGATGGAAGCTATAATGCAGAGAGAACATTTCCCATCACTTCATTTTTATACATGTTTCTCAGTACTTTTTCATTACTGCTGAGTACATAATCCTAAAACCTGGAAGATAAGTGAAGAAGATATACCCAAGAAAGTGTCTCCTTCAAAAGGAAGCCTCAAGCTTTCAAGGAATGAAAATCATATAATCAGAATCACAGAATCACAGAATTGTAGGGGTTGGAAGGGACCTCAAGAGATCATCGGGTCCAACCCCCTGCCAAAGCAGGTTCCCTAGAGCAGGTTGCCCACGTAGGCATCCAGATGGGCCTTAAATATCTCCAGAGGAGATATTTTTGGTTTTGTTGTTTTGTTTGATTGTTTTTGTAGGCAGGAACTAAGAATCCACAAAATGTAGCTTAGAAAAGAATTTTAGAACTGGTTAAAAAGAGATAGTCTTAGAGCTGTTGGTATTTTCAGTCTGGCTCACACAATAAATCAAGAATTTCCAGCTAGAAACAAAGAGACCATTCATGTGTGTTTTAGGAGTCTGAGTCTTTCCTACCTCTGAGTTTCTGGACTCTGAATGAGTGACAGGATTTCCTTCTGCTACTGTATTTCCCATCTTTAAGTGCTATAAATATACATATTAAAAAAAAAATCAGAACAATCTTAGCCAAGCAATTATGGGCAAATAATTTTGCTTTTCCATTAAAATCTGAATTACATACTTCTAGGATTTTTTTTAATGATTGTTGTTTAATTTGTAGCTGATAGTCCCCAAATTTTATTTTATTTTATTTTTATCCAAATTTAATGCAATTTCTACATGAAAGAAAAAGGCAGTACACAGTTTTAAGAACATTCCTTAAATGTATGGGCCAATCCAATAATCAGTTTTAAGGAATAAAGCCATTAACATTTTGTAATGTCAACCAATTCCTTTTTTGTAAACACATTATATACTTCTGTTTGAATTTAATCACTTCCTAAGCAGCTAAATAATTATTTCAAGCTAATGAGAATTAGTTTTGAAGTTGTTAGTAGAAATGAGAAATCACCATACCCATATTAGTGCTTCATAGTCCTAAATAATTGATACCTCGGTTAACATTACTGCTTGGAGGATACTAGCAGCAAACAAAATTATTAGTTTCATTTTGTCAGATAACTTGCAAAGCACAATTTCTTATGGTTTTTAAGAGCATGTCTTGTGAAATGAAAATAAAACTACACTTCATTATGAAAAAAAAAAACCAGCCTCCAGATTTAGAAGCACAATGTTCTACATTTTGTTGTGAAGACCTAATAAAGAAGCAAGAACAGAATAATAAGAATTCAGTGGCAATATGGAGTACTGAGTACTCTAGAGGTTTTTCTTTCCTTTTAGGAATAAGCCCTAGAGAACTTTTTTCTTTCTTGCATTCAAAATCTGCCTTATTTGCTTCTAAAGAGAGCTATGCCTGGGTTGCACCTCTCAAGACTGGGCTCATTGTTCCATAGTTTGCCTACACTTCAAATGAGTTTCTCTTTTGTTGTCGTTGTGGAGTGTGCTTTGTGGTCAAACAGCTTTCCCATTATGCTAACGGCAGTGATAGACGGCACTTCTCAGGCTGCCAACTATTTCACAATCCATACTATCTTAAAATTCAGGAAAACATGAGCATGAATGTTTCCAGTCCAAAGTGTTACAAGGACAGCATGGGAACACAAGCAGCCAGCCAAGTTCTCCTCTCTTTATAAACCACCAGAATTCACACTTCAGAAGAAATCTGCTAATTTACAACAGGTGAGGACTTCTGTAGAAGTAATATAATTACTATTCGATAACATACTTCTATTTTTCTTTAATGTTCCATGACTCAATGATGAATATGCTCTTCTCTGTCTTCCTATGAAATCTGCAGTAGTTTATCCCTCAATATTAACTGTGTCTCTCTGTACATACTAATGATACTAATAATCTTCTTGTGATCCAGACACCATGCTTGAGAGTAATAATCCCCTAGGTTTTATAACTTTCTGAGGTTCAGCTTATTCACCTCTCTCCCTTTCACCATACTGACTGTCTCTGGCAGTTCCAGACAAGTTTCTCAGGGTAGCATTTCCCAAGCAGTAAGTCTTTAGTCGTTACTCGGTTCAGTTGTACAAGTTGTCAGTGGCCTGTTTTTTTCTGCTTTCCCTGAAAAACTATTCTGTGGTCTATTCAAACTCAATCCAAGGTAGCTTTTCTTCTTCTTTTTTTTTTTTTTCCCATAAATGTGTTGTTTTTCTCAACTAAATCTATTGCCTTTGGAAAAAAAATATATTCTTTAAAATTACTGATGTCTTTCCATGCATCATTCTACAACCCCCACTCCCACACAATCACAACTTCATGTAATTAGCACTTTCATCCACAATCACACTTCCTGTAGCCCCACAGCTATTATGTTCTTGTGATAAAAACACTTTCTACTGTGACATTCTTTGTCAGCATGAGTTCTCTTTTCTACCTGAGCTGGTCTTGTTTCCCACATCACCGTCTGCTACCCAGCCATCTTACACCTACTTGTTTCTCTGGGTAGGCACATAAAGATTTGTCTGAAACAGACAAAATCCCTACTTTCTAGCTTTCTAGAGCAGGATGCCATGGCCCCTTCTCCACTCATAAACTAACACATGAAAATCCTTTTCATGCCCATGCTTGAACTCTTCATCACATCGGCCACATCTACGCTGCCAATAGGGAATGCTCCCTGGCACAAGCTTGTTCCTGGATCATGCACAGGAACAGCTTGGGAGACTACGTTACCTCAGGCCAGAGGGATGCCAAGAATCCTTGGGACCATACAACAGTCAAGTTACAATATCCATGCCATTGACCTTGATTTCTTCGAGTATTTGGATAGACACACTAGAAACCAAATAGTCCAAAATTATTTCTTCAGAGTGAAAAGGTGTATCCTCTCTTCTGTTCACAGGGGTCTCAAGAATTATAGACTTTAATTAAGAGAAATGTGTAGTAGGAAATACGTATTCACATAAAATGTACCTGAACAAGAAATATGGATCATGGGAATTAGAGTCAGCATGTAGTGGTTTGCTTCACGTAAAATCAGAGAGAGCCACATTCAGCATGATATCCTTGGTCTGGGGCCCGTAAAAAAAAGGTTTTTTTTAGAAATTTTTTACAACACAGCATGACTCTAAATTCCAAAAATCTAAAGGAATTCTAAAACGAAATAATTTAAATCACCTGCATTCCTCAGATCATGGTGAACTTACTATTTCTATGCTTTATAAGCTCTTTTAAAAACACTCTGTTATGATGAGGAGAGATGCTGAATTAGATGAAGGGAATGATGTCTGTGGCTCAAATAGATGCCAAAACAGAATAGTTTTAAAAATATTTAAGAAAAAATGGAAGGAAGCTATCGTGATAGACTTTGTCCTTCTATATGCTGTAACCTTGGGCTATGCTTCAAAATGTATCTTCCAGATCACTTTTATCAGTGGTATACTGAGTGCTCTCATTGCCTATTTCTGTGTCTGAATCAAACACAATTCTGTTTTTGTTAATAATAAATAAAGATAATTATGGGTTGTCAAAAACATTCCCAATAAAAAGTATGTTTCCTTAGAAACATTTTTCAATATAAAATTTTCAGTTCTTTCAAAATACTGGTTTTCAAGCAAAACTGAATGTTTCCTTTTATTTTGAGCAGTAATATTTAGTTCTTTCTGTGATTCTGTGATTTCTACTTTTTTCTTTCTCATTTAATCTTTTTGAGGCAAAACACATATTAATAAAATAAATTTTGGTGGAGATTTTGAACAAAGGAAATTATTTATCAATTTATTGTGATAATTTGATTTTTTTTCCAATTACTATCTCTTAATGCCTTCCTTTACCATTATAGGTCTTTACCATTATTTAAGATGACTCTTGCTGGGAAAATTCTTAGAGACTGTAGAGTCTTTGCACACTGTAATGTTTTTATTGGAAATTGATTATTATTTAGGAAAAAAAAATGATTGAGAGGGCAGGGAGCCTACATAGAATAAATATTACAAGGAACTTCTATTCAAGTAGAGTTCTAAGAAAAGTTTTGCCTGATTATAAACTTCACATTTCAATCAATTTTTAACTGGAATGTAGGACTAATCAAATTATTAAAAAGGTGATCACCTGTGCTACTGAATGTTGCTTCTGCAATGGGACACGAGATGAAAGATCCATTGCAATTGATTTAATTCATCCTTCCTTTGTGTGATGCTTGAGGAAAGCATCAGCAGTTCCTCTTGTACAACCTCAAAGAACCTTATGACTTAAAGTAGAAAACTCAAAGCTACAACTACAGTGAGCCTCTGAAGGGAATGTGAAGGGACTGAATGTGTTCTCAATGTCCTGCACCACTTTTTTTAGTTGGTATTTGATAAATAAAGATTTACTGTGACTCAAGCTCAGTCTCTGCCATTTACCTACTCTCATCTAATTCGTCATGCATAAGAACAGATGAATCATATGAATCCAGAAAGTAGATCATATCCTACAGTGCCGAGGAGATGGTGAAAACTAGTACCTGTCAATCTAAGCTGAAGACTCATACCATTGCATCTTGAACAGGTAATGGCTCCAGGGAAACCAGGAGAGCCTATTTCTCTTCATGCACAAAGGTCAAAGGAAAGCAACTCTCCTCACACAATCCCCAGAAGTTATCTGTGGATCATCAGGGAAAAATCCACCCTCCTTTAAGCAACCTCAAGTCCAGAAAGATATTAATATATAGTGTGATCAAGTGACTTGGTCTTGTTTTCAAAGACATCAAATCTCCAAGGACTTGTATCAAAAACTTAATTTCCAGTCTCCTTAAATTCTACTATTTTGATCTACAATTCCTTTCATTAGTTTACCATGCATCATCTTAAAACAATGTCAATTCCTTCTCCAGTCTGCTATGTGGAAGATGATTCCAATAATTCAAAATTTTTCTGTTTTATTTTTTGTTGTTGTTGTTCATAGACTTGCTGAAGATTAATTTTGATCTTGTATACATCTTATCTTTTAACTTCAAAACTTTCTTTCCTATTTGATATTTGTTCTCTGAAAGTATTTGTAGAAAGTTACCATATCGCTTTTGATACTCAGTTGTTTAGGTTAAAAAGGCAAAATCTTTTAGTCTGCCAAATAAGGTTTAACCAATGAATGCCATCTTAAAATGGAAGGCACAGGAGTAAAATCCTTCACAGTTCATAGCCATCTTCCAGCTAAGGAAGGATGTTTTCTGTCTTCCAGTTTAGAAATTCTCTATTTATAGCAGAAGTTTTTATGACTGGTTTCTGAGTGCCCAGTCATTTGAACCTCTAGAGTTTCATACTTCGTATTTCAGTTGCCTGAGTCATCTGATACTCCCCTCACACTTTTCTTAATGGATGATTCCCACCCTACTCCCTGTTTCAATATCACCCAGCTTTATACCCATTTATGAATTTCAGGAGCGCGTATTTAGTTCCCTAAATTTAGGTCATTAATGAATACAGTAAACAGGATCTATCATAGACTGATCCCTTGAGGATACTAGCAGTAGCCTCTCTCCATCCCAGTATCCCCTTTCTGCATATCCTCTCCTTTCAACAGCTCTTTAATCCACTCTACTTTCTCTACTAATTGTCAACATCCCACCTACCGTATGAATTTCCTATGCAAGGTTGTAGCAAGTGCTTTTCTGAAATCTAAATAGATAAAGCCTCTGCATTACCCTGCATAGGAAGAAAACAAATAGAAAAAATAAAGATAATAGGCTAATCTGACAAAAATTACCTTTGATTTATCTAGTTTTCCATTTGCCTTTATTCCTTAATTCTCTTTTCCTTCAAACACTTTTCTAATTCTCTGTCTGGTAGTCAGGCTGATTTTAGGTATAGACTGGGGTGGCAGCTGTCAAGGAGAGCCACTGTTTTGATGTCCGTTTACCTTGCTCCCCACATCCTCTGTGTCTTGTCTCTGCTTCCCTGACAGCACTGGGAGCAGGAGGCAAGAGTGGGTCACGTCCAGCTCCTGCTCTCGGTGATAGTGGAGAGATGCAGCTAGAGGAAGAAAGCAGAATGGGGCCAGACTGGGCAAAAAATTAATTAGAAAAAAAATAAAAAAATAAAAGAGCTCCCAGTCATAAAGAAAAAGAGGGTGGTTTCAGAGAAAGGAGACTGTATCCTCTGCCGTTATGGACTGGAGAAAGAGAAGTCCATCCAAAAGAAGGACACCCTATGGAACTAAATCTTACCCTGGAAGAAGGTGAAGGGAGAGGAAGGAACATATAAAGGGATGGTGACACAGGAGTAAATTTTGTATGAATGGGATATACAAAAAAAAAAAAAAAAAAAAAAAAAAAAAAAAGAGATGAGGGAGATGAGGCTCTGGGGAGGTGAAAAGCCTGAAAGCACTAGTTCCGACTTCTCATTAGTTCCGACTTCTCATAGACCTGGCTATGATTCAGGCTATGCCCTCAGCACATAGTCCACGCTGAGCCTGCACCAGTATCATTTCTGTGGGGTAAAGGCTTTCTCAGGGAAAAAACAGAAATTTGACTGGCAGGGTAGTGAAAGAGGAAAACCACCTCAGACCTACGGCACTCAAAATCTCACTTATCTTTTCCAGTTGTCCCTATTTCACATGAAATTTTAAAAAGCTCTTCTACCCCCTTATTGTCTACTCTGACCTCCCAAAACTCTCCTTCGCACGATCACAAAACTGAAATATCCCTACAAACAAAGACAAAATAAATATTCCTGATCCTCACCCACTGCAGCGGCAAAAATCAGTTTTGCTCACAATTAAGAAGCCCTGAGATGGCTCTGGAGAGAAGAAAAAAAACAGTAAATTGTGGGGATAATAGGGACGTATTTCAAAAAGATTGGTATTCTCTAATTGTGGGATCCGACTGCACCCAAAACATAAAAGTTCATTAAAATCCTTGCTGCTGGACTTGGTATTTCCTGCACCAGTTCCTTCAGTAATCTAGAATGGAGATTATCTGGATTTTGTCACACTGAGCAATCTAAGCTTTGCTTCTTAGAGCTAAGTTTTGTTTCTTCTGCTTCGCTTAGAGCTACTGCATGTAGAGCAGTTACAATGACTGACTTACAATTGTGTGTCAGAGATAGTATACAATATACAAAACAAAGGGTTAACACACTAATCTTCTTGCATTCAAACAGAAACACCTCAGTGGAGCCAGTCACTGAGATAATGAAATTATAGCTCAACAGGAAGATCCTGAGAAAGCAGTGTAATGGTTTTAATAAACAATGATTGCTGGTGTTGGGGAGGGAGCCTTTCTAGAGGCTTAATTAATCAAAACAGCTAGGGAACACCTAAGCAACTGCTATAAATATTCCAAGTAATTGTTCTTTATGCAAGTACCAAGCCAAGATATAACTTCCTAATTTAGTTGAGGCACAATATAGAGACTGTATACAATGTCCATACATTCATAAAGCCACAGATATGTTTTGAACTGTTTAACAAAATTATTTCTCTGTTGATTGGCTAGGAAATATGGTTAGGAAAGCAAAGTCTATCATCTAGAATGAGATGTTATTTGTATCATTTCCCTGCAAGGGAATTTACAATAAGAAATAGTATATGGAGGTTGCATGCCAAGGCACTTGTAATAGCTTGGACAATGTTTTCAATGGCGTCTTTTCTTTAATAACGAGTGATTATTCTATCCTATAGGAGGAAGGACTCATTCAGGTGAATACCTGGTTCAGAGCAGTATTTCTTCCATGTATCCATGCACTCTCCATGAGAAATGTATCACTGTAACAACACTTTTTATGACATCCAGGAGTCAGCAGAACCAGCTGTCGAGGCTAATGGAAGTACACAATCTTCCTGATGAATTCTGGAATAATCCAAAGGAGAAGATGATGACAATTACCTTTGAGACACCTGCCTCTAAAATGGCACATGCTCATTTTAAACAGCCTGTAATCTCACCTTGAGTGACTGCCAGGCTTCATTTGGATCCTTCATGTTTAATATATTATTTAGATTGCATGGTTTTGGGCCTGAAAGGAAGCAATTTAGATTGAAATTAGCAATAGAGTGTGGAATTACACTGACAGGCAGTGGAAGTTTAGATAGTTATGTCAAAAAAATCACTCTCTGCTCTACAAGTGCCTCTATGGTACTAAAAATGTTTAGTGTGTTAAGAAATCACAATTAAATGCTCAGAAATAACAATTCTTAAGTTAAGATGTCTGGTTTTTCTCCTTTCCTTATTTTTCGGTGCATTACCAGCTCTGGAATATCTCATGCACCTCTAGCTGTTACCCGTGATCAAACTGAGAGAAATGCAGGGAGGGCCTGTAAGGCTGGCCAAGGGAGAGAAGGAGATAGATCATGAGAGGTAAGCAATTGCACACCTCTAGGTACAGCTCTAGAAGGTGGCTCGGTTAGTCTAGGAAATGAAACTTAAGTGGAAAGAAAGATAAAGCTAATTAGAAATTAGAAAATAAAGGAAAAAAGGTGAAAGCTAAAGATTAATGTTGGTAAGTGATCAAAAAACTGTAAATCGACCATGAATACCTCGATGCTAGAGACTGGAAGGAATGTCCTAACTCAGTACAGCCACTTGATGACAGTCACAACAGCAGAAACCTGCCAAAATTTTAACTCTCTTATTGCAGTAATTGTAACTGTAACACTGCAACAATGGCGCGTTTCTCATTTTAGACCACGTGGAATGCAGCTAAGTTTTGATTTTGGAAGAGTTCTGATGATTATTTTCCAACTTTTCTTGCAGAAAAATGGGTCTGGAAAGTTTTAGCCAAACTGGTCAAAGTTTCTCAGTAGAAGGTAATATCAGAAGCACTTTGACATCCAGAAATAGATCTGTTAATAGTGTTCACTAAGCGTCATGATATATGGAATTGCCATTCATCTTAAACAGCAGGCAGTTACTCAAGGAAACTACAATTTGCAGATACTGACAAGCTCTCATGCATGAGTTCCAGCTTCATTTCTTTTGCTTGCTGGGGACCACATACCAAAAGCAGACCCCGATAAATCAGTTACATTAGTATAATCTGGAGGTGACACTGGCATGGGCACGTGTGATGAGGTATCTACAGAAAAGAAGCAGGCAGACTTTCTAGTCAACATTGGTTTTAGTTGCTTCTCTTAGTCTAGCAACATTAAGTCTATTTTATCAAAATGCAGCTCAATGGCATTTATCGTGTAACCATCCATCCATTCTTTTTTAACTGGTGCTCACATTACTATCTATACACCAGTCTTAGTTATACCTCCCATCTGCAACTTTATACTGTATATTTAAGTTCTACAGAGAGTAGATAATTTTTTCACTTAAAAAGTCTTCAATTTACTATTTTTAACATGCAGCAGCTTCTACAGTTTTTTTTTTATTTATTTTAGACATCTTTTTCTTTTCAATCCAGCCAACCTTCAGTGGCAGTGTGTATTTTAGGAAGCTGTACAGCCATCTGGAAAGGCTTTTTTTTCCCTTTTTTTTTTTTTTGGTTATGTTTTTTGCACTTTTCAGATTTCTGTCAACGACCATGGTAACAGCTGCTATAATACTCTCCATCCTTGTGTGGTTTGAGAGCTGCACAATCCAATGCGGTTTGCAGTCTAGACTTCAAGCAACCGCCAATTTGTAAGACCAATAGTTATTTTTTTGCCTTTGGAAACTATTATATAGGTGTCATTTCTGTGTCCCCTTTGCTTGTGGTTTATTTCAAGGTTGGTTGATCAGAAGACTTTATGCATTGTTTTTTCATGCACATACGCATATATATATATAATATATATATAAAATCATGAAGATGTTTTGCATTACTTTTTTTTTGTCTTTCTAGCTGCTATCATCTAGCTCATAAATGAAATTATTTTCATATGGAGCAGAAACTCTGTTTTTGTATGGAGAGCAGAAACTTCAAGGGTGTTGCAATTCATGTATACTTGTATTTTATTTTTCATGAACTGTAATAATGTGCATAGGAATATCATGATTCACCCCCACAGAATTTAGAATGAAATAAAGAATGGTATCACCTCCAGGTAAAAGCATGAAAACTTTTTCAACAGGTAAAATCAGTATATAAAGCATTTAAAAAAAAAAAAAAAAAAGTAACTGAACATAAGAGAGACATTTGTGATGATGAATTGTATTAATCAAAGCTGAAATTTGAAAGTGCAAAAAAATTACCTAATGGCTACAAATATTTTGAATCAAGCTTCATAATGAATTCACGTACTTACTGGAAGGAAAAATGTTCCAATAATTTGTTAGCCTGGGATTCAAGAGACTAACGGCATGTGATCTATATTCACAGATGAACTTGCCTGACTTTTAGGGACCTTTGCTTCAGTGAACATCAATAGCTTGATGAATGGTGTCAGAGTATTCATAGCTGAGCGAAAAGCTACCTGCATAACCAACAGCAAATACCAAGGTGGGATTTGTGCCTGACATCACGTCTCTTGGAGACTTAGTTATTTTATACCTAGGTTTACCTCATGGATCTTTTGAGGCATGCAAGGCAGGTGCCTGGTCTAATCTGGAAGCTGATGTTCCCTTCATAGTCACTGGAGAACATGCAGTGATTCATCCGACCCTAAGGTCTAAGCAAGCATTTAAGGAAACTTCACTGGCAAAAATCTGTACAGCTGGAGGATTATACAGAGATTTTAATGACTGCATACTTGGAATCCAGTGTTTAATTTCAACCTAAAAAACAACTTCTGCAACTAAGTCTGTGAGCTGGGACACCGAGTCTCAGAACCTTATCTGTCCAGCAAGGATACCATTGTCCCCTCCAACAAAGATTATGTGGAGTTCTGTGATTTATTCAGATTTTGCAGAAATGTACACGTACCAAAGAGAGATACTTTACATCAAAGGAAAATTGAGATTCTTACTTGGAACTTGCCTTCCAGCTAGCTAGGCTCTTCAATCCACAAGTGGGGACTTGACTCTTCCTTTCCACGTGCTAAACAGAAAAGCCAAATTGTGGCCACTAAATTTTTATGACCTTACTCTACCTCTGTATCAAATTATCATGGCAGTGGCTCTGAAAAATATTAGTATGGATTATGCAAAAGCCTACTTAAAATATTTTACTTTCTCCAAAATTTGACCAGCTGTAAGAAATATCACAGGAAAAAAAAAAAAAAAAGCCTCATGAATTGCTACCCAGAACAGCATGTTGAACTGTAGGCGCAAAAACGTCAGCATATCAAGGAAAATAGCTCTAGGGAACTCTAAACATTATCCAACAGAGAGAAATTTTGTATACAATGTAAATATTGGACTGCCTGTCTTTTTATATTGTTATTGCTAAGCTCTTTACTGTTTAACCTATGTGGTACTGTACCTGTCAGTCTCTGTTGTACCTGAAAGTTTCTGTAAACAAACAGCATTATGATAAATCTCTTGAGTTTCCCTGAGGCATTTTTTCTGCTGCTGGAAGCCTAAGGTCACTGTGCAGTCAGTCCTGCAAATGTCCCCCTTGACTATCAACTAAGAGGGCACGAGTCTGGATGCTGTGATGCTGGAATGCTTTAATAAAAAACTCACAATACAGAGCTTTGGGAATCAGCATCTTTAGCAAGTTTGTGAAATCCTTTCATTTCTTCTAAGTATCAGGAAAAAAAAATGTGTCAAACTGTCAGTGTGTAAAAGAAATTGTCCCTGAGCACACACTGCTAAAGAACAGATATGTAGCAGGAGTCACACTACTTTATCGCGATCCGCTGACAATTCATGTGAAAGTGCATGTCTCCTCCTAGACTAAAGCTAGAGGGAAACAAATTACCAGTTTGGATTAAACAGATAAATAAAAGGAGACATTGTTTTTTCATTGATAGAGTGGAGGTCAGATCCAAACAATCAAAGGAACAGTAGCACCTAAAAATAAAACACTGAGATCTTGCATAGTGATTGAGGAGTATGAGTTAGTCATCTTAGTCTCTTAATGTAGCACTACACCTAAAAAACAACCCTTACAGGGCTACCCTACACACTGATGTGGAGCCCTGCAGAGCCAGACAGTAACTCCTTGTCCTGTCTGACTCAGGGCTATGTGCTAGAGGTAGGATACATCTCCCTAACTTTAGGCATCTTAAAGTCAGTTGTCTGTCTCCAGGTTACCTTTACAATCCACACAGAAAAGCAGGATATTTTTTTTACCTTCTATTACATGAGGTGAAGTGTTTCCCTAGATGTGCCTATTTGTAGTTTGTGCCTCTAAGTAGTCTCCACTGACTTAGGCTTGCAAGGATAACTGTCATATGTGCACACTTCAGGAAGATGAAATGGGGCTTAACCTATTTTCCATCAAGTTACATAGCTGCATATATACACGTAGTACTAAGATGTCACTTATTTGCAGTGACTGGACCATTATGGGAATTAATAGTTTTTGCTACCTATTTTTTTTTATCTGTCTCTGATATTTTTTTAAACATGGACCAAAAGAGGTAACTTTTGTTTTTCTCATTTGTCAATTAATTTTGTCTGTATTCCTCGAAGTATGTCACTCTAAGAGAATTTCTGGCATTCCTGAGATTCTGACTCATGAGAACTATCTGATTTGAGCATGAAAAAAATAAGTTTTGCATATTTCAATCAGATGACTTTATTTCAGAGTAAAGTTTAAGTCAACAACTGCAGTGGTTTCACCCTGATGGGCAGTTAACCACCATGCTGCTCTCATTCCCCCTCAAAAGGAGAGTATGATTAAAAAAGAGGTTCACAGGTTGTAAAAAGGACAGTTTAATTAAAGGAAAAGAGACAAAAACAAGCAAAAGCCACACGGAAACAAAGGGAGAAAACACTTATTCTCTACTTCCCCTCAGCAAGCGATGTTTGGCCACATCTTGTGAAGCAAGCCTCAGTACGTGTAGCTGTGGCTCATGAAAACCGTTTTCCAAATGAGAGCCCCTCCTCTCCTTCCCCTCCGTCAGCTTTTATTGTCAAACATGCTGTACGGAAGATTCCTTTGGCTGGTTTAGGTCAGTGGTCCTGGTGATGTGAGTACTGGCCTTTTGGTGAGGGCGTGCGGAGGGGCAGCCTCCATGCCACACCAGCACAGCCCAGCAACAGCCAAAGCATCGGTGCGACACTGACACTATTCTAGCTACAAGCACAGAGCACAGCACTACAGGGGCAGCTGAGGGAACGCTAGTGCCATCCCAAACAGACCAGCACAACACCTGAAAGGCTATTGACACAGATCTGCCCCACTTCTCCCCTCCATCCTCACCCAGAGATGTTAACAGGAGGTCAGAACCCTGTCTTGCAGCTTAGTTTTCAGAACTACCTTATGTCACAAAACAACTCACCCTTCCTATTTTACAATTTACGTGTAGGACAAGTTATATCCTGTAACTTGACATGTACAGGAACGTGAATATGTTCTACTTACCAATCTTAACCACAAGACACAAAAACGCCATTATGCCAGGTTTTATTTTGAGACAAAGAATAGAGAAACTATTACTCCATATAAACTATTTAGACAACTGTGCAAGTGAAATAATATTGTTAATTGTTAGACTTGCAGAAAATCCCTGAAAAGTTTCCACAGACCTAAAAAAAAAAAAAAAAAAAAGGTCTTGCTGTGTAACTGAAGTTACATTCAAGCTTATGGGAACTGGAAAAGAGAAGACACTGCTTGTAACACAAGCAGGACATCAGCAAGATCAGTATAAAAGCATTGTCATTTCTTTGGATGACTTGAACCAGCCAAAAGACAAATCTGATGATTAAGGAAGGCTCATTCAGCCCATGTTTGTAAGCTAGCCAGGCATACAATGAAATATGGGATCCGTTCTGACACTGAAATCTCCCCAAGTCAACCTGGGAGGATTTGCAACACTCCATCACCCATCTATCTCTGTGTCCTTGCCCCACTCTCAAGGCCCCCACAGGCAACTACCTGAGAAGCTATGTAGAGACCTATATGAAAACCAGGTATATAGCCAATATTTTTTATTACCTCTGCTAACAAAAAAATGACATAGTGCAATCTCTTGTCTTATCCTTGTATTTTCCATGACTGCTCACTGCAGACCCAGTAGGATACATTTACACTGAACATGCCAGTACACTATCACAAGCTGTATGAAATCTGAACCGCTGGAGATCTATTCCAAAATATCCATAGTGTCCTTATAAACAGTACATATTTACGGCCATTCAGGAAGCCCAAACATGCAACCAAGTGCTTGCAGGAACTCCTGGACATCCTGGTGCTTGCAGGAACTCCTGGACATCTTTGCTGCTGCAAGATGGAGCAATCAAAAACATTTTTAGTATGCTGTAAGTATCCCTTACGTGTACAATGCAAGCATCTACCAATCTTACCATTCTCCTTCTCTCTGCTACTGCTTTACCCAAAGGTACTTCTACCCAACGTAGATGGACAATTCTTACAGACCAAATGCTGCCCTCACAGCCAAGCGTGCTGCAGTCATTTCCAGCTAAGCCCATGAAATGCCTTGCACCCATTAAGCAAGAACAAACTCATTTACAAAACACCCTCTACCTGCATAGGAGGTATTGCTTGCAACATCTCATGCCTAATAACAAGGTTTATCCTGCTCTTTATGATCCAAGGAGACAAAAAAAAAAAAAAAAAAGTATATATATTCATGGAGAAAAATGAAGCATATACATATGTCTTTATAGATCTGAATATCCTTCTTGTGCAAGTCATTCTGTCCTTTAATATAGGAAATAAGAGCCTTCACAGAAAATGGTGTCATGCAGATTTCTGATATTTATTATTCCAAGTGAGATGATTAAGTTACTTCTCTTTCCCTTACCAAAGTGGGTGCAGTGAAAATTGTGTGCGAGTTGCCAGCACATTTGTGTTTTGAAGGGTTATTGATGTGAATAGCAGGTGAAGTGTAAAGAAAAGGCTCCAGCTGTTTCGTGTTTTGAATTCTTCGTTGGTGCAAGCACTGAGAGTAAATACTGGAATAAGAAAAGTTAAACTCGTAAGTGTCCCAGTTACACTCAAAGAGAAAAGAATTAAAACCATTTTTTGCTGGTGTGCTATGCAGTTCTGCAACATTGATTTTATTCACACATAGTGCACAGCTGTTTATTGAGTCTGACCCTTGAGGGGACGCCGAAGAAACACTGGAAATGAAACCACTCAGAAAAGACAGTTTTCCTTTCCTGTTTACTTGATAGATGTTTCATATTAAAAAAAAAAAAATCAGAAAAAGGAAACATTTCTTATATAACAGTAACTTGCAAATCATTGTTTCAAATATTAGCATAATTATTTCAATACTTCTGATGTTTTTCCCATCTTATTCTCCAGTTGCTTTGACTAAAAATGAAAATAGTGGAGAAGCTACCTTCGTTATTGTTCAGGAGATTGTAAAATAAAACTAAGCAATGCTGTCCTTTATTAGAATGATTTAGTAACCAGACCATCTCACTTTTTTCTACTGCCTTAAACATTACTATAACCAGCCTTAAATATGTCATTGCTATTCTGTTTGATTGTTTTGTCAGAATAAGAAATATAAAATACATAATGGATTCAAATAAAGAGAGATTGAAATGCGGTGAGCACATTCAAATCCCTGCAGATCCAATTTTGTGGGTAGGGAAGATGACTGCGAAGTGTTGCCTGAGTATTTTTAACTACAGACTCCTGTAGACCCACCTTACTTTATAGAATCCTTCTTGAGACAAATAGTCCCATTATTGGGATATAAAAAATAAATACAAATGGACCCATCATTTTGCAATTGAAATTTTTAATTAATAATAGTGAAGATAATAAATGTCCTGAAAATGCCTTTAACACCTCACCCCTTTCTGCTTGGGTGCCTCCAGCCACCAATGACAAAATCTGTGCAGCTGAAAGCAATTTCCACAGTTACCAATTCTTCATTTGGTATCAGACAATTCATTAAAACAAGAGAGATGTTATCTATTTTAAGTGGTAGACTGCTATGCTTCAAGACTTTTGAGGTAATTCAGATTTATGATTTCATGTAGTTCATACTGACTCAGTTCTGGTATATGTGTCAAAAAATCAAATTTTAAGTCTTTGAATAAAGAGAAAGGGGTGGTCAAGCGAATGAAGGAACGAGAAATGTTCTCCTAAAGGACAGCAGGTTAAAATAATCAACAGCTGTGAGGAAGCTACAGAAAAAAGTGTTCGAACCTCCAAAAGGTTTAAAAAGCCAGGTCAAGGGGACTTGCTAGAACACAGAATCCAAGTTACAACCAGAGACAGAGATGTCAAGATCTGTGATGACAGTTCAAACTCTAAGTTGCTTAAAGAGCGAGCTAGTGCAAGGACTAAATGATGAAACAACTGAGAAAAGCTATTTGTAGATCTTTGAATTAAGAAAGATGAATAGATGCAAAATATTATTTTCCAATAGGGTGGTCAGTTGGTCATTACAGCACTGGTATGAGAAATGCACATTTTAATTAAAAAATAGTTGGCATATCCCATTCAGAGTTAGTGAGAAATGTTTCTCAATGTGTTAACTTTCAGATTATTGCAAGAAGACAAACGGGTACAGGTTTTTCTTCTTCCTTTTTAAGCCATCTAAGCTGGAGGTCAAATGTTTGGATAAAAGTAAGTCTATGCAAATTTGCCTTTTGTTGTACATAGACTATCTTTTCCTATTATAATATTTCTGAATTTTATGTTAAAGTTATAATGCTCTTAATCTTCTCCTCTGTGATATCTACAGCAACAAGGACAATGGTGGAAACCTTCAGCCTGAATAGTTCAGCAGCTTAGGCCAGCACATGCATTCATCAAATGCAAATAATGTCAATGACAGTCTGTGTTATTCTGATTTATTTCAACAAATCTCAAAAGCTATATTTAAAAAAATAATCTCAATAAGTGGTTTAATATTTTGCTGCAATTAATGCTCTTCTTTGGCTTAAGCATACTGTCCAATCATTAAATAAGCTCTTCCAATCTCACTGCCCTTTACAGAATCTGTTGAAAGTCTTTTCCTCTGAAATACACAGAAGCAAATAGTGAGAATTTAAAAAGAGGGGAAAAGAGTAAGACAGCCAACTCAAGCTGCAGATTATATAACTGTCTCCTTTTATATTTAAGAGTATCATTGAATCACAGAATATCCTGAGTTGGAAGGAGCCCACAGGGATCATGGTGTCCAACATCTGTCTCTGTACAGGACCACCCAAAATCAGCCCACATGTCTGAGAGCGCTGTCCAAATGCTTCTTGAACTCCAGCGGGCTCAGTGCTGTGACCACTGCCCTGGGGAGCCTGTCCCAGTGCCCAACCACCCTCTTGTTGAAGAACATTTTCGTAACATCCAAACCTGAATTTCCTAAGAGTAAAAACCTCACCTTGAAGAACTGTGAATTGTACCACCATAGAAAGTTTCTTAAAGCTAAAATTGGTAAGAGGATGAACCCTATAGTTGTGAGCACAAGCTTTCCCTCACTTAAAATTTCACACCAACACTGGCACCAAAGGAATTGCTTTTCAGATACAACATTATGAGGGAATTCAGGCTATTTTCAGTTCTTTATTTTTAAGGGCTAAATTCTCCTCCTTCTAACCATGTTGAATCGTCTAGTCACTAATGGTGTTCCCCAGGGCTCGGTGCTGGGGCCGGTCCTCTTCAATATCTTCATTGATGATCTGGATGAGGGCATTGAGTGCACCCTCAGTAAGTTTGCAGATGACACCAAGTTAGGTGCGTGTGTCGATCTGCTCCACAATGGTCTGAGGTCAACTGCATGAAGTTCAACAAGGCCAAGTGCCAGGTCCTCCACCTGGGGTGCAATAACCCCAAGCAGAGCTACAGGCTGGGAGATGAGTGGTTGGAGAGCTGCCAGGCAGAGAAGGACCTGGGAGTGATGATGGATAGTCGGCTGAATATGAGCCAGCAGTGTGCTCAGGTGGCCAAGAAGGCCAACGGCATCCTGGTCTGTATAAGAAGCAGTGTGGCCAGCAGGGCTAGGGAGGTGATTGTCCCCCTGTACTTGGCTCTGGTGAGGCTGCACCTCGAGTACTGTGTTCAGTTTTGGGCCCCTCGCTACAAGAAGGACATCGAGGTGCTTGAGCGAGTCCAGAGAAGGGCGATGGAGCTGGTGAGGGGCCTGGAGAACAAGTCCTATGAGGAACGGCTGAGGGAGGTGGGGTTGTTCAGCCTGGAGAAAAGGAGGCTCAGGGGTGACCTTATAGCTCTCTACAGCTACCTCAAAGCAGGCTGTAGCGAGGTGGGGGTTGGTCTGTTCTCCCACGTGCCTGGTGACAGGACAAGGGGGAATGGGCTTAAGTTGCGCCAGGGGAGTTTTAGGTTGGATGTTAGGAAGAACTTCTTTACCAAAAGGGTTGTTAGACATTGGAACGGGCTGCCCAGGGAAGTGGTGGAGTCACCATCCCTGGAGGTCTTTAAAAGATGTTTAGATGTAGAGCTTAGGGATATGGTTTAGTGGGGACTGTTAGTGTTAGGTTAGAGGTTGGACTCGATGATCTTGAGGTCTCTTCCAACCTAGAAATTCTGTGATTCTGTCTTACTGCACAAGTGACCCACTCTAAGATACTGATAAAGAATAATAAAAGCAGGAGAACCTGCCCTTAGTGTGTTATATATCATTGATGTACAAACAGAACGTTGTTTTATCATTAGCTACATAGCTCTGCACTTATTTTAAAAGTCTTTGGTTATTTTTCTAAGCATTCACGATTCACAAATAAGTCCTTAGAAAGCCAAACTGCAAAGCACCAAAGAAATGGTTGAAAGTTGTTGGGTTTTTTGTTTGTTTTAAAAAATATATAAATTCATAATAAAAATAAAAGCATACCTTTCTAATAGCAGATGGCCAATTAACTACACTGAGTGATGTCATCTGATAACTGCATGAAATACCTTTCAAAAGTCATTCTGTATCTCAAGCAAAAATTATGAGATTTATATGGATAACAGGGAAAAAAAGTCCTTAGTGTTGTACAGCACAAAATGCTGAAAACTGAAAGCCCATCCAGACCTACTTGCCTTAAGGCATTCCAGTTTTTGTCAACAGTACACAAGGGAAAATTGCCACCTAGCATCATATTTAGATGCAGTAGCAACCCTATAGCGGAACCTAGCAGGTACATATTCACAATTTCAAAATAATTGCAGTTTTCGTACCCCATCAAGAGGCACTCAAAATCTGTAACAAATTCCTTAATTTCCTGGGAACTATACACCAGAAATCAAATTAGTTAATCATAAAAGTCCTTTGGGATCTTTAAATCTGGATTTCTAATATTTGTGGACTTCACTTTAATTTTTCCTTCTTTTGAAACCATAGGGTAAATTCACGCTTGTTGTCATTATGTACCTGCAAATAATACTTTAATCAAGGAAGGAATTAGATGTAGTATAGCAGCATCCCTGAGAAGACGGGAAAGGGAAGAATGGAAGACATTTTCCCTACAACCAGCAACAGGCAGTGAGAACCTCCTTGGCATCACCTTTTTACTTCCAGAGCACATCCTTCCATTCCACAACTCCCTCCTTCTGCTACAGCCAAACATTTGTCTTGTCCCTGGGCCCAAAGCAGATGTCACCGGCCCTCTCTTGATCCTTAACTCCACTTACTCTTCCTTTTGAATAAACAGTTTTTAAAAGTATCTTCTGGTGAGATATGCCACAAGAACCAATGGGAGAAAGAAGTGATGCCAAGCCTACATTCCTTCAGGATGAAAAGCTGGAAATAAAAAATAACCACATTGTAATGTATAATAGCCACACAGAGCTGTAACTCCAAAGAGATCCCCTCTGCTTTCCATTCTCGCTAGAGCCTCGTTCCTCACATGCTTGCAGCTTTCACTGCTTCACATCACTCTTTCCCATGCACCCATTCATACCATGTCTATACAGATTTTTTTATTAAATCCAAGATCACCTCATCTTCATTTTTCTGACTAATCTTCAGCACAAACTAAGTCATCTGATTCACAGTTTTACCCTTCGTTCCCTTCATTCACTTCCACTCAGTATCCACATTTACTCACTTCTCATCCCTTTCCAACTAACCAGTCCGTAGCTGAAAAATGGTATTACTGCTGATCGGAGAGGAACAGAACAGTTTTATCCTCCTGCCCCATTGCTGAAACTCCACAGATAGATTAGTTACAGGGCAACAAGTTCTATTCATTGCATAAAAATAGAAAGAAAAATGATGGAATTCCAATTTAGAATTATTCCCCTCCATATTAATAAATAAATAGCTTGGAAAACCAATTTCCTCCATAAATCTGCAGATTGTTATAGATGACACGGCCTATTCGTATGTGCATTTTAAGGACTTCCACTTACAGAAAAGCATGCAATTATGTCTTTGCTATTAACTATGCTACACAAAGATAAATGTTATTTAATCTTGCTGCTAATTCCAAAGGCCAAAGAGTTTTCATAAATAGGTAATTTTAAATGAAAATAATTCAAGATTGTTCAATTCCCTGTCACTTAAAAAGCAAAATCAGGCAGATGGAACGTATTTGATTTTAGCAAATTCCATCATTTCATAAAACATTATGTTGCTAAATCTTACACTATATGCTTCTTTTTTTTCCCCACAGAATTAAGACTTAGCCTCCTCTGATCAGCTAGGGAAACTTCACTGCAAGAATTATCTATAAGAAGAACTGAAAAATAAATGGGATTATTTTATTTTTGTGCAAATGGCTTCTTATGCTGATAACTTCTTTTGTCTTTTGCATCTTCAGTTCAGGAATAGTTAATGAAAAGTCTCCACCTGGTGGCCAACCGTATTTTGGTGAAATAGGAACATTGTTCTACCTGTCCAGCACACTTTTTCAATCCCTTACCGACTTAGTTGAGTCATTCTTTCAACTTTTTTTCAGATTAAATAAGGCCAAAAATAGGTTGTGGATACAATATCATCTCCAGCCTACAGTGATATTCACAGGTGCCTCCCACGTTTTAATTTCACAGTCATTCTGATCAGTACACTATTTTATCTGTGTCTTGTTACTCGGTTTTATATGCACAATCCTCAAGGAGACCAAGCAGGCAGAGAAAAACAGAGCGGTACATAACACAAACTGAAAAACTCTACAAATATCTCCTGAGAGGAACTGAAAATTTCACAGCACATTTGGAGATAAGAAATGAAACCCCCTCTAAGATAAAGAGAAACAAGAAAACAGTTATTAGGGGGAGAAGATAGTTGGTCAAAGAAAGCTCTGAAAGGTCATCTACTAGTGTCATCGCAAGTGGCAAAATCTAATGGTGGTATTAAAGAAATTTGTTTGTGGACTCCCATTTGCCATGTGTGAATGGTCACTTCAGTGTCACAACAGGTGACAATATACCGTCTGGTGAGGAAGATAATTTTGTATTACAGGACTGAAGTTTAATAATTATTGGCAATAATAATAATAATTAAAAAAAAAAAACATTCCAAGTAAGGATTTAAAAAACATAGTCGTCATCTAAATGTACCATAAACAGTTTTCTCTTGTTGAAAGCATTGCAATTATTTTGTAAACTTAATGAACACACTAGAAAATTTTATTTTCACCGATTTCCCCCCTCTTTAAATATTCTTTGAAACACTCTTGTGCCTGATCCAGCTCTTCATCATTAACCTCGTGTTTTCAGCATCTCTGCTCAGCTAAGCCCCTTTTACTTGTACAACTGCTCATTGATTTTGACAGGGGCAAAAATAATAGCATGCCATAATCACCAGGACAGCTTTGGACTTGATGATCCAAAATTAAACAAATGTCTACACTCCCTTTCAAATCACCTATCAAATCATAACTTGGATCAGATACTGTGGATTCACATTGGAGTACTGAAAATTTTCAGCCCATGGGTCTTTTAGTAATTTTGAGAGTTTATACTCCAACTTGGAAAAAAAAAAAAAGATAAAATGATAAAATGCTGTAAAAAGCATTAAACATTATTTAATACAAAACCTTTTCTAAAGCCACCCTAGAAGAAACTGTTTCCTTTCTAATGTATATTTCCATAAACATTACAAATAAAGAAAGCTCAGATCATACATGCCTTATGAGCTTCCAATGGAAGCTAATGTATGGATCAATTACAAAAAAAAAAAAAAAGCATTGAAGAGCTTCCATGTGAATGGGACAAAGAAATTCTGTGTAACTGTATAATGCTGCTCTGCCCAGAACAGCAGGTGCAAAGATCAAAGTGCCATCTCAGGCAGTCACTGATGTGTGTGAAACCATTTCCTGCACATTGCTGGGTGGTTCCTGGCCTACAGGAATGTCGCTTTCTTTGCCAGGGTTTGCAAAAGTAGAAGAGCATACTGTCTAATTGATTTAAAATTAATTTTTTGTCAAATCTAGCAGCATGGTTTAGATTTGAACTGATGTGAACAGGACAAGAAGGTAAGGAGTCTAATCAGGATGAGATTATGTTGCAGTCATCGCAAACACCATAAGCTCCCCTGACAGACACCAGAGAGAAGTGTACGTGTTTGGGGAGCAACTCACGTAACGTATTTCAGACATCTACTTTGGAGTGAGATGCATCACATAACACAAAAGTCTGTTTCTTTCCATTTTATTTAAAAAGCCCGCAGTAATTAGCTTAAATTCAGATGGTTACATTCCAGCTTAAGTCTTTCACATCCATTTCAGAAAGCGTGAAATTCCATTTTGTGAGAGTAGCCAAACACAGAGATGACTGTCAAGCCAGGCTCAGTTTACAAAAGGGAAATTTGGAAGAGCTGTGGTTTCTGCTTTAAGAACCACCTCAAATATTTATTTAAACTAAGGCTTATTATTGATGAGATGAGCTTTCTGAACACTGCTATAGACGTCTTCTGAGGTGGGTCTCCTACATTCTTTTATTTTGGGACTGTTCCACTTCCTATAAAACACCTACATAGCCATTGAGGCAGAGAACAACAGACTCAAAAAATATATCTGGATTTTTACAGCACAGCTTCAAAATTAACCTCCAGGCTCCCCTGCGCGCCCATCCAAACCATGAACCAAGTATTATAAAAAGGGGAGCACCTACAACATATTCACGTATAAGAATGAACAGGTCTTTCCCAGATGGACCACATCACAGCATAAAATATTTCAGAAGCAAAACAGACCTCTGAGGTCACCTCCTTCAACCTCACAGGAAACAACCTATGCTTGTTCCTTTCAGGCAATTCATCTAATCTAGTTTTAAATAAGCCATATAATGAGGCTTCTACAGCTTCCCCTGGGAACTTATTCTACAGTCTAATAGAACTCATTTTCAGGAAGTTTAAATTATTTTTAATTTCCTCCCATTACTTCTAGTTATATGTATTATATTATTATACTTCATACAGTAAACCTTTGAAATACAGTAAATAGCCCCCTTTAAAAAAACACAGGTAACCCTCACCATCATTAATCTGATGGATTTCAACAAAGCTTTCTTTTACAAAATGAATTTCATTCTGATGAAACGTTTCAAAGTAAAAAACAAGTAAATTTTTTTCTATTTATAACCATGTAACACATATAACGTTTTAATGTTCTACAAATGTAACCCACTCCAAAATTAGAGTTATTAGTACCAAGGAAATATATCAGGTATGTCTATTCCTTTAAATTGAAAACCCTGCTTGTTGAAAAAGATTCAGAGGATAGAGCATCTTGAAAAGTGGAAAGGGACAGAAACGTGCCATAAGATTCTTGGCAATTCCTGGATGGAATAAACAAACTCCTGGCTTATTAATAAGCCCTACTTAGCTCAGCCAAATGTACCTTTCTAAGCACACATACCTGTATAAAGCACCTGCTGGGAAAAAAAGCCATTATATGAAAAGTCACAAAATTGAAGGAAACAAATCAGGGAAAGTGGTTTCGGGTATCGTAGTATTTTGTCTGTCATCATTAAATCACATTATGATGGCACCCTTGTGTTGACAGCCCTAGTAAATGAAATTTGTTCCTAGAAAATGGCATGGTGATAAGTTAAGTGTGCCTATACTACATCTCCACTAGGTCATCAAGCACATATGTGCACATTGTACATTACCTGGACTGAATGCAGGTAAAGAGGTACCTGGTATGGAGCACTAACGCCACTGCCCAGATTGGAACAAGCTTTCCACAATGAAAGCATTCTTTCCCAAACTATCACCTGAACTAGTTCAGGTATGTCTACTATACACTGTGCATAATCCAAGAAAATAATAGTTATGAGTAGCTAAGATTGGAACAGACTTGTCTGATCCCCGCTCAGTGCAGTACTAGCTTCAGAGCCAGGGCAGGTGTCCAGGGCCTCATTCAGTCAAGGCGTGAGATCTCCAAGGAATGGAAAATACAGAGCCTCTCCAAGCAAACTGCTGTCCATCGTTTTTCAACCTTCTTCTGTAAAATGCTGTGGCCTGTGAAGAGTCTGTTGTCTCTTGAACTTCAGTTTAGGTCTTTGAAGAGTGATCTAGCCCTGTACTGAGGCAGACTTCACCTCACCATGCAGTCATGTTGCTCATTCAGCCTGTTGTCCATCAGAAACTCAAACACCTGATACTGGATACACACTTTTTTTTTTTTTTTTGCAGAGCTGCATTCCAGCCAGTTGGTCCCCAGCTTGTACTGTTGTACAAGGTAGTTCCATCCCACTTCTACCCTCCTTAAACATCAGAAAGCATCAACTTTTGGTGGAAACAAACAAAAAAAAAAAAAATGAGAAATAGGTTTCACTTTTACAGTACACCAGAATATTTCTGATGAAAACTAACAGCACGAGAATTAGGGTGCATGGACTAAGTTTAATAAATTCTGACAGCAGGCATTAGGTAGAATGGTAGTGTCCAGATTCAGACTTGTTATTTAAAAAAACTTTGTTCAGCAGCTACTGTACCTGCAGGCCCCTGCAGTCACAAGCTGCCTTCCTGTCTGATATCCCAACTTCCCATGCACTCAGAGCTATGCTACTAAGCATGTCCTGAACTATTTTAACCTCAGCACCTCAGTGCTTATCTCCCACATACACCCAGGAGGAATCCAACTCAGGGACTTTTTCAGTCCCTTAGGAGACAAGTACTCAAAACAGGTGTTCTTTCTTACCTTCTAGCTCTTAGGGGTCCACACCTACAATAAGGGTCGTCTGAGAGAACACCCCATATAAACAGTATGGGACAGTGCTCTTTGGCCTTTTTTTTCTCCAAGAATTGCCAGAGAAGACAGTAGCAAATGCAAAAGAACTGCTTAATTGTTGAATCATACAACCAGGAAACGTGAGACATTTTCAGTTTGAGAGGGTCCAAAACTATACCTTCCATCACCAAGCCAATAGGTAATTTTTCATTCCTTCCTCTTGAAACCATTTCACTGTGGATAAATTAGTGAACAGATCACAGAACCAAGGCTTTAGAGCACAAATCTTAACCCCTGTATTTGTGTGCCCTAGCAGCTAGGCTATAAAACCATTCCCTCTCCCATCTGTCCATCCCAAGTACCTTGTCACACTGCTACACTGCTTCAGTAAGAAGGGAAAATGTTTTTTCTCAAAATGCCATACAATCTGCAGGAGCTGTTATTTGTTGTGGCTGTGGTTTAGTAGGAATTTGTTCTTGAAACTCCTAACATCAAAGCCAGTGATGTAAACAGTGCACATTATAGGATAGATGAGCATTATCTTCTTACCTGTTTTATGAATGACTGCTCACTATGTTGAATAAGCTATCTGTAGACATAGCTCAGGAAAATACACTGCATCAATAGAAGTGCCCACCTAGATGTCACACCAAGCCAACTTCAGACAGTCGTCTGTCAGCGCAGACTCCACAGCCCACACCATGAGAAAACACAGATGTTTCAAGACACGCTCCAAATGACTTATGAGTCTGAAGGGAGAACTGCCTAAAGCAGCCAACCTGAAACACCAAGCACAGGCACCTGAGATGCCACCCCTTCCTCAGCCACCTTACATTGCAGGTAGGTGGCTCTTCCATCCTCTAGCTCCTCATGAAATTAGAAACCTAATTTGTCTCATACTGAAGTTTACCTTTTAAAGCAAATAAGGAGGATAAACTGTTTTATAAAGTAGGCTGTTATGTTCAATCCAACTGGAGAAAATACAAAGGCCATTCTCTATATCAGACCCAAGTTGATTTTTTTCCTCAGTTCTTTCAGGTGTGTGCTTTAGTCCCAGAGCTATCAGTCATTCAAGTTCTCTTGCTGGAGGTGCCCTGCTTTGCAGAAAGGATGCAAAATTAATTAGGGAAAATAAAGGGTGGAAAACACAGAGAACATGAACAGGTTATGCAAGTCATAGTGTCTGCTCCCCTAGCTGTTTCATCAAGGAGTGTTTTACATACAAATGCCTAAGAATTCATTTGAGCAGAAATTGGAGCACAGGTTTTCCCCTGCCCAAAGAATTGTCTAGCTCCTAGACTTGACTCCTGTGGCTGGACAAAAAGAGATATATCACAGCTCTTTAATACTTTTTGTACAGTAAAACAGCTTCAAGGGGGGCAATAGCATACTTATCGTCTGAAGGTGGGAAATGAGGGTCTGAACTGTTGGAGACAAAAGGGGGAATACTGGCTTAATGCAAAAGTAAGTGACATTCCACATTTTATGGAATGTCAGATTAGGAGATCAATGGTTCCATGGCTTTAAAGAAAATGAACATAATTAAAAAGGCTGATCATATATTTTGTGTTAAGTTCAAACTTCTATTAAATCAGGGTGATTAAACACTGAAGAATTAATCGGAATCAAAGTCTGTCAAATAGTGTTTTTGCTCTCAACACCTTGGTATTCCTTTAAATTAGAAAAAATATTAAACTCATTTAAACCCCATTTTTACTCTATTTCCTTTTATTTGCAGCATAGTAATTTCACAGAACTAGGTCTGGTTATACTTGAGGGTCACCCAGTTGGATTCCTGATGTTTACTGCTCACGAAAAATCACATTGCAGTCACAATTTTAATTCCTTCATTATGCAGATCTAGACATGGTAGTCCTAGAAACCTTCTTATTAAATCTGCAGGAATCAAGAAGGCTCTCCCTAAAGTCATTGCAGAGTTGGATAAGTATTTTCATGATTCTGGTTTCACAATGTTTATTATTCTTTAAAAAAAAAGAATTACCTCAGAGACAAAACAGTGAGGTTTTCAAATGTGTCTAAACAAGAAATAAAAATTTACTGGGCATTAATGGGAACAAGCATTTCTAAGTTCTTTTTCATACTCAGTCTGCAAATAAAATATCTATATATCTAGAGAAGCCATTTGGCAAACGTTCTTATATCAGACCTCCCTTAAAATAACTTTTCCCCCCCTTTTCTGCTTAATCTAACGTTTCACTTTTTCTCTGAACACATACAGCAAGATCATCAAGAAAGAAACTTATGTAATAAATACCTAGAAACTGCCTACCAGGAACCATGCACAGAGCCACCAGATGTCAGTGCAGCTCAAACATGGTTAATCAGAAACAAGCAGCTTCCACAGCCTCTCAAACATGCTTAGCAGAATTTCTGAGAGGCACTGTTGCCATACAAACATCTCCTAAATAAATCCAAAGAAGAGTTAAGCTAAAAATCACAAACTCTTTTCACGTCAAGTGAAAATGACTGTTTCTGTCATTACTGGACTTGTCAAAGAAAATGTCACAATACAAAACAGAGCTTTAGAATCAAAAAGTTGCTCAGCAAAGTAGTATGGCTGTTAGCGTATTTGGCAGTTTAAACATCCTCCCCAACTCCACACCCTTGGAGCCTGACTGCACCCTCAGTTTTCTGTCATGTTTGAATAAAAGGAAGCATCGGCTGACTCCATACTACATGGTGCATGGTACTTTCCCTCAGGAAAAGAAGCAAAACTTGCTTTTCCTCTTCTATCCAGCCACTAGCATTAACAAGATGCAATGTCATTAAGTCCTCCTTACTAACCAAGACAGCTGAAATTGGTCAGTAGAATCACAATTTGTGAATGCTGGAATACGAGCAGGAAGCATCAGAGAAAACTGACAACCTGAAGAACTAAGATTTTGTTCCTTAGAAGATCAGCCTATAAAAGAACTGTGCATTGAAATGTTAAAAGAAAATGTTAAGGCAGACTAGAGAACAGATTATTTCGTAAAGACATTAAAACAACGTTGAACATGACACTAAAAATTGAAATGCACAAATAAAATGGTCTACATGAAATTAGGTAACCCAAATATAAAGTGTACACAATTAAGAAAAACACCATCTTTTTAAGTTAACGGTGTATATTCTTACCTTTTCATCATAATTTTGGATAACAGCTGAAATCAGCTGACCAAGCATTTCCAGTTTGACTCAACCTTAAATACAAATACATAAAAAGATAGCTACTTGTAGGAAACAAGATGATCCCATCTCTAATCAATCCTGTATTCCACAGCTTGGAAAGAGACATCCTCTTTCAGGATAAAGTATGTGCTATTCAATGCTAAGCAACAAATTACGTACAAGCCACCTCTAACAGTGCAAAATTGGATACATACAATCCTCTGCAGTCGTTGAAAGCAATGTCAGACGCTCTTCTGCATCCTTAAGTTTGCTTTTATGGAAGAGTTGATCACTTTTTAGTTTCTAAGAGTTCTTCCTCATGCTTTACACTCATATTTCATTTCCTATCTTTTCATTTGCAAATCTGAAAAATCTTCACACACGCAGTGAACACTGAAACATAAACTTATGCCTGAAAACCAAAATAGCTATGGTTACTGGCCCAGGAACCTAGTAAGTGGCCTGCCATTTCAATAGTCTTGAATCACCATTCTGTATCACCAGTAAAACCTTTTTCCTTCCACCTGCCTTTCTTGCTAGATGAATCCTTAATTATCTTACTTCTTCTCTCAGGCCCACAATTTATTGTGACTGACACAGTTCCCTCTGGAGATAGCATAGGGCTCCCATCAGTCAGAAAGGAGCACCAAAATCAGCAAGAGCTAGTCCTACTCTAGGGAGCAATGCTGCATGGTTAAGTTCCTTAAACAAAGATATCTCTCACTGTATGGTTATACTATCTTACAGCTACCTTGAGAAATAAATAAAACAAAGAACAGCCACTCCCAAAATATCAGATAGGCTTTTGGAGATACTGTAAAATGTCAGAGCATTTGAAAAACATCACAATCTTTTTAACAGAGTTCAAATGTTCAGCTATACACAATGTACATCTTTAAAAATAATGCAAAACATTTCCCAACGTAGTTACTTTGCAAGTAATGATATATAAAGCATTATCTACCTATCTGCCACAAGAGGCCTAGCTCCCTTTAAGATGTGAGTTAAGAGAGTAGCACAGAGCAGATGCAGGGTGAGAGAGGCATGCATCTCATGCTAGCATGCTATACAAGTGATCCTGCGAAGGCTGTGCCATTTGTACAGCATTAAAAAGTAAAACTTGATTTGGCACCCAACAGATATAATCTGCTCCACAACTGCTGGACTAGATGGCAAGGACTACTCCATGGCACCACCCCACAAAGAAAGTAGAGATGTAGCTTCAAATTCTCTCTAATGCATTCACCAGGTCACAGAAAGTTTCCAAACATTCAGAATGATTTAGGCAAGGCATGTTACGCACAGAAGATAAGCATTTTATTATTCATGACAAAAAAGGCAGAATACTGAATACATCATTTTTAATTCCAAATGTAACTGGCTCTTCATCACTTTTACATATTTAAAAAAGTCAAAGTAATCAATGACATGCATAAACAAATGCATAATTTACAGAAAAAAATATTTAGGAAATACAACCAAATGACACGCAATAGCTTCCAATCAAACTTTACCGAATCAAAGCAGTATTTTTACTCAGAATTATGCCTGCCAAAGACAAATAGCAAAAGTCATCTAAACTCCCAAATCCTCTGACAATTTCTCTCAACTAGGTCACAAGCATAGCCTCTTCTACTACTTGAAAGGAGGATGCTGTTACAGCTGAGGCTGTGGATAGGGGAAGTGCACACCAAAGAAAGAAGACTGGGAATAAAATCCTTAGTAAGACATTCCAGCAACTTCATTTAACAATTGTAACATAACACTATAATGCCTTTCTGTTCACATAAACAATGACTAAAGCTGTTACCTTTATTTTCATTTACAGTATAATCCTGAAAATACTTTCCCATTATCTAGTTTCTACTTTAAGGAGTTTGGTCGACAGACCTTCTGAAAAGAAATGGCTATTTCAAGCTAGATTCATTACTTGTTAAAAATAAAACACTCTTGCACATAAAGCTAATGTGCAAATAGCAGAACATCAAAATCATACTCATAACAGCTCTTTGTTTTTTCTTTTTAAACTACCTCTCATTACTAGACTCCATTTTGTAACATTAGGTAAGTACTGTACAACTGCCTAAGTTAAGACACCATCTATTTTACAGTAGCAAAAATCAAATTTAAAAATGTTATTTGTGTAGCATTAATGTGCAACTAGAACTGCCATTTAAGGTATCTGGATGATCTTTAAAAACAACAGACACCCAAGATGTGCTGTTAGAACTGAGTGATAGCCAGAAGTTAGAATCACAGTTAATTAACCCTTAAAACTTTTATGCAGAGGCACTTAAACTAAGTACTACTTGGCACTACAAAGAACATAACCCCGTGAAGTAAATATGCAGTTAACACTCAATGTGAGTTGAGTGAGCTTTTTCATGCAGTTAAGTAGTACTTTTTCTTAATCTGCAGCTTAATTATTATTCAAATAAATGTCTTGATGGTATCTTAACACTGTCTTTAGAGACTGGGGTTCATCAGAATGACAAGTCTCAACCAGTACTTCTGATAGTAGATTTATTCTGTGTGAAATCAATTTTTGCTTTTTGTATCATCACAGTGCTGAAAGACTTCATAGACGCCCTCCCTCCCCCCCCCCCCAGTGTTATAAGAACTCAGATTCTTTATTAGCCATATATCAGCACCCTCTTTCCTGACATCTTTTTGTGGAACTTTTATCACAAGCAGTCCTATCCTTCAAATACTTTTGTTTCACTTCTTTGCTTTATGTCTATCAGAAAGAAAAAAGTTTTTCTCTGGCTTAGTTATAATCTGGTTCACAAAGGAAACCACAGCAATTAAAATTTGGAAAATTAGGCTGCAAGCACGTTTTGGCTGATTCAACTCCATCAACTGGAATAGGACAGCACCTACCTGCAGAGTAGACTGCATGGCCAGCAGCAACTAAGGCACAACCTAGATTATTCTCCTCATACAGAACATCAACCTCTAACCTCATTCCAGAGCCATAGTGCTTAAAATGGAATATGAGTTCTGGTTTACTAAGAAGCTTTTGAAACAGAAGTTTGGCTTCCTCACTCCAGTATTCCCCTGTGGCAGGAACTATACCATGTAAAGAACAAGAGTAAGCTAAGTGTGGTAAATAAGACAGACTTTCTGGAATAACTTTAAGTCTATGGATTTCTGAGCAGGGGATGCTTTTCAGAAAGCCATAATCAATAAATGTAAGAACAACAGACTGACTTGTCACTTCACTAATTTGTACTCTATTCCACTGTGCTTCCAGTCCAAACTGGATCAAGCAGCTGTTACCAGGAGACACAAGTTCCTCCGGCAAAGCTGGCAAGTCATCAGGAACATCAGAGAGCAGTAAAGACAAGTTTTTCATGGAATCAAATAAGTCTTCAAACTGGATGCTGAAGTTTGAAGGATCAGTAACTGCAGTTGCAAACCCAGGATACCTTCTGCCACTCTGCAGCAGTGTCCATGTGATTGAATTTATCCTGAATGACTCCTGAAACTCCATACTGTCTGCATTACTGGATTTTTCCAGTCCAACAATAGTTGTTAAGAGCTGATTCAAATATTCCTGAAGCAGAACTTTCCCTACTAAGATATCTACTTCCCAGATATGAGAAGATTCCAGGTATCTCAGAAACAAGATCTTTATTTCACCATCTAGGAGTGCGTTTACTACATGGACAAATGGAACTTTATTCATTTTTTTTAACCAAACCCATTCACAAAGCACAGCTTGTTTAGGAATGCTTTTAATCTTATCACTGAGAATCTTTGCATTATTTAAGGACACCATCTCATATTTGCCATAATCTATTAAAAAAACTAGCATTAACCTTTCCCTGATAAACATCTTTATCACTTTTGATCGATACCACTTTAAGTTCCTTTCAGATTTTACCATGCACTCCAACCCTTCTTCAATGTTGTTCGCCGTAAGTAAACCACTTCTTTGTGCTTCTTTGAAAAGCATGACATTTAAATCATTTAATATTTGCAGATTTTTAAGTAACTGTACATGAAATTCTCCACCCGCTGAAGCATTAATTATTTCTGCTCTTTCTATTTGTTCAGTATTTAGATCTTGATGAGGGATGTTTAAGCACATTTTAGAATTATTTTCCACCTTAGCAGTCTGATTTTTTCTTTGACCACCTATGTCACTCACAACCTTTCTATCTTGAAGATTATCATTTGTTACTAGAATTTGTTTTGGCATATGTTCCCAACTATGCATCGGTTTGTTTTGCAAACTTGTCCTGCCACTTCTCTGCTGAAAGCCATCAGAGATAGACTTTACATCACAAATAATATCTACTTTCCATTGCTCTCCATCTTGCTCTAAGAATTTGCAAGTGACTAATTTATTTTTTATTTTGTTTACAAAATCGGAAGTACTTTCATTAGTCCAGCTTTCATCAGGAGCACTTTTCACTGTGCTAAGGAAACAATGAATACTGAGCCTCGGCAAAGTTAACAACTTTTTCCGAATCCTGCAGATTTTGGAAAGGCTTACAACTGCTGTATTGCCATAGTCAATGAACTCTACCTCAAAGGAGTTTCCTGATATCAGAGTTTTAATAACTGCCCTATAGTAAAAACAGTCAATGGCATACTCTGCTAAAATGAGATCCCCTACCATGAGCTCACCTAAGCCATTTTCATGACCTATATTCACCATGCTTTCATTTAATTCTTCTGCTAGTTGAATTATTAAGTTTTCATCCTCTGCAAACTGAATATAGAAACTCAATGGACTATTTATATGAGAAATATACCCTGCTACTTCAGAATTCACCTGAATATCACGTTGAGGAAGACTGATTAATTTTGGAATATTTTCATTATCCCTTTCCTGCTGACCTGTATAATTCAGTTGTTCAGTACAAGATTCAGAGAGAGCATTTACAGTTATTTCCTCTAAACTTAAAGAAGAATGATACAGTGATTGAGAAGCAGAATTTCCATCCTGAGGTTTCTCTCTGTGCTCTGTAGCAGCACTGTAAATTTTTAGAAAACCTGTTTCTTCACTGCCCTCTGAGGTTACCAGCTTTGAGGACCCACAACACTGGTTTTGTGTTCTACATGTAATTTGCTCTTCATCTCCAAAATTCTGTCCCTTATCTGCCTGGTAATATTTATTGTCTACTTGAAATTCCAGTTCATTTTTCAGTTGAATCCTTTCAGGACTTTCAACATTTACCTCACTATTATTTTTGTTATCTATGTGGTGTATCACTCTGTAACTTTCAACAAATGGTTCTGTATAATTTGTCACATAAGCCAATTCTTCCATTATTTTTTCTTTAACTTTCTGACCTACTTGGAGCTGTCCATCATACAACTCCACAACAATCTGGCCATCTGATTCTCTGGATACAATTACAGCTTTCAGCAGCTTACCAAGGAAAGTTTCCTCAAACCACCTAATAACCCTTGCTGGAAATTTTGCATCCTTAAGATCTGACAGACAGCATTTAATGGCTTGCATGGGTGTGAATATTAAGTCAGCAGCAGAGTCTGGAATAGGCATTAATTGGTCTCTCTCTACCATATGCTTATTTCCAAAATCCACAAAGTCAGCACACAGATAGGATGTTGATTCCACAGGAAAAACCAAAGCTCTATAAAACAGACCATCTTCAAAATACCTGGCTATACATAATCGTGTACTGATGGTATCATATTTTGCATGATTTGCCATCTTACTTATTTCAGTAATATTTTGCATCAATGCCTCTATAGTTTCACTGTTTCGATTAAGCTGGCAATAGAATTTTGAAGGGCTATGTATGTGAGTTATATAAACCTCCTCCTCGCTTCCAATTTCTATATTAAAAGATGAGTAATAAAAACTGTACATAGAACCCAAAGGTGCAAGTCTTTGCAATCCAATATATTCAGACTGGTTGACTCCACATTCCCTGAGGAACTGCTCCGCACTAATAAACGGAGTCTGTAAGTCAACTACATTGCATAAACAGTTTGGACTTGAAAGAATTAGAGCGTAGACAGTGCAAGTCAGTGGTCCTCTAGCAGCAGAAATGAAGTCGTTAAAATGTCTACACATTTCTTCAGGCCAATTAAGTGCATCAATCTGTATGGGTACATTTTTAAGTGCACACTGAAAGGCTTGACTTTCCAGAGTTAGAAAATCTGGAAGGGCAGCTTGAAGATCATTAAGTAGAACTCTTTCCCGATAACCATAGTCTACAAAAAACACATCAACTTCATTTGGGGACACTTGCTGCAAAACACTTGCTCTGTACCACTTCCCATCTTTGGGACATTTAACAACACAGGCAACCTGTCCGGTTTCGTAAGGAATGGTATGCTCTTTATAGTAAGTCTGGATTTGCTTCATTAAGGTATTTAGCTCTGGCAGTTTACTCTGCAACTGGCATGAAAACTCTGCTGGGGAAACACTGTAAGAACATACGACTTCAAAAACAGTTCCTGGTTTAAACATAAGCTCTTTGTAAGATTTTTTTTCCTCAGGTACTGAGATCTGGGAAAATGACTGAGACCTGACCTTATGATTTTCAGAGAGAGCATCTTTTCCAAAAGAGGACAGTGTCACTGATTTTCTCAGCTTAGAACACATGCTTAATGTTTTTTCCTTTTGAAATACCTGTCTATTTTGTGATACATTATTTTTGTAAGTATCAGAGGTGCACCGTGCATTTATGTATTTTTGCTTTAACTGCAGGGGATTCTGGGCTTGACGTTTTTTTGACAGATTTAGAGCAGAAACTGGTCTTTTTTCCCAGTATTCTGCATATCCAGCTTGAGCCATAAGTGTGGCAACATTACTTTCCTGCAAAGCATTCCTGTACTGTACATTAACAATGTATTTGTTGTTTTGCTTTCCAATTACCTGAAATAGCAGCAGTTTGTTAAATACAATCTGTTTGAAAAAATCAGTTTCCTTTTTAACCCACACATCTTCAACAGGAAAAGTGCAAGCAAGTTCACAACACATAGCTAGAGCCGGCAAAGCAGCAAACTCCGGAAGCAATGTTTTTACATCATAACACGGTACTGTATCTGTATTCCCAAAATCTAAAAAATAGACAGTAACACTTACATGAAGCACTTCAGTGACAACACCCCGATAATAATGCATATCTTTGCTATACCGGGCACAGCACAGCAATCCAGGTTCTGGGTTTTGAAGGACCCAGTCATCAGCTCCACAGTGGTTATATGCATCTGCAATATTTTTCATCAGGGCTCGAAATTCTTTCTGATATGCACATGTCTGAATCCAGAAGTTGGATGGATTTATGACATATACCACAAAAGCAGTGTAAGAAGTATTCATCTGCATTTTTACTCTTTTGCAGTGGCTTGATAAAGACCTATCCCATTCAGGTAAGCAGTTCTTTGTCTGTTTATTTCCAGTGTGATTTTTAGATGAACTCCAGGCACGTGCTTCGTAGCTTACACCGATGCTAGAGATTTTTGTTTCCAAAGGTGGGACAAATGATGCAGCTGCCTCATTCAAGTTCTCTTGATGCTTAGCATTAATTCCAAAATTTAGACTTTGCAGCGTAACATAATACAAGTGTTTACTGGCATTGAATAAATCAACACAGACACACACAGAAGTCTGTCCTGTCAAGGCCTGTATAAATTTTTTCAGCTGAAGATTTATTACCGCTTCATCCTGATTCCCAAAACAAGACAGTGCACATGGAAATGAAATCATAGGCAGCGACATGAACTCTGCTTTAAGTTTCTGAACACAGCTAGATGGCACAGCTTCGATATTACCAAAATCCATAAACCAGACTTCCATGTAGTCGGACAGAAGCTGTTTTATCACTCCTCTATGCCACTGTCCATTTTGCCTTTTCACAGCACAAAGTAGCCCTAAACTATAAAAAGATGTATTATTCTCTGTACTGATTGCTTCATAGTACAAACGCATAGCTTCTGTCAAATTTTCCAGCTCTTTCTGCCATTCCTGTATCTGACAGTAAAATTTACTCAGGCTTATTGCAACAGTTATTTTTACATTTACTTTACTACCAGCTGGTAGATGTGGAAAGAGATCTGGAACTGGCCAAAAGTCTGATGGTTTCTCAGAATTACTAAAAGTAAGCAATTCCTGGACTGGATGTTTCTCTTGCAACTGTGGCATTCTCTTAAATGTTTCTGGTGGAAACACTTTCAACATTTCTACAATAAGACAAAAGGAATCTCCATCAATAAGTTTGCCTAACTGCAGTTCAAGAATATCACTAATGACCTTTGGTACTTCCAGAATAAACAGCTGGTACGATGTAACAGATTTCACATGACCTGTGATCTGCAATCCTACCAGTGATGAAAAATAGTTTATGGCTTTTGGTCCCCATTTTTCTCCAAGAGGAAGTATGTTAGCAAAAATCCCCCAAACTACTTTTGGAGGAAGCTGAAAAAAATCATCACCAGCAGAAGCAATATGTATTTCCTCAACCACTAGCACCTGTCCAGTGTCTATAAGAAAGGCCTTACATACATTCTCTTTCTTTTCCAAAACTTTTCCTCTATGCCATTTGCCTTCCGCATCTTCCACCAAACAAGATCCACCAATGTCAACGTTATCTTTTACTTTGAATACACGCTGCATTTCATTTTGCAGTATGTAGTAGTCAAGTTCACACCCCACCTTGCATTGACCCTTGAATACTATGACCACGCATTCTGGATGGCACTCTATATGAGTGATCTTCAGATTCATATCAACTACGTTTGGTGAAGGAGTCAGAGATTTCATTGTCTGCAAAGAGAAGGAGCAAGATCAGCCTGACAATTTTCCGTATTTCCTTTATTAACTAAATCCTTATATGAAATTTGTTTTAAAAGTGTTTTAATGGCGTATTTTTACAGTTCTGGCTAGAACATATACTGAACATGTAACTGTCACATTTTATGTTATTGAGAAATACTTGACACAATTCTCTTTTTGCAAAGATATTCAGGTAATAACTGAAAAAAGTACCCCTAGAGTTGCTCTCATTGCTGCAGTCTACATTTCCCCTTGAGCCTAATTTATCATCAGAAATCAGTTCCCAAAATGATAAAGAGAACTAATTATATCAGATACCTTGGTGAGGAGAATCACAAAGGTAGGAAGGGAAGGGGGCAGATAAGACCAGGAAAATATCTGTTTCTTTTTGAAAAAAAAAAAAAATATGTATTTCTGCTGAAACAAAGTGGAAGGCAATTCACGTTCTTTATAAATCTCTGGTGAGCTCATCTATATCCAATAAATTCAACCACAGTGCTCTCCAAAGGAGATTCAGAGTTTCACTACTAGACCTGCAGTTACATGAACTTACCTGCAAATTATTTCTAGTCTATTTCTCTTTCTTTTTAATATAGGAATTACCAAGGCCTTCTCCTTTTCACAGTATGCTCTTTTTATATGTGAATCATTTCTTCAAACCAATGACATCTAATGCTCTGATTTACTTCATCTCTTGAATTATATTCATTATGCTATCACATATAGCTTTAGCTCATTTTAAGTTTTCTTAATTGCAAGGACATACAGAACACATTATCTAAGATTTTTGCCATACCCATCAACTAACAATCGGGTCAAATATGTTTTGTACTGTCTTAACTTGTAGTGCTCTGGTTCTGACAGTTTAAATATCCTCAAACCATTCAAACTATGCCCTGACCTTCATCTCTTATTTGGTCTTCAAGATCAGTTTCCATTTTCATCCAAATTTGGACATTTCAATGGATCTACAATTCCACATTGTTCAACAAGGCATGCGTATATGCCTGTAATTTAGCCAAGAATCTCTATGAACTAAACCAGTGTTCTAACCAAGTAATTATAGCAGTCAACGTCTGTCAAATGCAAAGACAGCTCATAAACACACAAACTGAGCAAAACATGCTTGATCTACGACTTTTTACATAACTTTAAAAGCAAAGCTTTCAATTTGAGCTACAAGTTACTAGTACAAGACTTTCCTCATCTTGCAAAAGATTTTTCAACAGAATTGAAATAGAAGCTCTTATCGTAAGCATACATAAAATAGCTAGTGACCATACATCTTCAGAAGAAATACTGATCCCTGTCAATGGTTCAGATTGGAAGGGACCTTAAAGAGCATTTAATTCCAACCCCCCTCCAATGGGCAAGAACATATTCAGCTGAAGGAAGATGACACCGTAGATACTTGACTTTTCAGAAAATAATAATAAACAAACACAACCAAAAGACAAAACTAACCAAAAAAACCCCAATGCTCTCAGTAAAAGCAGCACCAAATCCAGATCTGACTACACCTTCTTTAAGCAACCCCCCAGCTTTGCGTTTTTCCCAGTAAAAAAATAAAACAAAAAAAAAACCACAGAAAGCTAAGTTCTGTTGTTGTTTGTTTTTTAAAACGAATGAAAAAACCTTCAGAAAATGGCTTTGTCTACCTGGCAAGAACACCTGATCATAACAGAGACAATCAAATCATAGAAGGTGCATCACCAATGCTTTGCAAACCTCATTCCTTCCACTATTTTCATTTGTTATGTGTTCCAATTTGGGAATCAATGTTTTTTTCTAGTTATCATAACCCAAATAGCAGCATCACATCAAAACAATCAAACTTTTAGAGTTTACAAAATGACTTCTTGCTCCTTACTCACCTTCTATACCAGATATGCTTATGCTTTCAGAACGTACTTCTTACAAACCTCAGCCCTTATAACAACAGCTCTGCACCTCTCTAGAAGAGATAATAATAAATTCATAAGTAAAACTTGTTCTCCTTCTCTAAACACTCCTCCTCCCAAAAACACCCTGAAGAAGTTCTTTATATCCAATTTAATGAAAATGTTAAGATTTCAAAAAACAAAATTACAGGACTGAACCCACCTCCCTAAAGTGGACTAAAACCTTTCTGCACTTAAGTTAGAAAGAAAAAAAAAAAAAAAAAAAAAAAGAATACATAGCCAGAACACTACAAATACTTGCTAAACAAGACTGGTGACACAGCTACTCTTGTTTGCTGGGCTTCAGCCAGTCAAAAATCTATGATCTATCACACAGTGCTACAAGGCAGATTTAACAAATGATAAAAGAACTTCTAAAGTGCAACCAAAGGTAGGACAGGAGTGAGAGTCTAAGGGATTTGCACACCCTCTGCAACAGCAGCTCTGCACTGGGCTGGCTGACACCCTGACAGAAGCAGGGTGTGGAGCTGGGCTCAAACCCACAACACACGACCCTCAGGCGACCACCACCACCAAGCAGAAGCAACTTTAACACTCACGAGCGTGAAAGGGACGTGGGAGAGCCATAACCACCAGAGTACGACCATTTCCCACCACCTTAACACCAGACCGACGAGCGATACACCACTATCACCACCCGGCCCACATCGACAAAATGGCGGCGCAGCCGCTTCCTCACACACATATACACGCTCTTCGGGGGATGGGAGGCGGGGCTTAGGGTTGATTGGCAGCAGCGCTTGGGAGGCTCCCAGCCAAACGGCACGGCGCAGCGCAGAGGTGCAGCCTTCATCTTGTGCTGAGCGGGGAGGGGGGAGGGGGTTGGTTTGGGGGTGTCGACCCTCTGTGGGTACGGTTTGTTGCTTAGGGTCACATCGGTGGCTTATTTTGTTCGTTTGTTTTCTTATATTTGCTTTTTGCAGCTGTTTGTCATAACAGTCTTTAACCCTTTTTAAAGGTGCCTGTGAGTTGCGGGTCATCAAACTTTCAGGAAATTGCTCAAGAGGCTTTGAGAGCTTTCATTCTTTCTCATCATCAAGAATTTCTCTAGAATGGAACTGAGTGCATCTTACTGGGAAATGTCCCACATCAGGATCTGGGGCATGGAACCTTTGCATAGGGCCTTTACAAGAAAGTTGTGCTTTTATTTATTTGTTCATTTATTTATTTATTTAAAACTTCTTGTTCAGAAAACAAGTTTACTGAGGAGGTCAGAACAAGCAACTTGGTATGACGAACCATCTTGAAAATATCAACAGATGTACAGTACTTCTCCCTGACACTTTGAATTAACTTGTACATGTATAATAGTCTGTAAGGGCTTACCTTCAGTTTTTACAGCTTTTTGCCACAGCTCAGTGTTCTTGCATTCTAGTTGATATTTTCTAAACTGACAGGAGAGAAAAGATGCTTTTGCAATATCTAGATACAATAATCTCCAAGTATAGTTTACAGCAAAGTCTGGATTATATATGTTAAATGTGTTATACATACTTGAATTAACCCTAAAATTGAGAGCAGTTCTCAATTTTGCAGGTAAGTCCTCATGTCTATGATATTCTACCTTTTTTGGATGATTTACTCAGAACAAAAAATGTACAGGTCTATCACTGATACACCTTTAGCTTTATAAACATGGAAAAAATGCTTAGTGTATTCTTGAATTATGATGTTGCCCAACAGTATGTCATTACTATCAGACTGCTTTGGAAGACTGAATTTTGTGCAGTTTGTTTTGTTCTTTGATAGAAAATAAGGGTATATGTATTCATTCTGAACTGTAGGGTTGTTTACTGTCTTCAGTAATGCAGTGTAGAAATGGCCTATGCATGTCCTCTGTACTCCAGTCTTCCCATTTTGGCTCTTTTCAGCTGCAGAACCTGTATGCTGTTAAACTGGCCTTGGCAATTTGAGATAGCAGCAGGATTTCATATGCATACTTGTCTTCAGGTAGTTTCTCATGAAGGCTTTCCTGCAGGAGGCATCTCACCCTCCCTGAACACCTCTAACAGGAGGTGCAAACTTAAGGAAGCTTCTCAAATCTTGCAAATAAATGAGTCTGTAGCTTAAGAAATCTGGAACAGTAATTTTAACAGCTGAGTACATACTGCACTTTTTTCATATAAATCTGTTAATTTGCAAATGCTGTATTATCTGCTGATTTGCAGGTACTACATTTTGCATTGATGTACTGACAGGGCTTTTCAGCTGTTCTTTTAAGACTAGTCTAAATTTAAGGTTTCTTGAATATACATCTTATTCTAAAGATCTCATATGTTTAGTTATTTTCGACAGATGGGTGTCCAGTGTATTTCTAAAGGTAGAATACTACTGTATTTAGCATAGCAATAAATGAATGAAAGACTTGCAGTACTGATATTTTTCCTTCTCTAAGGTGTTTTGAAGCAGTTTAGCTAGATTAATATAAGTATTTTACTTGGTGTTAGATTATCAGATCTCACATTCATCATACTGGTCTAATTAGGCTGTGTTAGGTAAGAATGGAGTTCATCAGTGTCATGTTTATAGGGAGCAAAGGTAAGACCAAAATTTATAAAATTTATTATAAATACTTTAATACTTATAAATACTTTATTGCAAGATTATAAACCTCAGACTAAAATTTACAATCCGATGTAGACATCTAGTCATCCTCTTCAGTGCAAAGGGAGACTGCTGCCTCCGTAGAGCAATAGGGAAGGAGCAATCTTGAGTTTATGAATACTAAATGTTACTATGGGCTGTGGGGTGGTGCTATGCTTTCACCTGTAATTTAAGCTAAAATCAGTGCTGTTCTCAGATGACAATCCAAAATTTACTCCTAAAGGCACAGAGCTATCACTGTTTTTTTTATTATTATTATTATTTTTTAAGGCAGCAATATCTACATCCTTTCTCATTTAAATTACAGTGGCGATGGCAGCTGTAATATAATAATCTTAGGGCTAGAACAGTCAAAAATGGATTCTTTCAGCATGACTGAGTTTAAAAACTGTGTGCCACTTCCCTGCAGAGTGCCTTAACCATGTGCAGTTATACATGGTAGAATGCAGTTTGTCCCTCCTTTTTGAAGTTGTACCACTGTGGGTGGGAGGAAAGGAAAAGAGAAGATGACTGGACAATCTGTCAGAGCAGATTACATGATGTAGCTTTCTCACCTTTTTCTGGGAAGAGAGAACAGCTATTTATGCCTTTGTTACAGAACTTTGCAATTTTACATTACTTCAACCAGTGAAGGAATTGTGTCTTTTCTGACATAAGGTGGCATTTTTTGATAGCTCTTTCATTTGCTTTGGTATAATATTTTTTTTCTAGACTTGGTATCTACATTGGAAAGTGTCAGGTATACATAAAACATTTCCAAATCTCAAAAATTAGCTCCTCCAATAACATGTCTGAGATGTGAAGGGTCACTAGAGGCCTTTGTAAGCCTTCAGGAAGCATATAATAGCCAAAAGCAGAAATAACAGTATTAATACAATCCATAACATCCCTACAGTGAACTTTGACAAGCTTGCAAAATCTACTGAATTTTTACATTTCAGTAGTGAATGTTTTAAAATACTGCTGAAACTACATGTCAGTTAATACTAAATCTGAAGTGGTTTATCCAGTGTTGTTTACTGTGTAAGTAGAACATCCAGCTCCAAGTTTTCAGTTTTTCCTCTGTTGATCTTTACAAATAGTGTATTGCTGTTATTCCCACAAAAAGCTATGCTTTCCTTCCTTTTTGTTATTGTGAGGTAACCATATTTTTGCTGTTTTATCCAGTATGGAAAGTTAACAAATTCTGGTAAGCTTATTTATATCACAGTGATAGAAATAAAAGTAAGATAATATAATGAAATATAATGAAATATAATATAATGAAAGAAGAGTTAACGTTGTCTTTTATTGGTGAGGCTTTGATTTCTTAACAAGTTTTGAATAAAAAATGTCTGTAAGATGAAATTCCTGAAGTGAGCCTCAAGTTGTATTTTGAATCAGACTAATTGACAAGAAGGCACTTATGTAAGGCAGGAGTATTAGTCTTCTCCTCAGGAAATTTTTCCTGTTACTGTTACGTTGGCCTTAAAAACAGTTAATGGAAAAGTAGAACTTTTCACTAGAAAAGCCTTTTGTGCTCGTGGTATGAGATGGCTGTATGTACTCTTTTTTAATTCTGTAAGAGATGACAATCTGACTGTTTTACTGTGTTCAGTATGCTTTCGTGTTGGGTTTCTTGTGAAGAACTGGATATTAGTTTTCCTTGTGGATGAAAGTGTGCTATAAAGAAAGCAAACCTGTTCTTCTTACTACATGTTAGCACAATTTCATAAATGAAGTTCTACTGTCAGCTGTCTGCCAGGAGATAGAACATAGCAGTATGGGGGGTGAGCAACAGATGAAAATACTCTACTGTTCAGAACTCTCTCCCTGGAGGGGACAGAACATAAGACAATGTAATCCTTTATTAAAAAAAAAAAAAAAAATACAGATTTGATTTGATTTGATCTGAGCAGTTGGAAAAATGCTGGAGATACATTGCCATCAGGAGGATACCACATAAGAAGAGGTGAGGAATTGTCATCTTCTCTTTAAGAGTTTTAAAATAAGAGTGAACCTCACTGAATTCCTTGGAGGAAGGGGGGAGAGCTGGTTAATCACCTACCTCTGTGGAAGGCAAGAAAGAGGGGAATACGTCCACTGCTGAAGGGAAGTTTTAAGACTTCATCCTATACTTAACATTTTCTTCCTGATGATGGTTCTGTAAATGATATTCTGACTGGAATTCTCATTCTTCAGAATTCTCATTCTGAAGCACTTGATACTCATCAAAAATTATGTAATCACAGAATCACAGAATCACAGAATTTCCAGGTTGGAAGAGACCTCAAGGTCATCGAGTCCAACCTCCAACCTAACGCTAACAGCCCACCACTAAACCATATCCCTAAGCTCTACATCTAAGCGTCTTTTGAAGACTTCCAGGGATGGTGACTCCACCACTTCCCTGGGCAGCCTGTTCCAGTGCCTCACAACCCTTTCAGTGAAGAAGTTCTTCCTAACATCTAACCTAAAACTCCCCTGGCTCAACTTAAACCCATTCCCCCTCGTCCTGTCACCAGGCACGTGGGAGAACAGGCCAACCCCCACCTCGCTACAGCCTCCCTTGAGGTACCTAAAAAGAGCGATAAGGTCACCCCTGAGCCTCCTCTTCTCCAGGCTGAACAAGCCCAGCTCCCTCAGCCGCTCCTCATAGGACTTGTTCTCCAGGCCCCTCACCAGCTTCGTCGCCCTTCTCTGCACCCGCTCAAGCACGTCGATGTCCTTCTTGTAGCGAGGGGCCCAAAACTGAACACAGTACTCGAGGTGCGGCCTCACCAGAGCTGAGTACAGGGGGACGATCACCTCCCTAGCCCTGCTGGTCACGCTGTTCCTGATACAAGCCAGGATGCCGTTGGCCTTCTTGGCCACCTGAGCACACTGCTGGCTCATATTCAGCCGACTATCCACCAGCACTCCCATGTCCTTCTCTGCCTGGCAGCTTTCCAACCATTCCTCTCCCAGCCTGTAGCTCTGCTTGGGGTTATTGCACCCCAGGTGCAGGACCCGACACTTGGCCTTGTTAAACTTCATGCAGTTGACCTCAGCCCATCGGTGCAGCCTATCCAGATCCTCCTGCAGAGCCTTCCTACCCTCAAGCAGATCGACACACGCACCTAACTTGGTGTCATCTGCGAACTTACTGAGGGTGCACTCGATGCCCTCGTCCAGATCATCGATGAAGATATTAAAGAGGACCGGCCCCAGCACCGAGCCCTGAGGGACGCCACTAGTGACTGGCCTCCAACTGGACTTGGCTCCATTCACCACGACTCTTTGGGCCCGGCTATCCAGCCAGTTTCTAACCCAACAAAGCGTGCGCCAGTCCAAGCCAAGAGCAGCCAGTTTCTTGAGGAGAATGCTGTGGGAGACGGTGTCAAAAGCCTTGCTGAAGTCAAGGTAGACCACATCCACAGCCTTTCCCTCATCCACCCAGCGCGTCACTCTGTCATAGAAGGAGATCAGGTTCGTCAGGTTCGTAAAAATCATAACTGCTTTGATTCCACTAGGGGAGAGGAAGGGAAAATGCACAACCTACTTTTAATCTGTTTTCTGGGACATGTCCTTTGTTGTTATGATTATTTCTGAATAATATCATAGAACTTCTTAGAATAGATGACTGTTACACTTTTTCATTTTTAGGGACAGTCTGCTGTAGCAAAGCACTTTGAAATTGTCTTCTATATGATTTGTTTACTGGGCCATTACATAGTAAAGTTTATGGGTGGAGGAACTCATCCTGCATGGTTTGGTTCCAGCCCTCTGACTTCAGAGTCTCATGAAAACTTGAAAATAAAGCAGTGTTTATAATAAAATAAAATAAACACAGCAGCCATTGATGTTTATTTTATGTAAAAAAAAAAAATGCTTTTTCAAAAAGGCAAAATAACGTTCCTGTTAATAGCATTTGTGATTGTCTTTTATGAAAGTGTCTTTGAAAGAGAATATGTGTATGACAGGCAGGTATAACTGAGTGGCAACAGCAGAAATACAAGATACTACAAAGTTCTGAAAATGAAGAAAGCCCCTTTATTTAAGATAAGCCCCTTTATTTAAGATAAATTGCACAGTAGATGGAGCACTGTTTCCAGCTTAGATAAGCCCAGGATTTTTGTTTTAAATTATGAAATTTACATTAGAAACAGTTGATATAAAAATAATCACATCATTCTGTTAGCTTTTTCCGAAAAGGTTAGGTCACAATCTGTTTAGAACTTTTCATACTGCAAGATCAGTATACAACTGTTTGTTCGTTCTTTGTTTCTGAAATCAATCCAGAAATTTTGTTTGTTTGTTTTTGTAGTAGTCAACAGACTTAAAAAAACAGCAGGACTCTAAATGGTCATCTAAAAACAAAAGTTTGTGCACTTTTTCTATTTTCTCCTTTAAAGTGTATCCTCAATGGGTCCTTTTTATGTTTCTGTTAACTTGAGTGAAAGCCACTAGGTGGCAGGAACAACCACAAGTTTAGCAGGATGCTTGAAAATATGCTTGTATTGGTTCATTAGAGGAAGGAGCACTGCAGTGATTAATTCAGCCTGATCTATAATGAATTATGAGAGTGCATATGCTCCAGAGTTTCCCTACAAGGGTCATCACGTTAATTGCACAATTTGAAACCACTTTAAATGTTTTCAGGCAACCTGGACTAAATCTGAAATATATTTAATTTGCAATACCTATTTACCTAGTACACAGTCAGACTTTCATTTCAATTATTTTAGTAAATGACATGTCAATCACACATCATACTTTTGCTTTATTATTATTAATGTATTTTTTAATAGTTGCTGCTACAAAGATAGTCACTAACTTAGCAGTTTACATATCAAAAAGCATAGCATGGAGACAGCTTTTATGAAATACTTTCATCAGTAGGTAATAGTTATTGCTTCTTAAAATACACATTCCACTTTTCAGTGGCAATGACTCTTAGAGGAAGGAGGAGAAATGCCCAATGCCCAGAATATACAACCATTTTACAGTTGAAAGAGCAAATTGAGACTTGTTCTTAAACAATGGAACAAAGCATAAAGTAGAATTTCTGTTAATTGGGACCAGCCACAGGAGATGAGTTTTGTTGTACTACACCATACCAGTACAGCTACGTAGACAAAGTCCCAGTATTAGTGGTTAGGGTGAGTTTCTCTCCTGTGCAGTTTCCATTGTGCTGTGTAGTAAGGTCATGCCATTTTCCATGTCAGTTAGACATAATGTAGAGCTGTGTATAAGAATCATAGAATAGTTTGGGTTGGAAGGGACCTTTAAAGATCAAAGATCTCTGCCACAAGTGGGGACTTCTTTCACTAGACCAAGTTGCTCAAAGCCCCTTCCAACCTGGCCTTGAATTCTTCCAGGGATGAAGCATCCACAGCTTCTCTGGGCAACCTGTGCCAGTGCCTCACCACTCTCTATCACTACGTGCTCTTGTAAGAAGTCCCTCTCCGTCTTTCTTACAAGCTCCTTTTGAGTACTGAAAGACTTCAATGAGGTCTCAGTGGAGCGTTCTCTTCTCCAGGCTGAATATCCCCAGCTATATCAGCCTGTCATCACAGGAGAGGTGCTCCAACCCTCTGATCTTGTGGCCCTCCTCTGGACCTGCTCTAATAGGTCCTCGTCTTTCTTGGGCTGGGGAGCCCAGATCTGGATGCAGTACTGCAGGTGGGGTCTCACAGGGGCAAAGTATAGGAGGAGAATCACATAACCTCATTAACTTAATCTGCTGTGTGGGTTGAGAGAATCTCAGGCTCCATCTACATTAGCAATTCCTGTGGCATGCACAGAGTAGATCTGTAAAGAGAAGTGATTGGTGCTGATGACCCAGTATCCACATCAAGTAGATTTTAAAGCCAGAGGGATTACTTAAAGTGAGCTCAAGTGCTCACATAGACTGGATACCACTAGAATTTTGAAAATAATTTTTTGAGTTAGTTTCATTCCAAAGGATTCAGGTTTGTGCATGCTGAGACAGGTCTGCAGTGCTGATAAAACTGAGGTAAGTGGGGGTGGAGATTCATCTCCTGTTCTAAACTAAATTTAATGTAGAAGCACCCACAGGGAATCTACGCTTAGCTCTCAGTGGGTAGATTCCCAATTATTCATCATGGCAGTGGAAGAGTAAGGCTAATGTAGAGGCTGAATATCACTACAGGAAGAGGTGTAGTCAGCTTCAAAATAGAACTTTAACAATTTTAGTTCTTTAGATTCAAAAGTTCTGTTTCTCATAGTAAATTCTGTATTTCTAAAACATGTAAATCAAGACGTCTGAGATTTTTTATATTCTGAGATTAGTTTTCTGTGAGGGAAAAATGAAGTTGCATGTGTGAGGTCAATTCTGTTATTATTGAATAATATTTCAATATTGAAATACTGAAATGCATCAGAAATACTGAGTAATAATAATTCTGATGCATAGTGGAACAATCTGTCGCAGGTAATGATGTTGGGTGAATTGTGAGTCGTGGGATCACAAGAACTAAAAGGTGGAAAAGAACCTTCTCAGTCGTCTAGTTTTCTCTAAAAAGACAAACTGAATGATCTAATAGGTTTTTAACATTATTCATTTTTATGGTCCATATCGATTAACTAATTCTGGCCCAAGCCCTACAAGCTGGATGTGAAGAAGGAAGTTTAGCCTCTTGCAGAGTTTAATGAACACCGTGGGGTGTCTGAAGAGGTACATGTTTTGTGTTATGCAGGTCTGATGACACTTGTATGGTCTTAATTCATGCTCACTTAAAATTTTAGCAGACCTGTGTGTGAATTTTACACATTCAAGTTAAAATCAAACTTTCCACGGTATTAACCAAATAATTGTTTTGGCTCAGACCCTGGCTATGAAGGTATCCACTGGATGCATAAAGTTTAAGGATGGCAGTTTTACCTGGAATCTCTGCACACACTTTTCATTAAAATGTAAAAAAAAATAGTAAAGGAAAAAGGCTTTGATTATTTAAAATTCTTCATCTCAGGTTCAGGTCTATAATCTGTAATGGACTTTTTCATTCAGGAATGTTGGTCATCTCTAATTCTTGCTGTAGTGGTGCTCAGCATCTTTTTGAAGCCGAGGTCTATGGTTTTAAGCTAGTTCCATGTTTGTTCTTTTTTCTTAAAGGCCTTGCAGTGTTAGACTTCGATGTTAATCATTATATCCACCTTGTTAAATATTTTCCATCTTGTCTCTGTTTACAAACAGAATGAATTCCCTAAAGGTGTTTTCTAGCATTTGTCATCAGTCATTTGCATGAAATTTGAAGTCAAAATGCAAACAATGGCAGTGGTCATTACAACGTGTTTGCTTTTCATATTTTCTGCACAACCTGTTCTCATACTAGTACTCTTGGATGTTCATATGTATGTGTGTGGCCTTTAATACCAGTTCTGTTTTTAGTGAGTGGCCAAATCTTACCTTTGGATAGGTGCAGGAAGCGTGCTGTTCACTGAGATGTCTGCATACATTATTTTACCCACTGAGGTTAGTTTAGACAGATTTTATGTTAAAACATATTAAAACATTTCTTGTTCGTTAATTATTCTCTGGTAAATTTTAGTTATTTATACAGCACAAAGCAAAATGCATGATGGGTCTTTCAGACAATACTTGAAAAGTATGATATACTACAGCAGTTTTAATTGCTGCAGGGTGCTGATCCATCCTTGGAATTCAGCTACAGGATTTTGTCATCACAAGTATTAAAAGGGCAAAGACAGGCTGAAAATCACACCAGCACCGGGGGGAAATTTTGTCCTTATTGAAGTCAATGGCAAAAGTCCCGTTGACTTCACTGGGGCCAGGATTTCACTCCATATATTTAAGGAACAACAACAACAAAATATAAGGTATACATGTGTTACTAATACTGTGTGGAAAGTAATATATATATTACAGATATATAATATATAATATAGATATATTACAGATATATAATATATAGATCTGATTGGCTTTTCATTGGTTTTGTTACAGACTCATTTTGAGTCTCTTGTCCCCTAAAGCACAAACGATATATAGAAGTTAACACTTTAAGGTTTGATTGCACAGTCAGACTTGCACAGATGAATGAATCTCATTGAATTTTTCATCTGCGAATTTGAATATAGGATCAAGACTTAAAAGATGACAGTAATGTTCCTGAAAGACAGAACGTACTCAGTAGCATGATTTTTTTTTATGTGAAATTCACTCGGTCTTGACCCAGAGTTTGGCCACGTTCAGGAAATTATGTAAGTCGCACCTCCAGTCCAGACTTTGTGCTAAGCTCTTTTCCCAGCATTCAGTCTACTCTTAAGTTTTCCCATCTCTGTCATGTAAAGTGGTATTTCTGGGCAGGTGGAGATTTCTGCTCCATATACTTTATTTTTACGTGCAGTCTAAGCCATGTAAAACACATTCAGTCCATGTACATGCTAGGTTTTTAGTACCAGCTCAATGGCCTCAGTGCAAAACCTGGTCCCGTTATGCTCTCCACAGATGTGCTCAGAGGTTTACCAGTGCATTGTACCTTGGTTTCAAAACAGCAACATCTAAAACAGTGGCTAAAAAGGCTAAATAAACATGGTTCCAGTACTACCCTGTGGATTTCCATATGAATTCTTATAATAGTACTTCTTTTCTATATTGATTTCTTAATTTAGAACATTCCCTGTTACCTTATTAAGAAATCATAAGGCACTACTGGATATCATTAACAAAGTGTTTCAGTTCTACATTAAGAATGGATTCCAAGTACAGAGAGAGTCAGTCATCTTCAAAATGACCACATTTTCAATGGTAAGTTGTGCACAGTTCATGTACGGCCCATATGTACACAAAATTAGTTTTTCTCTAATTCCCACATCCTGCTGAACATCTATATCACTGAAGTGCTTGCACTTATGTTTGGTATAATACACAATCATACCTTGACATACTTAATGTAGCAACGGCACTACACAGCTCTCTATCCATTTGTGGATGGAGCTTTGACTATTAAAGGAACGAAACACACAGATGGGATGCTTCATTGCCTGTGTTGTTTGTAATATTAAGACATTATCTCAAGGTTAAATTTAGATAATATTTTCTGAAATGTGTACATATGTTATTTTCAGTAGGAAGAGAAAAAAATACCCTAATTGAAATCAGTGACAGATTCATCTGTCATTAAATAATTAAACTCATTAAATGATTAAATTTGTTAAATTCAGAATGGTCCAAATTTTATATCACAGGTCTGACTATTTTATGATGATTCTTACATGTGCAGTAGTCCTTTGTCATGAGTCAACAAACTCTCTTTCAAAAGTCCTGGGCATGATCATAGACTCAGCCTGGGACTATTTTGCAACAGAGTTGGATGGATGTCAGCCTGATTTAGAGACTGAGGAAGTTTCACTAATGAGGATGCAACTGAATTACAGCAATTGGATGCAGGGACAGAGAATAATCCCAGGTCCTGCTTGGCACGCTTGGTGCACAGAAGTAGACTCTCTGTGCAGATATCTAAGGACATAATTTCATTCCCACACAAAAAATACACAGTGACTTTTCTAGGTATTTCATTGGCAAACTGCAGGTTTGCAGTGGTCACTGCCCTGACTAACGTAAAAGAAAGGCAGCCAAGTGGGCAAACTGCATTTTGGGGTGCATTAAACCACAGCGTTGCCAGATGATCAAACAAGGTGATTCTCCCATTGTATTTAGCACCGGTGGGACCTCACTTTGAATATTGGGTACCGTTCTGTTCTCTACAGTTTAAAAGAGCTGTTAAGGTACTTGAAAGTGGCCAGAGGAGGGCAACAAAGCTGGTATGAGAGCTGGAATGCACGTCCTATGAGGAAAGGCCAAGGACACTTGGGTTGTGTGGTTTGGAGAAAAGGAGGCTGAGAGGTGACCTCAGTGTTCTCTGCAGCTTCTCAAGGAGAGGAGGTGGAGAGGGAAGTGCCGGTCTCTGCTCTTTGTCAGCTGCTGACGAGGGAATGGCATAAAGCTCTGCTAGGGAGGTTCAGGCTGGACATTAGGAAAAACATTTTTACTGTGAGGGTGGTCAAACACTGGAACAAGCTTCCTAGGGAGGTGGTTGGTGCCCCATGGCTGTCAGCATTCAAGAGGCATTTGGATAATTCTCTCAGTAACATGCTTTTTTTCTTTTAGCCCTGAAGTGGTTGGGCAGTTGGACTTGATATTTGTAGGTCCCCGATTTCCCTTTTGTATGAAGAAAATTGTTTTGAAGCTTAGCTGACAGGCTGTTTACTGCAGTTTTCTGTGTTACATGTGATAATGCAAGGCACTGGGAAAGGTAGGGGGAGCTTGAGGTCACATTCATGCAAATGGTCATAGTGGTCCATGGAAAATATTTTCTTTCATGTGTTCTGTGTCAGGATGATCTTTCAGTTGAACAGGTCAGTGTGGTCTGCAGTTGAGCATTATCAGTTGATCTGAGCCCTAAAGTGTTTGCTTTGAATAATTCTTATCATTCCCCCCCCCCCCAAAAAAAAAAAAAAAAAAAAGAATTACACAACATGCAATACCTCTAAAAAGTCTTATCAGGAATCTTTTGAAGTAAATAAAATATATTTTTGCCGTTTAAGGCTTGACTAAGCAATTAACAAAATTATTTGAGAACTGTATGCCAATGGAAGCACATACCCAGCAAATTAAAAATCAGAATGTAAATATGTATTGAATAGAAGCACCTCTGTAAACATAGTAGCTTTAAACGTGATAACATGGGTAAACAGTAGGAAGGATAGAATTGCACAGACTTCATCATGGTTTGTGCAATCACGCTGGGGACCTTAGGCATGTACTTCAGTTACTAGCCTGCTCTGACACCCACAGTCTCCAAATAGTGTATTTGGTGCTTGCTTAAACCATTCTCCACTGCAGTCATACCTTCAGTTGCAGTGTCAGCATACATGAGAGAAAAGCTGCTCTAACTTCCCACAAAATAGCTAGACTGAAAATCAAATTATTTACTGGGTGCTTTGAGTTGTAGATTCATGAATAAAAATAATAATTAGACCCAAAGATTTTCCGTGAAAAAAATAAGTGAAGGTTCATATTTTTCTCAAATTAATATTTTTGGCATTTTCTGTAGAAAACACAAATACATATTTGAGAGCAATTAAAACATTAAAAATTGAAAATCAGGCAAAAGTATGAAAAAATAATTATTTTCTTTACAATCCAAAAGTATGCTAAGAGCTTTGAGAGACTGGGGAGTTTTTGTTGTAAATGAAGGAAAAAACAGTCTTAGTAGGATTTTTGTTTCAGTTTTATATTTTCTGTGAAGACTAATTGATAATGTTTTTGTCCCCTTTGCTATGAGACTGATTCAGAACTCTGACCTGATCTGCCTTTGTCCTTAGCTTTGATACAGGGGAGTGAGGCCAGGAAATTCCAGCACTGAAAACGTACATAACGCACTGATAAGATTTTGAAGCTACATCAAACTTCACAGTTTAATGTTTTTTGAGGCTGTGTAGACTTCCTAGATTTCTCTTAGACAAAGCCTTTCTAGTTTGCATTTTAAATGTTGAACTGTCTTCCTGGTATCATGTCCCCATCTTTTCAAAGTTCTTTTCAAGCAGAATAACATTTTTTCTCTTTAGTTCTGCCACATCAAACTTATTTACCACGTTATGTGTCTTAGAGGAAGAGTGTTCCCATAGATGCCTTTGAAAGCGTAAGTGTGGAAACAGCCCAGTTCTGACAAAATTATTTTCAATTATAGCTTTTAATATATATTAAAAACCTCTAATTATACTTTGGAGTTGAATCAGTAAGCTTGACACCCAAATCAAGTGCTAAGTGAGGAGCAGTGCTGGGATACCAATGGTTCTCAAAGATCAGTTCAGCACACATCCACCTGTAAGAACTGAGTTAAAATTTTGTCTTGAAAGCTTTTTTTTTTTTTTTTTTTTTTTTTTTCCAACCTGGATAGGAAAAAATCTTATAGAATTAGCCACTAGTGATACTTAGTATCATGTAAAGTGGTGACTGTCATTTTCTATCAAACTAAGAGGAAACTTGCAACAAGAAAATCCTACTCTACAATTTTATTTTCAGCTGCTTCAAAATTTAGAAACTTGATAATTAGCATATCTTAAGTAGGCCTGCTGTAAGAAAGATTAACTATAAAAGAAATTCCTAGCTGCTTTTGAAATTTATATTTACCTAACTATTTTATTTTCCTTCTTAGGAGATGGTGAAATGTAAATAGGTGCTAATTAAGTCTGTTTGTCCAGATGGATTGAGGCTAAATTTCAAGACTAATTTAACACCTGATAAAACAGTGACTTGAAAAAAGGATCCTTGCAAACAAGCCTGAAAGGTAAGGATGATTTCATAATTTTCAAGGAAAAAAATATCATAATCCATTTTGCAAAGAAGCTTCACAAACAGTTCTGCAGAAATATAGACTAAGGTGTAGTCTATGTGACTGTTCTCACATGAACCTTTCCTTGGAATCAATAAAGTCAGTCATGCTTATTTCAGGGAGTGAATCATTGAAGATAAATTGTATAACTAATCAAATGATATAGCAGAATAAACATAGATGGTTCAAGCTCCAAAACAGCACTTTAAAAATTGGGAGACTGTACCTTGAATTTGGTAAGTGCATAAACTGTAACTATTTGAGCTACCTCATATCTTTATTTTTGTCATTTTATCTCCATCGGTTCCTCAAGACATGAATAATAATGTGCATAATTGCTACTCATAAGCACAAGCTCTCATGTAAAAGAGAGCTGGGAACATTTTCGGTAAATAAGCATTTTCTTAACGAAGACACCACCCACCTAACACTTAAATGATACAATATATAAAGGAGTGAGTGTATTCTGTTGTGTCCATATAGACATTTTAAATAGTATTCCTCATCCTAAATCTATGAAGTGAGTGCAGTTGAGGAATGAACTGCATATGTATTCTTCATCACTCCTAAACGTTCTCAGAGCTTAGTATTAATTGCATCATAGTATCTTACTTTTTGGTACGTATTGCAAATCCTGGATTTATTTCATGGCATTCTTCAAAATTGCTGTGTCACCATTCCTCATAGAACATTGAGATGTAATCAGTGATGGAATTAATTACACGCATTGCCTTACTTGACTGCAGGAACTACTAATTTGCATTTTTCTTTTTCTGTGTCAGAAATCCAGATACTATCTTTTATCATTTCAGTTGACTTTTTGTTCTCTGCATACCAAGACAACTGGTCCAGGTCTAAGACTGGTAAATAATATCTATTCATTACAATAAAATATTTCTGTTTTGTCACAAATAGATATCACAGAGCCAAAAACCAGAGATGTTACACTGAAAAATTTTACTTTAATATCAAAACCCTGTCTTTACATCTGTGGGTACTCCTCATCCCCGGGGTTTATCCCGTGAATCAATTCCAGGATCAGAGGTACTGGAAACACACAAAAAAAAAAAAACATGTAGTAAATTTCAGAGTGCTTCTCATAAATAGCAGATTTTTGTGATGAATTGCACTGCATATTGACTGTATAGCACAGGCATATATTTGTTGCCTATAGGCTACTCTTGCCTATACCAGAAAAGTAACTTAGATAGTGACTGGACATTTTGGGAAAATATGCTAGGTGACTATAATAAGGTAATGCTCGAGTATTTTCCACTCTAGCAGCAACTAATGAAGATATTAAATGTCAGCTATTACAATGCATTATTTCAAATAAGCACATAGGGATGTGCTTGCATCCATACTTTTTTTTTTTTTTTAAAAAAAAAAAAAAAAAAAGCTGCTTGTGGAGGTCTCTGTGTTTTTACTGCTGATTTTTATAAGTCTTCAGTCACTTCTTAAGGACTGGAAGAAAGCTAGCATAGTGTCAAGAAGTGGCTATTTCTTATTTAGACTGTTTCAAAATAATGTTCCATAGCAACTTGAGACCCAACTGGGGAGATGTGTTCTGTGTGTGTTCATTGTAATGTTGGCTAGACTGTAAGGCTTCAGAGAGTGGTTAGTATACAATATAGTCCACTATTGGTGGTTCGTTACTAGTGGTTTTCCTTGGGGCTCAGTACCAGGCCTGAAACTATTCATCACTGCCAGAGTCCAATACTTACTGAAACTCATTTGGATATTCTATTCATGGGAGTTGTAACATTTAATATCAAATTTACTTCTTGAAAGATATTTGATTGTTCACAAGATTTTGATTTAGAAATGCAATAAATGTTCTGAAATCTCTGTACAAGCAATTGCAATGTGCAGTTGGATCACAGTACAAATGTAATTCCCATTATCAGTCTGTATGCTCAACTGTCACAATGCTGGAAATCCCCAGTCACTGGGAATTAACTGGGTTGAAGCCTGCTCAAGCCTGTTGCTCTCTTCAAAATTATTTTGCTAGTTTTTTATATTGTATACTCTTCTGTTGAGCCAGCTATTCACTCCCCACATGCTAGTCTGGCTAACACAGAGATGCATTCACACTCTTAATGAACTCAGGGAGAAACATTTACACCATTAGTTTATCCATTCAGCTGTCTGTTTATCTAAAAAAAAGGCCATCCTCTGGTCCGTTGGTGTTGAGGTAGTCAGCTTCTTTGCAGCAGCTGTGGTTAGCCCCATCTAATATTACTCTCTAAGCTTAATCGACCATGCCCATCTCCACTGAGCCCTCTTTCATTTTAGGAGTTTTTTCAGTGAATCAATTGCACATCTAGGGTTTTAATCAGTCACAAGCATCTTCATTAACAACCTGAAAGATGGAACAGAATGCACTCTTAGCAAGTACATGGGTGACAACAAGTGGAGGGGAGGGATTGATAGGCTGCAGGGTTGCTACTTAGAAGGCCTTGGACAAACTAGAGAAGTGGACTGACAGGACTGTTGTGAAGTTCAGCAAAGGTAATTACAGAGCCTTGTATCTCAGTGGAATGAGACTGTAACAGAACATTCTGAGATCTCACTTGATAGAAACCAGCACTGCAGGAGAGGAACTGGTAGAAAAGTTGAACATAAGTCAGCACTGTGCCCCTCCAGCTGTGACAGCCTGCCTTATAAGAGGCTGTTTTAGAAAGAGAGCAGCCATCTGGGGTGCTGTGTCCTCTTTGATGAACTCATCTTTGAGATAAATGGAGCTATGCTCTTCTCAGGGATGACCAGTGGAAAGCTGAGGTAAACAAAACACAACAAGGGATATTTCAGAGATTTATATCATTCAATTTATCAATTCAATATATCATTCAATTTATCAATTTATATCTCTTTATATCATTCTTTATAGAATGATATGGAATTTGAACAAATAATAGGACAGATCTCCCAGGGAGATTGCAGAACGCCATTCTTTAAGATTATTCACGTCTTTAAGATTATTCACGTCTTTTCACGTCATTCTTTAAGATTATTCACGTCAGCTTGCCCTAAGCAACCTGCTCTAAGTTTGAAGTCAGCTCTGCTTTGAGAAGTGATTGGACCAGGTGACCTTCTGAGATCCCTGTCCACCTAATTTACACTATGATTCTGTGATCTAACCAGTAAAGGGGATCAATCATTCAGTGCTCAACTTCCTGTCATAGTTTATGGACTTTCTTATACACAGTTTCACTGCTAGGATTCTGTTACTGCCAGAAATCAAGATGGAAGTAGGCAGATAAGAAACCTACGTAAAATCATCAAAATCATTAAACTTTTCTGCAAGAGACCTTGTATGAAAAAAACAACAACTAAGAACTCAACTACACAAACACTACAGAAACCCTCAAAAATATGAAGGAGATGTAGAGTTAGTGGCACAAATTTACATAATATTTGACCTAAGTTCATATAGAATATAAGATTTTAAAAAGTCTTGTATTTGGATACTCCAAATGTGAAAGATGCAGCTTTTGAAAACACTCTTCAGCTGCCTCAGTCAATGTTTTTAAATGCCCATAATGTCATAGAAATGCCTCTGTGTTCTGCACTCATCTTCAAAATGTTTCATTTTCAGAACAAAAGGACTAATATAGTCTTGAAAATACCTTCTCACCTGAAGTTTTAGTCACTATAGTATTACTAAGAACATTTTCATTCATGTTTATTCTTTTTAAGTAAAATATCCAATGTAACATTCAAAGTGTATCTTTACTAAAATCCTAAATGATTCATGCATCATTTTTTCTTAACTATTGGTAGAAATTATAAATAACTGATTGTTGTAGGATTTTTTTTCCTGAAAGATAGTTGATTTGCTTTTGGCTCCTTCCTTTAGCAATCACGTTGCTTTATCCTTTGGTAGGGTGGAGCCAGGGTTCCGCTACTCATTTTTATCTATTTCCTTCCCACATGGGGTTAAAAGAAATGAACACGGACTGAGCCAATGTGTGTGTAATGCAAGAGAACCAATAGTGGGGCAGAAACATAATTGAAGTTAGGCCATATCACAGTCCTATTCCTCAGTGCATTCTTAAGCCATGAAACCATTGTGGTTGTCATAAGAAGTTAAAGAAAAGCTATTATTTGGAAGAAAGAGGACCTCGTTACCACTTACCTATGGAGTATAGCGGTCCTGGGATCAATTAGCTAGCATCATGGTGACAGCTCTGAAAATTGAAAATGGACACAATAATGATGAGATTTTGAATAAATTGCTACTGTTTCCTGGTAACACTAAGACTATTATCTGGGAGTGGAACAAAAGTCAGTTGTTTTCTTTACAGTCTTAGTCAGAAGCGTGAGTATAAACAGCTGTCGATGAGTGTATACTTGTTCACTTACTGTCTCATTTTCCTGACTAAATATATAATTCCTCCTCTCTATTTTTCCTTTTCATAGTCTAATCAACCAGTGGAGAATGAAGTAATAGGAATACTTATAGTCTCTAGTTAATGGTAGAACAATGAAACCATTCTAGATATGATGTTCCAGATTAATTTTCATTGAAGAGACTACAACTCTATCTCCTTGTACTGTATACTTTATGGACTTGGAGGAGCTAAAATAGGACAGACTCTGTAGATGAAGTACAGTGTAGTTGGTTCTTAGCCAAAACCAACTTTTGACAAGCACTCCTGTGATTTTTTTCAACTGCAAAACCTGTGCAGTATTTGTACAGGGAGCAAGTAGTCTTATCAATAGTGCTGACTCTACCAGTGTTTATCAGTATTGTGCATGTAGGTTAAAACTAGTGTCAGTAAGTGAATGAACTCAAGCCTGAAACCAGCGTCTGCCTGTACCTCCTGTTTATCCCAGTCCTTATCAGAGAAGTTATAAAGAAGCTGTTTTTTTCTGAGCCCATTTGGATTATAAAGAAGCAGCAAGAAATACCATGCTTTTATTACTAGGATCCTAGATACCTGGACTTTGTACATAACAAATCTCTGTTGGCTGCAACCTTTGCACAGCGTAATAAATACGTTTGCTGCGTGGCAATGAGCTCATAGAATTAGTAGTAGAAAAACAAAGAAATGTTTTGAAGTTAGTCATGTAAAACGACTCTTAAACACAGAAGGAACTGTTGCTTTATAGCAAGTGTATGCTCTAATTGATTTGAATAACAAAATCATCTTAATAGAGGAAAAAAATCTTTGTCTTTCAGTACTGTTAATCATAGTTTTATAGGACTGTTTCAATTTCAAACTCAAACACAGAAGTTGTATATAAGTTAAAAAAAAGTACCTTTTAACTAGAAAAACAACTTAATACATGGGAACTGTAATGTCAGGTGTACTTTGAAACACTTTTTGGAAAACCAAGATTTGATAAAATAATTCAAATTTTATTGTATTTGTTTTTTACCTAACTTATTTTTTTTCCCTGAGAAAAACAGAGAAAATATACACAAGATTTTCATAAATTTCCCCTTGGAAATTGTTGGTCAAATAAACATTTCCTATAGCTATGGTATTAACAGTCAGAATTTTTAAGGGAATGGGCCTGGAATATAAATTCTTAAAGCATCCAGGCAGCTAAGTAGAAGTGGTATACCTGTCATCACATAAATGAGTGCCATAAATGGAAGATATTGAGTGCCTTTTTTCATCACAAGATAATTAAATGCTTTTGGTAAGATGTCTCTAGGCTTTAATCTATTTTCATAGAATCATAGAATAAGAGAACAGCTTGGGTTGGAAGAGACCTTAAAGATCATCCTGTACCAACTCCCCTGCCATGGGCTGGGACGCCACCCACTGGATTAGGTTTCCCAGGGCCTCATCCAAGCTGGCCTCCAGAGATGGGGCGTCCACAGCTTCTCTGGGCAACCTGTGCCAGTGCCTCACCACCCTCTGTGTGAAGAATTTTCTCCTAACATCTACTCTAAATCTCCTCTCTTCTAGTTTAAAACCATTCCTCCTCATCCTGTCAATATCTGATGAAGCAAAGAGTTGCTCTTCATCTATTATATAAGTCCTTTTTAAGTACTGAAAAGCTGCCATGAGATCACTCCGGAGTCTTCTCTTCTTTAGGCTGAACAGCCCCAGCTCTCTCAGCCTTTCTTTGCAGGAGAGGTGCTCCAGCCCTCTGATCATCTTCCTGGTCCTCCCCTGGACCCTTTCTAACAGCCCCACATCCTTCTTGTGCTGGGGGCCCCAGACCTGGACACAGTGCCCCAAGTGGGGCCTCACAAGGGCAGAGCAGAGAGGGACAGTCACCTCCCTCCACCTGCTGGCCAATCCTCTGCTTATGCAGCCCAGGATGCAGTTGGCCTTCCTAGCTGCAAGCACATGCTACTGGCTCATGTCAAACTTTTCATCCACCAGAACCCCCAAGTCCTTCTACCTGGGGCTGCTCTCAATGAGTTCTTCACCCAGTCAGTCCTCAAGTCTGGGATTGCCCTGACCCAGGTGTAGCACCTTGTACTTCATCTTGTTGAACCTCATTAGGTTTCCATGGGCCCTCTTCTCAAGCTTGTCCAGGTCCCTTTGGATGGCATCCCTTCCTTCTGTTGTATCAACTGCACCACTCAGCTTGGTGTCATCTGCAAACTTGCTGAGGGTGCACTCAATCCTGTTGTCTATGTTGTTGATAAAGATACAAAACAGGTCCCAGAACAGGCCCCTGAGGGACACCACTCGTCACTGGCCTCCACTTGGACATAGAGCCATTGACCACAACTCTCTAGGTGTGACCTTCAAGACAACTCCTTATCCATTGAATGGTCTGCCCGTTAAATCCATCTCTCTCCAATTTAGAGATCTGGATATTATGTGGGCCGTACAGAAGTCCAGGTAGATGACATTGGTTGGTCTTCCATTGTCAGCTGATGTAGTCACTCCATCATAGAGTGCCACCAAATTGGTCAGGCATGATTTTCACTGTTTTTCATCTGTTTTGTAATAGAAAAATATGCAAGATATTAGCAAATTACTCTTTTTTCTTCTTTCTTTTTTTTTTTTTTCTTTACAAAAGCAGTCCAGGTATGGATTTCAGAAATATATATCATTAATTGCCAGAATTCAAACTAGCCCAGTTATTTTTAATGTATGTATTATATAGGGAGGTAGTGTAAAACACTGAGCATAGAAGTGGGTTGGAGTAAAGCAAAGCCTGAATTTCATCCATCTGCTCTCAAATAGCAAGCTAAAAAAAAAAAAAAAAAAGACCTTCAGGCATATGAAACAATGCAGTTGGGATTAAGTATACTTAGTTACTTAGCAGGTAACTAAATTCGTTGAAGTGTTTCATATAAATCGTATTTGGGCACCTGAGATTTTGTGGGTGCGTATTATTTTAGTGAAAACACTGTGATGCTGAAAATGTTACATGTTCCCTGAAGCATCACCACCTTGGCTTGCCAGTGCCTGTCTCTCCTGTAAGACCGTTTATGATTTACAAACAAGGTATGTCTATTTCAGCTCCTTTGGGAGGTCAATTCAATCAGTGCTCTCTCAGCACCTCTAACATACATGGACAACATTTATTTCATCACACAGTACAGCAGTCACAGATAGTTTCATCTGAAAGTACAGCTGGAGTAAGCATCAGACTTTTGTATAGCAGTCTAGAGAGTTAAACCAATTGCCCAGGAAATGGAAGTCAGAGTTTCCAGACTACTTTGTCCAGTCATGTTTCATCTGATTTGCTCAGCTTTCAGGTAACTGCTCTAACCATTAGCTAATAGATAAAAATGCAATGGGAACCAGTCACCAGTCACCAACCCTTGTACTAGGTAATTTCCTAAATTAATTTGAAGAACCTTCTATTTTTACTTCTACTCAGCTATTCTCTGGGCATAGCCCTGTATTTCATGCTCAGTTAAAATTCCTACCTAGATAAGAAGTCCTGAGCAAGCAAAGAATGCCAGGCTAAGATCTGTCCTTAAAACGGTAACTAACAGGCTAACATTGTCTTTTAACAATAGTGATAATTATAATAATAGTGATAACATACTGATTCCTTGAGTTAAAATCAACTTTAAATGCATTTCAGATAAATCACGTTGAATCTTATGTGTTCTTTAATGGAAGACACATTGTAAATCTTGTGCTTTCCAAAATGCACAAAATAAAAGCAAAGAAAGAAATGGAAAAAAGCAGCAACCAAATCACTCAACAGAATCAAGGAAGTAGAGAAGCAGCTAAACCTTCCCAGTGACAGCTGATAGTGTTGCAGGGGTAAGAAGAGATACAAGACACACCTTTAAGTTATTATTCTAACTATCTCTATTATGAGGAAGAGACTCAGGAAAAAGAATACGGTAGTGATGCAGGTAGTTACTCATACTACCCAGCCTCAAGTGCCTTGTCTAGCTATTTTGTCCCCATTTGCAGATGCTCAGCAGAGAAAGATAAGGGCCAAAAACATCGCATCTGAAGATGCAACTGAATTCATGTTTTAGTCTCAATCCAACATGTGCTTCTGAAGCAAACCTCCCCTTACTCTGCTTTGATTCATATTTTCAAACTGTCCTAAAGTACACAAACTGGATTAATTTCAAATGAAATTAAAGCAGGGATGCACCTTAAACTATTCAGTCTCTGGGAGCAAATTGAAATTAATCTGAAGTTCACCAAAATGTGCGTGCTCTGGCATTAGGTCCTCAACATAAATAGTTTTGTTCTGTGTGACCACTCCTTTTTTAGTAATACCTGCTAATGAAAGAATATCTTGATTTTTACTGACTATAGGTGAAGCTAGAAAGAATTGCCAGGTCTGAGAATAGGTGGCTGAATAATCCCAGTCTCATTATTTTTTCTTGTTTACTCATTAGCCACCAAAGAAGTCTTCAGCTACTTATTGTCAATGTGTGATAAAGACAAAGTTTAGTTCCACAGAAGTACTATATTTGAAAATCACACATATTTCTTCCATCAAAGTACCCTGTAGCTTAGAAAAAGAAAGCTAAAATAATGACAAATACACAGAGTTTTGGACTATACTGATGGTCAGAAAAGGTTAAAACATTACAGCTTTGAGAAGCAGTAGATGTGAAGTGCAGACCATAAGGATTGTAACCAAATGTTGGTTCATTTTGGAAATCTCTGACTAGTTGGGAACCCCAAATATTGTACTTACTAAAATTAAATAGAAAGTAAATTTTGGTGTTCAACCGTTAGCTCAGATATATGCTTAATTTATTCTGGCTTAATTTATTTTGAAATAATTTAAGTTATTTCATGTCAGATAAGCTGATGTAGCTGTCAGCGTACATATGCTTAACCCTAAGGAAACGTGGACTTAACCCGATGTTAGGTTTCATTTGCTGCAAGCTTGGAGTGAGCACATGGAGAACTGTTCTGGCAGCTGTCTGTTGACTAAACTTGTCTGTTTGACTATAACCTTTAGTCTGTTCCGAATGGATAAGCATTCAACCATGAGAAAAAAAAATATAGCTACTTACCTTACATGTTATTACTTCTTTTCTTTGGGGTAACGGGGATTGATATGTTTTATAATTCACTATACAGCAGTGGGAATTGTTCATGGCTTAAATTATACTGAGCTGCAAAACCCAAGATTTTGAACCATGAAAGCTAGTTCTGTAATTTATCTTTAACAAACAACACTTCCATACACCTCTTTGTAGATTAATATTGTGACACGTGCTTGCATTCAGAGAAACAAAGGGTTAATGGTGAGGATAGCAAAATAATCATTGTAGAAACAGTGACCACCAAATGAATGTTTAACTAAAATAAATTTGCCCTAGATTTCTTTGGCAGAATAACCAGGACACTGAAAAGTACACAGTGGTCTTCCCAGCACTTTTTAGTCCCCCTTTTTTTTTGAGAAATTGAATGTGTAAAGTTAGAGCTCAATTTTCTAAATATTTAACTTTCTATTAGAATTTCTTCATGAGAAATTCTTCTTAGATCTGTAGAACGTTTTTTAGTAATTTTTTTCTGCTTTTGTCAAAGGCTTTTAGAAACTCACAAAATATGTGATGAATCTCAGTCTGAAAGATCCAACTTTGGAGTTTTTGTTTTGTTTATTTTTGTTTGTTTGTTTGTTTTGTTGTTGTTGTTTTTTGCATTTTATCTATAAATCTTTGTGGCTTCCACACAGTGTTGGAGGAAGCAGAAGTACAAACACACCACTGGGAGGGTTCATGGCAACATGGTACATGACAGCTTTTAGCAAAAGAGATCTGGCAGAACTGTGAACCAAATAGACCCTGACTGTAGCTTTGGGCCAAAATCTTTGTACTTCAGTAGCCATGCTGTCATGTATTCTGTGAGTAATTTGAGAATCTTAGTCCTAGCATGTTCTGTGCCAGAGACAGTCCAACTTGGAGATCTATGAGTGTGTTGACAATATAAACCCAGACCCACCTTATTTTTTTTTAGCTTAACCTCTTCCCCTATTTTTTTTTTAAATGGATGAGTAATGAAGGACTGAAAGATTTCTGAAGAGCTTCTATGTCTCTTCGTGAACAAAAATTCAAAAGGGTGAAATCCTGACGCTCTTGATGGCAAATCTCCCATTGACTTCAATGGGGATAAGATTTCTTCCAAAGTGCACAGAGTTTTCTCAAGTCAAAATGTAAGCACACGGGCTTATTAATAAATGCACAATAATACAGCAAGCCGAAGGCAGTATAAATACTTAAACAGAGTGTGATTCTGTTTAAATGCCAACAGTGGGCTTACTTTTGGAATCTGTAAAGGATCCAGATGCCACAGCTAGGATTTCTCACTTTCAGACATCTGGGTTCACCGATTGCTATTCAAAAGGAAATAATTAATAAAGAAAAAGTGGCAGAGTGGTGCTATATATGTTATGGCACAGAACTCTATGGTGATTATGAGCTATTTTTTAATGTTTTAAGTAAGCGAGATACGAATTCTTTTTATATAATCCTTATTCCACCTTTTTCCAAGAGAAAGTGAAAAATAACTGGAGTTAACAGAACACAGATGAAAGTATCACGATTTTTTGAAACTGTGATTTCAGAACATGAGGAAACATGAAGATTTTAATGAATTTGCTTTCCATTTTATAGCTGTCTCTACAAGTCAGTTGGGATTTGCATATATGTTTGTTAGATACATGTCACATTACTGACTGTTTCCTTCATCAAAATAAGTAATATGTGTTTTATTGGTTTGAGTTAGTATTTAGACATCTTTTCTGTCAGCACTGTAACTGGCTGAGTGCAGTTGTCTATTCATTTTGTCTGTACTGCAAAGGAACACCTCCACTAATTAACTTGATGGAAATGACAAAATTCTCTTATTTAATATTTGAGTTTGCATATTACTTTTAAGTGTGTCTTACCAAAGAGGAGTCTGGAAATCATTTTTCCTGCCTGTAAGGGAAACAGAAAAGATGCTTTATGTCTTAAAAGAAACAGAGATGGAAAAGAGAGAAAGGTCTTTTATGTAAGTTGTTTCTTTCTGTTTTTTGTTGTTGTTGTTGTTTGTTTGTTTGTTTGTTTGTTTTTGTGTTTGTTTGTTTTAATCCTGTCTTTGAAGGACTGGTGACCCTAACCAGGGCTTGCAGCAACAACCTTATAACAGAGGTCTGATAAGCCTGTGAAGTAGTCACCTTTTGTCTAATCATTTCCAATGACATGTCTTATACTGAAAGCATTTGCAAGTAGAGGAGGGAAGCACTCAGTAAAATAATTTATTTGAATTCATGAATACATGAATTTTAGTTTAAGGAATCTGTTTTTTCCAGTTAGTACAATCCTGCCTGTCAGAGAAGGACCTGGGAGTATTGGTTGATAGTCAGCTGAATATGAGCCAGCAGTGTGCTCAGGAGGCCAATAAGGCCAACAGCAACCTGGCTTGTATAAGAAACAGCGTGGCCAGCAGGTCCAGGGAAGTGATTGTCCCCCTGTACTCAGCTCTGGTGAGGCCGCACCTCGAGTACTGTGTTCAGTTTTGGGCCCCTCACTACAAGAAGGGCATGGAGGTGCTTGAGCGAGTCCAGAGAAGGGCAACAGAGCTGGTGAAGGGTCTGGAGAACAAGTCTTGTGAGGAGCAGCTGAGGGAGCTGGGACTATTTAGCCTGGAGAAGGGGAGGCTCAGGGGTGACCTTATCGCTCTCTACAGGTACCTTAAAGGAGGCTGTAGCGAGGTGGCGGTTGGTCTATTCTCCCACGTGCCTGGTGACAGGACGAGGGGGAATGGGCTAAAATTGCACCAAGGGAGGTTTAGGTTGGATATTAGGAAAAACTTCTTTATGGAAAGGGTTGTTAGTCACTGGAATAGGCTTCCCAGGGAACTGGTTGAGTCACCATCCCTGGAGGTCTTTAAAAGATGTTTAGATGTAGAGCTTAGGGATATGGTTTAGTGGAGGACTTATTAGCATTAGGTCAGAGGTTGGACTCTGTCATGTTGTAGGTCTCTTCCAACCTAGACTATTCTGTGATTCTGTGATTCTATGATTCTGTGATTCTAAGAAGACATACCATACATGTAAGACTACCTCTACAGAAGACTGCAACTTGAAATTCACATCTGCTCATGACACTAAGCTTCGAGCAGTGCTCATTTCTATAGTGTATGTATAAAATACATGCAGGTGCTAACATCTTTTCCATTATAACTTATGTTAAGAGCTGGAAACTTTACACATGAACAGAATAGTTGTTTACAGTGAATTCCTTATTGTTGTTACAAGCAGTGCAATTTCCTTTACATTGCTTTCCTTAAGGCACAGATAAAGGATCCTATTTCAGAATATAAAAGACAAGTTATATTTGTGTTTTGTTCAGGCTCCCAAGTAGTAAATGCTTTATTATTGATTTAGAAAGAACTGTGAATTTTGATATAAACATATACAAAAGCTTATACAAAAACAACTTTTAGATATCTACAGAACTGTAATTTGATCTCATCTGCCATAGCTTTTCTCATAAGGAGGAGGAATAATAAAAGTTTAGAACGTTCAAGAACACCCAGAGGGTGAAATTGAGCTCAGTTTTTGTAAACCTAATCACATAATCATTATGCATCAATTTTAAGTACCTCATCAAAGTTAGACTAATATAGATGCACAAAGGTAGGTGAAATGATTTTAGGTAATTAAGGCATTTAAAGTCTTGTTTAATTTCAGCAAGATCTAAGTCTCCTAAAGGATATGCTGTAAACATCCTTAGACACCAAAAATGAGAAAGTAAGCACCCTCTTATATTTTCTAAAATCTCTTTATTCTTTGCGATTCAGGAGAGCTCATCTAATATATATTGTTTAGCATTAAAATCTGAATGAGCTGTCTAAGCTTCCTTTATATTCAAAGAACTAGGCATGTTTAGCACAACTCTCTTCCACTGGTTTGGATTTAACTTTAGATGATTTGTGCTTGGAGGTACCTTTTTCTCCCATTAGCTATGGGAAAAACCTAGGTTCTGACTAAAATACAGGTATTTGTGTTAGATGTGTTTGGTCAGGTGAATCTGTGAGGCCAGTTTAAGACAATCGATATTCAAAGTTAGGTGAAATTCCACTTTGAATCCATAACAGTAGGTGACTAAATATCATTAAAATGTTGCCTGAGGAGGTAAATCAAGAGAAGAAATTCTTCATTTACACGTTTCATTTGTACCTGTTCTATTTTGCATGTTCATCATGGGGAGGAGAGACATTTGAAAATGAGAATCTTTGTTTGTTTTCTTCATATGAAGTTCTAAAAATTCAACATTGTCTCTGGCCATAAAGTTCATAATGGGACTCTTCTGTCAGTAACTAGTTGCCTGTGCAGGAACTCTGTATTTGGAGATCCCGGGAGATGTATCTTTATGCTAACCAGAAAACTGCAAGGACGTATGGCACTGAGGAAACTTAAAATATATATTTTAAAATTGAGAGAAGAATTTTAAAAATAATAATATTTTTTTTATGTAATTTTGATACAACATAGCTTTTAAGTCTTATCCCAATAGAAGAGGCTTGGTAAGAAAATCTTCCATAGGATTTACTGAATTTAATAAGACTTATTTGTTTCCATGTCAGGTTATTTCACTGTGTGCCTAGTGCAGTCCTCCCTCTCCTTTTAAAAAGTAGTCTGTAATCTTGACTGCTTTCATTTTTTATTTTTATTTTTACCTATCCTGTTTTTTAAAAATGCTAAATATCGTTTTCCTCAAATTACTGTTTGCTTATTTCTCAGCTCTGGAAACAAATCTGCTGTATTCAGCTGGGCTACCATCAAAGAATCACCATGGCCACATTTGTTGGCTTTGATTTGCTCATGTCCTCAAGTTATGCTTTTTGCTTTTGTCAAATTACAGCCCTGTATTTCAGAAAGACAGCGGTGTCCAGAGACTTCAATAATGCTTGCAATACATTTGCACAGTGACAAAAATGTATAGAGCATAACATAACATAATAAGACATCTAGTTATCCAGTGTTTCTAGGACACAGAACACCCATGTCTGCTTTCACGAAACATGTTGGTCCTGCAATAAAATGTAGCAGGTGATTAAGACCATGGTACTTGTAATGGAGCCTGTTGTGATAACCCTTGAAGTTCTTTCCATCAGGTCTGTCTCTTTTTTATCTAGGAAAATAGATTCTGTCAATCACCGCATCCTGGCAAACTCCCTCATATCAAAGTATTACTTATTTAGTTCCTTCTTTTTTAATGCCTCTGTTATCTGTTAGGTTAACAGGTTTATGCTAAGTTTCTTTACTTTGATCTTTCTTCTTTTTATCCCATGCACTTTGCTCCTTGACCCCTTCCTCAGTTGCCCTGAGCTCAGCTTGGCATATGTCTTTACAGAAAGGACTGCAGTGCAGTCCTGAATTTGGTAACAGGCAGGCATTCTGCTCTCAAGCAGAAACAGAGCAGGGCAGAGCTTTGTGAAGCCTCACTGCTCAAGAATTCACCCAGCTTTTCAGGTGGGTTTTGCTGCTTTCTGTCAGCTTCGTTGTTTTCACAACTGCAGACATGAACAAGTTAGCCAGTTTCACTTTGTATTTATTACAGTATATTCAGTCTATGGGTACAACTTTGAATGTAAATTGTCTGTCTCATAACAAAGCTAAAATGCCTTTCCCTTTATTTACCATTAAAAAACAAAATTGGTACTGCAATTGTAACAAGACACTACAAAATTATTATTTTAGGAGCTTTACGGATGCAGAAATAATTGATGCTATACATTTTCTTAATGTGTACTGAAATATGCATATTCAAAGACAAAGCATTTGTGATGGCACTGTGTAATTTCTTGGAGATATTCCAGTGAAGCAGCTACTACTCTGTCCAAGAAGCGATTGTTCCAAGCCTGTGCTCTGTCCAGGGTTTAACATGAATTCCCACTCAAACACAGGTCATGATGAAGTCTGCAGGGTAATGGTATGTCAAGAATTATTACCTTTAAGCAATTTCAGATACTTGTGGAAGTGTCAGCATTGTGGCCAAGAACTCTGAGAACTAATTCACACTGCAGTTTTCCAGATACAATAGTGAACACAAAGCACCTCTCTAATGGATTTAAAAATCCACCACAAAAAAAGAATGAAAGGTAACACTGTGTTTGTAATTCCGCAATAATTTGTTAATATAAAGAGGCCAAATGCTTTAAAGAAATTAAGTTTCCAAGTTTGTATTTAGTCTTTGAAACAAGTAGCTTGATTTTATAGCAGCTACCTTTTAAATCAACTTTTTATCATTTAGTGGAGGCTACTAGACTGTGAAAAAATTACCCCGGTGTTCATTTTAATTGGTTAAATATGCAGTCATAATTAGCGTAGTTAGCAGCTTCATTTTAATTATTACCATATTTCTAAAGCTTGGCTCAGATCTTTCCCATCATTAAATTTATTACTCTATCTATATCAAACAACAATAAATATGTAACCAAGAACCGCCCTCTTTTAACTGTGTTCATGACATCATGAGTTTTTCACTGTTGAATTTGTGACTGTAGTAATGAAACACAGTGTACATGGTGTCGTCCCCCGCCATTACTTGGAAATCATTCCTCGACTGGCATAAGTAGGTAACTGTAAGCCAATGAAAAGAAATCTTTAAATTATTCATAAGAATTGTCATGGCTAATGTCAGTGTAAGTGCAGTTTAATAGATTATCCCCACAGATAACAGTTGCTACGTTCTACTAATGAAGTGTCAATATTAATTTACAACATTAACTGCTTTATGAAGTGCTTTGTATGGCCATCACATTGCCTGAATTATAACAGAAAGTAAATTAAAGTTTAGAGAATGCTTGATGAGTTCTGCTGTCAGTCAGCAATTTATTGAAATGCCTCCTATCCTAGTAATTGTTTTCTTGCCACAGAATGGTATATATTCTAATAAACTGTGATCAATTTTTTTTCAGTAAATATCCCCATTGTAGGAAAAAAAATAAACAAGCATTTTGGGAGAAAGCCAATGAAGGGTGAAACGGTACCTGTCAGCAGGGTGTGACCATCAGAAGATGTGGTTATCCTTTCTGCCAAAGAACATTGAGATGATCCACAGTTGGCTTTGTAAGGTTTTGAAATCTACATCTGTGGAAATGGCTGTCCTTAAAGCCTGTCCATCTTAGTCCAGAACTTATTGCATAGTTTAGAGGAAATTATTTTAAACTTCATTCCTTTATATCAATTAATACTATGTGTTATTTAATAAAATTGGTGTTTTATGTAGACGGATTTCTAGAAAGCAGGCTGCGTAGCCTGGGTTTATAAGATAGGTTAGAAGAATACTTGTTGCAGTAAACTAGATGCTTCATTGAAAGCCAAATGTCTTTTACCAGTTCCAGTCATTGTGGAAAAATAGGTATGATTTAATGGTTTTTTTGTGTGCTTTTTTTTTTTTTTTTTTGCATTATATGGGTTTTTCATATATGGATTTTTATCTGAAGTGCAATGAGGCCAACTTCTTTTGCCAAGCCAAATTTTGACCTATTATAGATTATAAGGGATATTTGACCTATTAAGATTATAAGAGAAAGAATCACTCAGGGGAGGAGGGCATGAGTCAGCAATGTGCCCTTGCCACTAAGAAGGCTGACAGTATTCTTGGCTGCGGTAGGCAAAGTATTACCAGCAGGTTAAGAAACATGATTCTTCCCCTCTACTCAGCTCTGGTGAGACCATACCTGGAGTCCTGTGTCCAGTTCTGGGCTCCCAGGTACAAGAGAGACATGGACAGGGTCCAACATAGGGCTGTGAAGATGATGAAGGGACTGGAGCATTTCTCCTATGAGGAAAGACTGAGAGAGCTGGGACCTTTTAGCCTAGAGAAGAGGAGGGGGATCTCATCACCGTATATCATCAATACCTGAAAGATGGGGCCAGGCTCTTTTCACTGGTGCCCCGTGCCAGGACAAGAGGCGATGGGCACAAAATGGAACACAGGAGGCTCCCTCTGAACACCAGGAAGCACTTACTGTGCATGCACATTCCCATATAGTGGTACTTTTTATAGTGGACTTTTGTACATCATAAATTGCAGAGATGATGGAATCTATATGCAGAAGCATAACAGTCCCATGGCACCTAATTTCCATTGATAAACTGTTCTTGGTGCCTTTGAAAATCTTGCTTTTTGTCTTCCATTCTCTGATATAATCACATTTAATAAGAAAACAAAATGTAATACTGGACCTGAGTATTCCAGTATCATAATTGTTTAATCTATGGTTTTTTGTGTAGTTGTCAGCCTTTGACAGTAGACACGATTCTTATTTTAGATACAACATTCCTGAAATTTTAGGGTATGTTTTTTTGTCTTTGTGCTTTTTAGAAACCTGTTAGTGTTTGAGGAAAAATACTCTCTGATGTTGCAATGAGGGGCTTCACCTTTCAGGGTAATGTTTAACTTTAGGTGCAAATGTCCACAAACAGAAAGGTCTTTCTGTAAGAACACTGCAGATTTAAGCTACTGATCTCGTCAAAGAAGTAACCACTGTATATTTTCATTTTTCTTTTAATTCATTTCTGCACAGCTGACCACATTTCTGGAGCATTAAGCTGGAAAGAACTATCTAAATCTTTAGAATCAGAGTCTTGTGTGCAACTGTGTTTTGTTATGCTAGTCATAAATGTATTAAACTAGGCTCTAGGTCTGTTTGGAATTGTCCCCTAGGATATCACCATTCCTTTGCAAAGGCTTATATTCTGATGCATAATTTCCAGTCTTCAGCCTAGATGTACCTTTGACACCTTTGTTTTGGGCCCGTGACAACATCATCCTTAAGCTTATAAGGCTTTTCTCTCTTCCAGTGGATTTACAGGGATCTTTCAAATTTCTGTAGGATAGAAGTGTCAGGCTGCTTTGTCCCCTCTTAAAACAACACTTTTTGTTTCTGTATTGATTCAGAAAGTTCTCCTTGCCTGTCTAGTTTGAATTCATGTTTGCTGAATATGGGCAACAAATGCTTATATTAATCTACATGAAATTCCAGCAGTACTAGGGAAAATAATCAGTAATTACTGTTATATTCCAACAGGTAATAAGTATTATATCCCTATCACAATACAAATGCTTTTACTGATAGAGCCTAAGATTACAGCTGCACTCCACTTATACCACAGCTCACCATTCATGGTTTTCCTGCACATAAATATATGTAAATCCTTCCCTTTCTCCTTGTTTTTCTTTTTTTTTTTCCTTTTTTTTTCCCTGGTGTACAAGTTTCTAGCTTAAAGCAGTAGTTCAACCTTTCTGTTCTTAAGTGTTCTTACCTTTCATTTTGCTTAGTCCCTTCCTGTGTGATCTTCTAATCTCTTTGTTGACTATAGGCTACATACACAGAAAGACATACTCAGATTAACTCAGATTTTTAACTGTGCTCTTTTTGCTTAATAGCTCACTAACTTTGATGGCACAGTCTCTGCTGAAATACCTCCCTTCATCACTAGAAGGTTCTATCAACATCTTCAGTTCTGTTCCTGTGTGTGTCCCAAGATATGTTACTGAAAATTGAGGTTGATGTCTATTTAATTTTCAGACTAAATTTAAGAGTGTCTTTCAACTCCTTTCTTCCAAAATTTCCTTTGCTTGCTTTCTTTTACAGCAGTTGTACTTTCCCTCTGGAGTTTTCAGTTCTCCCTTAACACTTCCAAAATCTAACTTATCTGTTGGTCTGCTCCTTTTTCTTATTCATCTGTAATACTCTGCTTATTTTAATAGTATTTTCTGACAAGGTTATTAATTCAGTTAGGTTTGCAGTTCTCCCTTACAAGTTTTTTCCCCTTGTTTAAAATGGAAATTCCAAAGTGGCATTGTGGTAAAGAAATTACATTCTTCCTGCAAATACTTAACATCATGCTCTTCAATTGATTTTTCAGTGTTCCCTAGTAACAATTCTCTTTTCATAAATGCTTGTCAGTGACTGAACATTCCTCATTTTCCTAGAAATACTAATCAACAGTCTACCTATTTTCCTTCCCTTTTCAATTTTATATCCTTCTTTGGAAAAAAAAATCTCCTGAAACTCCACTGGAAGAAGCACTAGAAATAATACCATTTCCTTGAATGTTTTCCCCAAACTGACAATCTAGACCTGTTCCAATATGAAAGCAACAGAATCATTGCTTTCCAGCATAGCTTACAGCATATAGTTCTTCAGGCTTCCTCAGATTTATTCATTCACATCCCATATCCTTACTTTTGGCAAACATTAAATTCTTCCATCCTCTGGATACACTTTGATGACAAAATATAATGGCTTTGGTGGGTTATTAAATATTTCTTAGTAAGATTTTTCCCAGGTTTTTAGACCTGACCTCTCCTGAATTTGATAAGAATCTCAGGGTTTTTATTTCCTGCTTGTCTTCTGTCCTCAGGTCATGGCATTCCATTTAATCTTGCAGTTCTTTGTATATTATCTTCATGTCTCTTTGGACTCTACTCTCTGAGACTACACCTACACTAGTAATCTAAAGAGAACCTTGGTAATTGAGCCTTACTTTTTCTTACATCTAATAATCAGAGTCTGTGACCCACTTTTATCCCAGTCTAAGAAGCACTGTCCCAAATAATGCCTGGGCACCATTTGAAACTTACCTCAAGTGAGGATATTGCATGTGAGCACCTTGTTTGGTGATATGGGAGAATTTAACTTGGTGGGCATGGACTGTACCATGCCACTTGGCCTCAGAGCCAGAAAGTAATTCTTGGTCTATGTCATTTTTTAATATAAATAAACTTGGTTGTCTCATCACCCTTTTCCCCTGGTGCTAGTTTCCTTTCTGTTCTTCTTTTCCAGGCATTTTCTGCCTTCATCTCATTTCTTCACTACAGCAAATCTGTTTGTCAAATAAGTCTTTCTGTACTAATGGGTCTCTTTTGTTTTCTCTTCATGATAATTACTGTCTGCATTTCTGGGCATCTTGTGTGTAAATACTTGAGCAGCCTAATCACTTACTCAACTTCTTAATTCTATCCTTAGATTTTTTTCCCTTATATTCTATTTTTTAATATTTGTTCTTTCATTCAGGGCCCCATTCAAAGACAATATGCATTCTAGTAGTCTGGACTTAACACTTTCCTAACCATTACTGTCTTCTCTTTCTGGACACTAATTTTAAACTGGGGAAAACTCCCATCCCAAATAGCTTGTTTGTGGTCTCTTTCACTGCTGACCGTTTGGTGCTTTGATCTAACTCTACTTCTGTGCTATGGCTGAATTAAATGTCCATCAATAGTGATTAAAGGCAGAAAGGTTCCAGCACAGGCTTAGCTAAGAGCTGAGATGGAAATGTTAAACCCATATGTAATTTTTTACGAAAGTTTAAAGTCATGGGAAATTTTCACTTTCCCAACATAAATCTCAGCTAACTGAAATTCAGCATTAGGTTTGATATTAATCCCATGAAACTGCATAATAAAAATTCTTACATCTGAACTTCTAAGCACAACAGCCATTTCAAAGAATTGGAGAAGTTTTACATCTCAGCTATAACTGTTTCAAACTCTACCATCCATCAACAAGTAGCATGATTCCACACTCTGTATTCTTTCTCACTCTACGTTCTACATTGACTTGAGTGCATCAGAAATTATTTCACTTAAAATACTGGGAGTATCAGTACAAGACATACCTAAATGAATCGACTCAAACAGAAGTCCCCAAAGCTACCTGTGGATTTTTATTTATTTATCTATTTATTTTAGCCAGATTAAATAGACTTGGACATCTGGTATCATTCCTTATTCAGTGGATTGTCTTTTCTGACCTTCAGTTGCTAACTGAAGCCTGAAAGTCTCTTTTAGTATCTGTGTCATATCTCTAACCTCCATGCAGATATTCTTGATATCCTAGAGTTGAAAATAAAATTGTATGGCTGCATTTCAGCAACTGATTCCACATACTTGTACCTCCCAAATGTCTTCATGTACTACAGGAAGAGGAGGCTCACAGAGGTTTTTCTCTTTCTTTATATTTGTAATTATTTTCTGTGCCTTTATCTTATCTCTTCTTATCTCCTCTTCAAAGCAAACAATGGCAGTCTCTTCAGTCTCTATAAGATTGGAATATTTTCCATGGCTCTGACCTGTCCGTCTGATCCTTTTCAGTTTCTACTATATGCTCTTTGAACTTTACCACAGGAACTGAATAATAGCTCTGTTTGCTTCTATTATTTTTGTTCCTCTTGAGAACATACCATTGTTTGTTTTACTATAATACATTTGGACACTGTTCTCCATTCTCTTCCTTCAATACTTTACTGCTTTGCTTTATTGCTCTCCTCTACACATTGACTACAGTTCTGAAATGCTCACAACTATGTGCATATTCCTGTCTGTCCCCAAATCCTTATCATTACAATGAAGCACATCTCATTTAAACTTATTGTCTGGACATTGTAGGGCTGAAGTTTACACTGCAACTCAAAATGGTTCTACAGTAGAAAACTGCATATCTGGGTTATAATGCCACTGTACAAGCATTGCATCATGAGCTTAGGAAATGGGCAGCATGTTATTGCAGGAAGCAACACAATAAAGCACTCTGAGGTTATGCATGTTTTAACACAACAGAAGAGGCCATTTTAAGGAGCTGAAGTGTGTGTGATGAGAATCTGCTTGGTTGTTATTGCAGAGGAATTCTGGATAGGATAGAGGATTACAAGGGCTTAGTGAACAGGAAGATAAAGAGGAAAATTTCAGCAATCTAACACCAGAGCAAGGCTTAGCAAAAGGCTAACTATGAGGAAAAAGAAATTAAGGTAACACTGGGATAGTGTGAAACAGATAAAAATAATAGGAAGAAGAGAATAACACTGGAAAATTTCTTTAATTTAAACACCATTGTAGCAATGAAAAATCAAAACAGGTGACACATAGAAGGGGAAAGATGGTGAAAGGTCCAGGAATAGAAAGGCAAATGGTGGAGCAGTCAGCAGAGAAGTGGCTGCTGAGACCATGAAACAAGAACAGCCAAAGAGGCAGCTTCAAAATGGAGCCAAATCCTCAAGTAGGGTAACATAATTCCATCATTGTCAATGAATTAATTCCTACAGATACAGTAACACTTAGTGTTGTATTTCTCTAAGAAACATGTCCATTCTCATTAAATTATGTAGGAATTGGTATGTTGAGATGATGATTTTCTTAATACCAAAAAATGTAATTCTGAAATTCATTCTTACCAACTAAATAAATATTTAGATTTTTTGTTTAACTTGATTAAACTTATTTTCAAGGAGCTTAAAAAGATAACTTCTGGAAGTTTTCCTTCTGTTACTAAACAACGTCTGAACTAAATAACATCAGAAAAACAGGATGTTCTCTTTTCTGAGATACAGCTTCTATTGAAATATGAACTTCAACAGATTTTTGCAGTTTATATCTTTTCTTAGTGTTAAATGAGGGTTGGTTTCATTTGAGTGATCAGCATAATGAATAACAACATTGTTGGTAGAGAATTGGATAACATTGGACACAAACATAAAACAAAATGCTGCATCTTCACTGAACCCTTAATGTAAATGAGTTTTAATTTATGTGGCAATCAATTACAACCACTTATTATCCAGAAAGAGACATTTTTTTCAAAGATGTGGTGGACTGATTTTCAGACCATCAGCCCCCACAACAGAAGCTGGACAGAGAACATATTCTATGCCCAGTGTAAGAATCTGACCACATTATTTGATGCTTAAAAATGGAATTAAGATATGGTATCACTGTAGCCCCTGGGGCATCATCAAATGTTTAAGCAGACAACGAGTAACATGCTTATTTCCATTATCATGCTTTCTTGCTATATGGTGGAGTTAATGAAAAAAACACCATGATTTTACTAAAGAAAATGTAATAATATTGGAAACAGATTTAAAATAATTTTATTTATCAACAGTAGAATTGTGCTGGTTAATCAGCAAAATACTCAGGTGCACGGGTAATCCTAAACCACTGCAATAATCTGCTGCACGTATGCAAAACCTCTTCAACCTTAAAAAGCATTTTTTTCTGAAATCTCTGTGACCCTTGGCCTGTCCTAGAGTTTAAAATCACAACTACTACAACGATGTTTCTAATTTTGAATAAAAATTTACCCTATGAAGGAAACAGAGCCCACTGCTCATTAAGGCTGTATTTATAAAGGTGATCAGAAAGTGAAAAGCCTTTGATGTCAGTACCAATAATCTGAGTGACATGTCCCCTTCCTTTCTAACTTTTCAGAGCCTCAAGCCTAGCAAGTGCTCTTCATCATTCAGTAATGAAATTTATAACTTGGTCCACATATAGATTAAAGTTCAGTCCCTACCTGACAGCCATATCTGCTATCACTTTCATGGCTTCGTATATTTTATTATAATTTCTAGTCATGTCATACAAAAGGTACTGGCTTTTTTCTTCTTCCTTGAAGCATCAGCACTTTAGTATAATGAAAAAAAAAAAACAACAAAAACCTCCTCCTCAGATGAGACATAGGTACACCTGATTATTTCCTTAACTATCATGTGCAAGCTTAATTCATAGAACCTTCCTTGTGGCCTTCAAGCAGCTCATACCTCAAAGGGTGCATCTTCTGGAATGTCGGTTATGTAATATTAGAAGAAAGCTAGTAGTGAGTGCTTCTTATGCTATATAACGCAAGTTAATCAGTCCCTTTGTGCTTCTATTCTCTATAGGTCATGTGAAGATTTTTTTATCTTTCTGAACAGAATTGTGCCTTGAAAATGCTCTGGAATGATCTCATAGAAATGCATGTGGTATTTTGTAGAAATTTGTGTTGTGCAGTAACAATCAGTTAAAAATCTTGAATTGATGGATCAGCTCTGACACTGAGTGAAGCCAACCTGTCAGACACCTTGACTTTGAGTGATTATTGAACAGCTCAAAGAGCAAAAAGAAAAAACAAATTGTTCAGAGTGGTGGAAAAATGAACTCCCAAAACAACTGGAAAAGATTTAAACATTATTCCTTGGTGTATTTGTGAGCAGAAGCCAGCAAAAAAGAAAAACGGCAAGACAGTAGTTCTATAACTGATAATTCTTACATCCAAAGTTTTCATTTAATTGAAATGCAGAAGACTGTGTTAAACCATAGTGTGCATATTTGAGGAACATGGTATTCTGTAAAACATTAGCCTATGTGACAGCTAAATATTTGAAAAGAAAGAACTTTTTTTTTGAAAAAAAAAAAAAAGAAAAAAGAAGTTGTTTCTATGTTAATGAACTCAGCGTGTAAGTCTGGAAAACAAACTGAGTCTCTGAGATGTAGCCAGATGTGGAGATGAGGAAAAACTTCACAGAAAACACAGTGGTGGTGAGAATCATTCTTGGGAAAGCAGTTAGAATTTTGTAAGCAGAGGTGGCATCCTGTGTATGTGAATGTCTGTGGAGACAGCATGTGCTCTAATAGTATGAACATGATGGAGGGTTGAAACTATGAGAGAGCTGAAGCAAAAAAGTTCACAGAACTTTGAGCTAGAGTTCTCAAAAAAACATGGTTTGCTGAGCCACCCATGTCACGATGCTCTGGTACGACATGATATTTCAGTGGGACTGGCAATAATGGAACATTAGAACCTGGACAAAAATGAAGAAGAAAAACTGCCACTGGTTCAAGAGCAGTTACTGGAACAATGTTATAATTTTGCTGCAGGAAATCCCTGAATTGTCATTAAGAAAGTAAATGTGTCTTAACTTTTTTGCAGATGCACTGAACAAGTTGTACCAGTAACACTTTTGTTAGTACTAAAAGAGACAGTAGACGATCAAGCTTCCAATGGTGAGCTTAGAAGGAAATATTTGAATGGAAAGTATAGATGGTGGAAACTGGAAAAAAAATGGGGAAAAAATTGAAAAATTGCTATTTTAGAACAACATTACGCACTTCAACATGTCACCTTGTAGGAGAGAGAGAATAAAGTCAAGGTTTGCAGGATTCTTTGTAGGAATCTCTTGGCAGAATTCAAAACTGAATTTAGAGAGCCCAACCTACCACAATTCAAAAATACGTTCCTTTGCCTAGGGACAACACAAAATGAAGGAACTGGAGAGGCTTAATACTTTGAAAGGAAAGTATGAATAAAATCTTCAACAGAGTTGGTACGTTTTCTTGTTAGTGCAGAAAAAAGGCAGACCCTTTGCCCAGAAATATACTCAAAAGAACTAAATAAATATGTAAAAAGGAAACATTTTCCACTACCTACAAGGAGAGAAATTCTGGAGGAGATGGCTTATGCCAAATATTTTTCTACTCTTGATGCCTCAGCAGGCTTCTGGCAGCTGTTCTTAGACAAACAGAATGTATGTTTATGCACCTCCAACACCTCCTTTGGGAGACACAGTTTCCTCCAATTGCCATTGGGTTGTAGTTAGCACCATAGGTGTTTTGCCAGAAAATACAACCATTTTCTCTGATGAGGGACATTCTAAGACGTAAACAGATGACACTGATCTGGGAAACACAGCAGAAGAGTAAGACCAATGTTTCCAAGGAGCTCCCAAAGAACCTGAAGTGCTGGCCTTGACCTCAACGAATAATGAAGATATGTGAACACCATCTAGTATGTATATTTCTCAGAATTTTTTTTTTAAATGGGAAAAGATGCAAAAAAAGAAATGATGAGGGAGAGGAAGGTAAAGAAAGGTGCACAAGGATTCTTTCCTTTGCAATACAGAAAACTTAGTATCTTGTGTGATTGCTTCCATCAGCTGTTTGTATTGCTGCTTTGCTAAAGTCATTGAGTGAAATGAGATGCAAAACTTAATAAAAAATCTGAGTTAAGTGAAGAGGCCTTTGTCTACTGAGAAAGCACAAGATGAAATTGATGGTGGGTGTATCCAGTCAACTCAGATGGTGGCTGTTAGACCACCTCTGTCAAAGGATTTGAGTAATCTCCAGTGACCGAAAAAGGAAATGTAAAAGAAAAGTATTATCAATAAGAACAAAAGGCCATGGTATTAATATATAATTAAAGAAAGATTAGTGGATTTTGTATATGTATCAGTATTAGCAAAGCTATTGTTGGCATTACCAAAACAGAACTGAGAAAAACAGTTCCTCTCTGGAAAGGACATGTATAAGAAGGAGGCAGTTCACTTTCAGGTGAGTGATTTAAGGTTACAGGCTTCTTCTATATGGCTGTGGAAAAAAGTATAAAGACAAATTTTGATAAATTGTTCTTTCTAGAAACAAATCCAGACTGTGAATGTCAGGAGAACTCTTTCAGACTTACAAAAACCACACGGTATGGCTAAGAAACAAATTCCAAGCCAAAATTCTTTATTAGTTTTAAGAGGTTCAGTTTGAGTGTTAGCTCTGTTTTTATTGGTACTCATATGACCCCATACAACAGGAGAAATGTTACAAAGATGCTCACACTTACACTGAAAAGAAAGGGATTAGTGAGTATTAGTACTGTGGAGGCTATCAGGATTCGCCGTATGTACCGAAGTACAAGCCTCCACAGCCAGTGTTATGGAATAGGACTTACTAAAAATGCTTTCTCCCGCTCACTCCCAGTTATATGCTTGCAATAGATTATTGTGCTGAGTTTCCATAGATATTTTTTCTAGATTCTACCTGTGACTGTGACCATCAAGTCCATTTAAATTATAAATGATATACTGATGTGTGTGATGTGCCATAGCTTATATGCAAGAGTTCAGACAGTTTGAAAGTAGGTAATAAATGTACTTGAAGTCCTGAGCTACAAGTCCCTGCTCAGCAATATTCAGCAATAAAGCTGGGGGAGTTGGCCAGGGAAGTTTCTGCTGCTTGAGGATGGGCATCAGGCAGTGGGTGGTAAGCAATTGCATTGCGCATCACTTGTTTTGATTATTTTATCATTATTATTTTCCTTTTCTGTCTTATTAAAATGCCTTTATCTCAGCCCATGTGTTCTACCTTTTTTCCAGTTCTCTCCCCCATCCCACTGGGAGTGTGGAGAGAGCAAATGGCTGCATGGTGCTGAGGTGCCTGACCAGTAAACTACAACATCATATTATGATTTCATTTAATTCACATGTGCAGTGCATGCATAGCTGAAGCTAGAACTTCTCACTTCCAGGTATATGTCCTAACCACTGCACAGGAGTTTTTTCATTATTCACTTACCATATTTCTGGCCCTAGAAACTTAAAATATTGGTAGGACAGTAGTCCCAGCTTGATCAGGAAGGCTGCTCCCCTCTCTGACTACAGCACAGCAAGTTCTGTAGTTCCAGTGTAAGTGCGGCTGTTCCAGTCTTTTAAAGTAAAACTGGACTCAAACACTTACTTTGTTCATGTATAGGTGAGGAGGAATTAAAATTAGCCTGTTAATATTGCAGATGGATTGAAGTCCATGAAGGACAGAACATCAGATGATCCTGCCTTCAGCATGTGTTTGGACTCTGTGGAACAAGGCACTGAGCATCCTGATCCAGTAAGATCTGTTTTGAATGTAGCATTGCATTAGATGACTTTTAGGGGTCACTACAAACTAAATTTATTCTCTGATTCTATTATTATGAAGTCTTCCACATCATGTCAGAGATCTTCCATATCCATTAAACTATGCACATATTATGTCTGAATGAAATTAATTCAGCATGTAAGAAGCATTGTCATACTTCTTAAAAATCATAGGGCCATTGATTCACTGTATACACGGGGTGTCTGATGAATGCATGAAGTTGTGGACCTTGTCAATACCTGATCCATCCATGTGTGTGACAGATTCAGTCTATCAGTCATTCTTCATGTATACTCTTAGCCCGTGTATTGTAAAGAATCTGTGCATGTTGTATGTTTTGCATTTCTAGGTAGTCCCAATGTTTGGACCAACACAACATCCCAAACTGATGGCTAGATTTTCAGGAAAGAAATAAGGTATAATTAGGAAAGTGCATAAAATGTATGACAGCTGCAGCTAACACTGATTTAATTTTTTTCTTACTTCATCAGCATTAATAAATCCTGTACATTTTCCAAAATGAACCATAGAACTTCATTTCATTAATGGTTGATTAGCAGATGTTGATTACTTTTTTACCTCATTTAGGGAATTTTCCTTTTATTAGGCTCTCCTAAGGCAAAAAAATATGAAATGTACAGTAGCAGTTCCTTTCTAAATATAATTTGTTATTTTAAAATAAATTTTAATATTCTATTTAATCTTTTTGAAGGGAAAGGTGAACAGAGTTACTGGTCTCTGGTATTACATTGTGCTTCAACAATGCCTGGAGTTTAACATGGTGAGCCCCAGTGCTGAAACTCCCTCTTTCTATGTAACACAGGAAAAAAAAAAAAAAATCTTTAAGGGAAAAGAACAGTGAACACACCACTCACTGCAGACAGCTTGATCCAAAGATGGATGGAGAAACACAAATGAGGTAATTGTTTTTTAGGTCAGGACCAAATCTGTACAGATTAGAGGTATACAACATAAACCCAAGTTTGGAGCTACTCCCAGTGTAGAACACTGGGGAATGAAGTTCAATTTTTTTGTCATCCTTTAAAATCCACACTGATACCCTCTGCCTCTCTTTGTCAAATGGAATGCAAAAGATGCAAAGATATGAGAGCTGCAGTACTATTGCCAGATTTCAGGATGGTTCCATCTCCAAAGCTTTTGTTTTATTTGCAAGAGAGAAACTCAGCAGAGAGAGTGTGACTTGGCCGAAAGTAATTGAGAAACATGCAAAATAAAATGAGATAATACAATTTGAAATGGTTTGGTCTAGAAGATAAATTGTTCTGATAATTGTTCTGAGGTCAATGCTCACGAGTTCACAGAAATGGTTAAATAAGAACTTTATGTTTTCTAGCTCCGTGTGTATATTGAATCTTCCAATGGTGATTCCTTGGTGACGGAATAGATAAAAGTAGCGTGTGACATTTTGTGGTACCAGCAATGAGAAACACCTGCTGTCCCTTGACTAGGTAATACAGCAATATAAACCTGTCCCAGCAGAATGGTGCACCCACATTACCTATATGCTTATCATGCTTATGGGCTGAGTCATTACTTCTGTAATCTAGTTACGTCCATGTAATGTCATGTTAATTTGATCAGCCTGCCTCTGCTTGGGCTCAGAGAAACACCTGAAGACAGCGAGGAGACAGGCAAAATACGGAAGTTGCTAACAAATACTGAACACTGGCCAATCCAATACTGAACACTGAACTCTGTTAATTGGCAGTGCTGAAGTGAACAATAAACAGATTTTTAATAAGAATGAAAATATCTTGATATTTGAATGCAGAAAGGGCTCACATGCTAGGAACAAAAATATATTATTGTAATGTCTCTTTGGTAGAATCATGTTACAAAGTAAAATCACTTATATTACAACATATACTGAGGCAGCTGTGGACACAACAGTAAACAAAAAGCTATGTTGCTTTTTGGAAGTAAAAATAATAATCTGATGATTGTTGTATTGTATCTGATTGGTGTGAACCAAGGACAGAAACAAAAATGGAAAAGCCTGAGAAATGCTTATTTTTCGTGATGTTTCCCATTCTGATGAGTTCAGCAAAGAAAATAAATTTCTGCAGGAAATCTCTCAGATATGGCATGTTCCAATTAATACAATCAGACAGAATCCTAATTATAAGATATCTCCTTTATTGAAAAGTATGCCCCATGCTTACTGTTTGGTTGAACTGATGCTAGCAGATACATGGTTGTAGTGTGTGCTGGAATGGTGAGGTAACTTAACCGTGAAGTCCAAGAGTGAAAAGATACAAAGAAATAAGAGACTTTAAAGATAACTGCTATGATGCATGGTAACATTTCAAGGGAAAAGGAATTACCAGTTAGCTAGGCCAAAATTTAATTTTTGATTCAACAAGCTAGGAGGAAATATTTTGATTTGGGAAAGTCATAACATTTCATTTTGATCAGATATATGAAAATTAAATTTACTGAACAAAATGTCCTCAACTATTTCCATATTTAGTTGTTGTTTTTCTTTTTAAAAAAAAAAAAAAAAAGAAATTAGAATCATAGGATGGTTTGGGTTGGAAGGTACCTTAAAGATCAACTAATTAATTGCAACCTCCTCACCTGTTTTAGTTTCAATAGATATCAGTAGAGAAAGCATTCCAGCCACTGGGATTTCTCATGGCTTAAAACCAGTCTTCTTACCAATGTACATATTCATAAACAGCTTTTTATTTGTTTGTATTTGAATTTAGTTTGTAGGCTTTTCTTCTTCATTCAGATGTATTGTCTCATTTTCATAGTTCTGCTACAATTAGCAAATAAAATGGAATTTAAATTTAGGAGACAAAGGGATTGTACAGAGCTCATTTTCAACATGAATATGACCTGATTTTCCAGAATATTACAAGTAAATTTAATTTTTAATATTTATTTTTAGAAAGGCATATGACAAATTTTAGGAGAACAAAGTAAAAATCCTTAACCTTTCATTCTTCTGCCTGTAAAAGGAAGATGTCTAAATTGCACAATACTCTCATCTTCTCAAATACTCATACCTTCAAGTCTTTCAACATCTATGGTGAAAGCATGCTGCAGTGATATTTCTTCCAGCTATAATTTATGCATTGTAAGACTTCCTATGTAAATGTGGGAAATGTATTTGAATAGATTGGGAGATGGTGTAGCTGTGGGCTTTTGTTTTCAAAACTCTGTTAAAGAGAAGAAAAAGAAAAAAAAAAAAAAAAAAAAAACACTGGAACACTGGAAGAGTAACATATATCTAGTATATGCTCAGTCTTTTGGGGACTCCCAGCAACCAAAGCAGTGCAGTGTTTGGAGCACAGTGAGGATCTAGATCTCTCACCTTTGGACCTTTGGCAATTTGCTCCGAGCTTTCTAAACCGTTTGCCTCAGCTGCTTGCTACAGACTATATAAGTGAAGGTCCAAGTCAGAAGGCTCACTCTCCCTCGGAGGCAGTTGGGAAGAGGTGAAGAGGGGAGGGAAAGAAAAGCAGAGGAAAAGAGAGAGCAGCAAGAGGGTTCGGGGCTCACCATGGGCCCTGTGCAGCTCTTGCTGCTCTTGCTGCTGCTCAGCAGTGGTGTTCTCACACGTAAGTACCGCCTTTTATGGCAGCGCTTTTTGCTGCTTTATTTATGAACTCATTAAAACAACGATAATGCAAAAATCAGCAAGACAGTGGTTTATAGAATCAGAGAGGGTAGGAGGATCCCAGTGTAGGAAAAAACACAAATGTTTTCTGGTGCCTTTTGATCAGGTTTAATGTATTTTGCAACTCATAAGGAATTTACATAGTTTATTTGGGCCTGACTGTTTTTTTCTGTAATGTGGTCCATGTTCACATCCATGGAAATACTGCAGCTCACAGTACAGGCTTATCCCAGGTTTTGTTGAACCATGTTTGGGGTGTGTGAAAGAAAAAATGGGAGCAATAAAGCAAAATGTGTTTGGCAGGTAGCACTTAGATTTGAAACACAATTTTATGTTAAGAAGACACAGCCATCAGTAGTAGTAATAAAGGCAGTAGACCAGCAGAGGTTTCTTTCTAAAATCAGAGAAGACAGTCTGGATCAATATGGTGCAGTGTATTGTGAGCTATCTCTTTGCTTCTCAAGAAGTGGTTTTTCAAAATATGACACTGTAGTGTTATGACTGCAGAAACCTCAAGGAGGGAAATGAGTCTGGGGCCAATTATACAGTTCTGAACCATTGTCAGGGTTTATATGCAGATCCAGTTCAGCATAAATACACCTTTGCAGGACTATCATTCTGTTCCTGACTGGTGTTACAAAATTTTTCAACGATGCACTTGTTTCTAATGCTTAATATCAGTGTTATTACTGTTGCTACTATATTACCATAGAGTGGTCAGCCTTGGAATTCCCATCATGGAAGCCTGGAAAGTCTGCAGGAAATATTCTGAAAAGTGTTGCCATTCATGTGTGATGTCCAAAGAATGACATAGCACCACAAGAGTGCAGCAAACTTACTAGGATATATTTTATTATATTTACAATAGTCATATGGGATGTGTCTAAGACATAATGGAGCAAACAATTCTTAAATTGAATAGGCTTTCAATTCATGTTCTTTTCCTCCAAAGTGTGAACTCTGAATATTCACACTGGTTGCCAGAGAAAGTATATTGATGGTTTAAACAAAATAATCAACAAGTACATTCATCTTGATCAATATAATTAAATCTTATTTATTGCCCTACATTGTCTACCAAAAAAAAGATTCTTGGAAAAAAAGTTTTAGTAGCAGAGAATTGTAGTATTACTTATCAAAGATGTCATTTTTCAAATGTACAAAAAGCAAAATACAGCCATTCATTCATTATGCAGTATTTCTGTGTTCCAAATAGACAAAACTTTTAAAGCAAGCAAACTATGTTACATGGTGTATTTCATCTGTCTACCTCTGAATTTTGTGCCTATTGTTTAAAATTTTTCATGTAATACAGAACCATTAAAAATACTTGTCAACCTAGAAGCTGATCCATCTCTGTGTAAATCCAAGTAATTTAATTCAGTGAAAATTACATCAAAAGTTGGTATTAATTAGACAGTGAAATGTAGTGTTTCCTTTTATATGTACATAGTCCTTGCTTTATGACTATAAACTGCGTGTGCAACTTTTAATTCTTGTTTTTGTTCTTTACAGAAGAAGAAACACCTGAAAATGGGAATCCCGAATGTTCAAGTAACTGATTTCTTGCATCTGTTTTTATTGTCTCATGTTGCTGTATAAACTAAATACAATATTCAAAGCTTTTTCCTATTCCACACATTTTTGCCTCAGAAATAAGTGTAACAAAAGTGATGGCAATGTTCTGAAGTCTTAACTGTCATTTATTTTAAGTATATAATTATCCATAAGGCTTAGCCTTAAGAATATCAAAAGTTTTAGTAAAATCAGAAGAGATTATATAGTGTTTCTAAACTTTTATAAAAGCTCCCTTTAAGAAGCTTTTCTTTCATTGTTTTGTTGATTTCTTAATTCTCAGATTAATTTTCCAGATTAATTTCCTTAATCTGGAAATTCCTGTTTATCAGATGTAAAGCTTTAGTAGTGAGGTTATGCACATTACACTTTACAATGAGCTGAATCTCACTTCTGATGTACTCTTCACAGTGGCTTTTAAATCCACAGAATTGCACTTGGATATCCAACTAAATAACTGCAGAATAAATCATCAACTCTGTCAGCAAGGACAGCAATTCCTTAAAACAAGTCAAGACTCAGGAAATGCTGACTTTACGCCCTTTCTCCATAATGAACTCTGACTGGCCCTGACTGCTTGGTTAGACACATAATGTTCCACCATAGGGTCAAAGTACCAAATAAGTTGTTTTGTCTGTTGTCCCTTTTGATCTTCAGGCTTTTTTTTTCAGCTGTTGGATACTTTAGCACCACCGCCAGGCAACTGAGGCTATTTCAGCTGCCTGAAATAAATTCAAATTCTTTTCTGGGCTTCACTGCCAATTTCTTGTGTATTTTTGATATAATAAATTCAATGGTATTTGCATTTCTAATCTTACCATTTCTGTATTCCTTTTCCATCTATTCCTGAGCAAAAGCAGAAAATGAAGCAATAATTAGCCTTTTGGCTTTAGCCTAGTAGATATTGGTATTGCAAACATTTCTGAGCTAAGCATTACAGCTAAGCAGTGATAAAGTCCAGGACAGTAAAAAGTAACGGGGATAGTGGTGAATTTTTTTACTGCAGTTGAATTTAAGGTTAATTAGATGACTTAAATATTTTTTCAAATGTTTGTCAGTAATGCTGTTTACTATATGATAGCAAGTATTAATTATATTAATTCTGTTGACCAATTTCATGAAAGTAATCTCAGTGAAAACACTATTAAAATAGGTAAAGCTTATAAGAATTATAGTACATTGAGGAAATACAATATCTCTAGTAATGTTCTGTTCTCTTCCTTAAGTATGCAATTCTGTGGTGTATATGACAAGATGCCATTTCATTTGCCCTGTGACATGATAAATATTTTATTAAAGAGGAATAGTAGACCTACATTCATGGCAGGTTTAGGCAAGCAAAATCATACATATTTGACAGTGGGCATTTGGGATTATAGCAAGATGACTGTACCTTTTTCTTCTGCAAAAGTAGATCAGATATATTCAGACAGTCACAAATAATCCATGTAGGAGATATTTAGGAAATTGAGTTTCACTCAGCATCACTATAATGTCACAGTTGCAGTGAGCTGCTCAGTCCGAACAGAGTGAACACTTGTTTCAGATTCAGATACAGCTAAACTGCTTTAACACAGTCACTGAAAATACTTCATCATATGTTTAGTTTAAAATAATGCCTGCAAATATAATGGGAGTGAATTGTACCTGAGGATATTATTTGTCCTACATTATACATTCCAGACACAAAAAGAATATCTTATAGCCCTGTATTTGACACTGAGCCAAAATATTCTTTCTTTATGTCTCTGTTATGATGTTCATTTTTGCTTGTAGGATTTAAAATTACAGACAAATTGCCTCTGAAAACTACAGGAACACATTAAATACTGGTGAAATTCATCCCTTTGAGGAAGCCAATTGGGTTTTATGGCTTCCTTTGATATCAAAGAGAAACACCTCCACTAATCCTTCCTCCTGCCTCATCCTCACTCAAAAACTGAGAGTTTTGTCTTGCAGTGGATGGTCTTTATATAGCAAATTTTATATAGCAAAAATTTAATGCCATTAAGAAGAGTCTGCTCTAGTGAAAATCATTGATCCACTAAGTGAATTCATTTCTGTATATCACATTTCAGGAAGGTATTCTCTAGATTCAGATGAAATCGTAAAATGGCAATGGAGAAAGCTAGTTTGGGTGTTCTATCCCTTTCTGTGTTTGTTTTCAGTCTTTGCTGTGTGATTTAGGTAAAGAGTTTCTTGCATCTTTTTTGAACTATTAGGCAAAAATCTTAGGTGATTTTATTCATTTTATTAAGAATTTTAAAACTGCCATTTGATTAGTTTATTTTTAAAGTAATGGGGTCATTCTTAAAACAGTTCCACATCTTAACTTTTCTACTGGTTCTGTCATTAACTCAATGAGGTGTGATTTTGAGGCCAGATGGGGCCATATTGTCAGTTCTCATTCTATAGAACATTGGACCCAAAAACTTATGCTTCCACCAAAAATATATGTCTGAGCTGTAGCTGATTTGGAAATATCCAGCTGACCTGAAGGCATCACTTCTCTGTCTAAAAACTCCCCTATATCAAGTATAAAAGAAAGTAGTGGGGCAATTCTCATGCTTCCTTTATGAGGGGCATTTTAGTTGCACAACCTTAAGTATGTATATATATGTAAGGATCTAAATATGCATAATCATACTAAGTGATAAAAGCTGTCTTGTTTTCCTAATTGCAGAAGATGCAACCAGATTTAAACACCTCAGGAAATACGTTTACTTATATGAAGCAGAAACATCAAATGGGATCACAGGAACAGCAGATTCTCGAAGTGGTTCAAAGATCACCTGCAAGGTAAGGAAAAGAGAGTAAACACAACTCAATGGGACTGTATACTGAGTAACATAGGAGCTGGAAACCGAGGTGCATCCCTCAATGTTTTTCCAAACAGGATTATTCTTTTGAAAGTACATGTTGAGAGCCCTGAAGACTAACCCTCCCTATCCTAGACAGAAGGCACTTCATACCTTCATACCACAATGTTAGTGTTCTTCTGTCTTGGTCTGGCTGTACTTTAGGGGAGAAAGGAAGAAGACCTGGTAATTGAACTTTCCTTCACCACCAAGCTCAATGTATATCAAAAAATTCTAGAGATTAAACTAAGACAGCTCAGTGATGCCATGAAGACCACTTGGTCACCTATTGGTGGTAACAGTCAGGCCAGAGTCAGTGTTGTAGGGGTAAAAGGCTCCACAGGGCATTAAATTAATGTCCACCAGCTTCCCAAAAATATTCTTTTTACAATGCTTTTTTTTTTCTGAAATTGAGTAATTGGGGAAAATATTTATTTAGCTCACACAATTTGACAGTCTAAACATCAATCATTATAATGACTCCACTTTTCATACAATTTTTTTTAGTACTATAAATTTTCAGAACCTAGGTTGCTTGTTTACTGTGTGTATACTCCATGCCATTAGCCAAGCCAATACCTGCTTTCAAGTCTTCTACCTTACCCTACCTTAGGCTGTTTAGAGCAGTTTGGAATCTTTCCCAAGAGCTGCTATCAACATGATTCCTACACTTTACCAAGCCAAGGAAGACCATGTTCTCAAAACTGGATCTGGATGATGTGGAAACATGGTAATGAAAAAACAGATAAGCTTCCTGTATGTGTTTTCAGGTTGAACTGGAGGTACCACAGCTGTGCCACTTCATCCTGAGGACAATGCATTGCTCCCTAAGGGAGACATTTGGTGTGGACGCTGAGGGAAGATCCATGCTGAAAAAGTCAAAGAACTCGGAAGACTTTGCAAATGCCATGTCCAAGTAAGCAATATCAATTATTAGTACAATACATCGATTTCAATACATCAATACCTGTAGCTTTAACGCTGAACAGCTGGTAATGTTACAGCCCAACTATGCTTTCCAAGACTTAGAACACACTGATGATAAGATGGCAAGTTTATATACTATTTTCACAACAATATTATATTCAAGGCTAACTGGATACAACTGAATACAGTTCTTAGTTGTGACTATGGAAGTGGTTTTTTTTTTTTTCTATCCAGAATTTTCACTTAGAATGTCTTTGTAATTTGTGTCATTTACATCACAAAACTGTTGGTTAGTCTCCCAACAGATTATTGCAAGTGAAGATTCCTTCTTATAAGGAAATTCTCAAATGTCTGTCTGCAGCCATTTTGAGATCATTTTCCATTGCTGATATGGTACAAAGACTGTGCAACAGAAAGGCATTTGAGACTGAAGTCCAGTTTTCCTATCATGATCTTTAATGACCTATGGGACTTATCTTTTCCTTACTTATCTGCTTTAGTAGCTTACTGCTATTATTTCCTCCACCCATGTAGACCTCAGTGCTCTTTAGTGTGTTGTATTCATGCCCCTTTATGTGTGCTTCAGTGCCTCACTATCCACTTCCTCTTGTTTCCCAAGCCATTTTAAGCCATAGATTTTAAAACAACTTAAGTGTTAAGATACGTTTTTCAGAAAACAATCACAGTTTTATTTAAAAACTGCAACTAGCAGAGAATCTTTCCCATCCTTTTGTAGCCTATTGCATTAGTTAATAATTACCTCATTCTAAAAATTTGCTTATCTCCTCTCTGAATTTGTGCAATTCCAACTTCCAGCTATTGCTCCTGATATTTACTTGTCCTTAGATGACGTAGTCTGGTGATATCAGAATGTCCTTGGTTAGAATTTTGCTGGGAAATACCTACTTTAATAGTAAGACTTTGTAATAGTAGTAACAATGAATAGTAAATAATCATAGACCAAAATAAACGTGATGCTTTAGGTATAGCCTATCATTTTATTGATAGCATGTTCTTCACCATGTGGTTTTGACATGTTTTCATACTAATGTTGGGGATTTTTTGGACAGACATGAGCTAAAATTCAGCATTCAGGATGGAACAAAAGTCAAGCTGTATCCAGAGAAGGATGAACCTCTGAATGTCCTGAATCTCAAGAGAGGGATCATCTCAGCTCTCCTCGTGCCAACAGAAACAGTGGAAAATGTAAAAACAATTTCTATGGTAAGTGTTTTGAAAAGCATTCACATTATTTCCTTAACAAATGGAAGAAATCTCACTTAGTAGAATTACTCCTAAATATAATTCTCAGAAGACTTGGAAATTCAGATGAGAGAGAGTGCGTTTCTGCTAGATCACAAAATGTCTGACAGCATGAATAAAGGTACCAATTTATTTCTCCTCTCCAGGATACTGTATATGGAAAGTGCGACACTGAGGTTGAATTCAAATCCAGGAAAGGAAATGCTGCAGAAGATATATCAATTAACAGGAACCTGAAAGCCTGTGACAACTTCAGCCCAATCAGAGATTATGTCAGTCCCATTGCTGTTGTGAAAGGACTAGTAAGTATACCCCTAAAAAATCTGTAATATAACATTCTTCACTGCATCTCTTAAAATGATAAACAACTACTACCTGTTGGACTTGATGATCTTGAGGTCTCTTCCAACCTATAATTCTGTGTGTGATACTAATTTTGTATTTATCTTATAAAAGCTTCAATAGGTTTTCTGTACCCTTGCATAAGAACAGACTGTGATTTTGCTGGCAGTCAATAGAGAATAACACATGCAGACAAAAATAATATAATTACTATTTTCCATGTTCTTCTCATTAATTTTTAGAGGAGACCATCTCATAGTTTGTCTTCTATAGAGGAGTTGGTACTATTGATTACACAATGACCTATCAGATCATGTACAAATTATTTGTTTAGTGGGTCAAAATTTTCAACATCTCAATTTCACATAAAAAATACAGTCCATCAACATCCTAACATTTTTGTGATGTGCAGGGCAGGGCAGGACTCTCTGCCCTAAAGTAAAAGTTGACATACTGTTCAGGCTATTAGGAATCCACAATGATCAAATACAGTTGCTTCCATGAATATTTGCAGACTTCTTCCTGATAACATGGCATCTGTGCCTTCGAGTGTCTTCTCTAAAAAAAAAGGAAAAGCACAGGACTTCATATAGTTCTGAAAAAATACACTTATTGATTTTTGCCACTTCTACTGCTTGTTGTAGAAATCTTTAAAATGTGTATAATAAGAGTGAAATTACAAAAAAAAAATCAGCTTTTATGAGGGGCCTGAACTACTTCAAAAATTACAGACTTGTTCATATGAATGAGTCCTTTATCGTAAGCAACAGGGGATCGATCATGAAGTAACTACTAAGCCAAACACCACAGTGAGGCCGGAGGAAAAATTTCAGTGGAATTTTTTTCTGTGAAGAGACTTAAGAATAAAGATTACTACTAGCACAATTTCCTCTTTGTGTGAGAATGATTACAGTTAGGCACCATCATTTTCCATATACTGTAACTGTTAACGTTACAGTGTGGCAGCCTATAGAACTGTTTGTTCCTATATTATTCAACAAAATGACTGCCATATTGTTTATTTTACAGAACATCCCATTATCTACCCTTTTGAGCAGTACTCAATTCTGTCAGTACAATATTGATGCAAAGAAAAGGCATATAAGAGATGCTGTCTGCAGTGAAAAACACCTGTTTCTGCCTTCTTCCTACAAGTAGGTTGCTCACTACTAAATATAACACTTCTAAAATTAATATTTATTTAGAGTGATGATGTATCAAATTCTGCGATTACTTCTTCCCCAAATATGCATTTTGTTCATGAGGCAAAAAGCACAGCAAGATGCCTCAAAGGTATTTATACTCAACTAAAGCACTGAATATTTCTTTGTTTGCTAGAAATCGTTATGGTATGATGACAGAGGTCAACCAGACACTGAAGCTTGAAGATACTCCAAAGATCAATAACAGAAATTTTGATGGAGGTACAACTGCGATTCTCAATAAATGTGAAATATGGGAACTTTTTTTTTTTGTAACAGCAAATTCATTACAGATGTATTTGAGGGCACCAAAAAAATTAAAACAAATTTTAATGAATCTTCATTGACTCAGACGTAAAAAAGATTTGGGGAGAAGTGGGGAAAAAATGAAAAACTTAAAAACACTTTGAAATTCTAAATGATCTTTGTCTTTTTATTTTAATTTTGAAATTAATCTTTATAATTAAAAGTTACAAATAGTCTGGAAAATAATTAAATCTTTTTGGAAATTAGCTTAATGATACTTTCTTAGTTAATCATAATTCCTTTTGCAGCTTTTAACTTCAGCTGCCAAATCTAAACAGGTCATGATTTCTATACATTAGGTTCTGAAAAACTCTTCTTTAAAATGCAGTTGTTATTCCTAGTCAGAGCATATTTCTCCTAAGATATGCTCATTAAAAGTTAGAAAAGCAAATTCTGCTAATACAAAAGGTGGCAAGGAAATGTTTTCACCAAATTTTAAGAAATTTTATGCAAATAAGTATTATGATTATACTTTGGAGAGAATTCTATTTAAACTCCATTCCATTATTTTTACAAACTGTTCAGCTGTTAAATTTCATCAACTGTGGTATAAAACAATCTACAGTGTTGATATTAATTATATTGAGTATAGCAAAAGGTAAAAATGAACATAGGTCCTTGATAAAGATATAAAGAATGCCATTTTTTCATTGCTAGATGAACTGGAAGAGAAAGGACTTGCCCTGGAAGTTGCAGATGCCAAATTTTCCCGTCAGGGTGATGCTGTTTTGAAAATTCTTCAGGAACTGCAGAAACTTGCAGCCTCCCAGCAAAACCAGCAGAGAGCAAGACTCTTTTACAAATTTGTTTCTGGACTTAGAAGTTTACACAACACCACTCTTGGCTCTCTTGTACCAAAGATGATGGAAACTTCAAGGTATGTTCCAACATTTCATTATGCAAATAAAACGTATCAAATACGTAGCAAAATAATTCCAAAGTTGATTATTTGCTTCACACTCCTTTAAATTGTAGTTTAATGGATGTAAAGATTGTCTTTCATGAAGATAAGTATCATACTAATTATCTAGAGAGAGAAATAAGAGAAAGTAAGAACATTAATATTTTTCCATCAGAAATTCTTGGATGGTAATGACAACTTGAACATTAAATACATGAAAAGAACATAAGAATTTATATAGGTCTGAAAGTTCTAGGTTTCTGTGAAGTACTAATATTGCTTGATCATTATATGCTCAAATCTTCCAATCTCACTGGAAAAGCTGAACTATAAATTAGAGTTGAAGCACAGTATGGAGATTTTCTCCCGGCCACTATCCCAAGTGTGTACGCCAGATGCAAGCCAGTGTATATGTTATACAGTGTATATGTTATTAAAAAGATATTTATCTTTTATCTAATTTTTCTTAAGGACAATGTAATACCAATTTCCAAGAACACAGTTTTGAAAGTGAGATTTTTTGAGACATAAAGGCACAAATCTTTTGTCTGTCCTCCACTCCCCACCCAGACTATTCCTGTCCTGGCTGGACTTACACATACTTCATGTCTTCAGTCTGTAGAGGGACCAAAGCCTCAGTCTAGTTCAATATATTTTAATATTGAATATTTAATATTTCCCATACGTAAAAGTATGGGAAAGTCTGAGGTTGTGGAGAAAAAAAAAAAATGATATGTCTGTGTAATGATAGTATTGTTAATACTTTATTCTTGTTCATATCCTGTCATTGTATTGTAGCTTGTAAAACTAAGAAACTTGTTTCTGATAAGCAATTGCATGACTTGCTTCCAGTCACACATTAGCATACATGATTTATATTAACACACCTTAATAAACATGTCAAATGTTTCTTTCAGACATGAAGTATGCAGGGATAACAGCAAAGAATGAATTAATTAACCAAGGCCATCCCTTTTCTTTTCAGTTCCTTCACAGTGCAGGCCCTGACTCAGTGTGGGACTCCAGAGTGCTATAGCGCCATTCTTCAAATACTAAGAACTGAAAACGTGAATCCACTTGTGGTAGACTTGGTTACATACACATTGGCACTATTGCCTTCTCCAACTCCAGAAAGAATACGGGAAATTCTTAACATGGCCCAGTATCAGCCAAGTAGAGCTTCTTTTTATGGCTTGAGTCATTCTGTTACTAAGTAAGTAATGCTAGCATGTAATTTTATGAAATAACCTCAAGAAAACATTACAATGCTTAGACTAAACCCGAAGAGTAGTCCTCTTTGAGTCTGTTTTGTTTTTTGTTAGTCTCAGGATTTTTTTCTATCGGAATAAAAAATAAATAGGCATTTCCTATTTTCTCTATTTGTTTCTAATATCTTTATTGCTTTAGATTCTATAATGAGAAGATGATTGTGACAGAGGAAATAATTAACGTTGCAGACTTCATGATGTCACTGCTTGGCACTGATTGTTCTGGGGATGCTGAACTCACATACCTCACACTTCGGGTATTTTTGTTTTTTCCTTATTGTAGCACGTATATTATTTTACTTCTGTTGGTGGAGAAAAAAAGTTCATCATCTTTCTGTGTTTTTATCACTGACAGGCTGTTGGAAACATGGGCGCAGTAATGGAGAAAGCTAAAGCCAACCTGAAATCTTCTCTTAAGACATGTATTAGAAATGAAGCTGCATCACTTTCAGTTCAGAAAGCAGCCATCCAGGCATTCAGGAAAATGACTATTACTGAAGAGGTAAACTGGGTCACAAGAACCAGCATAAATTGCTTTCAGTTCACCCTGACTGTTCATATAAATAATTGAATAAACTAGGACATTGCTATTAATTCATATTTTTGCTATCTCCCTTTTAGCTGTCTGCAGCTTTTTTGGAACTCCTTTAGTTAGTTTAGTTTTTGTTCACACATCTGAGAAGTTCTGCAGACTTCAGATTTAGTGGGTGTTGCTCCTTTGAGATGAAGCTGCTTTATATAGACAGTTTCAATTCAAATGGGAAGTTTGCGATTGGGAATTCCCAAATTTTTTCAAATGGGAAGTTCCTCTCAGAGTGGCTTAAGTGGAGTTCTTGTTTGAAGCTAGGCTTAACTAAGGAATTAATCCAGATTTAAATGGATTTAACTAAGAAAAATCCTTATTCACTTTTCCTATTCTATACTGTCACTTTTCCTATTCTATACTATCACTTTGTTGTCATTGTTATTAGCAGTACTAGTAAGATAGTATATATTACTAGCAGTAGTTTATATCACTAGCAGATAGTTTATGTCACTAGCAGTACTAGTGAGATGTTTATATTGCAGGGATATGAAAGCACTTCCTACAGAATGGGTGACTTTATACAGTGCACTTCAGCTTAGTATAGTGAAAAACAGTTTCAACATCAACAGGTTCCTACTCTAAAAGATGAGATCTTGTTTCCAGACAAGGTCTGAGGAGTCTGGGACCTGGAAGCACCTGGAGCTTACATCCTCAGATTTAGTATCATTTTAAAAAAGATTACTTTTTATTATTGTTATTCATTATTTTCAAACTGTGTTTTTAATTTTCCTGCAGCAGACTATCTTGATGCCCTTCTTTTCCTAAACTGAATGATACTCTTTTTTTTCCCAAATTTGAAGGTTTTTCCACAGACCAAAACACTTCAGATTCCCAACAACAAAAAATCATTATTCTAAACAAAAAAAAAAAAATTAACCTGCCATATACAGGATAAGAAAATCTGTTTTAATCAAAACAGTAATTTATATTAAAATAATCTGTGAAAATAAGCTTTATCAGAATAATACCTATGAAACACATTTGGTAAGTTTTAGAAACAAGGTACTCTGTATTTACACAGTCCTAAAAAAATACATCCTAGAAATTCTCTCACCCTATATATTCCCAAAGGAGCTTGACACTAATGTCTACTAGCCAGCTCATCAGTGCAAAACATATCCTTAACATATCCTTCTCTGTTTACATAGGACCGGTCAGCACTTTTGAAAGTGTTCCAAGGGGATGCACTTGGAGACAAACGTCTAGCAGCCTATCTCATACTGATGAAAAATCCTTCCCCAAGTGATCTTACAAAGATTTTGAGAGTCCTCACAAAGGAGAAGAATGAGCAAGTGAAAAGCTTTGTAGCCTCACACATAGCCAACATTCTAGACTCTGAAGAAGTAGGCATTGAAGAGTAAGTAAAATTTTGTTATATACTGCTCTTCTAAGAACAAAGTTTTTCCATAATTGCAGTGATCGTTATATTAGAAATGCAGTTTTTGCATTTTTGTTTTGTTTTGGTTTGGTTTGGTTTGTTTGAAGAAGAACATCGGCTGGGTGAATCTGTGGTTTTGTTAGAGCATTGCCAACTTGCACTCTTGCCTTCAGTCTTATTTTTATTAGTAGTATGTGCAGAGAGCTAGCCATTTATAGTCACCTTAGTTGTATGAATGTCTAAAAGGGACACAAGAAGTCTCATATGTAAAGCTAAATGCATTTCTGGAATTCGTACTAATCATATTTGCATTGCTATCCTCTTTCCTAGTCTTAAAAGCCGACTTGAAGAAGCTCTGAAAGGAAATGAGGTTCCAACAGCCAAAGATTTCAGAAAATTCTCACAGAATTATCAGGTTTCCAAAAGAGTTTCAGTACCTGGAGTCAATCCCATCTCTGCCAAAGTAGAAGGAAATGTGATATTTGATCCAAACAGCTATGTTCCTAAAGAGACTATGCTAAAAACCACCCTGGATATATATGGATTTGGCCCAAGTGATATCTTTGAGGTACAGCAATTATCAAAAGCTTTTGCTAGTATTCAGCTGTTTTCTTTCTCACTTCTGTTTGCTTATAACAACTTTCCGTGAATAATGTATTGTTTTTACAAGCTTTGGGAGAAATCTAAAGATCACTATGCTTACAAGGAAACTTTCATTTGATCTCAATGGGCTTTAGAGCAAGCTATCCATTATGTGATGTCACTTGCCACTGACTGGATGGACGACCCTGCTGGAGTTATTGAAGGCCTCAGCTAGGGTAAAATGAACCCATCTGTAACAAATTGACTTCATGCTAATGAGTCATTACTGGCACACTGAAGTACTCATAGTAGATTCTAAGTGAGATACAGCCTATGTGTAGGTTTTATGTTGGACCCTGACAAAGAAAGAAAATGAATTGTTAAGACCTAGTATACTTTTCTGTTGCATATCTTCACTTAAAAATCAGAGACTTGTAGGATACACTTTAAATGCATTTTTTGTTCCCTAGAAAGTCTGTTTGTTGTAAAGCTCCAAAGAAGTGGGGAAGCTCTCTCAGTTATGGCATTATTCTGTTCATTTCAGCTTGGCTTGGATGGAAAGGGTTTTGAACCAACACTGGAAGCTTTGTTTGGAGAGAAAGGATTTTTTCCAGACACTGCAAGCAAGGCCCTGTACTGGGTTGACGGCAGAGTGCCAGAGCAGGTTTCCAAAGCTCTTTTTGACTACTTTGGTTACTCCCAGGATGGCAAGCAGGATCAGGTACAGCTTGAAAACATTATCTGTGCAGTACAGCATTCCTATATTTACTCAGTAATTACAGCATTTACATGCTTATTGTATATGAGCTTTCTCCTTTTCTGGTATACTAGAATGGAAATCCTTAATGCTATTTAGCAATGCTCTTTCTTAATTGCATTTGGGAGAGGCCTTTTTCTGGAAGCAGACAAAATGGCAAAAACTGCACGTGCAGATTACCTGACATTAACTGAGTAGTTGTTCTAGATGTGTGATCTTACAGATTTCTCATAAATATATTTTACTACTTTCTGACTGAATTTTCAGGAGGTCATGAAAGGAATAATGCTTAACCTTGAAAAACTGTTAAAAGAATTAAGCAACAAGGAAGCTCCTGAAGGAAGAGCATATCTGAGAATCCTGGGAGAAGAACTTGGGTACTTGAAACTCAATGATTTCAAAGTACTGGGAAGCATGCTTTTAAAGAGCATTAAAACTCTTCAGAGTATTCCCGAAATGGTATGTTTCTGGTGTATTAATATGTTTTATTCGTGTTTGGTTTTTTTCTACCATTTTTTAAAAGTTTAGATTGTGTTGATCTGTATCCATTTTATGTAAAGAATGGATATTTGATGCCAGTGCTGGTCACATAAAAATAAAATTATTTAAAATGAAATACCAAAATGTAGTCTGAAGGACTCTGAGGAACCTATAAAGACCCCTCAATAACCAAGTGGAGTCCTCCTGGAAGATGAGTGAATGGAAGGGCAGAAAAAAAGGAGGGTTCAGATCTTACTGTATGACTGAGATATCTACTGGAACAATTCTCAAAATCTCAGTGCTTGCCAGTATGTTATATTACTAATTTTTTTTATAATGAAAAATGTACATTAATATTAAGCAATAATCTATCATCTTAAAAATAAAATGGGATGTATTACAGTTTAGGAATATTTAGTAAAATGCTGCTTTCAATTAAGCCAAAACGTGTTTTGCCATTGATTTTGGAGAAGCCAGAATGTTACGTGTCATCTAAACCAACTCACTTTCATATGTGTATGTCAAGACAGGAGATAAAATGTAGAATCCAGCATAAATCTGTTAATTTCTTTGTTTGATTCATAGATTGCACAGGCCATCTCAAAAGGTGTTGACAGAGACTTATTTGTCCACTACATGTTCATGGACAATGAGTTTGAGCTCCCAACTGGAGCAGGTTTGCAACTGAAGTTCGCCTTGTCCGGAATAGCAACACCGGGTGCCAAAGTAGCTGTGAAGCTTCATCAAAAAAGTGTAAGTCTCAACAGCTCTCTTTGTTCTGTCTTCTCCTATTAATCTACAAACTTATTTAGGGATTATACTGTAACACCAAAAGAAAAGGCTACAAAATATCCTTGATGTAAAAAAAAGAAAACTAACATATTAGAGGTCACCAGTTAATTTGTGCATATTTACATTGAAGTGAAAAGTAACACATATAATAAATTAAATATGAGATATAATGAAATGTATGAATTAAATGTATTTTAATCACCCTTTTACAATAATCCTTTTAATCTCTGTGTCTTTTTCTTTGTATGTTTTCAAAACGAGAGTAGTGCAAAAGCTACAGCATGTGAATTAGTTGTTCAGACCAGTTAATAAAAATGTTTGATGTAACCAAACCAAAGTGAAAAATTTGCTTTCCAATTAAATATTGAAAAAATGAGCTAACGGATTTTTTAGTATACAAACTTAAACATATTTTAACATTTTAAAAGTTAAAGAGGAAGTGACAAAATTAATTTTCCAGTTAAAGTGAAAAATTTTAAATTAAATATTTATATTCTTTTTTCCAGTTTTAGTAACTATTTTACTCTATTTTAGTCAATATTTTATATAAAGTTCTCAATAGTTGCAGTTCACATAGACTTTTAAATTTTTAACATATACAGTATTTAAGAAAACATTTTTTAAAATGCCCTCAAAGTTACTATTGGTTGCTTTTTAGTATCTTGTGGAGTGTTTTCCAGAATTTTGCATTCTGTCCCTTCTTTCTGTAATAGTTAAACAAAAGCTTGAAAATTAGCTATGTTCTGTTTAGCGAATTTCAAATCTTGGATCGTTTTTTTTTTTTTTTCCCAAATACCTTATTCATTGCTTTTGAAAATTGCTATATTTTTTCTACAATGATAGACAGCCTCTTGTTTTCAGACCATTATTTAAAAATACATGCAAGTAGCATAACATACTTTATTTTTGCAGCATGAGTACTTGTACAGTAAAGTAGATAAGGTTTCTTGGTGATATTATCTCGCTCTATTTTGCTATGTGACAGTTACCACTTATGTACCCCCTCAGCTGTGACTCAGATGTGACTTGGGAAGCAATTATTTTAAATAGCAAAATCAATTGTACCAAAACTTATGTCTAGATTATCAATAATGAGTATATTATGTTTTCTAAAAAGTATAGGAAGTGTATTGTAAAAATAAATACATCTTTTTGGTTTTATTAAATAGATGCAAGCAGAACTCATTGCTAAACCTTCAGTAGCAGTTGAGTTTGTAACACACCTGGGAATAAACATGCCTGAATTTGCTAGAAGTGGTGTGGAGATGAATTCCAATATATTCCATGAGTCTGGAATTGAAGCACATGTTAGTGTGAAAGCTGGACAGCTGAAATTCAGCATTCCTGCTCCAAAGACCCCAACAAAGCTCCTCAGTTTCAGGTAATGAGAAGTCAATGAGAACTTTTAAGGCTGTGTACTTGCCTTCCCCTCTCTTTTTTTTTATTATTTTTTTCTTCTCTCACATTAAATTTTTTCAGCAGCAATGCCTGTTAACTACCAAATGTTATTTCATTAAGCCCCTTCCTCAGTAAGTTATTTTTATTCAGAAAGTCACTTTGTAACCTTACTAATCAGACAACATATGTGTAATACCTGAACACCTGTCCTGGGAATAAATGGCTCACTTTCCTGTTCCAGCAACACATTACATTTGGTGTCTCCAACCAAAACTGAAGAGATTCCACCTCTGATTGAGAACCGAGAATTCTGGACTTCATGCAAGCCTCTCATTGCTGGTCTAAATTTCTGCACCAAATTATTGTACTCTAATGCCAGTGCCACAGATGCAGCTCCATATTATCCCTTGACTGGAGAAACCAGGTAAGTTAGAAAAGCTTTGACTGTATCTATTTTATGTTAAATAACCTTCCTTATCAGAGCTTAGTATCTACAGTACACTCTCATATAAATCTTACCTTTAAAAATCTTCAAATTACAGACATGAGCTGCTCAGAAAGAGAGCTATTAAGAGTTGTATGTTTTCTCCTGTTTGTGGTCATGGCAAAATCAGTTATTCAGAAGACATTTGTTTACTCCTTCTTTAGATATGAAGTTGAAATAGTGTCCACAGGAGAAGTGAAGGAATACTCTGCAAGTGCTAACTATGACCTACAGAGAGAGGGAAATGGCCTGATAGACACTTTGAAGTTTGCGCTCCAAGTAGAAGGTAAGAGTCTGAAAAAACAGTATGGTTTAACTGCATGAAGTTCAAGAAGGCCAAGTGCCGGGTCCTCCACCTGGGGCGCAATAACCCCAAGCAGAGCTACAGGCTGGGAGATGAGTGGTTGGAGAGCTGCCAGGCAGAGAAGGACCTGGGAGTGATGGTTGATAGTCAGCTGAATATGAGCCAGCAGTGTGCTCAGGTGGCCAAGAAGGCCAACAGCATCCTGGCCTGTATAAGAAACAGCGTGGCCAGCAGGGCTAGGGAGGTGATCGTCCCCCTGTACTCGGCTCTGGTGAGGCCGCACCTCGAGTACTGCGTTCAGTTTTGGGCCCCTCGCTACAAGAAGCACATCGAGGTGCTTGAGCGAGTCCAGAGAAGGGCGACGAAGCTGGTGAGGGGCCTGGAGAACAAGTCCTATGAGGAGCGGCTGAGGGAGCTGGGCTTGTTCAGCCTGGAGAAAAGGAGGCTCAGGGGCGACCTTATTGCTCTCTACAGATACCTCAAAGGAGGCTGTAGTGAGGTGGGGGTTGGTCTGTTCTCCCACGTGCCTGGTGACAGGACGAGGGTGAATGGGCTTAAGTTGCGCCAGGGGAGTTTTAGGTTGGATGTTAGGAAGAACTTCTTTACCACAAGAGTTGTTAGACATTGGAACGGGCTGCCCAGGGAAGTGGTGGAGTCACCATCCCTGGAGGTCTTTAAAAGACGTTTAGATGTAGAGCTTAGGGATATGGTTTAGTGCGGACTGTTAGGGGTAGTTCAGATGTTGGACTCGATGATTTGAGGTCTCTTCCAACCTAGAAATTCTGTAATTCTGTTTAGCTCAGTTTTGAGCTATATGTCATTGAATTGGAAAAAGATTGTTATGAATAAATCACAGTAGAGGTATTTACAGGATAAAATAGAACACTGTTTTCACACCCAAATAGGACAACACTTTCATTTCATTTCATTTTGGTTCGTTTCATTTTGTTTTGTTTCGTTTAGTTTCATTTCATTTTGTTTTCAATACTGGTGAAAGATCTTCATGATGAGAGGCAGAATTTGCATCCCCAAAAATGTTTTCATGTATTTTAAATGAAAATATGATGTTGGTGAATGAAAGAAAGGAAAAGGAGAAGTTAACAGGTTCTATATAAGTAAGAGAAAAATACCATTTGTGATGAAATATGAAAGTAATGCATACAAATTAAGAAAAACTGCATTAAAAAAACATTTTTTTAAAGGGAGACAGTGACTTTAAGCAGCAAAGTTGTGACAGGATTAGTCCCTGATGGATTGAGAAAATGAGGAGAAAAAGATGACCCAGTTTCTAACTGAAATTCATCAAATGTTGCCTTAGATCCTCAGGATGTTATAATTTCCAGTTGATTGTTTTTTGATTCCTTTTTTAGAAAAATCCACAAGACTCCATAGTTGTGAATAACCAGAGTACATATTTTCCAGGTGTAAAACAGCATGAAGCCACGCTGACCTTCAAGTACAATAGAGACAGGAAGATTTTGACCAGCGATGTCCACATTCCAGATGTTGATATTGACTTTGGTACAAACTTCAGGATTAGTGATGAATCCACTTTGGGGAAGAAAGCATATACCTTTGTCTTGGACTTTAATAACAAGAAGATTTCTGAAGTTACTCTTACTGGCCAAATCAGGTAACTCAGAAAACCACTTAGACTTTTTCAGATACCTTTGGATAAGATAGGTGAAGTTTTTATTGAAGGTTGAAAATTTTGGAAAACACTATCTGATTTTTGGAGATATTGCACATTCGTGTATAGAGACATAAAAACTCAATCTTCAAACCCCCTTTAAAAGCCCTTGAAATATTATTTCATTTGTTACTCATCGCATATACATAAAATAACTATACCTAAAACACCAACTGATCCTTCCTACCACATGTATAATTTCTGTTGGAAGATTGTTGAGGTAGGTCTGCCATGTTTGCAAATATGACTACAAGAATGACATTGTACTAGTGTTATTGCAGGTGTGATAGTCGAAGGATATAAACAAGGCAAGGTTTGTTCAGAGAGGTATTATCGTTTACTAGGTATATTCAGCTCAAAAAAAAAAAAAAAGTTATTACATCTCCCCATGAAGGAATCTAACAGCACTCAATAGGCAACAAAACCAAAAATAACTGAGAGCTTCCTGTAAAAATTCCCACGGTTCGTGATGAGAATATTTCCGGGAACATCTACAGGGGACCTAACAAAAATGTTCAGCCTGCCAGGGTTTCTAAAATTGTCTGCCTCACAAGCCCATGGTGAAATGAGCTGATCACATTCTTTAATAAACCTCAATCTTCCATGGAATTCTGTGATCTTGATGGTGCCCCAGGGAGTCTTTGTCTTTGCTGTTCATGCAGAATTGCCTCTGATATCAGTAGGAGCTTTGGACAGATGTCAGGGACCTCAATTCCCTTTCATTTGCACTAACATAATATTAGAAGTTTGCTCAAGTCAACAAAGTTACAGAGATAAAATAAATGTGAGTAAAGGAAAATGAAGCCCAGTGGCATAATATATTTTGTCAAGTGTTTTACTTCTACTTGATTAATGGTCATACTCAGTATCTTTAATAGAGAATTCAGCTTGAATTCAGACTTTGGTCCAGGTAGAACATTAACAGACAGGTAGATATTTTCATCCATTTCAGTATTATAGACTTATAGGAAATATAATATGGAATTATTCTAGTGTATATCCAAACAGCTGCATTATAACATTTTAATTTAAATTTCACAAAGTAACTGACGGGAGCTGAAAATATTAATTGACTCATAAAGAAGTTTACAAGTTTTATTCATTCTATCTTTTGTAACATCTATTATGCTTTTACTTTAGATTTAAATGCTGAAATTGCTCCTGAAACATAGTAAAAATGTAGAATGAAATGTTTTATATTTGTATTTACATTTTGATTTCACAGATATGCTGGAATGGAAGAAGCGATGTTAGGAGGCACCATTTCTATTCCTCGCCTGCAAACTGAACTTAGATCTGAAGCATTGGTTAATTATTCACCCACCAAAGGATATCTTCAGATGAGCACAGCTGGAACAACTTATGGGAACACAATTTCAGAAAGAGTTCTTTTCAGATATGGTAGGAGCAAAAACATAAGCCATGCGTAAAACCTATACTTTTAAACAACTTGTTACTTTAGTTTATACTATACCCCTAAATAGAACAAAAATATACTAATTTTACTCTTTTCTTTGAAAATCATCATTTTCAGATTCTGAAAAAGTTGAGCTAGAGTGGAATTCAGGTGCCAGTGCTGCTGTGAAAAGAATGTCTTCTGGCTTCCAAGTGGACTTTTCAGAATACCCAAAGACTTTAGAGAAGTATGCCAATGAACTGCTGGATCAGAAGGTTGCTCACACGGATATAACAATGCGACATATTGTATCACAATTTATTATGGTATGTTTCAACCTACAGTAGATATTAATTACAACATGACTGCATAGTCCCAATTAATTTTTGCCACCCCGAAGGAAGACAAAAGGGTGCTACTTGTAAAAGCATTCATCAGATTGTGTATTTTCAACTTTCAATCAAGCCAACCACTTTATCAGATGCCTACTGTTATACAAATAGTTATGCTGGCTTTCAGATACCTTACATAACTTTAAAGGGTTAGAAAGTCCTAAAACTTTGATTTATTTTGGAAAACTTTTCTCCTTGTTGCAGGCAACCAACACCTGGCTGCAAAAGGCATCAAAAGATGTCCCCTATGCCCAGACTCTACATGCCAAACTAAGTGGACTGCAGGAACTGAGCATTCAGAAGATTAACCTGCCTGTTATCACCATTCCTGAAGAACTTTTCCTGAAAAGGTAGGTAGAGAAATAAAGATAATCACACATTCCTGTTTGTGTTATTTTATTTTAATTTATTTTATAAAACATTGTGGAATTGTTGTAAACATCATAATATTAATATAACAAAGAATTTTAGGACCAGAGAGACTAAATTACATAGAGGAAATGATGCATGTAATTAAGTAAGACAAATTTGAATCTACACTAATCACTCCTGCAGCATATGAATGAATACATCCTGCAGTCCTGTGTTGTATAGTAATGAGAGCTGAGCAAAATACAGCATTCAACAACCTTTGCTCTGGAGTCACAGAACTAATGAAGACAGATCTCTCATAGATTTGTGTTCTTCATCCCTACAGACACCTTGTCTTTGGCCATAACCCTAACATCAATACTTTTTCCTGTGCAGTCCTACTGGACAGTTCTTCCTATTTGCCTAAACACTCTGGTTAACCTTCACCAGTATAGCAGATCTATAAGTACCCTGACTTCTTCCCTTTGACTCCATCTGTCACTTGCTCAGAGGCAGCACATACCATGGTTATACACATAAGGACTGGATACTTGCACTAGTTTGAGCCCATCTCCTCCACTTAATCTGGGTTTATCAGAGTTTGTATGAATGTAATTACTCATGAGGCTTTTACCCTTCTGTCAAATTTGATAGAAATCATCCAATATATTAAAAAATTCTGAAAGGCAAGGCCTGACCAACAAAAAGAGAGACCAGCAGCAAATAAATATATTCCTTCTGTCTCTAGGAAATTAAACAATAAATCAGCTGAAGTGGATCTAGTCATTAAAATGTTCATGTGCCTGCCAGAATTCAATCTCATTGCAGTTTCTAGCATATATTGTTCTTGCCAGCTAGTGTTCATACCATATTGCTTCTCTGCCCATGCATAAGGATTCAAGGAGCAGTGGTGCTTGCTATCTTCAGTGGTACACCCAGAGTAGTGGTACTACTCTGATAAATCATGTTTGTATAATTCAGGAAAGTTAAGGAAATATCGATTGATAAAATGAATGCAGAGAACTAAAGAAACTAGTGCAAGATTGGATTATATAAACAGATGGGGAGAAGTGTTGCATTTTATCTCTTAGTGCTGTTTTCCAAGTATCATCTTTCACAGTGGTAATATAAAATGTTACATGTCTATTTCTTTCATTGCAGTCCTAAGCAGTGAAAGTCTTAAGCAAAGAAAGCAAGGAAAATGTTTTTTCTCCTACATTCTTACCAATAGGGCACATTAGAATAACAGGAATTTCTACTTCTCTGTGATGTTGCTTTTTTAACCATTTCATGTAAGGAACAATTTTTTAAAATGTTTGCTTAATTTTCGTTTTAGGAAATAGCTCTAAGTGTAAAAAAAGAACATTTTGTAATATAAAAGACCAGTTAGACTAACAAGAAAAGCATCTTTGCCAGCTTATTGTTCACGAACAAATTAAGGCAAAATTTCATTCTGCTTTTGCCTTTTCATAACTACACATTTTCCCCACAAACTTTTCAGCTAACAACCCATTTTTCCAGTCCTACATCCTGGTGGAATGCTTACATTTTTATACATTTTTGTTCAGAATAAAATAAATAAATCCTGAATATTTGGATTAAACTTTTGAAATGCTTATGATCAGAGCGAAAAATTCTTGCTAATTTAGGTTCTTAAAATATCTAATGCTAATGAGACTTTTCATATCTGTAAGAATATATCATTAAGAAAAAAAAGAATGTAATCGCTTTTTTTCTGGTATTCAACATGACACCTTGCTGAAGTGCAGCACGACTTTTGGAGGAATTATCTTTTCCTGTAATTTTCTTTCAAATTCCTTCATTTTCATGCCAATACATCTTTTCATGAATGTGCATAAGGCAGATTTAGATTTGGATTCTTAGATTAGAAAATCAAATGCAAGATTCATAACAATTGCATGTTTGGCCCCTTGAATGACACTCTCTACCTGTGAGCTAAGGTTAGTTAAACTCTGAACAAAGACTCAAAAATGTTTGAATTCTAATCCAAGGCCTTACAGAAATATTGTGTTTCTGGACTCCAGGTTTCACAGCCTGGTCTAGTGGAAGGTGTCCCTGCCTATGGCAGTGGGGTTGGAATTAGATGATCTTTAAAGGCCCTTCCAACTCAAACCATTCTATGATTCTATGACTATTTGATCTCTCAGTCTTCCTGATTATGAAATAAGGGGAAAAAACATTGACAGAATTCAGACATCAAATATGCTTTCAGGAGATTCTGATAGATGAGTGCTTCAAAAACGTTCAGATGATCGTTAAATTTCTCTCTAAACCTGAAGTCAGGACACTGATATAACCATGTAAGCCCAGTATCCTGGGAATAGTAGGAATCATTTCTGTGTATATATCAGGGACTTGCACAGCTTTTAACAGAATCATTTTTATTTTCTAGTGAAGGCCGGATCAAATACATCTTCAACAAGAACAGTTTTCTAATCAATATTCCATTACCATTTGGTGGAAGATCATCCTATGATATAAGGGTGCCACAAACTGTTAAAACACCTCCTCTGGTAATGGATTCAATAGGAATAAATGTACCATCTCAGGAATACAGAATCCCAGCATTTACTGTTCCAGAATCCTATCCTCTTCTTGTGCCTCTACTGGGTACTTTAGAGGTCTCTACTAATGTGTACAGCAACTATTACAACTGGACAGGAGCATACACTTTGGCTAATAGCAGCACAGAGAAAGCATCCAGCATAAGAACTACTTACACCACAAATGCTGATTCAGTTTTTGAGCTACTTTCCTACAATGTGAAAGGTAAGAATGTGTGCTAACATTGTAATGCTGGCAAAACTATTTTAATGACTTTATTTTATATGTATCAGGTACAGCCCATTTATTTTTACATTGCTTATATAAAGAAAGAGGTTGTGTAATCTCAAATCGCTTTGTTTTTAAAGATACTACGTGAATCCGTTTATTTAGGCAGTAAAGGTGAAGTCAGATAATTTGTTAAAGACTTAAGGTATATATTTTCAAATATATTCCATACCAAAGGCACAGTTCTTCAGAACTGAAGGCATGATCATGTAAACAGTTGTGTATTTCACAAGTCAAATGTTTTCAAAATCAGGCATGTGTGCAGGTATGCCTCCAGTTTGTTTTTCTCTCTCCCTCTCTCTATGTATGTGCACAAGTACATATTTTTATTACTTATATGTGACCATATACTGCCGTAACTATATAGCAGTTAGCCCAGATTCAGACTAGGCAGGTGTTAAAACTGGTATTCCTTTAAGATAGTTCTTAAACTGGAAAAGGTCAGGCTAACTTTAGTTTCTTACCAACTTCCCACCTCATATGAGGTATGACAAAAACGACATTTTTTTAAAAAGAGAGTGTTAGTTATGTTGTAGTTTCAGCTATTCTTGGGAGTCCATCTTATTAAATTTTAAATCATGACATAGCTTTGCATCATCCCATAATTATATTTTATACAGGAATATTTTAATATAATAAAATAATTATATTTTAATTATTATATATTTAATATATAAATATTAATATATTATAATAAATATATAATATATAATATATAATATATAATATATAATAATTATAATAATATAATATGTAATGAATATTATTATAATAAATAAATATTAAATATATTAATATTATATATTTAATATATTTAATTATATTTTATACAGGAATATTTGATTTATTCACAGTTTGAAAATTTAGCCCCAGATATAAAAGTAATAACTTTTTTTTTTTTTTAGAAATATTCAGGATCAACCAAAATATTTTTTCTTTTAAAGCAAAATGGTATAGTAACAGTAATTGCAGTTCAAGCAGTAACATAAAAGCTTAGTGACATCAGACAACATCTTAAAGACAAAGCAGTATAGATTACATCATTATCTTTTGTCTTCTTTTTCCTATTTCAGGTTCTGGCGAAGCATCTTATAACAGAAATGGATTCACCTGTGCATATGAAAATTACCTGAAGCACAGACTCTTAACTTCAGTTTTTAAATTGTCTAGGACAAAGAGTTATGAACCTAGTCTAGTTTCAAACTGCACTTTATCACTTATGGCATCCAGTACTCTGGGTCCTCAGCTTTCATTTTCCAGTGATATTGTTTCTGAAAAAACAAATAACATGAACATCAATAATGTCAAGATGGAAGGGCAACTGGAAGTGGCTTCTGTCTTTGCAAGAAGCATTTATACTATGTCAAGCTCATACAATGAAAAGAGACGGGTTTTGGAAGGGAAATCAAATCTGAAGTTGGATTCTCCTTACCTGCAAGCTACCAATCAGCTATCTGGTAGATACAGTGATGATGTATTTTCCATTACTTCGGTTTCTGATGTACAAAGTGGACTACTAAAGAACACAGCTTCACTGAAGTATGAAAATAGCCAGCTGAAAATGACATCTGAAACAAATGGGAGGTATCGACAACTTGCAGCTGTCAATAAACTTGAATTAATTTTGTCAAAGAAGATGGCAGCACTTCGCTCTGAGTACCAAGCCACTTACAAGCAAACCCAGTATTATGCCTTGTTTGCAGGTTCTCTCAATTCCCAGGATCTTGTTTTCAACACTGATATCTCTCTGACCGATCAGAGGAATCGAGCAGCACATAAGTCATCACTCAATATTAATCAGTATGGTCTAGCTAGCAGTGCAACTACAAATGTGCAATTTAGTCCATTGACAATGCAGAGTGAAATGAATGCCAAACTTGATACTGCTGGAGGCTCTATGTCACTATCCTCTTCTGGGCGCTATGGTAAAAACAATGCAAAATTCAATCTTGGTGGAAGAGTCAGCTTAACGGAAGTAACGCTGGGAAGTGAATATCAGAGTACAGTTCTGGGTATGGACAATAAACATGTTTTAAACTTCAGAGTTAATAGAGAAGGACTCAAGTTCTCAAATAATTTGCAAGGGTCATTCAAAGAGATTAAGCTGGAGTACTCAAATGACTTGACTATTCCTGGTTTATCCCTAACATTTTCTTCAAAGTTAGACAACAGCTTCAGCTTTGACAAGTTCCACAAGCATGGGTTTGATCTGCAGCTGCAGCCCAAATCACTCACAGCTAAGCTGAGCAATAATATTAAATACACCAAAACTGAAGTTTCCAACAAAGCAGAACTGCTCCTCGAGCTTCTGAAGCTGAACTTGGGTGGCAATGTGAGAGCAGCCTATGGAGCAGATGAAATAAGGCATACCTACACTATTACATATGCTGATCTAGCAGCAAACTTTAAAACAGATACGGTTGCAAATGTTCAAGGTGCAGCAGTGAGTCACAGAGTTAATCTCAATATAGCAGGACTGGCTACCTCAGTTACTATGAACACAAACTGTGATTCCAAATCTCTCCGGTTCAGCAATGCTCTGCGTTCCACTATGGCCCCATTTACTGTCACTGCTGATGTCCATACCAATGGTAATGGAAAGCTGATTGCCATGGGTGAACACACAGGAGACCTTTACAGCAAATTCCTGTTTAAAGCAGAGCCTCTTGCTTTCACTTTCTCCCATGATTACAGAGGATCTACCAGTCACAGCTTCAAGTCCAGAGGAAGATACACTACTCAGCTTGATAACAAAGTTCATATGCTTTTTACTCCATCAGAACAGTCCAGTGCTTGGAAATTGAAAAGTCAGCTGAACAATAACATGTATTCACAGGATCTCAATGCTTACAATGATGCAGAAAAGACCGGTGTGGAACTTAGTGGAAGAGCTTTAGCAGATCTCTCTGTGATGGATACATCAATCACACTACCATTTACATTTGAAGAAGTTAACATCATTGATGTATTAGGCCTCAGGGGCAGTGTGTCAGAGCCTCAAGAATTCAGCATCTCTGGCTCTGTGAAGTACGATAAAAATAAAGATATGCATGTTATTAACCTACCACTCTTGGAACACTTACCAGTCTACTTTGAGCAAATCAGAGGTGCAATGCTAAATACACTGCAGGCTGTACAAAGTTACCTGAAAAACATTGACATAGATCAATATATGAGACAATACAAGGCAACTTTGGATAAACTCCCACAGCACCTTAATGATTACATGGAGAAATTAGATCTGAAAGGCAGAGTTAGCACCATGAAAACTAATTTGATTGCTTTCACAAAGGACTACAGAATAACATCTGATGATCTTCAAATTATGTTGGAAAAAGCCCTGGAAAATCTTCAAGAAATACTGCTCCAGCTTCAGGTCTATCTGATACAACTTGAGCAATACATCAAAGACAATTTGGAACAGTTTGACATTCAAGCACTTATTTCACAGCTTCTTGACAAAATAGTTGAAAAAATAACAGCTCTAGATAACAAATATAACATAAGAATGACTGTAGTTGACATTCTTCAGAGATTACAATTTTTTTTTCAAGAATATTATCCCAGCAAAATTGGAAGCAGCACAATGGCTTGGATTAAAAATGTAGATGATGAGTACAGGATCACTGCTAGAATACAGGAGAGCCTAAAACAACTCAAAATTCAGATTCAGAATATTGATGTTAGACACATTGCAGAAAAATTGAAACAGCAGATTAAAACATTTGATGTTAAACAAGTTTTAGAAAAATTGAAGCGTTCATTGCCAATTAAAAAAATGAAAGAAGTTCTTGAACAAATCAAAGACTTTATTCTAAATTGGATGGAGGACTATGAAGTGTCTGAGAAGATCAGTGCTTTCCGAGGTCATATACATAAAGTGATTGTAAAATATGAAATTGATAAGCAGGTGTATTTTTTAATGGACAGAATGACAGAACTGCTTAACCAGTACAGAATAAAAGAAACTGTCCAGAAGCTGACTGTCTACCTGAAAAAAATTGATGTGAAGACATACTTTGATAAAATTGTTGCTTTTATTGATGATGCTGTCAAGAAAGTGCAAACCTTTGATTATGAAATGATGATAAAGGAAGTCAACAAGTTCCTTGACATGGTTATAAAAAAACTCAAGTCTTTTGACTATAACCAGTTTGTTGATAAAACAAATGAGAAAATCCGAGAAGTAACACAGAAAATAAACAAGGAACTCAGAAATCTAGAACTTCCACAGAAAGCAGAAGCATTGAAACAGTATATGAAAGATTTTAGTGCTGTGATTTCAAAATACATAGAACAATTAAAGGACACCAAGCTTGCTGCCATAATTAACTGGCTCAAGGAGATCATAAACTCAACAACATTTGCTAATCTGAAAGCCAAAGTAAATGAGCATCTGGAAGACCTGCGAGAGAGGATTTCTGACATGGATATCTCCAAAGAATTTGAATGGTATCTTCAGAAGATAAGCCAATTCTACAATTCTGCTGTCACATACATTTCTGAACAGTGGAACATAGCTTTTAAAAAAATTGTTATTTTGGCTGAAGAGTATGATCTAAAAAATTGGGCTGAAAATTTAAACCAGTTTGTTGAAACAGGATTTAAAGTCCCTGAAATAAGAATTGTTATAGTCACTATTCCTGCCTTTGAGTTCAGTCTCCGAAGTCTTCAGGAAGCAACATTTCGAACACCAGACTTCGTAGTTCCACTGACTGATCTGCATATCCCCTCCTATGAGATAAATATTAAGAGACTAAAGGATGTGAAAATCCCAATGAAATTTACTACTCCAGAGTTTACTGTTCTAAATAGCTTTAAAGTTCCATCTTATACAATTGACCTAAATGAGATTAAATTGCAGATTGTGAGAACAATAGATCAACTCATGTCTGGTGATTTTCAGCTGCCAGCAATTGATTTGTATTTTAAAGATCTGAAGATGAGAGATATGCCTTTTTCTGACATTGCTTTCCCAGAATTACAAATGCCTCAGTTTGAAATACCAGAATTATTGGTTCCAAAACTAAATCTAAATGAGCTCCAGATTCCTGACTTGAAGATACCAGAGTTCCAACTTCCACGTATCCCACATATGGTGACTGTCCCTACATTTGGCAAGTTGTCTGGTGCTTTCAGAGTTACCTCTCCATTCTTTACACTGTCTACGCAAGCTGAAGTTCATAATACTACAACATCTGTAAACAGTCCAGAATTTGTGACCTCCCTTTCAGCTCAAACAACATCCAAATTAGATTTCCTTGTTTTTAGTGTTATTGCAGATTCACGTCTCTTGGCCCCAGAGATGAAACAGCTGAACGTTAAAAATTCCATGAAGGTCAACCATAGGTTCCTTAAAGTTGATCACACCAATGAAGTGGTATTTTTAGGGACTTCTGTAGAAGGTGAAGCTGAAACCAGAGCAAACTTCTATACAACAAAAAATTCCATAGAACTTCAGAACAAATTAATGGTCAAGCTGCAAAGAAAAATTTGGATACAGAGTGGAACAGCATATTCCCACAGACTGAATATTCCACAAGCTGCCTTCTCTAGCCAGGCTGATTTCGTCAATAATATGACAACAGAGATAGAAGCAGGACATATATCATTTACCTCCAATGGTAAAGGAAACTGGAAATGGGCTTCTCCTAATTTCTCCGATGAAGGCACTCATGATTCACATGCCACTTTCAGGATTGAGGGTCCCATTATTATATTCTTTGGTGACTACAGAATAAATGATAAGTACCTGAAAGTCAGCCAGTCTGTGAGATATGAATGTGGTTTCCTAAATTATGCAACGCTTCAGATTCAGTCTGAAATCGAGTCACAGCGTGTGGGGCGCAGTGTTCTGAATGTAAAAGGCACAGTACAGCTTGGAGGAATGAAAGTAGAATTAACAGGCTCTCACAATGCTCGTCTCAATGGACGGATTACTGGGACTGTAAATAATGAGATTTTCTTCTTGGCACAGCCTTTTGAAATTCGAGTATTAACAAACAATGATGGAAACGTGAAAATCAGCTTCCCAATGAAATTGACTGGCAAAATTGACTTCCTGAATAACTATGGTCTTTCACTCAGTTCTTCTGTTCAGCAGGTCAGCTGGCAAGCTACTGGCAGGTTCAATCAGTACAGGTATTCGCATAATATGTCTGCTGGCAACAATGATGACAGAATTGAAGCTCATGTTGAAATGAGTGGAGATGCCAACCTAGACTTCCTAAATATTCCTCTAACCATTCCTCAGCTTAATGTTCCCTATACTGGAATCCAGACACCTCAGCTAAAAGATTTTTCACTGTGGGAACGGGTAGGCCTGAAGGACTTACTGAAGACTACAAGACAGTCATTTGATTTAAATTTGAATGCTCAGTATGAGAAAAACAAAGACATGCATGTAATCCCGCTTCCTTTAGCAACAGTGCATGAAGCACTTAATAAATACATCACTTTCTTCAATAAATATTTTGAGAGAGGAAGAAACACAGCTTTAGATTTTCTCACAAAGTCATATAACGAAGCCAAAACAAAATTCGACAAATACAAAATACAGACATCACTGAACAAACTGCCACGGACCTTCAGGATTCCAGGATACACCATTCCAATTGTGAATATTGAGGTTTCTCCTTTTACTGCTGAGATGCCAGCCTTTGGTTACATGCTCCCAAAAGAAATAAGTACAACAGGATTCACAGTCCCATTTATTGGCTTTTCAGTACCATCTTACACACTAGTATTACCTTCTCTGGAACTTCCAGTCCTTCATGTTCCACAGGATCTACGCACTCTAAAGCTTCCTAGATTCAGAATCAATAGTCCATCAAACCACATCTTAATTCCTGCCATGGGAAATATTACTTATGACTTCTCATTTAAATCCAGTGTGATCACTTTGACTGCAAATGCTGGGCTGTTTAATCAGTCAGATATTGCTGGGCAACTTAGCATCTCATCTTCATCTGTCTTTGATGCACTACAATTTAAGCTGGATGGGTCAACGAGCTTGACAAGAAAAAGGGGGTTGAAACTGGCCACAGCACTCTCTCTGAGTAATAACAACTTTCTAGGAGGAGGTCATGACAGCACTATTAGTCTCACAAGGAGGAACATGGAAGCGTCATTGACAACAAATGCACAAATTAACACACCAGTTTTAAAAGTGAATTTCAGCCAAGAGCTTTCTGGAAATAGTAAGTCTAAACCTACTCTTTCCTCTGGGCTAAACGTAATGTATGATTTCAATACTCCTAAATATGGCACCAGTGCTAAGGGAGGAGTTGCTCACAAATTTGCATTAGAGAGCCTTACATCTTACCTATCAGTAGAATCATCAACAAAGGGGAATATTGATGGAGTAATTTACACTGGAAATTCATTTTCTGGAACTCTGGTCCACGAGGCAAACACTTACCTGAATGCTAATGGAGCCCGGTCATCTCTCAAGCTTGAGGCCAACTCCCAAGCAGATGGACTCTGGAACAGTGAAATGAAAGAAATACTTGCAATTGAAGCATCTACTCGACGTGTTTATGCAGTCTGGGAGCACAATGGCAAAAACTATGCACGATATACACCGCTTTTCACAACAACGGGGTCTCAGAAATGCAAAGCAACCTTCGAGCTGGCTCCTTGGAGCATGTCAGCAGATCTTCAGATTCAAGCCACTCAGCCAAATTCCTTCCTGGACATAGCCACAATTAATCAGGTTGTCTTAATGAAAATCAATACTGTGAACCAGAAAGTTGGCTGGAAGGGTGAAAGCCAAATTCAGTCATTATCTTTGGGACATGATATGCAATTATCAAATGAAAAATCAAAGGCAAAGTTTGATATTTCTGGATCCTTGGGAGGATACATGGACTTCCTCAAAAAAATGAAGTGTCCCATTGCTGAGAAGAGCTTTTGGGATATCTTGAAGTTGGATGTCACTACCAGTGCTGACAGAAAACAATACTTAAATGCTTCAGCATCCCTCGTGTACACAAAGAGTGATGATGGTACCTTCTTCCCCATACCTGTGAATAAGCTAACCGATGGCTTCACACTCAATATTCCTGAGTTACATCTAAAGGTTCCAAGTCCTGTCTTCAGCACTCCAGAGTTCAAAGTTCCTTTCACCACTCTGCAGGTCCCAGCCTACACCATTGACTTGCGCAACATAAAAATTCCACAGACACTAAACATGATGCCATTTGACATCAATTTACCCACACTGCCAAGGCTAAGATTCCCCAAAGTGGATGTAGGAGCCAATTATATTACATTAGAAGAATACAAGATACCATATTTTGAGCTGACAGTACCTGAATACCAAATAACTGTGTCTCAATTCACTGTTCCAAAGAGTATTTCTCTTGGCAGTTTCCATGTAAATCTAGATGAAGTAGCTAATAAGATTGCAGATTTTGATTTCCCTACAATTACAATTCCTGAACAGAAAATTGAGATCCCCCCTCTCAAGGTGTCCTTGCCTGCTGGAATTTACATTCCATCATTTGGTGCCTTGAGTGGATCTTTCAAAGCTGCTTCCCCTTTGTACAATGCCACCTGGAGAACAGACTTATCAAATAAAAAGGATTCCTTTGAACTGTCTGTCGACTCTACCTGCAGCTCAACATTACAGTTCCTGGAATATGACTTGAATGGTAAGACATTATAATTCTGTGTGCTACAGTTCTGGGGTAAAAACTCCATACCATTTTTCTGTTCAGCAATTACATTAGATTATACATCTCCTTCTGTCTTCATCAGCATATTTTCATAAATTATTATCAGTCTCAGTCAGACACCTTGAAGGCTAATTACAAGTTACATGTATCACTAATGGCATACTGTGAGAAAAAATGAAAGAGATCTCTTGTTATATAGAAGTTTCTTACTTTAAATTGCAGACATCATAACATTTCCCCATTATTTAAGATAATACCTTTAAAGGAGAGAAAGCGGGCTCACTTTTTATGTAATTCAGTTCAGATAAATAAATGCCTACCTTTTTTCTTACAGAATCATAGAATTAACCATTAATTTTCATAAATAACCATTAATTTTCATAATTAATCATTATGAATTAAACATATTTGCTTTTCAAAATATTTCAACACAGAAAGCTCAGGCATCCCGTATAGTTTTTACTTCTAGACTTCAGAATAATAGTAAAAGCATACATAAGAACAAAATTATAAAACTCTCAAGAGATTAGAATCTAGAATCCCCATTTATGGTCTGCATGAATGCAAAATGTTAAACCCCTGTTATTATAAACATAGAGGAAAATTTAATTTTAAAATATTCTGGTTGAACAAGCATTTTCATATCTTTTTATTTGTGGCATTATGATCTTTTAGTTTCCTGAAGTATGATTTTGCATACAATGGAAACAGTCCACAACTGGCCTAGTAGTGGGCTAGCTCAACATGTATTTTGTATTGTTCTGGTAAAACACACATCTGAAATCTGTTTTACAGCTGTTTCAAACTACAAATATGAAGGAGACACGTTTGTTATGAAGACCACTGGCAGCCTTTCTCACCGCGACTTGAGTGCAAACTACAAGCAAGATGTCACTGTTCATGGATTTGGGTAAAGATTTGTTCTGACAATCTAATTTATAATAGACAAAAATGCCAATGATGTACTTGTTGCTTTGAACACCAATGCCCCAGAGTGCTTTGCTGTAATTAGTAAGAACCTATGTAACTAATCCGTCATTATTGGTGGTAACTTCTTCTATCTTGAGATAGCAGAAATGCTATTCCCTCTCAGTATTTCCAGCATAGTTTTTTTGAGCAGCCCTATTTCATATAATTGCTAAGATATAAACACAGCATTTATATTCTAGATCTGACCATCAAAGATTTTTCACTGGAACCCTCTGTCAGCACAAGTCATTAAAGAGTAATTTTTATTCATAAGTACTGGTACTAGGGATTACAGAGTTGGCCTTCTAACTGCCTATTTTGATCTCCAAGTGTGCTGATATATCCAAGGGCAGAAGTCTGTGAAGGCAAATACAAATGCAGGTATAGAATACTGCCTGAACTTATGTCGATGGAAAAAATTGAAGTCAGCTTACAGAAGTCTTTAGAAAGCTTATAACAGGGCAGCTACAGGTTTTGATTTGTTGTCCTTATTCAATGAAAATTCTCAACCAAGCTCAATATAGTATCTAAAAAAGGGAAAATTGAAGTAACATGAAGTTTTGAATAGTTCTGAATATATTAGGCTAAATCCAAAGATTGGAAAGCCCTATTTTCTTTTGATGACTAAGATATTGTTCACATGGACATATATATAATATCACAGGTAGTGTTATACTTAGGCATACTGTACTGTGTGCTTCCTTACAGACTGTGCTGTCTTCTTGTGTTCATTATAGCTGTGTATTCTTTGTTGTAGAATTGTGGCCAACACTGCATCACTAGACGTCATCAGCCCAACATTTACTGATGTTCATGTACGTTACCAAAAGACTGACAGCACAATATCCTCTTCAATATCTTCACCTTCCGCTGGGACCTTAGGCTATCTCATTGAAGCAGAAACTGACATTCTGAAGAATAAATTTTACTACCGAACTCGGGTAAGCTTGATATGACCAATAACAAGTAAAAGGTTGACAGTGGTCAGAGAAAAAGCTCCCTTTTAAAGATTGTATATGTTGATATTAAGACATAAGTTAAACACTCTTTGTCCAAAGAAAAAGTGTATTATCAGTAATTATGCTTTTTATTTCCTACACTGGCCTTGCCAATTCTAAAAGTAGCATCTATGTGAAGAGACTGTTTCAGCTTCTCCACACAGTTAATTTTGCCTTCTACCATGATCAAGAAAACATGCCTGCTGAAAGTGAAGAAAGTATAGAAACAGTTTTTGATAACCAAATGATCAGGCTTGGTGTATACCTATCAGGCTACTTACAATTATTTCAAAAGTTGCCCTTATAGGAATCAAGCCCCTGGAAGAGGTCAAACCATGTAGAGTGTCTTCTTTTTGGATCCATTAATACATTATGAGAAGTAAAAACTTTTTTAGATTTGCTAACAAAAGATGCTATTATTGGCATTCCACAATTACAAAATTAATATTTTACCTTCGAAGATGATAAACTAATTAAGGCATCGCCATCAACTCATAATTCATTATTTATTACTGAAAACTGGAAAATGTGTTTATGTAAATAGATTTGAGGATCTTTAATTACTCTAAGTAGCTCTCATTCATTGTTTCATTGATTTAAGTGATTGCAAAATGAAATCCTCTAATGTTTACATATTAAGGAAAGGCTGTTTAAATTCACTTTAAATAAGTTCAAGAATGAGCAGAAGGGTCATCTCCTAAGTAACTGACAGGTTTTATGAGGCATTTTATAGAAAGGAAAGAAAAATCTTATTTGCAGTCTGATTTTAAAAACAAACAAAAAGACTAAATTGTGTTGTGGTACTCCTATGCAAAGAGGCATACAGTATCTTGATACAATATAATTTGTTCCAAAATAGCCTTTCAAGATGAAATCAAACATAAAGTAGACAAAAATTTGTAGTGTATATATCTTAATATATATTAAATTTAAAGTTATGCAAAATCAGAACATTGAAATACACTTATTATAAATAATGTGGGATTTGTTTTATTTACAAGCTATCTTTTGGTTATCCCATCTTATATTTTCAGTCTGCTCCTCAGAAGGACATTGACATATTAAGCAGTGAGATATCCTTCAAGAATCCTCACCTGATTCAAATGAAATTCAACTGGAAAGAGGATGCTGCCAAAGACTTGCTGTTGGGTCTAAAAGACAAAGTACCTAAAATGACAAATGCAGTCTATAGATATGTTAATCGGTACCATAAGGAGCATATGGGACTGGATATTAGTTCTGCCACCTTGAAGATGAAGAATATCATGCAGGATAATGCTGACAAAGCATATGCATTTGCTGCAAAACAAATAGATAAAATAGATGCTCAGCTTCGCTCAGCTGCCAATGAGGCCTCTGGCAAATATCAGGAGATGAAGGTGAAGGCTAAACAGCTGTATCAAAAAGCAGCAGATCAAGCTGGGCAAATTGAATATCAAAAAATAAAAGCAAAGCTTTTGGATGCTACAATTGACATAATTGAAGAGTATCACAAGAAAATAAAACACCTAATTGATTCCGTCATTGAGTTCCTGAAGACGACAAAATTCCAGGTTCCTGGGCTTTCTGAAAAGTACACTGGTGAAGAATTATACCTTATGACTACAGAGAAGGCAGCAAAAACTGCTGATATATGCCTTTCAAAACTTCAGGAATACTTTGATGCTTTGATTGCAGCTATTAATGAGCTGGAAGTCAGGGTTCCTGCTTCTGAAACAATTCTTAGAGGTCGTAATGTACTTGATCAAATTAAAGAAATGCTGAAACATTTGCAGGAAAAAATCAGGCAGACGTTTGCTACTCTCCAGGAAGCTGACGTTGCAGGAAAGCTTAACCAACTTAAACAAATAGTGCAACAAACTTTTCAGAAGGCAGAAGATATAGTTAGAAGCTTGCAGTCCAAAAATTTTGAGGACATCAAAGTCCAAACTCAACAGCTGTACAAAGATGCAATGGATTCAGTCTATGCACAGAAACTTAGATCCTTGGCAGAAGATGTTAAAAAATACATTTCTCAGGTGAAAGTTTTTAGCCAGAAGACTTTCCAGGAGCTTTCAGAAAAGCTGCACCAGCTGCTTCTCTATATAAGGGCATTGCGGGAGGAATATTTTGATCCAACTACACTTGGATGGTCAGTGAAATACTATGAAGTAGAAGACAAGGTATTAGGATGGCTGAAGAATCTAATAGACACACTAGTGAATTGGCACACCAGGTATGTTGGAGATCTTGCTGATTCATTTACACACCTGACAGACCAAGTAAGAGAACTGGTGGAAAAATACAGCCAGGAATACTATGACCTTATAGCTGATGTTGAAGGAAAAGGAAAACAGAAGGTCATGGAGCTCTCATCTGCTGCTCAGGAAAAGATCCGATACTGGTCTGCAGCTGCTAAAAGGAAAATCAATGAATATAACAAGCAAGTCAAGGCAAAACTCCAGGAGATCTATGAGAAGCTTAGCGAATCTCAAGAAAAGCTGATCAGTGAGGCCAAAAAGTTAATTGATCTAACTATAGAGAAGTACTCTGCACTACTGCAGTATATCTCTGAGCTTCTTCGTTGGCTTGAGCAAGTAACAGCTGACAGCATAAAACCATATATAGCTGTTCGTCAAGGAGAGCTTAGAATAGATGTGCCATTTGATTGGGAGTCCATTAACCAAATGCCCCAGAAAAGCAGAGAGGCACTCAGAAAAAAGGTGGAATTAACACGCACACTAATTCAGCAAGGCATTGAACAAGGCTCCAGGAAATGGGAAGAAATGCAAACATTCATTGATGATCAACTTGCCACTGAGCAGCTGAGTCTTCCGCAAATTGTGGAAAACATACAGAAGCGCATGAAGACCTGAATGGACATACAGAAGAGAAGTGATAAGTTTATACCACAATGTATTTAAAAATAACAGCAATCAGCATACTGGAACTTCAGGTAGATACTGTTTGAATCTGAATTTGTAACTGAAAACTGAATAATCTACAGTAGGTTATTTTAATAAGCTTAATAAGCCAATAAATGAGTTCGTTATTACATTTTTGTGTCATTCATTACAGCTAGTTTTACTTGGACCATAGGGCTTAATCCAGCAGTTTTCAAGGTCAACAGAAAGTCTTTGCATTGGTTTCACTGTATGTTGGATCAAGCCAGTAATGTGCAATACATATTGTAAATAGTCGCAAAAGCTACAGAATACACAGAATAAACAGGTTTAAAATAAAGGTCACATCTATAAGGCAAGTGAAGAACATATTGGAAATACATTTATTTCTCAACATAGAAACATATTCATAGATGAGTTTGGGAGAAAAAGTAGAGGAAAGGAGCAGAAGAGAGCATACAAAAATAAGAAAAGAAAAAAAAAAAAACTAATGAATTCCAGAAAAAAAAAAAAAAAGTCAAAAAGCAGAAAAAAATATTGAATAGAAATCTGAGTCCTGGACAATTGCAGATAACAACAACATTCTATTGAGAAAAAGAAATCTACACATACATCAGTTTCCAGAAAGCTTTGCAAAGAAATTTAGATATTTTTTTCCTACTGGCTAATTTATGATTCAGAAATACGTGGGTTTCTTACCTGTTTCCCCATGATACTTCTGTTTTGACATCAAGCTGTCTAACTTTTGCTTATCATGAGTTTAGTTGACTGTCAAAGTTTTACTGACATTGCTGAACATGATGGGAATTGTTTTCCCCTCAGTCCCCTAAAGAGGAGCCTAGACCTCATTTAAATGAATTCCAAGTTTAAAGATGAATTTAATAAAGTTGAAGAATTCACTCACAAAATAGGACTACTTTGGGGTGGAATATGTGTGGAACTGTAATGGTTTCTTTTCAGCTATTGGAATACTGTATAGTCCTTGAAAAAAAGCCTACTTAGGCTAAAATAATGTTATCTCTTTGAAAATAAACTCCTTAACAAAGACTAGAAATTCTGTGTACATGCTTGTTTTAATGCAATCAATCCAATCTGAAATATGATTTTTGCTGGTTCATTAATGGGAAAACAGAAATTATCATTTTTTTTGCAGTCATGACCTTTTAGAGCCTGGTTTCATCCTGTGGCATGATGGGTTACATATGGGAAGCAATGGAGCACTAGTTTACGACTACCTGAGTAAGTTTTGTGGGAGCAGATACATATTTACAGCACAGAGCAGCGTCATGCAAAGCTGCTAACTCAGGTCCTGGAAACAGGAGTTCCTAGTGCCCACTCTGAGTTTATGCAGTAATAACACTCCCTGCTCTGCAGCACAACCATGCTGATCTAGCAAGATCTCAGAGCAGGTTGGGCTATAAAGATTTGACATGCTATTACCAGATATTATCACCTGAATAAGTCCCTGGTCATGGCAGGAGGGATTGGAATTTAGATCTTTAAGGTCCCTTCCAACACAAGCCATTCTGTGATTCTAAGTTTGCCACTAATGATCGTTCTCACATATGATAAATTAATCCCCAAATCAGAATGAAACTAGCAGTTGTATATACACAACTATCTACCTTTCATCAGAGAGTGAGCATCTCCTAGAAAGTAAGGTAAAATTCAGCTTTCACCCATCACAAGTTTTTTTTTTTTTTTAAAAAAAAAAAAAAAAAGTTCTGATCCTGCATAAAACTCATCTGTGTATGTCACCCCACCCAGAGGAACCAGAGATATAATTAATAATCCCTGTTTATGCATTCTCTTGAGTATCCTAATAAATAAAGATGTTGACTTGTTGACTGCAGAGCTTTTTCACCTTCATTCACAAGGAAATTGAAGCCTATGGGTCATCTGATCTTTACTCGATGTCAGATTACACAACTCATTTCCCTGAATTTCACAAATGTTTAAGCACAACCAGATTTCTCAGACTTGGTCTGATTCTTGCTTCCCTCCATCATGACAAATGGCCCTGTGAAACAAAGGACAATTGAAAAAATATATAAAAGTTATGGGAGAGGAGAGATTTAAAGTTCTGTTTTCTTTTGTTTTCCCCTTCATGGCTATTTATTTCTGTCCATCATCCACAGTTCTTGGGAGGGTTATAAATTCAGAAGAAGGATTTACTTATAAAGAATGGGTTAACTGAATAATAAATATGCCAAATAGCATAAATACAGGCTCTCTTTGGCAAGAGTGAAGATTCCCAAGAGCAAATACAATAGTTTGCACACTAAACTGTGGTTAGGGGTTAGAGGAGACTTCCAAGTCTCATAGCAGTGTTGCCGCCAATTGGATTAGAGCTCTCAGCCTTGTAATCAACGTGACAGCCATCTTGCAGTCATTCCACAGTTGGTTTGGGGAGGGCCTGGAACCAGAATATTGATCTCAAAAACTAGATCCTGCTGGAACTCATCTGCTGTAAAATCCCCACACCAGAGATGTCATCTTAAGCACCCTCCTGAAACCACTGCCACGTTTTGACAGAGGAAGGTGGGGGGTGTTTGCCTGGAATGCACAGGTATGAACCACGAGCATGTACAACTATGTGCAACTTTAATTTCTATTCCTGTTTGATTTTCCTATTTTTTTTTCTTTTAGGTTCTAGAAAATCTAGCAAATTTCACCTTTTTTTTTTTTTTCCATGTAATTACATGAAATGTAGACAAAACCACAATTATTCAAATAATGGTGCAATTGATTCCACTTATGAAACTTTAGCAATATAATCATTTGAAATATTATTAGTTCCATTTTGGGTTCTTTTTCAGCCTAGTTTATTTAATAAGAAATAATACATTTCATTAATTTTAATTGTGTGAGAGATAATGGGGAATGAGCAACTATCTGGGGCTCACTGACATTGTTTCTTTTTTTCCTATAGTCTTCCTCATCTGAATTCTCATAAATGCCAGAGGGGCTTTTCTTTATAATTTACAGCAAGTATCAGACATAGAGCAGAACTGGTTGTAAAAGTTTAATTAAGTGAAACATTTTAACAAGAAATTCAGAGAACAATATGCCCTGCTCTAACTAAGTGATTGTAGAAATAACATTGACAAGAAACGTGTGTGTTCCTAAATGGAAAACTTTTGCAGACGTAGGATAGCAAAAATGTTCCAGAATTTAGGTTATGCAACTAACTGGTGCTGGTCTTTTATTAAGTGATTTAAAAATACATTTATGAATTTGCTGTGTATACACAGATTTTACACACATACCCACATCCAAGCTTACTGTATAGCACATTATCCATCTCCACCTCTATTTTATGCTATTGATAATTGCAGAGCAATTGTCATTATGGCCTACTGATACCTTACAAAGTTTAAATTGAGTTATTCAGTAAGTGACACCAAATTTTGCACTCCTCTTCTACTGGCAGATTTATTACTCAGATGGGAAAGCAGAATTTATTAAAGGCCATACAGACCTGTTTGTATTCTGTTGCTACTCAGCCAAATCCTGGCCCAAATGAAATCAATGGCAAAATGTCTATTGGCCTCAGCAGCTGTAGGCTTTGGCTAGTTACAATTTGAGAAGCACTTTGGGATCCTGTATACAAATATATATATATATATATATTTTATCTATAAAAATCGACACTATATATATATATATATATATATGCAAAACCATTCAGACAGGAAAATTAAGCACTAACAAATTCAAGACAGGCCAGAATGAAGGTTGCCTGTGCAATGCTAACCAGAGTCTCTCTGTATACCTATTGATACACAGTTTTGCCTAATATCACATGCAAAGCGTGCCAGGGCCAAAAATCCTGGGTTCTAGTCCCATGCTTCAAATGTGGAAATATGCTTATTCCTCTCACCACCCTCTCTCTCATTTCATTATCCATCCAAGGCATTGAGGGAAACTGGGGCCGTACAGAACAAAAGCAAATGTTGGAGGTTTACAAGACCTGATCAGACAAGCCCTGAGCAACCCAGTATGAGCTGAAGATTGTCCCAGCTTTGTGTGGGAAGTTGCACCAGAGACATTGCCTTCAGGCTGGTCCCTTCCAGCCTGAGTTACCTCATCATTCTCTGTGACTAAAGTGGTGTGGCTTTATGTTACAGTACGTAACACTACACTTACTCTTCGGTAAATAATTTATGAGAAATAGCCTTCCTCCTAATTCCAATGCATCATTATACAAAAATAGAAGTTGTGCCATATCCCTGTGTGTAAATGCATCATCACTCTGATTCCAACGATGCGGCACAGGAACCAGTATCCAGCTCAGATGCAACCAATAATCTGAATACTTTCTATCACTAGTTTACCACTGTTTTGCCAGCCTCTAGCAAAACATGCATAGATAGCAGCATATTTCTGATAAAACCTTTATGTCTAGCAGGCAACAATTCTGTTGGAAGACTGTCAGAAGTTTTGAGTGCTGTTGAACTTGTATGATTATGGCATATTTCAATAACAGGAATTTAAATAGAACAGTCAAGGAGAACAGGTTCATGTCCATCCATCCACTATCTCCGGTTTGTGCGACCTGATACCCTATCATGGCTGAATGAAGGGGAAGTAGGTGTCAGGGCATGTTTGCTAGGAGGTTTGAACTTCTGCCTTTAGATTGACAGTAAGATATAATAACAGCTCTTCAACTATGTTTCTACTCAAATTGTCTTCTCTCCAGAAAACAGGTTCATTCTTAACCATGCAAAACCACGCAAACACCCTGGGAATCTGCACAGTTTCCAGCATACCACCTGCCAACTATCTCATATTATTCTTTGGTATGATGCATCATTTCCTTTGATCTTCAGTGCCTGTGATATTGACTTGTATCAACCTGGACCACCTACTGCAGACATCCTCCTTAATTTCTCTTTTATACTTCAGGGTTCCAGACACAAAACAATTTTTGAGCAAGAGGATTTCAAACCTTCTTTCACCTACAGTGTCATAAACATTTTATTTTTTCTGTTCTTGCAGAAGAATCAAGACCTTGCTGTTCTCTTACTGATGTGAATCAGTTTGGATGGGCCAAGGCCTGCCCTATTCTCCTCCTTAAAATACTTCTTCTCTGCAAGCTTGCCATATATTGGGTATGTAAGTGTGTCCATAACCAGTCAGTCATTCCTATAATGCTGGCTATATACCTACAAGAGTATAAGTTTGCAAAATCACATGGGTAGTAAGTATAGGTAACATATGACAAATTCTTTGTGGCCAATGCTGTCATTCCCCACATCTGTATCCTGTAATCTTTATCAGTTCCATACTCATTTTATAAGCATCCTGAATTCCCCTGAAGGCTTCTAAATTCTCTCAGTCAATTCTTCTTTTCTCTCCAGTGTGATTCATGACAGTTTAGACAGAAGTACCCCCATCTTACCAAACCATGAAGGCTTTCCCAGCATGCAGGAACATACCACAAAAACATATTTTTGACTGTGCTTTTGGTAGCTGTTAGGAGAATAAAGAACACTGATAGATCTCAGAATGGCTGGAGAGGTCTCTTCTGATAGCCTGGGCATTGGCAGAGGGAGAGGGTCAAGCACACAGAGCAGCAGTTCCATCACCAACTTCTGGACATAACAAAGTCTGTATGAGATACTTACACCAAACTTGTTCGCCAGGTTTTGCTGTAAGCAGAGGTTATACTCTGCTCTGTTATATACAGAGACTATATTCTGCATACAGCAGTTTTGCATACAGCTTTGGCTAATGATGCAAAGCACGTAGTTAGCCTTCATAACATCCTTTTCCCCACGCTTTTCTCTTGATAGCACTACCTCTGCCACAGTTAGATGTATCCCAAAACTGTAGCCAAACAGAGGAAAAAAGTGAGTATACACATACTGATTATTTTGCAGTAGTACCTTTTTCAGTATTTGCTATGATATTATTTCTGAAAACTTGATCTTGTTTTTATTCAGGGCGATGTTCTGTAAAAAGTGATATATGGGTGCCACTCTGTTCAGCTGTACCATTGCTCTGAAAGCACTGGTAACTATAGCTCTTTGTGCAGTTTTAAAGTATAGAAGTTTTTCATGCTGGAACCCCCAGAAATCACTCCATTTGTTAATATACAGCTTTGTCATCAGTGTCCTAATCATCCCCCACATGGCACCCACAAATGATCCTGAAATGCCTTTTTTTTTTCTTTTCTTTCTTTCTAAAGCCTTTAATATTCTTAAGTTTTCAATTGGTACCCAACCTGAAAGACAGTCAAGATCCAAAACCAGTAGCAAAAGCTATTAGAACCCTATGCTAACTGAATGAAGCTCCTGCATTTAGCCAGAAAAATCCTCATTTCTGTCATGGATGTACACTCCCCCACACCTCCCACTCCCACTGGGGCTGTAACACACTGCTGTAAAAAAAGGAAGAAAAGCGGAGAGGTGGTATGACTGTCTCTGAGTTTCAGTGTACGTGTTAATTGTGCTTTCCTGCTTCTAATTTAAATTATTTCAGGGTCACTACTTTGAAATATTATCAGAGAGTTATTAATTAATAAAAAGGTCACACAGACGCCTACTGCATTTGTCTTCTGTGACACTTCAAACAGGCATTTCACATTGTTAACAGGCTATTTGTCTCTCCATAATGCTCTTTCTCTGTCTTTATTACATTTGTTTCTTTAATAATCTTTTGTTTTTCTCTATGGTAATGACTGGCTTACAACTACTTACAAACAATACAGAAAGTTATGCAAAACCATTTAATTTGAAAGTTGCAGAACAGAAAGCCAGCCAAACTCAAAAGAACACACATCCCTCACACACAGCCCACATATGCAAAGCTATGAAGTCAAATGCATTACCGCACTACAAACCCCACCTTGTCTCTCTCTCAGACACATCTGTCTATATGCACATACATCCATGCAAACACACACACATGTACAATGTACATTATTGTCAAGTTAAAAGCCTAAAGTTAATCTTTAATCCTTAGGTCATCCCCTTCATTTCAGTACATTGAGCTAGCCAAGTCTTCCCAAAATGACTGTCAGCAGCTAGCTGAGGTAACTCTTCCCACTCAGCTCCCATTAGTTCATCAGCTTCACCAATGATGTTCCACAAAGTTCATCATCCAAAGTTTCAATTCTTGTTTAAACAAAGAATCAGAAAGTTGTATTTGTAAAATGTCACAGTGAGACATTTTGACTTTTTTTTCCTCCTTTTAGCTGAAACACCCTGATGAATTTGGTTTATAGTTTTGTTACATGATCCAGTTGGACCATATTCAGCATTTGCCAGTTCCTCCTCCAAAGCATTCAAACTGGATTTTTCAGACCCTTTGAGAAACAAATATTAGTTTTAAAAATTAGCATTTTTATTTTATTAGTTAGGGATGATCTCAGCAGCAGGTGACTTCTTTGTAGCCATGCATATGTGTATGTCATCCAGACCTTCATGTCTTCTTTCTTAAGCTTTCTATTGAATGTCCCTATCTTTCTGCTTTCTGCAAATCTTAATAAACACTCCATGACTGATTATCCTCACAATATATTACCCATTACAGAGGCAGGATCTGGTTTTAACAGCTCACATTCTGGATTGAAGTTCAGTTCTTAGGCAAGCTTTGGATCCACTGCATGATTTGATCATCTTACTTTCTCATATGTTAATTTCCCAACAGTAAAATGGGAATACATTCTCCACATTTCAGCAGAGTTGTCAGAACAGAACTAATACATGACTTGGAGATAATCTAATAACTCTAATGGCGTTGAAGGCCTTGATGTAGATAGGCACATTGTAATAGCAACAAGAAATCAAGATACATGTATTGACTTCTCTCTCCCATCATTATGTTTATTGTTTTAGAAACTTGGAGTTGATTTCATGTGTTAAATCACTCAGAAACACTCTAATCCACCCCAAAACCATCATACATACCAGGCATCAAACATATAACACTCTCATACAGATAAATGATCCGAGAAATGGACTCAACGGCTGCTAGCAGTTAATTTATATCGTGGTTTTGCCATAAACTTTTAACTTTGGAAATAATCTGCCACCCGTTTCAATTTTTGGCTGCCACATAATGCACCTTTGTGAAGTCACCTTCTGTCTAATAGAGATGTTTCTTTTTATGGGTGAACATTTGTTTTAAAAATAACAAATAGTTATCTCATTTACTGTTCATAAAAAGCATGCCACTTAACCGTGTGTAACCAAGCCCCATTTCATCTGGTTTAATGTTTAGCAAGGCATGCAAACTAGTAGATATTACAGGGAGAAGATGATTTATATAATAAAATTACATTACTTTTTCCATCAAAAAAAAAAATCCAACTAAAAACTGTTTAAAGTAGAAAAGCATTGCCTACGAAGATTGATACCAAAAAGTCAGCACATACTGGAAAGTCTGATGCTAAACCCAGCTGCTTCTTCACCCTGTCTCCACTCCCGCTCTGTATCTGGTGTGCAGCCAGTCTCTATTTCTGAAGTCAAGTACTCCCATAGTGATTACTTATGTCCACCATAATGTAGTTAGCAGATAGCTCATCTGCTCTACTGTGGATAAGTCTGCAACAGAACTTTTTCAAGAACACTTTTTTTTTTTTTTCTTGTGGGTAGTGTAAAGGTTTGGACATATAAAATATGTAATATGCAATGTACAATAATACATACATACATTTACAATAACAGAATCATAGAATTAGCTAGGTCAGAAAAGACCTTCAAGATCATCAACCATAAACCTGACCTACCCTGTAGCACCACTAAACTATGCCCCTTAGTGCTATGTCCACTGAAATATCTCCAGGGACAGGGGCTCTGCCACTTCTCTGGGCAGCCTGTTCCAGTGCCTGAACTCTTTCTCCATGAAGAATTCCTTCCTAGCATCCAGTCTGAACCTCCCCTGGCACAATTTGAGATTTCTTTACATCCAATCAATTTTCACATGAAAAAAGAGACCAACACCCTCCTTGCTGCAACTTCTTTTCAGGTAGCTGTAGCGTGCAATGAGGTCTCCCCTCAGCCTCCTCTTCTCCAGACTGAACAGCCCCAGTTCCCTCACGTGTCTTGTTCTCTAGGCCCTCCACCAGCTTTGTTGCACTTCTCTGCACATGCTTGAGCAACTCAGTGTCCTTCTTGTTCTGCAAGTCCCAAAGCCGAACATCCCATTCAAGGTACAGCCTCACCAGTGCTGTATACAAGTGGACAAACACTGCCCTAGTCCTGCTGGCCACACTTTTTCTGATGCAGGCCAGGATGCCATTGGCATTCTTGGCCACCTGAGCACACTGCAGGCTCATAACATTTATATGTTATATCTACCTATCCCTATTCTCCCAATGGACAAAAAGTTGAACATGAGTCAGCTGCATGGCCTCTTGCCCAAGAAGGCTAACTGCACACTGAGCAGTGGCAGCTAGTGGGACAGGGAAGAGATCCTTCTCCTCTCTTTGGCATTTGTGAGACCACATCGAGATCGCTATATCCAGTTCAGGGCTCCCCAGTGCAGGAGAGTCATGAATATACCACAGTGTCCAGCAGAGGCCAACAACCTGGTCAGCACACAGCGTATGAACATGATGGAGATGGGTCTGTTCAGTCTTAAGAGGAAAAAATTATTGGTGTCTTCTGCAACCTCTTCCACGGTTAAAAGGAAGAAACAATCAAGCTCTTCTGAGACTGAAAACACAATAAACAATAGATAATATCTATATGAAGAAAAAAAAAAAAAATCATCCTGTGAGTGTTCAAACACTAGCACAGGGTCCCAGAGATGTTCTAGAATCAAATTATTTGAAGATGTTCATAACTCAAATTGACGTGGTCCTGAGCAGCTTCATCTGGCTGCACAGTTGAATTCAGCTTCAAAGTTGGCTCTACATTGTGCAGGGTGTTGGATCAGATGATCTCCAGATGTACCTTTGACTCCAAATCATTCAATTTCATGGGAAGGTCTGGACATGTAAGCACCCCCAAAAAAGTGAAAGGCTGTGAGTTAATACTCATTTAATGCTAGAGATTCCCCAGAGGAATGTCCCAGACACAGAAAAGTCTTCCAATGGAATTCATGATCAAGCATACAACACAAACATGTATTAAGCCTGACTTCAGTGCTTCTTGAGCTCTCAAAACTGTTTAGTAATGTAAGTAGAGGATGCTCACATGTTCCCCACTCCCATTGGAAGTCACAGAAAATTGCTCTAGATGACATTTTATGTTCGTAGACTCCCTGCTTTGCTGCTATTGTTTATCTTCAGCACATGTAGAATCTGTTTTCAGGAAAAGATAGGCCAATAAATGTGATCTTTTGTTTAGATGTAATGCATTCCTCTTACTCATTAGATGGCTTTTTGAGATTAATCTAAGAATGTTGCTCTTGCAGTCAACCAGATAAGGCATCTTTTTTTCTTTTGGGAAAGGGAGGAGTGAGATGTCTACAATTTTTTTGGCTAGAGCAACACCGATACTTTATGCAATTGGGCCTTTGTTCTTAAAATAAACACATGAACTTGGCTTAAAATAAGAAGTAGTAGAATTTGTTTGTTATTAGAATGCACTTGTGATTAACAGAACCACTAAACAGCAGCTGTCCTTGTGCACTGTGTGAGATGACCACACTTTCCCCACATACTTTGGAGGACACGAATGGCATGTGCTATGATGCTAAGGATGTCGGAAATGTTGAGGATGCCTTTTAAATTACATTTACTGCTCTGTGTTTCTCCAACCAGAGAAACGCTATAAGAAAGCAAGGAAACTGAGCAAGACAAACAGCCTATGCTCAGTTAACTTTATCTCTGAGCTTGTCTTTTAAGACCAGGCTGTGAGGTCTAGTTTGCCTGGGATAGTGCCCTCTGGGACTAAACAAAAACAAAAAAGCAAACAAAATGGCACTCATGCATTTGTGCTTGTCTTTCTAGGAGTGCCCATAGCACTGCAATATACACACTAACTGATGTGAACAGAATTTGGGAAACTTTTTTTTTTCTTTTTTTTTTTTTCAGCTGGGTCTTCAATCCTTTGTATTCAAAGTTGGTTATGTCCTTTTCATGTCCCTTCCGATATGACCCTGGAAGTATCTGGTAGAAAGCTTGGGGGGATTTCTCCATATTTTATGCTTCAACTAAGCCACCAGTCTGGCTGCCAAAAGGTGCAGTAAGTGACTCCTAGACAATGCCCCTGTTCATTAAACATTTTTTTTCCAATATTGTTCTAATGAATGCTGTGGTTTGGGCTTTTTGATTTTATTTATTTATTTTTATTTTCACAGGTCTAGCCCTCTCTTTCCTGTGTGTAACCTTGCTGCTTGGCCAGGTGACCCTGGGTGGCCTGCAATCTGAGGGGCACAGCTAGCTAATTCCATAGGCTTATCCTATTGCATCCCTCCTTTTTCAGGAAATCCTTTCCCACCCTGTGTATCCTTCATTCCTCTCTCTTCTCCTTTCTAGACCACATCAATGTATCCTTAATGCTAAGATCTCTGTCTTACATCCACCTTCCCACAGCTAGGATCCCTGGGCTACCGTCAGACAACTAGAAAATAAGTCATCTCAAAGTGGGAATCTATCCCACAGAGGAGAAGGCTTTTGATATTGAGTTGTTTGGACAGAGTTTCTGAATACACGTTGTCTCTGCAGTGTCTCTCCCAGCTACAGGACCACCTCTGCAAACCATCAGCCTTTGTGACTATAGTAGAACAGCGCATTGGAACAAATCACGGCTGGCAAAGGGACATTAAGTGCAGGTTAAAAATATGTATTTCATAGCATATGCATTAGACTTGTCAGGTTTTCTGCCAGCCAGATGGGCCAACTGTAAGCGGTGCATGGGCAACATAGCTTTCAGAGAGGAATGGCTCATTCTGAACCATACCCTGACTGTGAACCCTGCCCCAGAACTTTACTTGGGCATGGAAATGAGACAGGGAGGGGAAAACATTGGAGGGACAAGCTTACATGGTGAGTAGAGAGCAAGAAACAGAGAGTGGGTCTTCTTTGTCAGCTGGAAAAAACTCTCATCTGCACTACAAGGAAAGAGAAGCTACAGTTGTGACATTTTGAACTTTCCTCTTTTACAGAAGTAGATAAGAGTTAAAAAAAAAAAAAAAGATATTTTCAAAATAAATATCCCAAATTAGCTAAAATATTCAGAATAATCAGGACTGACTTAGAAATCTATTAAAAGATTATAGACTGTAGAGTCCTAGGTGACCGAAGATCTGGTAATGATACTACAATTTTAAAACTAGGTGTGTTGTGGGATTTATCAGCAGAACCTGACACATCACTAGGACTTCATGCCTTCTGTCACTAAACAACAGCGGAGAGGAGGTTTTGTTTTTTTAAAAAAAATATTTTATGTTTTTAATCTCAATGATATTTAGGTTTTGGATTTAAGCACCTAAAGAACTGTGTGTGCCATTAACCTATTTTGTATATATAGCCTTAAGACCCCTTTCACAATAAATCTGCCTGGGACAACTCAGCAGACAAGGAACTGTTTTAAGTTAATTTGTTTCCAAAAGCAAGTTTGATTAAGGTTTATGAAAATATAATTTCTATATAGATTTTAGGGTGCAAAACTCATGAGCAATATCAGACTGAAGGAACTGCAATGGAGGAACTGCAGTGCAGTCCATGGAAACCAAAAAGCATCTCTGAGAAAGGGGTGTTATCCAAATGGTGAGCCATGATTAAGAGCATTCTGTGCTAAAGGATGAGACAGCAACAGCTCCAGTGACAGTGCTGACCTGAAGCTTGTACATGCATGGATGTAACGAGAGGAGGAAGAATTTTCTTACACCCATCTTTTCCCCGCATGCAGTATGTGCACAGACCTCACATCATTGCTTGACCTTCACTGGTCTAAAACACTTGAAGCACATTACTTTTGGCAGCTCTACAGCGGGGTCAGCAACCTCCAGCAAGAGCCAGTAACAAAGACCTCAGGTGCAATAACATTTTAAATCACCACAGCTGCTTGTTTGGCACATGTGAGTCACAGGTCCATGTGGATGAGTATAAAAACCTAAAGGTTATGTCTATATTAGTAAACTAAACAGTGTCAGGGCCATCAAGCCATCAAGCATGGAACAATCTGATTGCATCCATAATATTAAACTCTGTTAACCTCTGAAACAGGACAGATGCCTTCATGTTGCCTATTGGCAATGGTCCCTGGCCTATACTAACTCACAAGCCATACCTAGGAATTGCCTCAGAGATTGTTAGTAGATCTGGGCCAAAACCATGCTAAGAACTGTTCTAACAACTGAAAAAAGCAGAGGAGTATGTTCCAGCGCCTGTACCCATGCCTTGACACTGTTTAATTTACTAGAATACATGTACCCATAGTTTTCCAAGTGTCACTGATCCATTTGATGTCCCTACATAGTTTGGTCTCTGCAGTTAGATATTTAAAACATATGCAGCCTGACAGTACCTCTTTACACACTCATAATCGGTATATTGGCATGCTGTGCCCAAGCTTTCCTTCAGAAATATACATTTTTTGATGATTGCAAATGAATACATCTCTACTTGGAATAAAATAAATAAATAAAAAACAGCATGTATTTGTCAAGCCCAGCATACTTTCAAAACTGGAGCAATCAGGAATACACATCTGGAACATGCAACAGCATTAAGGGATCCTGAATACCAGAAGAGCAACAAATTGGGCTTCTGAAGCACAGTACTTCAATGTTTGTTGCACAAGCTTTGATTTTCTCTGGTTGTCAGTTCCGTACAGTCAGTGCTCTGGTGTGAAGTGTCTCAGTGCTTTTAACCCATCAAGTCTTGGTAGAAATCAACAAGGTCTCTGGTTCCGATCCCACAAATATATGTTAAAATATGCTTCTTGTACAACACCTTTTCTGGACATGTGAGGCCTTTCCTTCAACCATCCTAAATGTAAGGTCATTCTTAGACTCTTCTGAAAATACACACCCAAGCAGGTTTCCTGTGCACAGTCCTGCTCAGACACTGGTCAGACACACGAGCCTCCTACAACAGCTCTTTAATAGCACACAAGTTTGTATATGCCACAGCTCCTCCTGCAACTGCAGCTGTTGCCCAGGCAAAAGCAGCAACAGGTCTCCACATCCTTTCCACCCCCAGCATGTTTCAGAGGGTCCTGATCACAGAAAATTTTGTGGTTTTCAAAATTCTTCCTTTCTCACCTGAATACCAGAAGTACCAAGGGATGTAAGACCATCAGGATTAATTTTTTTCAAGACTCATATGGGCTTTAGGTGCACCTGAAAATCATTTATGATCATAGAAAAAAAAAAAAAATAATCCTCCAATGCTAACATTTTGGAAGACAATCAAAATAACTTGGAAGAAGTGTTTTGCCCAAAGATTTTTGCATTTATTACCAAAAACAGCACAAGTTTTACCGCTGCCTGTTCTGCCCCTCACTGGTTCTACCTTTCCTGTGGAGAAGAGCACTGGGGGTTATAACTTAAGGGCAATAAATGCAGAAACCTGAGAATCCATGAAACAAGCCCAAAACGTAACTTTCCCCCTTTAAGTTGTTGGCTTCTTTTTTGCTTTAGCCTGCTTTCCTTCCAAATGCAACATGTTTTTGGAACATTAACATGCAACATGGTTTGCTATCATCTAGTTAATTCATTCTTATTACATGTCCCTAAACAGATCTTGGTTCTTTATAAATTAAAAAAAAATCACCACTCATAGAAAAGGCATGAGACATAGATTGCTCCCCACCCTCCCTGTTTCAGAAGGACAATTCTACCAGTTTCAAAAGCTTTCTTCCCAGTTGTTTTACCAATGATGTTTAAGGTGGTGTCAATAAATCCTGCTTGACGAACCTGATCTCCTTCTATGACAAAGTGACGCGCTGGGTAGATGAGGGAAAGGCTGTGGATGTGATCTACCTTGACTTCAGCAAGGCTTTTGACACCGTCTCCCACAGCATTCTCCTCAAGAAACTGGCTGCTCTTGGCTTGGACTGGCGCACGCTTTGTTGGGTTAGAAACTGGCTGGATAGCCGGGCCCAAAGAGTTGTGGTGAATGGAGTCAAGTCCAGTTGGAGGCCAGTCACTAGTGGCGTCCCCCAGGGCTCGGTGCTGGGGCCGATCCTCTTTAACATCTTCATCAATGATCTGGACGAGGGCATTGAGTGCACCCTCAGTAAGTTTGCAGATGACACCAAGTTAGGTGCGTGTGTCGATCTGCTTGAGGGTAGGAAGGCTCTGCAGGAGGATCTGGATAGGCTGCACCGATGGGCTGAGGTCAACTGCATGAAGTTCAACAAGGCCAAGTGCTGGGTCCTGCACCTGGGGTGCAATAACCCCAAGCAGAGCTACAGACTGGGAGATGAGTGGTTGGAGAGCTGTCAGGCAGAGAAGGACCTGGGAGTGATGGTGGACAGTCGGCTGAATATGAGCCAGCAGTGTGCCCAGGTGGCCAAGAAGGCCAACGGCATCCTGGCTTGTACCAGAAACAGTGTGACCAGCAGGGCTAGGGAAGTGATCGTCCCCCTGTACTCGGCTCTGGTGAGGCCGCACCTCGAGTATTGTGTTCAGTTTTGGGCCCATCGCTACAAGAAGGACATGGAGGTGCTTGAGCAGGTCCAGAGAAGGGCGACGAAGCTGGTGAGGGGCCTGGAGAACAAGTCCTACGAGGAGCGGCTGAAGGAGCTGGGCTTGTTCAGCCTGGAGAAGAGGAGGCTCAGGGGCGACCTTATTGCTCTCTACAGATACCTCAAAGGAGGCTGTAGCGAGGTGGGGGTTGGTCTGTTCTCCCACGTGCCTGGTGACAGGACGAGGGGGAATGGGCTTAAGTTGCGCCAGGGGATTTTTAGGTTAGACGTTAGGAAGAACTTCTTTACTGAAAGGGTTGTTAGGCACTGGAACAGGCTGCCCAGGGAGGTGGTGGAGTCACCATCCCTGGAGGTCTTTAAAAGACGTTTAGATGTAGAGCTTAGGGATATGGTTTAGTGGGGACTGTTAGGGTTAGGTTAGAGGTTGGACTCGATCTTGAGGTCTCTTCCAACCTAGAAATTCTGTGATTCTGTGATTCTAAATACATTCGTATTTGGAGCAATGTTGACTTGAACAAACAAGAAAAAAAAATCAAAAATAACCTTTCTCCTATATATATTCCAAAAAAAAATGGTCATGTTATACACTCAGTAGTATTTATGAGGTGACCCTATAAATTATTGTCCAGTGATTCATGTTATTCTATAGACTTTAGGTCACACACTTCATTTCAAGCTAAAAGTGCTGTAAAGGATATATTAGACTCTGGAGGAAACAAGGAGAGAGTACAGTGTACACTCCATATGGGTATCATGGGAGGCCTGGCTGTGAGAAACCACTTTCCAGCAAATTGTGCTGAAATTACTGCAATGAACCTGAGCTGAAGAAGGAACTAGACTGCAAGTTTGCTTGCTGATTTGAGAGTGGGGGTCCTCAGCTTGTCAGCAGAAGCAATGACTAGAATTAAATCTTCCTAAATTCTTTGTTCAGTGCTGGACAGAAGATTAAGCATAGTAAAATTAAGGTGGTTTTGCTTCATAACACAACTTAACCATGATTTGGCACTGTATAGCAAGAGTGGACATAACTCACGTAATATTTTCTTCAGTCACCCCTGAAACACTTTCTGCAGTAGACAAATAAACCTAAATTTTAGAAGTGGGAAACAGGCATGAAATTGAGCAGAGTGTCCCATAACCCCCTAGAAGGCCTAAGCCCCAACTGGGAGTATGTGGGCCCATACTATAAACTTTTGACCTCAGTTCACTGAGCCATTTATTCTTACCCAACCTTTATCTCTACAAGATCAGTGCATGGCTAACAGTTCCTGAAGGAACCCAGACAAACTCTCTCTGCTCAGTTGACTGCCAAGAAAACAATTTACCTCTCAGAGAAACAATCAGAGCTGGCAAGGGGAGAAGGGAAAACACTCACTAAGCATGGAAATCCAGGACAAGAGGCAGTGGGCACAAACTGGAGCACAGGAGGTTCCCTCTGAGCAGGAGGAAACACTTTCTTTATATGAGGGTGACCGAGCACTGGCACAGGTTGCCCAGGGCCTGTGGAGTCTCCTCCCTGTAGATCTTCAAAAGCTGCCTGGATGTGGTCCTGGGCATCCGCCTGTGGAGCAGGGGTGGGACCAGCTGGACCCAGAGGCCTCTTTCAGCCTCAGCCATTCTGTGATTCTGTGAACCTAGCTTTATTACTGAAGATGAACACGTCTGTCCACAATTAATTCCCTCTCCACAAACACTGAGTACAAACAACCTTCCCTCTTCATTCCTTGGTATTGAAAGCAAGCCCTTTTTTCCACCAAACAAGCACCTACTGATCTGTTTTCAACCCATCATACTCAAACATTCTGTCTAAAATCAGGGACATAGGTAGGTAAAGGAGAGCCTCACACTACATTTTAAAAGTGAGATTGCTACAATAGATGTGTTTCTCCCCAGAGGAAAACTTGCACAATGCTACAATACCACAGACATTTTTTTATTCACTTCAGCTTTGTGCTGGTTTTTGGAGTCATGCCTCTCATGACGGCCTTATGTGAGTGGTTGCACCTCAAATAGGGAACTTGGCACAGCCAGGACTGTTTGATTCTAACCCACTGTTGACATCATCTGCATTAGTATTATCAGACTGTTTTGGTCTCCACAACAAGATAACCACAGCCCTAAACTTCTTATTGGGAATGCTCCTTGGTCTGTATTAACTTTAGAACTGTGCCCAGAACTTGTCTGGGAGCATGGTAGTTGTTTGAGGCCAAAAACATGCCAGAGAATATTCTAAAAATGTAATATTGCAAACAATTGTCTCCCAGTCCCTGCATCTCTGGTCTGGCTCTGTTTAATTTACCAATATCGGCATAGCCAGGAAAACCAGGATTAGTAATTGTACCAAAATCCCGTAGGCTTGCAGCTGGTCCAAGTAGTGCTGTCTTGCTAATATCTTCCCAATCACAAAATGTCAGTTTTACCCTTTAGGAAACATTCCCAGTATTGTTGTGTATCTCTTCTCTTCTCTTTCCTCTCCTCTCCTTTTTTTTTTTTTTTTTTTCTCTTTTTTTTTTTTTTTTTTTCTTGTAGTGATATTTTGTTGTTATTTATCTATCTCAATTTTTTTTGAGAGGCTGTACCCAGTAATGTACAGCCTAAGACCTCAGGCTGTGTCACTCCTGTCCAGCCAGTCCCATCCAGGGGCTGCCCAGATGCTGCTGCAAGGAATTGGCTGCGAATCAGACCAACAGCAGTATCAGTTTCCCCCAGCTGGTGTCCTCCTGGCTATCTCACACCTCATATCACCTCACTAAAATGCCAGTGTCCAATATATGTCAGAGAAAGGCATCCCCACAAGCCCTCATGAGGATGGCAGCTGGAGGGGGCTGCCACAGCCGGACCAGTTCCAACCTTACCCTGCTTCCCACCCCACAGCTCACAGAGCCCAGAAGAAATGAGCTGTACAATCTTCCCTGCAACAACCTCCTTCTTTCTGGGAATTCCTAGACATTGACAGAGTTTTATCTGGCATGAAAGAGCACGTGCTTTATACTTCATATGTGCAATGAGTGGCACATCCCCTTTGGGTTGGGTGGGAGGTAGAAACTCAGACCAGCTTTACTGTGCATGTGCACGTATTCCTCACCACATGATGACAGAGGGATGGAAGCAAATCATCTCCAAGTACTTCCAGAGGAGTAAGTGCAGCCACCAGAACAAGATGTTGGAGCACCAGTGCCCTGCAGCATGGAAGAACTTCTGCAGTGTCTGGAGGATTGCCCTTTTATTTCCATATTTCAACAACATTTTGTACCAATCAATTTATCAGACTATCCAAGATTTTTTGTGTGTGCTCATCTCTATTATCTAACAGGCAATGAATAGAGGGCTTTTGCCTGTAGTCCTGCCTAGCGACTGAGTCCTCAGAGGGCTGCGGGATGCTTCATGGTTAGCTGAATCTCACTAAAAAGCCTGCATTTGCTGTCAGTTGCTCTCCAGGAACAAGCTACCATGCTACTGTAATATTATTGCTTACATCCCAGTGTTACAGCGTGCAATACAAGGTGAGGAGAAACATGAAGCAATAACTTAATGATAAGGACTGTCCTTTGCTGTGTAAAATAATTCATCACTTCCAGACAGATTTACTTGTCTCTCTTCAAGCAGTTTAGGGCAGGTATGAGAGCTAATACAGAAAACAGCCAGGGGGTTGCATGGTGCACCTTTTAGTGGGTGGTCCCACCAAATATTTTTGCATGTGGCCTTCATGTTGGCCCTAAAATGGTTTCCAAAACAAGGTCAAACAAATGCATTGGAAACTACCACTGCCATCATTCAGGGAGTGAACAGCATCAAAACATTAAAACTGTGGAGTAAAATGTACCATATGTTGCTGCTGTGACCGCATCCAGCTTTATCTCATTGGCTTTATTAGCCCAACACATCCATGCAGCATGCAAAGCGCCTTGGCCGAAATGCGCCGGTCAGTCAGATGATGGCACTACAGACCCAGCTCCACCAGCTGCGTCCCGCATTCATTAAAACGTCCCTTGGGCCGTTCATTATTCTAGTTTCATTCTCGATCCTGGCTTTCCCCTGGTTACCTGGTTGGAAACTGTACCCCCTGATAACTCATCCACCCGCACAGGCAGCCCATAGCAAAGGTTGCTAAGAGAAGGACTGCCACCTGTTAAGAATCCGTGGTTTGGGGATGCAGTGAAGTGTGCTCCTTTCCCACAGTAGTATTTTAAAAGGTTATAGATCATGTGTGCATAATAGGCAGAACATTAGGTCGCTTGTCTCACTTACAACAATAATCCATTTTGATATGGGTCAGGTTGACACAAAGGGTCCACCCATACCAGATCTATTGACGAAACTGATCCCTTTCCCCCAAACTAATGAAATTTTCAACTAATGGGTACTTAAGTTAATAAAGTGTGCCACACATCTGCTAGAAGCCATTTGTAAAATAAAGCGCCGGAGTTCAATTTTGAGATCATTGACATAATGTTTGAGTGGCATCCCACAGGGACCCAGCATGGAACCAAATTAAGGAGAGTAACACAATAAACGTGTGAGAAATAACGTTGGTATATAAACAGTAAGTAGGAGCTTCTCTTTCTTTAAAGGAAGCGTAATACTACTTGGGGTTCATACCATCACTAATGAATTGAGCAGGACAAATCCTGATCTCCCCTCACAGCCAATGGGCATTTGGACAATGACTTCAATAAGGCGAGGATTTAACCTGGGGAATTATTTTGACGGAAATTGGCAACAAGCTGGTTCTTATAGCTAAAAAGTATCTTTTCACTGAACATGTGCATGTCTAAAATTCTCCTCTCCACATTATTCTGTCCTTTCTTTTGTGGAGGAAAAAAGAAAAATAAAAAAAATTCAACAGAGCCTGAGAGATTTATTTATTTTTTAATTCCTGAAGTTACCTAGCTTGATGGAATTCAAGCTAAATGTCTCTTAGCAGTAACAAAGCTCTCCTTTTCTACAGCACTCAGGGATTAGACACAGGAATAATTCTACATTATCAGCTGAATTTTAATAATCTGCTTTCCTATGCCACATACTGCAAACCAAAAAACAGCCTGGAATATCAGTGACTGTTTAATCGCCATCAATGAAAGGTACTTTTCAAAAAATTGTATCACTATAGTTGACCTACTTTTTTGTATGAAAAATATTTTTCATTTTAAAATGACATTGAAAAATGAAAATAATGGAAAAAGTTTAGGTAACATTATTTATAAGCAATTACTTTTTAAAAAGGATAAACCAAACATCCTAAAAAACAACAAAAGGTTTCTTCAACAAAGACAAATCATCTTGCTTCTATAGAACTTCTGTCATACTTTGAGGAGGGAAACTAGAAAAATTGTTACCTTAGTAAAGCTAAAATTTCAGTTCAAAACAGTGAAAAGGGCTTACATCACTATTTACCAGTTTGTCTTCTTCTTGGAGTCTATATAGAGGAGAGATATGCCATCTTTAAAAGCAATATATTTAAATTTCTCCTTTAACATATTCCTAAAGCATTTTTTCAGTGAAATAGGCAGATGCCAGATGATGTGGAAAGGCTACAGTGAAGAATCATCCGAGGTGATGCTTTGTCTTTGCCACAGATTAACATTTACTGTCCAGTTGCAGATGGTGAAACCGTGTAGCAGACAAAAGCTCCAGACATGCCTTTGCTGTGCACGTCCCATAGCAGAACCCTTCAAAATGCTGGTAAATGGTGGTGGCATTTACAGCAAATACTGGAAATTAATTATTTTTTCTAATAAAACCCCATCATTTTTAACCTGCTTTAATCATAACCCCACATAGATAAAGACTGTAAACCTTTCTTTCCCTCCGTTCAAGCAATTTTCTTCAGTTTCAGCTTTAGCTTTGGAAAACAGGAAGAAAACACCCATACAAGTTCCTAGGCTGAGCCTAAATCTGGCCTTAATCTAAATGTGGTTGAAGCCCCCTTAACCACCCCACACTGGCACACGTCCCCTCTCATCCCTAAGCACATACATGTGCTGTTCCAAGAATAATGTTTCTCACAATATTTCTCAGCTTTCAACACTGATCCCAATTGTATTTTGCAGTACAGAAACGAGGGGGGTGGAAATAACTGGGGATGTGCAGAGGAAGATCCCACTGAAACTTCACTGCTGTGAGGCTGTTTTTTCCGAGCTAGTTCACTCCAGGATACTCCATGCAATAACATCATTTCTCAAAACAGATTGTTTCCCTGTTCACGATCTTATATCATGCAAATATACAGGAGCCTTCTGGCAGCTTGCAGTGGGGTTTGAACCACATTCCCCTTTTTTGATTAAAAATAACTTGAGTGGACTCAGGTGTCTGTTGTGTCTGCCATGGTTGCCCCGTGCTAAGCCTGCAGGAAGGTAGACACAGAGGGAAGTTTGACTTTGGTCAGGGCAACCTCCACACTCACATGGGTCACCCAGCTGCCAGCCTTATCAAATTGATCCTGCTCTTAAATATCACCCTATGGCTTTGCTTCAGACACAGCTCTGGATCCCAGATTCCCTGCACATACAAGGCCACAGCCCCTCTGCAGATGTTTGCACAGATCTTCTCACTTGCAACACATGAGCACACACACACACACAGCTGACCAGGACTCCCCTGGTCCCTCCAGTAGCCAGCTTGCCCACAGACTCCCTCTCAGAGACCCACACACCTGCTTCCTGTGCACCAGCAATGGCACAACCCCACTTGCTCCAGTTGCTGGCACTGCAGACACTGGGACCCTCAAACAACAGTCAGACTCCAGGTGCTGGCACTCAGACCCCCATACATACACATGTGCAGCAAATAAGAGTCTCTCAAGCCTGATTTTTTTTTTCCAAATGCACCTCTGTGATTAAAAACAAAACAAAAATAAAAAATAACACCATCTCTACAAACCTGCCATATTTTCCCTGTTGCAGAATGCTTCATCTGCACAATTCAAATTTCAGAGCAGTCTGAGTATCAGATTTTTGCACTAGTAGAAACAGAACCACAGACATATGCTAACCACACCTACAGAGCAGGTCAGTGATAGGGCCAGGAGTGAATTCCCAGTTTCCCAGGTCCCAGAAAGGGTAGAAGTCTAACCCAACATACATTTTAAATCTCATATATATATCTCCTGAAATTTTGCCTGTTCATTTCTAGCCAGCAAGACTCTACTGCTTTTCAATCTGATTAGACTAAGCCATGCTGATGCCAGGTGAAAGCTGATGTACTTCTCCTGGATTGGAGAATTAATTATTGGCTTGTTTGTTTTCTCTGCAGATGGATTGTCTGTCATTTTTTTCATAAGCACATTGGCAATACTCCCCTACTTGGACTCACCATTAAAAAGAAAAGAGAGGAAAAAAAAAAAGAGAGAGAATGAAAGAAAATCAAAAAAAGAATCCAACTTGCCTTGTGACTTGTCCACAGGACTTAAACTTTGGGTTAATTTCAACACATCATTTATTTGTTGAGATACTGAGTGATCTCATTTCATGAAAACAGAAGAAAGGGATTAAAAAATCACGCAAATTGAAGAAATTTACATCCCCTTCCAAGCCTGCTACTTACTCACCCCCCATTCACTGAGATGTAAGGAGAGACTGAGCTTGATTTCAGCTGTGCTAAAAGGCAGAAAGAAAAGCTGCAGGCATGCAGGGTTGGGAAAAGGACAAGTGTGGGAGAGGGAATGGGGCAGGTTCACGAGTGTATAACTGTGATACATTTAGGACAACACTTGTAAGGTGAGAAATCCTGATTATAATTTTTGGATGGGTTTGAGGGGAGTCTGGACAGACTGAATTTGTCCCAATGTGTCTGTCTGGGGTGGCAAAGCCCAATTATACATATGTATACATATATGTACACACAAATATACACACATATATACACACATATATCCACCTTGCTGGGATTTATGCCAGAACAGTACTGTCCCACCTCTCAGTATTTAGAACCTCCTTTTTTTTTTTTTTGGACCTAAAATTTATGCTTTACCCAAATATGTTTCTTCCTGTGTATTCCAGGAGTCCTCTGAAATGTTCAGGTAAATCCAAAATCTTCCTCGGTGAAAGAGAGGAAAGGATAATGATTACCACAGCAGATAAGTGCTCCTTCCCTCAGAGCCTGAACCAACCCAGAGCTAAACAGCTTGGCCAGGCACTTGGGAGCCACGTTCCTGGGGAGGTAAATCTGTCTCCACAGAGCACCACAATCCAGCCCACACCTGGGATATGCTGATGGCCACTGCTGATGAAAGAGAGCCTCACAGCTTTCTGATCCACAGATCTTCCTTAGCACTTCCATCAGTATAAAACCCTTAATGGCATTGGAATCAGCCCTGGCTGAAGTGCACGTAACACTTAGCAGCTTTTATGGACAAAAGACCCTCCTTTCTCTCTTTTCTTCCCATTTGTTACTCTTAACTCCATTGACTTTAGCTGATTTCTTGCATTACGACTGAGAGGAGACAGCACCCTAGAGGTTACAGCAGTATGAACCAGGGTGTGACTCCAGCTGGTGTCTTTGGGAATGAAGCTGCTGCAACTAAGGACACAGTGGGACTGACCTTTGCCTGCTTGGACTCAACTAGTGGACCTGAGGCAACGGAAAGTCATCACCCCTCCCAGGCTGCAGAGTCAGCAGGTTAGGTTTTAGCAAAATCTTTTTGAAATTGCCAAGTAGAACTGATTGGGGCGAAAAAAATAGAGAGACCTTCTATATTTCATATGTTTTCATTCTGAAGTATTGCTCTTTTCCATTTTCTTGATTTCCCCCCATGTTTCTAATTCAAAAAGCATTATGGGAATAGCCACCAACATTTTTCATTTATCAAATACAGGGGTTTTGACACATGATATATTTTAACATGAATTTCGTTATGCTTTCTATAGAAATGTATTTAAATAATATCAGGGAGATCACGAATTATTTCCTGGTCAAAACACATGCCAAAAGTCTATTTGCCCATGCTATCTTTTGGAGCAAAGAAATTGCCATCGTATCTATTATCAACTCTTCCTTTTTAGGGAAACACCTGCAGAATCTGCATGGGGAAATTTGGCAGAACTCCACTTCAACTTCATCGTGCCTCAGTGTTACTATTACCGCCTGAGGTTAAATTCTGCTGGCAACACACATTTATGTTCTGGAAGCAATTTTTTGTTAACACCTATGGTAGCACTTAGCATCAAGTTACTTAACATGACAATTAGTAGGAATCACAGCAGTGGTGTTCTCTTTTATGCCAAATTCCTACCAAGAAACCAAAAAGGGAATTAGCTATATCAAATAAAGAAAAGAAACACCACCTGAGTATCGTCTGGAATGAAGAAAAAAGTGTCAGACTCCATGAATCCTGCAATAAATTTTTGTGCTCTTGATTTTATGTGAATAATATTTAGACATTACATCTGCTATATATATATACATGCATATATATATGTGTCAGTGCATGTTTTAGAGCTAATAGTTCTCTGTAGTCCTTTGCTTCTCCTAAATGGGGTATGCCTTTGCATACCTGCAGCTTTGAATTGATACCTGTACCCACACAGTTTTTCTTCTGAAAGATCACATTTTTCCAAACAAGGAATATTTGCTATGAGCTTAGCAAAAGAACCAGGAGATCCCTGACAGATATGATGTTTTCAAGTCCAGCTTTTACCTCTCTGAAAAAATGAAATGTGGAGGTCACATACCAAAAAGTGAATTAAATATTTTTCATGTGGTCTTCAAAATTTGTCCTCTGTTCATCAAATCAAATGGAGTTTCATTGTGCTAACTATGCGATAACAGCATACGGCAGACCTCTGGAACGGCATTCACTACAACAGTGTAAGCACAAGGTGAAATCCATCTGCAGCTCCATCCCACCTACCTCACACATCACCTTTAGTAAAAAGCTGCCTGGAATAACTGCACCTCAGAGTATGTGTCCATGATACACTGCTGCACAAAGGCAAGAGAGGAATCCAGCCTAGAGCCTTTTAAAGATAAAGCTTCAACCTTACATTGTCATTATCAGTCTGTTTATGAAGCAGCAAGTGCAAGCAAATTGGAAGTAGCATAGAAAATGAGTTCAAGGGCTGGATCCCATGATGCAGTCATGGCACCCTGAAATGTTCTTGTCATCACATTTTCTTTTACTCTATGTTAGGTTTAGATAGCCACACAAGCATAAGGAGACGCACGTTTTTCCTGAAGCAGTAAGACCATATTGCACAGAGCTAGGCAGATCCGTTTCTTGGCAATCTGGAATCTAAATAGTTTGAAGTAGATGTTTAATTATTGATGATCATTTCCTCAACCCAAATTACCTGCCAAGACTTCCATGCAGCTACTCTATAAAGAGGGTAGAGCTTCCTACAGGCAGGGTGTGAAAATCAAGAGCAGTTTACATTTAGTACAAATTTAGGGCAGTTATAAAAAGTGCATGTTGCCAGGACATGCCCATGCTAAACATCGCTAGTAGTGGCAATTACTTAAATTGGGACCATTGGAATGCACACTGTGTGACAGTACTCAAACACAGTTTGGCACCTAAATACCTTTGTAAACTTTTTTCTAGGCATCAACATAGGAAGAGAGATTCTGTGGTCCAAAGACAGTAGATCAATTCTTAAATTTCCTAATTAGATATGCATTTTTTCAAAGAGAAATCCCAGATTTCTTAGAGAAGAGTGAAGGGACAAATTGCTCTGCCTTACTGAAACTGGAATCAGATTATGGAAGCAGCATAAGCAAACTCCATCTGTAATTGTCATCTCCCTGGTGGGCCACACCGTCAAGCATCTCTAAGGTCTGTCATGGTCTCTTTGCTCTGTGGCCAATAAGGACATTCATCAAAAGCTTCAGGTTCCCAGCTCTGGCACATGGGTGGCTCCACTTGGGAATGAAAGGGTACAACTGTATTGGAAAATAGCCACATTATAACTCCAGCAAAGGAAACGATTTTGTAATAAACAGGGAATATCAGAGACAAATGAGAAATAAAAAAAAGTAAAGAGCCCCCTCCAGTGTCACCACATACGTGATTAATGAGACTTAAGGAATTTGCCAATTGACTCTCCAAGCAACTGAGTTTAGTTTCAATGGTATGCAGTCAGGTTGTATTTGTATTCAGAAATCCCAGCTGTACTTGATACCCAGGACTATTCCATGTATGTGAAAAGAATTACATGCAATTCAGCTAAGAAAAGAAAAAGAAATTGCCATTCAAAAATAGGACATTTTTAAGGCCAGGATATCGTTATGGACATTTTTGCTATCTAACAGTTTCTCTCCCCCTTGTTTTAAGTGGATTGGAGAGATATTAGAAAGAGCTGAAGTTATTACAAAGTTGTAATTTTACAGTGGTCTTCAGAAAATCTGAAAGTGTGTGGTATAAGATGAAATGAATGCATTTTTAAAAGAGTAAAGTACAAATGCAATGTGGTGGCAAATGAAAACAATGAGGCTTGGTCTGCCTGACTTTTGTCCTGTTACCTAACTCACATACTTAACATCTTGAACCTGATCTCATTGTCAATAGAAAGAAGACACACTTCCCACAGGTACTTTATTTTTCAGACTGTTGGCTTCAGATCTGAAAAGTCCCCTGTGCATCTTGCACACTGGTCATCTTTCCATGTGTTGGAGGCCACACACTGGGTCTTTGAGATTGTGGCAGTAAGACTGAAGACTAATCGACTTCACATCTGTAGAAAGCTTAAGAAAAGAAACCTGAATAAATATTTCAAGGGGTGGATAAAGTAGCATTTATACAATTCTGGTCCATTTCTAATACCCACCGAGATCCCCGGCTGTTTCAGTGTGAAGCCAGAAGTAAACCAAAGTTGAGTTCCTTTCCCATTCATAGTCTTTCTGTCTCTACTTAAAAACAATATTTTAAAACATTTAAACCATATGGTGTCTTTATAGAGAGTTTACATTTTTCTGCAGTCAAAAATATATCGATAGCTCCTTATTAGCTGATAATATGATATGATGATAATATCTTAATAGCTGGATAAGAATTAAAATATAAACTAGGAATAGTACCTAGCCTAAAAAGCAGGAATCCACATCTTAGGACAATCCAGAAAGCGTTATAGTGGTTGCATGGGGTTTGGTTGGAATGTCCTACGAGGAAAGATTCTGTTTAGTCTGGCAAGGATTCACTTGAAAAGTGGTTTAATGATAGTATACAAAACACAGACAACTCAAATCTGGACAAAAGACAGAAGTATTAGAGAACCTAATTTCTTCAAATACGGTAAGATGATTAAAGTAAAAAAAAAAAAAAAAAAACAGATCTTATTGTAACAGACAACTGCTGGTCTTGTGTAGCCTTTTAGCCTTTTAAAAATAACCAGGAGAATAGCAGAACAATTAGTAGAACAAATATTTGTTCTTACAAAAAGCATATTGAATAGATTTGGAACACAGGATGCAAGTAATTATTAGAATCAAAATAGGCTAATGTTCTCCCAATGCTATTTGTAAAACAATTTGAGTTTCATTATTAGAATGTGTATTTAACATATCATTTTGAATCTCATTACATGCTATTTGGACTAAATTTAATAGGATTATTATTTTTGGCATCCATGGTCATGCAATATCCATAAACAATGTTTCCGAACCCTTTAATACAAGAAACAGACATATGGTGTCAAGAAATGAGCAGACCTTTCTGCATTTTTAACAGCACACTTATAAAATACTTTTCATTCCTATATTTCTAGGAGTATCAGTGTTTCACAGTTAAAGTATTATCTACCCATCTATTTGATTATCTATTCTGACTTCTATGCATCAGAATAACCATGTTTTGATTAAAAATCTTATTGTGTTATTTGTTACCCCCATTTTTGGTTATTTTTTAATTTTTTTTCTAACACATTTCTGAAGAATGCCTTAATGCTTATGAGGTGATAGAGAAAAAAACATTAGAACTCATCACGGTCTAAAAGCACAAGAGAAGGAAACAAGACAAATCTTATTTTTTAAATATGATAAGTCAAATTGTCTCCTCCCCACACCTAATATATTTTCTAATACACACTGTGAAGCTCCCATGACTGTCAACGGGCTGCACTACAGTGTCTGCACAATGAGGCAATGTGAACAGCTCAAAACAAGACCAAGGTGAATGCTGCCCTGTCCTTCAGATACATCCCACCATGCACATAGCTTGTAGCTTACTGTTGTTCCTGTTTGTCCACTTCCATCTCTTTTTCCAAGCTACAAGCCAGGAAAAAAGTAAGCAGAGAGACAGAAAGAGGGAGCAAGATTGGAGGGGCTGCTTCAGGTCTGCAGCCACCTCTGAGTTCAAACAGTGAAGGAAAGCTGGGACAAAGTGAGCTCATATGTGAAAATAGGGCATAGCTTCCAGTTTAGGCTGGATGTCTACTCATGTTAATGTTACAGGATGAACATATATGAATGGATGTGCAGACAGAGCTTTAAAAGCTTGCTTTCTCCATACCCCACCAACCTCTGCTTGCTCTCCATCCCCCATCCCATAGCACCTCCTCTGAGAAATCACTTCGGTCACTTGCTTCTGCATCATGGCAGGTATCACCCCTGACCAGCTGTGAGTCTGCCATGTTCCACTGGAGGTGCCAAAGAACATAAGAATAAATCTTCTGTAATACACCAGCAAGAAATGTTTGGAGGTTTGATCCCCCTGAAATCTATCATGATTGCCCAGATAATTAGTGCTGAAGAGACAGAATTAACCTCCTGACAAGACATCAGATAGAGCCTTCTTTACAAGGGGTTATATGCATAGTACTTAACTCAATGTGGTAAGTATCCACAAACTTCTGTCAATGGATTTTGTGTGGGAGAAGGAAATTTAATTTTTATTTATTTTTTTTTTTAAAAAAAAAAAAAAAAGGAATATAACCATATTATGGTTATGGTGATTTTTTACTCTCATAACCATTTTTTACTCTGGTGGCAGGAAGACATTCAGAAGAGAAAATGAAAACACCTCAGTAAATAGTTGGTGCTGCCTGACACGATGGATACCAACCCCATCCAAGTGATTTGCTTCTGAGTTTTTTCCTTTAATCTTGTCCAGTCTTTGTGCTAGATTACAAGCTTTTTGGAAGAGGGTCTGTGCAAATGTTTACAGAACACCTACTGCAAGAGGGTCATGATTATGACTTGGCAACATGTAAGAAATAATGAAGAAAAGAAGAATGAGAATTGGGCTCTTGAAATGGCATTGTTCAAACTTCAGTATCCCACAAAGATACAATTGAAAGTAACTAAATAGTAGGCTTAGTCCCACAGGTCTGAAAGAATTCCTAAAAGAATTTCCAGCCTCTTCAAAACAACAAAGGAGGCTGCCAGTCTGGCATGTAAGGATAGATTGGTGCCTGGTGGAAGTAAATTCCTCATTGGAAGCAAACATTTCAATTACATAGCAGGAAATCCTATAGTAAAGGAGTTTCTGCCACAGATTATAAGGGCTTGATTCTATACCTTGTACAGCTGAGTGTTGAGAATATTTCTCTGTCTTCTCTAAGCAAGAAAAAGATACTGTTCATTTAATGCTTTTCACCCTTAAACAGGCCCTGGGATACAAGATTGTACCCAAGTATCAATGAAACATAGTTCATTGTGAAATTGCGTACAAATAAACAGGAAGCAGGAGGTAATGCCATCTCATCTGAAACTACAGAGTAGTCAGTCTGCAATATTATGCAATTAGAAACTGGCCAAGTTCAGCAATTTGTTGTTTCCCAGTTTGTTAATACATCCTTCAAGATCAAAGTTTTCCAACAAATGTTGTTCTCATCCGAAAATTGTAATTGCTTTATAAGAAAATTTAGGTTTCTGTAATTCTATGTAAACTTTTGGTTGCATTCAAAAAAAGTGTGTGATTTTAACTTCTTGTTGTATTTCAGTACTGTAAAAAACTGAAATATTAATAATTACCACATAATTATGTTGTGCAAAGGACATAGCTTGTATCTTACATCTGAGCTGTCCCTTTATGGGGTGAATGCTAGCTCATTTAGTAACTCATTTGATTAACAGACTTCCTATTGAATTATGTGATTTTGGGAAGCAGCTCAGTATTATTTGAGATAATCCTTTCTCAACATTGTTTTGGTATAAATTTGGTTAACTAATTAAATGTGACAGAAACCAAAGCAAAAAATAGATCCTAGATTCATAATTTGTGGGCAAAAGAGTATTCTGAATATTCTGTCTGCCTCCCTGTTGCAAATACGGTGTAGTTTGGGGGAAAAGGTCAAAAACAAAAGAAATGGGTTAAAACTGTCAATGGCTTACTTCTCTTTTTCCATTTAGCACCAAAACTGGAAATAAGTCAAAAAAGGCATCTGATAATTATTTAGGAAAAAAATGTAATCAAGCTTGGAATTAAATACACATTTTTTCCTCTGAATGAGAATAAGATAGTGTTTATAAGAGACATTTAAATATGAAGTGCTATATAAACAGTTTTATACTACTGTGACTAAATCAATAGGAAATAATGACAAGCAAAATTAGTGCAGTCCCATACAGTAAAAGAAAATCTTTTAAGGTGTGCATAACACTGTTTATAGTACAGGACACTTTAACCAGAGGCTTTATGTCTCTTCCCATTCATCCAGAAGGTGCCATAATGACCAGAGATCCACATGTACCCCAAATACTACTGTATTCTGGCACTGCTAGTCCCACTGCCAGCTGCAGTGTACTATACAGTGATGGTGGGAAAGGGGCTGCCAGAATGGCAATGTGTCTGCCACCTTTGTCCTGGCTTCAGCTGACCTCTGAATGCACATTGCAAGTGCAAGAGGACAAACTGTAGAAAATAGAGAGAGGCCTGATTTATTCTGTGTCTCTGCAAGGTGATGTTTTTTAGCTCTATAGCTCCGTTCACAGCCAAACTCTTCATTTAGATTTTAAGATGCTAGCTTGGAGGAAGGCAGAAAAATGGAAATTTGGGGAAAGATGAGTGAAAATATGAAGAATAGATGCAAAGAAATTATAAATGTTGATTGGAAACTTAGAAACTTAAGAAGGTAAAACCACCATTAAAACAGAGTTTGAAACAACATTCTATCATGGAAAGTCTATAAACTTTAATAACCTTTTCACATCAAGCCTCTTTTGTAAAAAAATAAAATAAAATAAAAATAAATGCTTAGAGGCAACAGAGCCTCCATGACAAGGAATATATCTCTGCTCACGAGAAAACAGTATCACACACACAGAAAAATTCGGAGTAAGCCAGCCTGCATTCTCTGCCTGGCCAAGTCCTCCCATCATTAGTGCTTCAGAAGCACAGAGGCATATGGAGAGTCAAGGGTCTTTGAAGGTGCTGGATGGCTCAAGTCAGGTTCCCAGGGATGATTTGCAATAATAACATTGAACAATCCCCACTGACAGTCCACACAACTGAGTCCCTTGGGTCTACTCAGGAGAGGGGTGATGCTGTACTGAAGGTAAACACAGCCTTCACAACTTGGGCTAACCCCTCAGCAAAATAAAATAAAATTAAAAAAAAAAAAAAAAAAAAAACAGCTAATATGCCAGAAATCCAGGGGCTTGAGTTTTATGTATGTTGGTAATGTAGGAGAAAGCAAAAAGCATGAGGCTGCCAAAAGGCATAAAGTAGAAATCAGTTTGCTGAGCAGTCCGGACTATTTTCACACTTTACCTTTCATTCCAGCAAACCATTCCTTATGATGCGTTGCTAGATTATATAGCAGGGTTTCCCCCAGGAGGATTTTTTTTTTTTCTTTCAGCCCAGACACTGCTCCAGCATGGACTGCTGCACCAGAACCATTTGCTGAACTCACAGGACACTGAACTGAACTGCACAGCCAAGACTGGGCACCAAATTTGTATAATTGTCTGGATTAGAAATTATTATAGCCAGAAACAAAGGTGTATCCCACCCCAAATAACTTTTTCCAGCCTTTTCCACATCCATCTTGCTCCCACCCACAGGTTTATTTTCTAACGACTATTCATAGCCACATGTTAAGCAAATATATTTGCTCATCCCACTCGTCATTTGAAATTCAAACACAAAGAGTGTGATCCCAAAAGACTTCATAAATAACGCAAGAGGTCAAAAAGTGAGTCCATCTGAAGACCTGCCTCACTCTCCCCAGGGGGTGAACCTACCCCTTGCTGCTTGGAGCAGTTTAGAGAAACCTGCTTATCCTGCACTGGAATCTGCGGAGGGGTACCCTGCTCATAACACAAGCCTGGCTTTTACAAGAACTGGCAAGACACTAGAGAGTGAGAGGGCCTTTAAAGTGGACACACTCTGTGTTGGCAGTTTACGTTGCCATTCAGTGGGAAAGAAACACAAGTCAGTCGTTTTCAAACGAAGTCACCAAATTGCAAGGCTCGTGTTTTATAAGTTTCCACAGACAGTGGCAAGTCCCCAAGTGACTCATTTCTTGGTGGGGGCTTTGTGAAAGGCACTCTCTGAGAGATAGGTTTCCTTTTAGCTGGGGTAATATATTCTGGTTTTGTTTTAATGCTGACAAATAGTAGAGAGTGGCTTAAAGTTCTGCTTGCCACAGCTAAGACCTTAGAAATTGCCGTGCCCAACAAGTCATTGTTTGCAGAAAGATGGTCTGGGCTCTATGTCAAATTGCTATTTTTTAAAAATCTGTTGTTTGTTTTTGAGTCCTTTTTTTGTGTGCAAGGCTGGGGGGTGGGGGGTGGAGGGGATAATGGATACATTAGAAAATATACCTGAGGAGACTCTCAGAGCACTATTTTGTAGAAATATTTTAATTAAATATTTTTAAGATGTAGATTTATGTAACATATTTATTTTGAAAGAATGTTCATGTTTTGTTTTTTTGTTTGTTTTTTTGAAAGGAGAAAAATATACTTTAGGCATAATAAGGATTTGTAGTGTTGGTTCTCAAAGAAGGCAGATCCAGTTTGGTATAAACTGTTGGTATAAGCTGCTATAACTTGGTTGAAGAGTTGATCATCTAGTATCAAATACCCTGGTCTGGTATCAAATACCCTGAATGTTCCTTTCATGGTCTGATCTTGGAAGAACAGACCCTGTAGATAAGATGTCTCAATGAGAATTTCTTATGAACCAGAAAAAATGATGAAACTGATGCAGTGGCTTAGATTTTTTTTATTTGTTTATTTTTTTTTTTGGAAAAGGAGGACAAAAAGAATTGAGGAAAAGGCCTGTGGTTTTTGTTTGTTTGTTTGTTTTTGTTGTTTAAAAAAAAATTGTCTCCCACCCTGTTTTCTCTTACTTGAACTAATTCAAACCATCTCATTTCAGGCACTTAGCTCCAGCAACCAAGATAGAGGAGCCTACATACACCTTTATGTTCCTCCTGCAGCTAGTGGATGGAGAAGGGGTTCCAAAGCATGAAGCAGGACACCTGAATCGTCCACTGAAAGAGATGGTTTTCATTTAATACTGGGATTCAAGAAGCACCTAGTTGCTAAATATCTCTGGATACTGAGGATAGATCTAGGCTGCAGAATTCATTGAAGCATTTGAAATGTTTTTTTAAACCTCTCAGCACTGTGAAGCCGTCTGCCATAGATTATTAAATACAGCCCAGAAGTGTCCTGAGAACAAAAACAATGTGGGAATAAAACCAGTGACTGATCTCCAAGTGCCAATCTTTCCTTCTGGGGCAAAAGCCCTCCATGGACATGCATATTTCAAGTGCATGGTCTGAAGGTTTCCTTATGGGTCATTCCCAATGTGTTCACTCAGTTGTGTTCCCTCACTTTGCAAGTGGCAGAGTAAAAGACAGAAGACACACTAGAAGAGCCAGTGACGAGGGAAGCAAAAACAAACTCGTAGAGTTGTTCAAGACTTCTACTTTTAACTACTGTTAATGAGTTCTTTTTGGACCCCTTTATCATCTTTGAAGGAAGACAGATTTTTCCAGCAAAAAATCTGAAGTGAAAGCAATTTATTTTAAACTCCAGATCCAAATCACCTTCTGAAGGAACTGGAGACCACTGAGTACCACATGCCCCTGCAGCATGGCCCACCAATTCATTAGCTATTTAAGTGTCACTGGCTACTTGTTAATATCATCCTACCCCTCCAGTAATGCACTTACTGTAATGAGGGTACAGTTATCTGACATGGAAATTAGGGCACTCTTTCTCCTTCACACAGTTTAAACTTTCCTTTCAATCTTACACCACAGCTATATTAAACCCTTGGCTGGCATGTAAACAGAGCTTAAAACAACTAGTAGATATATCATGCATAAAAAACTTTAAATACACTGCAGTTAGGTTCCCAGGTGACACCTATGCATATACAGACATTTATAAACCCTATATATAATAAAATAAAGTGATGGCAACTTTATTTTTAATCTCTCAAACTAAATATTAATGGTGATGAAAGATTATTTTAAGCGTACATTTAACTGCTGATCATTCATCTGCATTCATGGACGGTAACCCTGTCATATTGCTAGAGGATTTTCTTTCTCCTGGAGTCTGATGGAGCATCTTATGGATATTTATGAGGCAACTTTTCTTTTTCTTACTTAAAAGCTGTCTTCCACACAGGGTTGACCATGCCAAAATACACACCTGATTTACGTGGTGGATTTGTTGGAGCACAATTGCCACTACACATAGTCATAAATGATGCAAGAAACCCATTAATATCACCAAGCCAGCATTCAAAGCTGTTTATTGAGATGTAGCCAAAGCCATGAGCTGCCTGGACAGATCCCAGCCTGGACAATAAGTTCAGCCAAAGCTCTGCCAAAGACAAACTGCTACTTTGCTTCCAGATGTTTGTCCACTACAGAAATTACTTAACACCTAAGCTGTCATTCAGTGACATTATGAAAAGTCACAGTTTCTTAAGCCCTTGTCTGAGTGTGGATGGCACCAGCTGTCCATCAAAGCAGTGGAGTGAGATTTTCCACTGTGCTCATTTCACTGGACTGGTGTGTAATTACATTCAGAGGAAAATAAATCTTTCTAGAATAATCATTTAACTCAACAAGCTTTAATCCAGCAGAGCATGCTGGCATCACCTATGTATATAATAAATACATATCTAATAAATAAATGTCTAAAGAAGGCTTCGTGGAAATAGAAACACATTAACAGGGGTCAGGGTTTTACATCAGTGCCTATTAGACCACTCTCCAAAGCAGTAGGATGCATTTCAGGTCTGCTGAGGAGGTTTTGCTTTCTTATACAAGCAAATGTGGTTTACCTCAAGGGAAAAGAAAACAGATAATTTGATCATTCGCAGTAGGCCTATACGCCACACTGCTAATCATGAAGGACTCATGGAAATGCACCAGGTGGAAGGCACCACAATCTAATCCAGCAGACCTTTCCCTGTAACAGGCTCTGGGGACCAAGCCCTTCAGAGAATAATAAAACAGTGAAGGAAAATGCAAAAACAAAATGCAGAAAGATTAATTAAATAAAGGGCAGCCTTCCAAAAAACCTGTAACAACTCTTTGAAATGTGTTTTCAACACCACAATACTCATTCTCTGTTTTGTTTCACAGCAAAACCATTACATGTAAGTGTTGCCTTTGAAACTCCAGAGAAAGACACTGATGAATGTTACACAGCAGACCAGAGACTGCCAAAACTAACAGATTTCTGTTTAGAGACCCTAAGAGTGAAATCCCTGTGAAGTAGCAGAGCTTGAAGAGTAATTAGCCACAACCATAACAAAACAGTTAGCTACTCACCACTCAAATCTCTATGACTTCTCTGTTGTTTCAACTGACATTGGTCTTGCAGGTTGCTGAGCGTGGGCTGTCCATGATAGAAATGCTTAGCATAGAGCATAGAATATCCCAAGTTGGAAGTGACCCATAAAGATCATCAAGTCCAAAAAAAAAAAAAAAAAAAACATAAAATCATAAAGAATAAAAAAAATTAATCTCCACCATTAATCTAAATTAATTAATTAATCTCCACCACAGTCATTTTGGTGGACACAAGATCATGGCCCAGTAGTTATCAGTTCCTCATCAAGAATTAACTCAAGTGCTAGAGGTTTATTTGTATATTCTCATGAGCTGGGCAAAAGGAAATTTCTCACTCATATTTTATATCTTGTTGAAGTTATTTTTTTTGCTATTTTATTCCTATCTTTGCCCAAGAAAAATGAACCAAGCAACCTAAGTTCAGTTCACATATCAAATTCACTGACATTTCATTTGCTGTGCTTTCTGCATCTGCTGGGTGCACAATGGTAAAGTGATAAAGTGATAACTGTTGGTTTACAGTGGTGATGCCTGAGTGACTGGGATCAGTAGTGGTGCTCTTCTAATACAGCACTTGAGAGAAACCTCATAAATCTCACAAAACCTCAAAATACCTTTTAGTTCATCAGAGAAGATGAGCAGACTAGAAAAATGTGAAAAATAACATTTTCATGGTATCAGCACATATTAAGCATGATTAATTATTAGAAAGGTAGGGCTTTTATTAGTAGTAGTAGCAGTTCTCTGCTTCAGTATTATTTGATCAATTATTTTCTCTGTAATGTTGTATGTAAACTAATAAGCATCTGTCCTTCACCTCCCAAAGAATCTATTGATTATAAATAATATGAAAATAACAACTTAATAAATTTGAAGTTGAAACCCTATAGAAATGTGAATTCTGTAAAGGAAGTACACATTAAATGAAGTAATAGGGATCAGATGTTTCAATATAAGAGACCATTATTTTCTCTAACCCTCAGTGAAGCAAAACTTCACAAGGGAACACCTTTAAAATTCACAGAAATGAAATGTGAGATTTCCTAATACTTATATGGTCTCTTTGACTAGGACTTCTAAGAGAGACACCTTAGGAATCATTAAAATGACCAAATCTATTTAAATTGTCACAGACCTTTCACAGCGATGAAATTTAACAGTGGGGTAGCATTTTATTGAATTTTGTCTACTTTTATTGTACATATTTCAGCCAATTGCCATCTTGACTATCCTGGCCACCCTTTTGACAATTTATTTTTTCTGTAATTTTCAACACATCAAGAGAGCAAACTTGGAAAAATGCCTTTCCCACCAAAACTACCCACAAATTGCAGAATCAACACTGAACTATTTTGTAGTGATTATTCCAGCGACAGGATTTGAACTTAACATCCTCTGATCCAGGGGACTGAGATAATTTATTCACTCTTTATGAAAATAAAACCCAGCAATGTCCAAAGGAATTACCCTCTTCTGTAGGCTGAAACAATTATATAAAATGGTTTCCTTGTCAGCTGCAGGAACAGTAGTCCTTTTGACATCACCATTTTTTCTAATGCTGTCAAACATCAGTCTAAATGGAAATAGTGAGATTCAGCATTACAGCCTCAGACTTGCTGACTAGGAAGTGTCAGGATTACTATGTGATTTAGTCAAAGTGTCATCTTTCTTCCTGACCTGTTGCTTGGTTTTATATGGCAGCTATTTGTTATCTGTAACCTCCGCAATAAAATCAAAAAAAGTCCAGATTTCAGAAAAGCCTGGTTTCTGATCATTGTAAGGCAGAAAGAGAACTACGTGTGCTATCCAAATAAGATTGCCCCACTTGACACAGTCACACAGGCTTCTGTTTCAGACTATCTGTGATAGACTCCGTCACTTGTTGTAGGGCTCATTTTGACATTCCAAGACTTTGCCATTGCAGTTGCTCTGGTGGAGGCCCTTGCTCCTTTAAGCAACATCTGGAGTCTTTAGCATAAAATTGGCAAGATCTGGACCCCAAGCTGTCCCATTACCACAGGGTCTATCAGGAGTAATGATTACGGAAATTACTGAACACAGGTGTGTGACTCAGCATAGCAATAAAAATACCTCCACCTCCTCCACATTACAGCTCCTGTTATACCATCACAATGACTTTCTATATTATGTATATAACTATTCCTTCACTTCAGAAAGTCTCTTGCAAATCCATGAACTGGTTTCTTACTGTTGACAATCCCTTTTTCAGCTGCCTTTAATTAGTAGCTTGGTTATCCCATAAATCTCCACTGTGAGAGAGGAGCCATCCAACACCCCTGCCCCCAGCTCGTTTCCTCAGGATCCCAGCAGATGACCAGTCTTCCAGGAGCTTCTTCCTCTGATTGCTCCAGGTAATTTTTCACAGCAACTTTTTTTTTTTTTTTTTTTTTTCTGACAGAACATACCAGACAGCACAGAATAGCTCCAGCAGGACTGGAGAGAACAGCAATAATGTTGCTGGAAATAAATATGTGACAGGGTTATCACAAAACTTCTGAAACTTTGTGTTCATGAATGAAGGCTGTAACAGGAACAAGATCTGTTTTTATAGGAAGATGCAATCAGAACCTGTGTAATTTAGAACCATAATTATTCTTTAAATCTATAGGAGAAACAAAGGCATCGGGAAACAAATTCTGCTTAAAGCTGGAAATAATGTTGTCTGAAGAATAAATGGATATAAATTCTCCATAAATAAATTCAGGTTAAAACAAACCCTTTTTAATCTTTGGTCAACTTAAGTCCCAAGATAGAGCAGTGTTTAAATAGGAAGGGTGGACTAAAAATCATTTAATCATTTCTACCTCCACTCAAGTGTTTATAATTACATCTACAGAGCTCTCTAATGGGGTTGCCTGTGACAGCAATGGGCTTGGCAGCCTCAGGCTTACTTTTGTGCTCCTGCACCCAGACCTAGCACTGTGACAGCCAGCTTCCCTGTGAAGCTTAAAAATGACAAAGACAAGGGAATGACAAGGAAGTAGTCTCACCATTTTGCTTTCTCTAATTCTTATGCTACTCATTTGTTGTATGATATCCTTCTAATGCCTCTTCTCATTTTATACCATTTCTAATTATAATATTTTAAACTGTCTTCATGCTTTGCAGTAAATATGTCAACCCTCTTCTACAGAAAGAGCTGAGACGTGATTGTTACTGCGGTGTGTTCACAGCAGATTACCTTCCCTCTGCCAATTTTTATTTCCATAAAATAGGGAGACAGAGAACACTTTCAAAAGAACAGAAAAGAGGCTTTGCTACAGTTTATTTTTCTGTTAGCTAGGCAATTATATTTCCAAAGTCATTCTGAAACCCTTCCATATTGCAGTTCTCGGTTATCTAGCCAGAGGACACTGGAAAGTGATAATGAGGTGTTAAACACCAGCATTGTGCCCCCAGATAGTCCTCCTGCCAGCTATTTAACACTTGCTCAGGTGCTAAAGCTATGAATTATGCGTTTTTCAACAGCATTTAAGAGCTAATAAATTATCAAACAGTTCGAAAGTAGCATGGCTGGATGGGAGATTGTCCTTAACCTGCAACAAGCAAAGCCATTGCGGGTATGGTGGGACAGACTGGTCAGTAAGGTTTCCACAGCAGCAGATGCACACCTGGACAAGCCAAGGATGACTGCCTCCCACTTCCACGTGCCTCTTCTGGAGATAGAAAGCTAATTTATTTGTGCGTGTGTGCCCGGATTAAATCTTGAAATCCTCTTGAGTGTCTTGGGTTTTATGTCACCACATCCAGATGCAGTCCTCTACACAGGACTGTTCTGCTTGCCCTCTTCTCTCACTACTAAACGCTCCTCGAGCATGGCTTTCTTAAATCTTTTTCTGAAGTAATGCTGTCAGAAATGCTACCTGCCAGCCAGCAAAAAGATGTCAAGAGTTATAATACTTCTGGAATATATCTTTTACATTCACGCCATTATTTCTCCAATAGAAATAATGTTTATGTGGATTTACAATTGAAATCAAAAGTGCCAAAATTACTCAGAATCTAAACTACCTGGCTGCTAACACAAGTTTGGGAGGTACTAACAGAGTACGCATAAAGCTGTTATGTCAGCACCACCCCTCTGCATCAGATACACCCAGTCCTGTCCAGGGATGGAAAGTACTTACCACTTCATGCTTCTTTGCCTGCGTTCCCCTTACCTGTGATAAATTAGTGGGGGTTTGTTCATTGTTTTGAGGAATTTGGAGAACCTGCTGGGAGGATTAAGCAAGCAGGTAGCAGGAGGGGGTGTTGGGTAAACATCCTTGAGTGAAACCAGACTCTGAAATCTCTTATCGCAAGCCCCCACCTGAACACAAACAACGCATGATCACCAGCAGAGGAACAACGACCCCGCCCCCCCCTCAACAATAGACTGCGTAGCCTCAGCCAGTTCGACAAGTCGGAACTCACCTGCTATAAAACAGCAACCCTGGAAAGGGAAGTTGTGTGCTGTTGCGGAGCAGAGACTCCCCAGACGCCCAGCACTGTTTTGCTTGTGTCTGCTTACTTGATTAATAAATAATTTCAATAGACCAGAAAATTGTGTGGTCTAATTTATAACATTACCTATGTAGGATTTGCTATGGAAATCTCATGGACTCTATAAGTGAACTTCACTATGTGATACCACCATTTCTGGCAGAATGGGGCTCAACTGGGCTAAAATATGATTATCAATGGTCAGATATACACCCACATACACGTACCTCCTAACAAGTTGTGGTGGTTTTACTGTGCTAGGCAGCTGAACACCACAACAGCTTTCTTACTCCCCCTCCTCAGGTGAGGAGGGGAAGAAGTAAAGGAAGGAACAATTCATGGGCTGAGATAAGGATAATTAAAGAGAAAAAATATTATTAAGGAACTATTATTAATTAAACAATTTAACAAAAGGGGAAGGGAGGTGGAAGGAATAACAAAACAAGGAAAAGGCTATGTGGAAGTGCAGGGGAAAGAAATTACTCTCTACTTCCCACAAATGAGTGATGCTTGACCATGTCCTTGAAGCAGGGCCTCAACGCATGTAGCCAGTGTTCGGGAGGAGGACAGACGTTTTTGCAATGAGAGCCCACCCCTCCCCTCTTCTTCTTTTTTCCACCTTTTATTGCTGAGTGTGACATCATACGGTATGGAATATCCCTTTGGTTGGTTTAGATCAGCTGCCCTGGTGATGTTTCTTTCTCACTTTTTGGCCCACCCCCTAGGAGGGTTAGAGAGAGTCCTGATGCTGTGCCAGCACTGCTCAGCAGCAGACACAACACTGGTGTGGTACCACTGCTGTTCTAACTACAAGTGCAGAGGGCAGCACTGTATTGGCTGCTGCAGGGAAAGTTAACATCCCAGCCAGACCCAGTACACAAGTGCTTCTTATATTCTGAAGCTGTTTCTTCACCCAACAGTGGTGTAAGAATCACCACAAAGCTGCAACATGGCTTCACTGAAGGTAAAATAATAGCAGAAATGATGAATAAAGGCAAGGCCCAAGGGGAGACTTGAATATCTAAACATAGGCATCCATTTTTTGCTTCAGGCATTTCAGAACATCCTACCTGGCTGCTCCAGAAGGCTGAAGATTCCTGCCAATCTCACGTGAACACCTCATGTGCACTGGGCCTGACTGGGATGGAGTGAACTTTCTCCATAGTGCTGTGCTTTGGATTTGTGGCTGAAATTGTGTCAATAACAGATCAATGTTTTTATCATCGGTGAACGTTGCTTGCACAGCATCAAAGCTGTCTTTCTGTCCCACAGCCCCACACTGAGCAGGCTGGGAATAGGCAATAGGTGGAGACAGAACACAGCCAGGACAGCTGACTAAAGTGATATTCAATAACCTTGTGAAGTTGTGCTCAGCAACAAATGCTCTGGGAAAGGAGAAGTAGAGAAGGGGGAACAGTTATGGTTATGGCATTTGTCTTCTCAAGCAATCATTATGACGAAGTGGCTGGACATCTGCCTGCAGATGGTAAGTAGCAACCAAATTACTCTTTTTGATTTCCTTGTGCATTCAGCTTTTGCTTTGTTTATTAAAATGTAGTTATCTTAACACATTAATCTTTTTGACTTCATCTTACTTTCTCCCCATCCTGCTGGTGACAGTGAGCAAGAGAGTGGCTGGGTGTTTGGCTGTTGGCCTGGGGCAACCCACCACACCTGGACACCTGTGTATTTAGGCATGAGCCTTGGTCCCCTACTGCTCACCCTTCAGGAAAGTTTTGTGTCAGATTAACGGGTATATAGAACCTGAAAGAGAGTAGAAAGATATGGAAATGAAGCATAGCCACAATTTAGCAACTATTCATTATCCCTTTTGCTTGGTGTCCCAATGTGAAGAACATGATGGGATAGAGGATAGAACATGATGGGAAGAGAACATCTATCCCATTTATATACTGCCTGAATTTAGCCCTGTTTGATTCAATTCCTGATATTGGATTTGCTCTAAGCTCTTGACCATCTAACATGGCTGAAAAAAAATAAACTGCAAGAAGTTCTTTGCAGTAACAGCTATGAACTAGGTGAGAGGAGCTGGCCTCGTTCATTACTAAATTCATTTGGAATTCCATTTTAATGGCTAATCCAAGTAGCATTGTTCACTTATCTTCTCTTGGAAGAAACTAAGCCAAATGCCATGCAAATATACATTTCCACTCTATAGCTGCATTGTCTGATAATCAAGATTCTCTTCTGGCAACCAAACATATCACATACTGCAAGTCTTCTGTGAAGAAATGAAAACAAACAGTTAAGGAAAAATCACTTAACAAAAAATAAAATAAAATAAAATAAAATAAAATAAAATAAAATAAATAAAATAAATAAGCAAAACTGGGCCAAGTGGTTTCAGGCTCATCTTTCTCTGTAAATAAAGTGGTGAACAGAATGAGATGTTTTAGTGAAGTGCTCAGCTCCAGCACAGATATAGATGAATGAAACCAATGTAAGCACATCTAGAAAATGTTGAGTAGGGAAATTGTTCCACAAATGCCTTTTCCCCTTTCTTCTTATCCCAATGATACATGCATTCCTCAGGAAATGTGCTGTTTTGTTCTGGCAAAAAGATTCTGCAAATATGAATATTCTTCTATCACTAACAGAAAGATGTATCTGAAGTACAATGTAACTTGTAAAGTTGCATTGGAATGGTCCAGTCAGCGTGTTCTGCACAAAGGCAATGAATGATTCAGGATTTACACATGCTGACATTTCCCACCCTCTGTAAATAAAAAGTTTAGAATCCAGCACAGTTATTCTCGTGTACTATAGACTATATTATTATACCTGCTATAATAATGTAAAAAGACCTTGAAATAAGAATAATAGGTGTCTCATGGCCTCTTAACATTGCCAGAATGTTTCATATGTATTTTATAGAATATTTTATAAGATAAAGGCTATGAACCCTCATTGCTATGAAATTTTAAGAGCAAATATCTACCAGGAGTTACGCAGACAGAGCTGGTCTGGCCTCAGGGGAGAAAGCACAAGATAACATTTTACAGCTACAGAGTTTGTGGCATCTTGCATTTTTGGCACTGAGAAAAAGCAGCAGCTTTACTTCAGTTTACTTCTCATGTTTGCACACATCGATGTTGCTACTTATAGAGCAAGTATTTTAAGAATCTGGAAAGGGTAGCTGGATGGCATCAGTGATACTTTCTGATTTTTGTTACATATCCATTGGTCTTTATAACCAACTTGCCCTGAATCAAGTACTATGGGAGGTATTTGCAAATAACTTCTTGCCATCTTTCTATTATTATTTTTAAAATGTGATAAAAAATGACTAGAATTATAATAAGTGAAACTTTCAGGGACTAGCTGTCCCCAACCTATTGTCAAGAAATTTTGTTAACAACACATGTACAGTACATAAAACAACAGGAAGGAAGGAAGGAAGGAAGGAAGGAAGGAAGGAAGGAAGGAAGGAAGGAAGGAAGGAAGGAAG
>CM021733.1:109707003-109765353 GCA_011075105.1 Heteronetta atricapilla | reverse complement strand
AAGGAAGGAAGGAAGGAAGGAAGGAAGGAAGGAAGGAAGGAAGGAAGAAAGAAAGAAAGAAAGAAAGAAAGAAAGAAAGAAAGAAAGAAAGAAAGGAAGAAAGAAAGAAAGAAAGAAAAAGAAAATGTTTTAAAAACTGTGGAGTGTAGGTATTCCTGCTTTTTTTTTTATTATAGCTGAGTACAGAAGAGGAAGACAATTAAATGGAAAAAGTCAGAGGAGGGTAGCAAAGTTGCTGATTTGTTGGTCAAAGGAAAAAAAAAAAAAAAAAAAAGACAACTGATTTATCCTGCACAATAATCTGGGCCTTGTACTTTCCACCTTTTCTGCACCTTCCACTATTAAAATAATCCCTAATACCAAGAGTACCTAATACCAGAGTACCAAGATTGGAACTGTGCTTGTGGGTTTGAGTTGCAAAGACATTACTTATTTCAATCACTTAGAAAAAAAATCTTTAAATGAAATACCATATGACTTTTGGTGTTGAACTTGACATTACAGTCCAGAGGCTAAAAATAATAATTTTATGTAACAGGCTAAGATTTTAGAAAGCATTACCAATTTACAATAAATATTGAAAAAAAAAAAAAAAAAAAAAAAAAAAAAATCTATGCGTACACTGTAAAATTTTCATTGATGGATATATTCAACACTGAGCAGTAAAATCCAGCTTTGGATTCAGCACTGTTCTAGGCAGGGATTGGACCAGATGACCAGGGACTGGACCTTCAAATCTAAATTATTCTGCAATTATTTAACTGATAAACTATAATTTACAAACTGCCACTATAGATTGAAATTGTAATTGGGAAGAAATTTATGAACTTTTTTTTGCACTTTGGCTTGCAAGCTCTTAATCCAAAGTTTGCCATTCAGAAGTATTGCAGACCTACGTTATTGTTCATATTGGTCAATATCTAATTCCCATGATTTTCCTGAGTGACTTGTGATATTGTGTATCTTTTCCAAAATCTTCTATGTAGTGATTACCTGTATGGCTTGCCAACAGAGTACTGTGAAACCTCAAGATGCCCTAATGCCTGATGGCTACACATATTCAAAAAGTTGAAATGTGTCAGTGGAGCTGCTGCCATTCTCCATGCATGCACTCTTCCCTATTGAAAATATAACATTATTTGTTTTTAACTGCTGTTTCAATGGCAGCCAAGTTACATTACCTTGCAGTCTCCATGTGCTCACAGTATGTTCACAGTCAGTTGCAGCAGTACTATGTAGATGTACTATACTTTGTCAACAAGAGGTAACATGATGACCTATTTGAGCCTCCCTGTGTTTCATTCTGAATTTTGACTGAAGTGATTAATTACTGAAGGGTGATCAACTCCCAGAGCAATTCTTCAGAAGATCTAATGAAGCCTAAGCATCAGACAGATGAGCAATTTGCCTACTGGTGCCTGAGAGGTGCACTTTGCCCCCCCCCCCCCCCCCCCCCCCCCCCCTTTGTAAAAGTCTAGGAAATGGATGGTACCCTAAATGAACAAGGACCGTTCCACAGATTGAGTGACATTAAGTATTCCCAGAGGGTTTTTTTTATTAGATTAGAATCAGTTCTTAAATCAGTAAATTTTGTGGAAATTTCCCATTCCAGAAGTAAGCAAATATTGAAGAGTATATATATTTTACTTAGCAGCTACCACAGAAAAATATACAAAGCAGGAATATGTTAAATAAAAAACCTAATTGGTTAGAAAAATGTGTTCCTTTGACAGGTCTGTTTCTTTAACAGAGTTTTGTTAAAGAGGGCACCATTGTTTCATGAATACTCTGTGGTATAATACATAAAATATGCCACCATTTGATATATCTCAGCTCAGTTTTGCATTGTATTATAATTTTTGGTTAGTATAATTTTATCTCTAATAATTCTCCATAAAAAAGGCTTCACTTTTCTTCAGTGCTTGGAAAATGCTTTCTCTGATTGAGTTTATTCCCTATAAGTTTATTTTTATTTGTCCAATTCAGATAGATAACAATGAAGATATACTTCAGTAATTAAGAGCGGAATGGACTTTGGAAGCAGGATGCTCATAAATTATAGATTTAGTATCATACCAGGAGAAAGGTTTGAAAGGGATCAAATATGAGGGGGATTTTTTGAGTGTTGTGAAATGTCTTATTTGCTTCATTCCATTGTTCCAGTAGACTGGTGAGGATGACAGTAACACTGGAACAGGCTGTGCAACTCTGAAAGGAATGTCTTTAAAACAAAAGAAATTGTATTCATAAAAGGCTTCATATCTATTATGTCCATCCAATCTAAAACTTGAGCACAAACAGGAGCATGTAGATCTGCATACACACCTAATAACAATATCTGCAGAAAGGTGAATATACAATGTTTCCTAGAGCCATGTAAACATGCAATGTTTCCTGGCTTTCTCCAAGAGATGATGCTTCTCTGTCAGACTGAACAATCTGACATTTGTAAATATGTCATATATATCTGGGGGACTATATATATGAGGCAAATCAAAAACATGGAAATCCATGTCTATGGTATGCATATTGGTCATGCGTAATGCAAATACACAGTTACAGGAATTATGCCGGAGTAGAATAGTCCTGAAAGCTGGAAACAGCTTTATTTTGTTATACTGTGTGCTTTATCATTTAAAAGAGGTTTGAGGAGGAGTGCCAAAGTGGAGCCAAAGTGCTTCAATTTTTTTCTGTAGTTCTCTGTGCATGTTGTCAGCTAAGCCATTAGCAAAAGGGTGTGATGGAATGCATATAACTGGCACATCTCAAGTATGATAGCGGGGACACAGCAATGTACGTCTAATATAGAAATGCTCAATTTCATCTAAGTGCAAATATTTGCACTGCAAATGTGCTTCCAACCTTAAATGTCTCTTTCATTCAACATGGAAGTGAGACAAACATCTGAAAATGGCTTTTGTAGGACAGACACTCTATCCACTGATTGAAGACTGAAGGTCTTCTCAGTGATATGTCTTAGCTCACATGGGTAACACAACTGACACAGACCTGACTTGAAAAAGTTTTCATAGTGTTCTTTGTAGGATGCCATGCAATGTGATGATAGTAGCCTCATCAGGTCTTGAGGGTGCAAAGCAGGGCAATATACAAAATCTCTTTCAGGATACTTGGGTTCAGGGCCTATATGTCATATCTATCCATTCACAAAGAGGAATAGCTTAAAATGTTATCAGAAAAATGTGACTGATTCACCTAATGCACTGGTACAAATTTCTTGGGTTTGCACAGTATCAAGCAAAGCTGTCAAATTTAAAAGGATACTGATTTAAAGTTAGCTTATTACATATCTTGGAAATATTTCAAACATACCTGCCCTGTTGTTTCTTTTTCTTTGTTCTGGGCTTTTAAGACCACCATTTGTTTCATTTGACCTTCAGCTTGTCTAAATTCCAATTAACACTAATGGAGGTATGGTAATGTGCTCCAGCTTCGACCTGAGGCACAGACAGATTTGGGGATTTTCCACAGAAGTCATTTGTTTCCCACACAAATGGAAAAGGCTGATTGTAGAAGGGGAAAGCAAAACTGCCATACTGCTTCCACACAGCGCTGTCAAATAAATTAAAGTTCCAGCCCCAGAAGGCGAATTTGGTGAGTAGAACTGCGAGCACAACCAGTGCCCATTAATGTAGACAAAGCAGGGGTTACAACATGCCTGCTAGGGGCCGTAACCAGTTATTGGCCTCACTTTCCCACCAGTTCTCCAGCGATGCACTGGTACTTCTTAACAGTTGAGATATTTTGAGCCCCTGCTTGCCTCATGGCATTAAATGGCTCAATTAACTACGTTAATGGGTTCCTTTGTGAGGAATTCAGGGAGTAGTTTTTGCACCGTAAGGAATATTTTACAGATAGACTGGCATGCACACAGGCATACAAGTGTGTCAAACCACTCTTCCATGCTCCCCTTCCTACATGACAGGGCAATAAGCCAGTATAAGCATATAAGCCTGTACAACCATCCATACTTGTGAGATGTATGGCTTTCATGACAAGAGGAGACAGTGTAGATCAGCCATGATACAGCTGGTGAGGTTGTCAGTTTTTCAGAACAGCACTCGGTAACTGAGAGTTGTTCTTTGTAGAACACATCACATCACAGCATAATGATGCTTTTGCCTTCCACTTCTACCTTGACAGGCACTGCTAAACATGTAAGAAATAGTACAAATGCTTCCACCAGCCCTACAAATACTTCATACCCTTTTAAAACACATATCACAACAGCAGCAATAGTTTGCGTTTATTGAAATCCTATGCTGGCTTAATTCTAATGGTAATCACAGATTCACAAATGAATTTAATAGAAGAAAATTCAGGTCCATAACAAGCTCTGGCAAACTTCAGAAGCCCTAAAAAGCCAGATAGTGAAAGAGTGAATTCTACCTTAGATACAGAACAGGTTATGAAAATTTTCAAACCACCAACCTTGGTATTGCACTTTTCTCCCTTACATGACTCTACTCACTGAATTCCTGTGTGGAAACAGTAAAACAGATTTTAGCCCAGCTCATGTTGGGATACTCAACCAGATTCTTTTGGTCCTCTGAAAGACTTGGTGAAGCACTCAATGAAGTGTTGCCAACATACAATTAACTTTTGGTCACTTGACTGTACTACACCACAGCAATAATTGCATTTGAAGATGTCAAAGGCATTATCTTTGAGGCTTATAAATATTGTGTTTTTTCCTCATTATTGAACCTCAAATTTTGTGTAGACAGTCTCTCTATCAAAGCAGCAAATTTCCTTTAAAGTTCCTTTAAAACAGATGAATAACAACACTGTTGGTCTTTCATTCATATACTTGTTCTGACTCTCAGAGAACTCCTCAATGTTAATCTGTCACCTTGAAACGACATTATGACACCAAATGACACCAGACTGTTAATCTGTCACCTTGAAATGACATTACACATGCTACTTACATCAGTGGTGGTGTTCAAAAGCAAATTCAGCCACAGACAACATCTACAGGAAAATTCATTAAGTTTGTCACAAGGAATACCAAAAGCCATGTTCAGGGTCTTTTTCTACCTGTTGGATACCCAACGTTTTCAGTAACTTTACCTCTTCCTAGTCATGAAAATTGTTTGATGTTTGTCACCACTACATCACTTACTCTTTTCCTAGGCTAATTCTCTTCCTTCAGCCCATATCTGCCTTGTCTGAGGGGATTGCTGCCTGCTCCAGCCCAGGTTTATACAAGGTTTGGAGGATGTAGCCATAGTTAACTCATAGCTCCTCCCTAACAACTTAACAATTGAAATTCAGAATAAAGTAATAATAATGACACTTTATAATCCAGGGCTAATCTCAAATAATAAACTGGACTCCTTGTACGTCAATGGAAAGGAAAATAAAAATACCTAACTGCCAAACGCCTGAGTGAAGACATGAACTTCTCCCACAGAACTTAAATATCTATGCAAAATCCAGACCTCGTTGCAGAGGCCAAACTTATATTAATATGAGCAATGCCAAGATTTCACCCTTAGTTTTAAGTTCCAGCAGGATAGAATGCCAAACTTCAGAGAAAGTCATGGAACCAAGAAAAAATGAGAAATTAGAAAGTTGGGGGTGCAATAAAAATTAAAAAATGAATAATGTATTTCAACTGAGATAGAACTGGGAAAAACTGTCAATAGTGACAGTGCTGTTTCAGCTGGGATTAGATTCTTGTTATTTCATTAAGAACACTTTAGCAGAACAAGAACAATTTAGCAGTGTCTTTGCTGAAAACTATCTCCAAGTTTCAGTCCAGATACCAAAGATAAACCCTGTTCTTCCTTTTTATGTATGCCTTCTTTAACTATTTACCTATTTTTACATTTTACTTGTTAACACTTTTCCAAGTTGCTCAGCTTGATTCTTCACTCCCTCTGTTGTATGAAAGCTTTATTGTTTCTTGTGAATGCTCCATCACTTACCCCTCCCACCTCAAAGTTTTGGCATGAGTGGCCTCTTTCGAGCTTCTGTGTGAAGACCACCTGCAGCAGACCTTGAAATGACTAACACGAAGGCAGGCTGAGATCAGCTTAAACCTGAATTTCAAAAGTGCTCTACAGCTCTTGCTGTTTCCTACTCCACAAAACGACTTCATTTCCTACTCCACTGCTAAAGTAATAGTCCTGAAAAAGGGAGCAATAATTTATAGTAACCCTTCTTAATACATGAACATTAATTTTATTTATTGTACCAAGAACCAAATTTACTAGGGACATAGTCAATGATTGGCATTTTAAAGGAAATATGGTAAATTACTCAAATCTATGGGTATAGCTGTACAGATTTATAAAACACTGCCTTTAATAGCTAGAAAATGAAATATGACTAGTGCTGAGGTCGTGTCCAATGTTCATTTTGCTCATTTACTGTTGAAGGTGGAGTTGAAATAGTTGCCAGTTCAAAAAATGAAGGTTTAGTTGTTTTTGTTTGCTTGTTTAATTGTTTAATTGATTGATAATAATATATTAAAAATAGATATAGGAAATTAGACTAAATAAGAAGTGCCTTTTAATAACAAACACATAAACTCAGAAACAATAAAAACTCTATTTGTGATTCTTTACCCTTGAACATAAAATAAATATATACACATTAATGGGCCAATCCTATGAAGAAGACCAAATAATAAGAGCAAGTGTAGAGTCCTGCACCTGGGAAGGAACATCCAGAAGTATCAGTACAAGCTGGGGGACAACCTGCTGGAGAGGAGCTCTGCAGAGAAGGACTTGGGGTCCTGGTGGATGACAGGTTGACCATGAGCCAGCAGTGTGCCCTCATGGCCAAGAGGACTATTGGGATCCTGACGTGCATTAAAAGGAGTGTGGCCAGCAGGTCAAGAGAGGTGATCCTCCCCCTCTACTCTTCCCTGGTCAGGCCTCGCCTGGAGTACTGTGTCCAGTTCTGGGCTCCCCGGTACAAAAAAGACAGGGATTTCCTGGAAAGAGTGCAGTGGAGGGCCACAAAGATGATACAAGGCCTGGAACATCTTTTCTATGAGGACAGGCTGAGAGACCTGGGTCTGTTCAGCCTGGAGAAAAGAAGACTGAGAGTGGATCTTATCAATGTCTATAAATACCTGAGGGGTGGGAGACAGAAGGATGTAGCTAACCTCTTCTCAATCGTTTGTGGGGATAAGACAAGGGGCAATGGCCACAAGATAGAACACAGGAAGTTCTGCACTGACATGTGGAAGAACTTCTTCATGGTGAGGGTGACGGAGCACTGGAACTGGCTGCCTAGAGAGGTTGTGGAGTCTCCTTCTCTGGAGATATTCAAGGCCCATCTGGACGCCTACCTGGGCAGCCTGCTCTGAGGAACCTGCTTTGGCAGGGGGGTTGGACCCAGTGACTTTTCAAGGTCCTTTCCAACCCCTACAATTCTGTGATTCTGTGAAATACTAAGCAATGAACACTTTGATTTGTGCCATTTCTGGTAGAGGATGCCAAAAGTAACTACAGACCGTAGTGATGTGCTGTGGCTGATGATATTAACAGGGTCATTAATGATAGCTCAATTCTCTTGATCAGGTAAGAAATATATTGAAACCAATTAAATTGCTCAGGATTAACAGTAGGGTGACTGAGTGCAGAATCAGCCCTAGTATGAAAATTCCTTATAGTTTAGGGTAGAGCTCAGCAGATAAGGTTAGCATTTTCAAACATCCCAGACACACAACAGCCAGACACATATACAAATCCATGTGCTAGGGAAATGAAATTAGCAAGTGGTATCATTTGTTTTAGCATATGAACACATCTGACAGGCATAAGCTTGTCTCTGATGTGTTTTCTTGTTGATGCTGGAAAAAAGAAAAATGTGAAGCTAGTTAGGAATGTTTCTGAATGTGATGCTCTTTTCTCCCCATTTTTTTTCCCTTTCTTTCACTAAAAACACTGGAGATGTTTAAAATCCCTAAGTCATATGAGGCATATTTTCAATATCTTGTACTAGGGATAACCTTTTTAATAGCACTGGAAATCCCTATATACCATATCTAGGTGTATCCAGATGGATTGCTTCCATATGAAGACTTTTTCTTTTGCCATTTTTCATTCTATTGTAACTATCTCTAACGTATGCTTTTTATAATGAAGGACTACCCTTAATAACCTTGTATTTATTTAGTATTATTTTTTTTTTTAGGAAGAGCAGATGTGATGAAGTGAATGAGAGCTATTGGTTTAATAAAGCACAGTCGTCTTCCCTCAGATGTTACAATAAACCAGATTAGATAGAGCTCTAATGGAGAAAGCTCCAATGTTACTTCTTCTGTTGATAAATGGTCTGAAATTTCATTTTCTCTGTTGTGTGTATCTTGCATACGTGCCTATGTTTAACTGTTTAGAATCTGTTGCTGTAATGATACGAAATAAAAGAACCCGAGGATCTCTAAATGGCTCATTATACAAATGATTATTCCTAACTGATAGGGAGGAGTGAAAGGTGATAAATCCTTCCCTCTCAATTAAATTATTTTCATGAGAGTCTTTAGTACTTTTCTGACTAAAATGTCAGTCAAGCTATAACAGAAAACTCAGTGTCATTATGGAAAAAAGCCATTAAAGCCTTTTTAGGGGTAGAGAGAGGGGATATGTGAATATACTTCAAAGAGAGGGTCTTGTTTTCCTTCTATTCCCTCAGTATTTCCATGAAACCTAAGGCAATGACATCACAACAAAACAAGGTTGCCAAGATATACTATACAACAACATGTTTTCACATGGTTACATTTTCTGCAAATTACAGTTCTTGGAGTATAAATCAGAATAATTGTTTAAATCAGAGTGACTGTTGAAACAGATTTACAGAGATCAAATCAAAAATGTAATAATTCTTGTGGTTTCACTAATGTTCAGAGCACCAAATACTTCTGAAAATTTTGGTTGTCAGTTATATATAGTGTTTACATTAACATGCTGCTTGAGCAGAGAAAATATATATTTTAAGATGAAAATGTGAATCCAGGGTTACAAGAATGTTTCTGAAACAGCTAAGTCATCTTGTTTCAAGTAAAACCAGATGTCTGGTTAAAGTGAAAGGCAATCATTTCTTTTAATTATGTTCACTGGTTAGGCCACCAGGAATATCCATATGTGCACAGAATGATCCGATTAAAATCAAAGACCTTATGATGGAGAAAGCAATCAACAACTGAAAGACCACCAAATGACATGCAATGCACTGACCTGGATTCCTCTACATCCATTCGCTATTTTCACTCAGCAGGTCCTACAAGAGGTACAGCTAGGTTCTCTGAGACCCATAAGTGAGTCACATCTGGCCTAGGTAGTGTCTTCATGACCAGTGGCCTGCTAAACAGTAACTTCAAATGGATGAACCAGGACTAAACACAGTTCTGAACTTTGCACATGGTCAATACCTGCAAAGAATGTTCAGTATGGAGTAAGGAAACAACTGCAGTGTTCTCCTTTGGTCTTCTCTACCTTTATGATATGTGATGTTGTGGTCAGTCTGGTGGAAGAGAGAAAAATATGGACAATTATACCATAGTTTACATTAATAATTCACCAGAAGAAACAAGGATGGATAAATGGGTTGAACAAGTGGATTTTCATGTCCTGTCTGATAGATATCACGAGATCCTGTCTGTAGATATCATTTGATCATGCTTAACAGATTGTAAGCACAAAGCGTCAGCATGCAGCTTCTTAAATAACCTGGTTTTTAGCAGCTCTGACTCTCCTGAATGCTTCACATACACATATATCTGTCTGAATTTTTATCAGTGACTGATTGCTTTGACTTTATATCACTCTTCGTATTTTTGTACTTTCTCTTTACCACTATGTTGCTCATGGATCCAGTGGTCTCTTCACAGTTCTCCTGTGATGAAACACTGAAAGCTTTGCATTGTGGGAGGATGTGCACCTTCCATTGGTTTACAGGTCAATAAAACATCCTTTGGGAACTGGTATCTAATTTTACTAGGACCTCCTCAACTTTTCCATGATCCTACCAGCAACCAAGTACAGCTCCATAATGTCCATTTCACTGTCAGTGACAAGTATGTTTGTATCTCAAAACTCATGCATATTTATTTGCTGCATAATGTACACATAATATGCACATAAACACATAATCACCAGACATATATGCACACAATGCTTTGCAGATGCTTATAGAATAACATCATATCCTCTGAATTTTTGTAATATTCTTTCAGCAGCTGAACATTTTCTCCAGGAAGACTTGGCCAATTAATGACTTCTTCTGTCTACATTTTTCAATTGGTACTACTTAAGCTTAAATGTATAGGACCTTTACACTTACCATGTCTGTGCTGATAGTGTTCTCCTCCCTCTGTTCGCGCATGATCTGGGCCAAACCCTTATGCTGCTTTGCTTTTGTCTTACCATCCACTCTTTTCAGCAAAGTCCCTGACTGAAGGGGGGATCCTTTCCCTCTGTCCTCATTACTCTGCAAGACAAGTGCCTCTGTGTGTCTTTTGATATGCATATATCAGTGCTTATATATGTATATATGTATATTTAGACCTATCTCCATGATAATTTTGTTTTGGTCTTGTGAGTTTCATACAGTCTTCTAAATGTTCCTCTTTCACAAAGCTTTGCCTAACTGCCAGCATTCTCACAGGGCCCTCAGTGCATTGTAGTCCATCCCTTAAAGCTCCTCTCATTGTTTTGACTAATAAGCAGTAACATTAAAACATTGGGTCAGGATAATTAGAGAAAAAATTGTGCAGAGCCTGCAAATTTAGCAGCAGACACTTGACCTTTGCTGACTGGCTTGTAGATGCTTTTGCCAGCAATGTCTTCTCCAAAGCATACTCCTGTCTTGAAATATAGTATCTGCACTGGTTTTCAACATGAGAGGAACCCAAACTAGTTAGTATTGACATGGATGACCTCCAAGCACTGCTGGTGCTGCTAGATGGAAATGAGATGGCATTACTGTTGATACAGAAGAGCAGGCTAATTTGTAGCTCAGCAGGATCCCAAAATATATCCAAAATATTATTTATGACTAAAAGTCATAAACTTGAGTACAGGCAGATTTTATTGTTTACATATCCAAGTCATAAAATATACAGGCACAGCAAATATAAACAACAGCAAAACAAGCTGAGCAAGGGCATGCTTTCAGCTAGCTTAATCATCTCAAAACTCTAAATATTATCTCATGGCAGATGGCTGCTGGAGTCCACGAAGGACTACACCAAATCCTCTTCCCTGTTCCACACAGACCACCCCTATTGAGGACAGTTCCATCCAAGTGCATTATCACATATCTTGTCTTGAAACAGAAAAATTCATTTCCTTGTCACCATTTGGTGAGTCTTAAGCTGGAAAAGCACCTATTGCCTACCTTCCTCTGGAAGAGATTTTCAGATGGATTGCTGTCTTCTGGGGTCTGGGTCTGTCTTCTGGTCTGGGTGAGTTTCTCTAGTCTAGTTTTTATACCCTTTTCATCACTAAATTCTAAACATTCACCAGGGGAATATTTAGTAATACAAGCAATATATGTTGCATATATTGTGAGTTCCTGCTTGTTCTCATTTATTCTTCTTTTCCATTCTGCCTCGGAAGCAGTACATAATTCTTATAATGCATAATTCTCTCCATACAGCACAATTAAGTATCCTGCTGCTTATCTGAGACTGGCTCTAGAAAAAGCCACATAAGCCAAAAGTACATAAAACTATAGAATAATATGAAAAAAGGTCAAAAAATGAGTAAGTAGAAAAATTAATGTACCAACTTGTCCACACAATGTTGATATATTTGCCATGACAGACACATGTTTATCTGGCTTTAAAATCCTCCAGTAATGCGCGATTGTACAACTTCTCCAGATAATATAGCCCATTCTTTGACTACGTCTTTTTTCCTAATAGATAACAAAATTGTCCCTCACTGCAAGTTAAACCAGTTACTTCTTGTTCTTTGCATCATGGCTGTGAAGAACAGGTTATTATTCCACTCTCCTGTATTTCAAGAACTTAAAAACAAAACTTGAACCTGAAGCTCCCTGAATATATGAGCTATATTCAGCATATCTGGAATGACTTAATGAATTCCGCGTGACTTACTTGATCAATCTGAACCGATCAACCTATTTCAAACTAGGCTGACAAAATCACTTCTGGAACTTGCAGACAAATTGTAGTTTGGAAATGTCATTGTAAAAATATCAGAAGTTTGCAAAATGAATAATTTTTTACAGCTTCTTTGTGAACTTGGAAAAAGTGAGGCTTAGCTGTGGAAAGTCCAATATTTGTCTTTTCTCCCACTTCTCATTTCATTTAGCCAGAAAATGAACTGTGTTCAACAAAAGTATGTTTTATACCAGATGATATTTAAAGTAATTATTTAACATCTGTTAAATAAAGATTAATAATTAAGCAGCCTGAAATGCAATCATTATTATAGTTTACAGATAAGGGAAAAGAATTTGAAAAGATCTTAAGTAAACTACAAAAACATGGGCTAATCTTATGAACAAATGAAAATTCATAATCCTGCTTAGGCCATGGTCTGCTGGTAATGTATTCATAATTAAAGTACTGTGTGATTTATGAAAGTCAGAAAGGAAATTACTCTAAAATATCTACAGTGAATGCTTATAACTAGCTCCCGGTCTCCCAAAGGACCAGACTTTAACCATCATCAAAGCTCAGTTAAGAAGATCTTTGACTTGTTTTGCAAAATGTTTGCTTAACTTCTTCAACTCCATCATTTAGATGTGCTTAGCTCAGTCAGATAACTGGCATACAAGGTTATGCAAGACTTGTAATTACAGTATGAATTTTTAAAGGGTATTTTGTAACAAATGGAGGAGTCTATTTTTATTCTATTTTCATGTTTGTTGAAGGAAATGTTCTGAAGAATTATTTGCTATTAACATTTGAAGCTGCATAGCAGTAACTATAATTATAGTTTCTTTTCATTTTTAAAATTTTAGACTTTCAGCCTGTGTTTTACTCATTAAAAAATCTGTTCAATATATGAATACTAGTCTAACATTCATATGAGTATTAGGCAATGACAAAAATGAAAAGCATTTCACATAGAAACAAAGTTCTGGAGTTGTTTTAATTTAGTCTTTAAAATAGATCACTTTTACCACATTTTAAAAATGCAAGCATTGTTTAAATTTGCCATGTTAAAACATATTATGATCATTCTAATGTAATATATAGGCTATTGAGTTAAAGAAATTCATAAATCAGAATATGAAATCTTAAGCACAGTGTTCCTGAGTTTTCTTGAGTCATGATAACTCAAACTCAGAAGAAATCCTGATGGGATAAAAAGTGGTAATATAAGACAAAAGTCTACTGCCAAAGATAAGAAAAAGCAAAGCAAAACAAAACAAAACAAAACAAAACTTTCAATTATGAATACAAGTTGCTTTCAACTTGATGACCCTGTTTGAATCAAAATTTCTTATAAAAATCTGAAAATGAACTATTTGTTGGTATTGAAGAGCAAGATGTTGTTCAAAGTTTATGTCAAAGTAAGACCCTGTCATTCATGTATATTCACCCTTACATTTTGGTCTCCTCTGCAGAAGACACACGTTGTCTGCAGGTGGAGATGCAGGTAGCAGAGCTGATTCACCACAATGGAAGTGTTAATCTTACCCTGAGAGCTGGAACTGATTTTATGAATGAAAAAGTAACAGTGACCTTGGATAAAATAGAAACAAACAAACAAACAAAAGGATTCCATAATATTTGCTGAATTAATAATAATAATAATAAATCTTTTAGCACTTCTTAGTAAGTGCAGATATATATATATTAAAGCTAAATGCTAAATGCATAATTTAACTGATGAAAATTATTTAGCTGGGATCTGAAATGACTGCACTTTTATACTTCATCAGTATAGTGAACATACAGGATTCACAAATTACTAGTATTTATAGTCTTTTTGATCGTCTCAATGCTATTGGGAAAATGGAGTACTAACAACAAATTAATTGGAAAATAAACAAAAAAAAGTTTTGTTTGATCATAAAAACCTATATTGAATGAGATTCTAATTCAACTTTCCTTTAAAAATATGTAAATACCAGATTGTTGGCTCTGCTCTGTGACTTTCAACCAGGGTCTGGAGACAGAGAGTGGGCAAGGGACTGCAGGGCTCAGCTGCAGCTGAGAGGGGATTAGGAGGACAAGCTCTCCCTAACGGTCCTCTCCCATTGCTAAGTGAGCCAAGAGAAGGTGAAACCATGGTTCTGCAAATGCAAATGTAGAGACCTGCAGGCAGAACTTCATTATGTTCAACCTCACAGACTGTTAATGGTACTCACAAGCCACTTCAAGGCTGCAGTCAAAAAATTACCACAGTATTGCATGAACATATCCAAGAGAACTTGAAAAAAATTGCTCCCATTTTGATTGAAGCCTGTCAGTAGCAGTCCAGGCTATATATATGCTGGTGAGTTTAAGATGTGGGGGCAATGAATTAAGTACGTAAGATGTTGTGAAGTGAAGAAGCTAAAGGAAACAGCCTTCTGCATACTCCCCATCCCTCCAGAAAGCAGCTCCAGAAACTACCTGGAATTTGGGTGAAAAGATTAGAAGATGTCTGTTGGTGAAATTATAATTTTCCGTATCACTCTTGCACCTAGAGTACCAGAAATTCTAATGAATTTCAATGTAATTCAGCCATTTCTCACTTTAAGGGATCAAGATCCTGCTTGGAATAGAGTATATGAGTCCAGGGAAGGGTTTTATTTGGCCTACAGTCATGTTATTTTGTCATATATCCTATTTTACCAACAAATTTAACTCTGTATACCAGATTCAACCATATTTGTCAGCAGCACAAAATAATTCATATAAATTAAGTTCCTAAAAGATGTGGGAAACATGTTATTGCAGAAAAAACTGCATGTGACCAGCCCAACTGTCACAGAAGCTGCTGTGCTTTCTCAGGGACACTGCTATACACCAGAGAATCTATTCAGAAAGATTCCCCCATAAAACAATGCATATTCTGGTCTTCATGGGAAGTATTTACATTTTATTTACATTTGCTGGTTGATTTGCTCAGGGTCATCGAGTCTCTTTTTGGACTCGATGATCTTGAGGTCTTTTCCAACCTAGAAATTCTGTGAAAATTCTGTGATTTTGAGGGAGTTGGATACTTACATTTTTTATCACTTACAGTGAAATATTTTTTCTGAATACAAGACCTTGAAGAAATGTCCCAGATTTTAGAGGGAACAGCTTTCTGGACAGCCGTAGAATTATCACATCTAGTTGACTGGTATTTTTTCACCAACTGACACATACTTTGTCCCTCAACAAGCATGTCTATTCTGAGCAAATGAAAAACAACACTTTGTTTTACGGGAAACAAAAGAGAAAGCCCTTTTTCCTCCGTGTACCATGTATTCTTTATTAAGATAATAAAGTTTTTACAAAAAAAAAAAATGTACAAGTTGCAGATACTGCTCTTAATTATGTATTTTTTCCCCTTTAAGCTCATGAAATTCTCTATTCAGAATTAAAATCACATTGAACTACAGCTTTGTGGGAAATAATATGCAGTAGGTTTCTATCTCTCCAATTGTATTTATGTAAGAAAAATATTCTTTCCACTTCTATAGCTGATTTAGAAAATTCCATTATGTATCTTATAATATATATGTTATATATATGCTTATATTTTCAAAAGACTGAAAACAAGGATTTGAAGATGAAGAATTAGACCATTTCATAAGAGAAGATTCTTGAAGGATGCATGTTCTGCTGAACGTCTTTGTACAACATTTCTTGTTTTCTTGTTCAAACAATGTGTATGGAGACTTTGTCAAGCTTTCAAGCTTTTCAGCCCTTCTGCAATCCTTATGGTTTCCCATATATATATATATATATATATATATATATTTTCCCAGAGGCAGTTGTTGAGTTGCAACACCCTCAGTTCGCTGAAATCAAGTTGTGAAGTTAGATAGTTGTTAATACATACTGATGGATGAAATCTCTTTCCATTACTTCTGCTTTGATCTGATGTCTTTTTGGATGAAGTCATGTATTGGGTTTACGTTGCAAGGTTTTGGCAGTGGAAGGCTGCAGGGGTGGCCTCTGTGGCAAGAGTCTAGAAGCTGCCACATGTCAGATAAGGGCCAGTTTCAGCCAGTTCCAAAGGAATATGCTGCTGCCCAGAGCTGAGTCAATAAGTGATGTTTGTGCCTCTGTGAGAGCAGATTGAAGAAAGGGGAAACAAACAAACAAACAAACAAAAAACTTTTGCTGCACAAAAGCATCTGGGAGAGTGAGAAGGGAAACCCAGCCCTGCAGCCCCCCAGGTCAGTGCAGCAGGAGGGCAGGAGGTGCTCCAGGCACACCGTACAAGTTCCCCTGTGGCCTGTGGAGAGGCTCCTGGTGGAGCAGGCTGTCCCGCTGCAGCCCACGGGTCCCACATGGAGCAGATCTCCACACTGCGGCCCATGGAGAGCCCCCACAGGAGCAGGCCCTGGGCCGGAGCTCCAGCCCGTGCAGAGGAGCCCATGCAGGCCAGGGGGGTCTGGGGGGAACTGCTATGCTGAAACTGTTTAGACCGTGACGATAACTGTTGATTGATCTCCCTGTCCTTATCTCAGCCCTTGAGCCCTTTCCATCATATTTTCTTCCCCTTTACCTTTGAGGAGGGGGAGTGAGAGAGTGGTTTTGGTGGAGCTCAGCTGCCTGGATGGGTAAAACCACCACAGGTCACGATCAGAAAAGTCTGCTAAGAAAATCTGAAATGTAGATTTCATCCTACACACATTGCAAGATCATATTTGAATTCCCTAGCTTTAAACATAGAAATCTGTCATGCATTTGGAAAGAAATACAAGTAGTTACTTGTCACCAAAAGTGCCTCTCCATTACCTTCATTTCCATCTTTCCTGACATACGGTGTTTGTCTAATAACCAACTGATACACAAACATAACTTCTAAAAGCTTGAAACCAGCTTAGGAGCTTTTCCTTTGCAGAATATATACCAGTGTGTATATTGTCAACTTACGGGAACATAGTATTTCAATATTTTTGTGTAATTAAATTGATGATGTATTTCTTTTAATTATATAATTTTGAAAATCTCTTGGATAATATGGAAAAATAAATCATATTGTTGTTTCTCTTTTTAGGCCCAGGATGTTTCTTCTAAAACACATTTTGTTGTGCAATTTATATGAAGTGCAACTTGCTGGAAACAGTATTCTTTCTCATTTTGCACCATGTACATACAAGTTGGCATTTCTCAAAATCAACAGGCTGCAAATGTCAATGAGTGCCAAAGTTTAAATAACTCCGTTTTTGTCACAGTGCACATTTTCAGGTTTTCTTCATATAGTATTCCTGGTGTCTTGAAAAGAATTATACATGCTCTGATTCTTCCATTGTAGTAATAGTGTTCATTGTAGTAATAGTGTAGTAATAGTTCAAAGGAAAAAATAAACACTGCAACCAGAACTGAGGTCTCCTTCCAGCTGGGAATTCTCTTCCCAGAATTACTGGGAACACAAGAAGCTTTTATCCTACCATGATGCTCCATTTGAGCTCTCTGCAAATCCCACACAATACATCCGTGCCTGTCACAAGGAACTGAGCTACAAGCATGACCTTAGATAAGAACACGATGTGCTTCTATTGCTGCCATAATGCTGGGGCTTGGGCATTTCTTAACAACCAGTGTTTCAGCAGGGAGGGATCCCTCTTCGATGTTTTGCTTGAATCATTTTTACACTTAATTTCGTTTCATGTTTTCTTATATCTAACAGCCTGCTATGAATATCTCATTCACTTCTGTGTAGACTGTACCATAAAAGCCTCATAGTAATTTTTACTGGTTTTATTGATAAAAATCACCTCCTCTTTTCTTCCAGAAAATGCAGACAATTTCTTTCAGGATGTTCACATCAACTCACAGACGTAACATGCTGACCTGAAGTGTGACTCTGATGTTACATCCATAGCAGGTATTTCAACCAACTAAAATCCTTAAGAAATGGTTAAAAAAATCAAACTTCAGCCATCATCTCTGCTCTTGCTCTTTTCTTTGGTTTCCTGCGGTGTTACACCGCTCAGAGTCTGTGACCCAAGCAGAGAGCTGTAGCCATTGAGGTAAATATATGGGAAAAATATTAAGTCCTGATTTCCTGACAGGGAAATCAAACTGCCATCATTTTAGACAGGATTATTCTGGAAATGTATTTCAAGCAATTCCTTATATTCTCTTTGGGAAGAAAAAAAAATAAATAAAAATAATAAAAAAAAATAAAAGACATTCAGGTGAGTTCTTCAGTAACTTAATTATTTATTATTTTTTCTTATTCTTTGACTGTGTCTCATTCTTCCTCATAGATCTTTGCACCATGGACATCAAAATTAAGCTCTGGTGCAGTTTGCACCAAATCTGAGGAGCTACTGATGTCTGAATGCTTCCCTTTTTATACTCACATATTGCATTCACCTTTGTGTCCAATACTCTACATTGTTTACCACTGTTTGTCCAGCATGATTTTTCATCTCTTTTGAAGATATGAATTTCTTTTTCACAATATTAAAATACATGTAATTTAATAGTGCTCAGATGACCTAGATATTCTGTCCAAGAGTTTCAGTCAGGTATATACTTTAATAAATATTTTATAGTTCCATCCTTGCCATTGTTAAAAATATGAAACAACAAAGAAATAATTCCTAAGAGAGCCACAATAAACACACCTGCTTGATAAAGACTCTCCACTTAAATTTATTTCTGCTGTTGGTTAGGCAGATTACATCTATATAGTATGTGTTATGTTGATTCCATGCCCTTTCCATCTCTTAACGAAAGAACATCATCAATAAAAATTAAAATATATAACACTGACCTTTTTCTCTAATCATCAGTGAAATATGTTGGTGTAATATTATTGCTACATCAAAGTGTTTCAATATCTATTTTCATAAGCAAATGCTGTCTGTCTTTAACTAAATTCTTTAAATTTATTATGAATCAAGTCCACTAATGCATATTCTGTCCTTTTGTCTGAAATCAACAGCATCCTGACAATCCTATAATCAGGATGATCATCAACATTTATTCTTTTTACACACAGACTTGGCACTAGCTCTTTTCCAACTGTCTGATATTTCCAATGTCTTGAAATACTCACTAAAAGTGAACACTATTGATTTTAAAATCTGCCCTAGGCAGCTCTTTTAAAATTCTCAAATACAATAAATAAATAAATCTATATCTAATGCTTGTAGTTCTTTAAGAACTTTGATTATTATTAAGAATGGAATGGAATGGAATGGAATGGAATGGAATGGAATAGAATAGAATAGAATAGAATAGAATAGAATAGAATAGAATAGAATAGAATAGAATAGAATAGAATAGAATAGAATAGAATAGAATAGAATAATAGAAGAAGGGATCATTGAATTCAACAGCCTGACCACTTCAGGGCTAACCAAAAGTTTAAGCATGTTACTGAGGGCATTGTCCAAATGCTTCTTGAACACTGACAGCCATGGGTCATGCCCTCAGTAACATGCTTTAACTTTTGGTTAGCCCTGAAGTGGGTCCTTTTCTGCTGAACTGCTCTCTAGCCACTCGTCTCCCAGCCTGTGCCTGCGTCTGGCATTGCTTTGTCTCATGTACAGAAGACAGTACTTCTGCTGTTGTTGAAGACAGTACTTACTGCTGAGTACTAACTCCATGCTGTTGCTGGTTGCCCAATGCTCCAATCTATCTAGATCCTTCTGCAAGGCCTCTCATCCCTCCAGAGAGTCAACATCACCTCCCAGTTCAGTGTCATTAGCAAACTTGCTAAGGATGCATTCAATTTCTTCATCCATAATATCGATAAAAATGTTGAACAGGACTGGGCCTAGAACTGAGCCCTAGGGAGCACTGCCACTGACTGCCAATGTAAATTTATTACCTGGCTTTTTAAATTCAGAACACAAACATTTATTAAACAGGTCTTTATTTATTTATTAATTATTTATTTCCTTTCCTAACAATGGATCAATAACACCATTAATTTTCTTTTTGTTTCTCAGAAAGACCTTTTTTCACATTGCCCTAACACTACCCATACATTTCCTCTTCACAGCGTCAGTTTTCTCCAGCTTCCGACATAATTATAAAATCATTATTCTTCCTACACCTGTTATATAGGTATTGTTACTGCTGCTTTCATTGCTAAGCATTTTAGTTGTTTTAAACAAGCTTCCTCTTTTTTCAGTTGTGGGATTATACTGTTTGGGGTTTGAAGTAAACAGTTTTTAATTGCCATTCACATTTTTCTGATTTAATTTTTCCTCCCAGATGATTTGATTCATAATTGTTTTCAGCTTTGTGAAATCGATCCTTTTAAAGCACAAAGGGTATGCTCACACACACATACGCATGCAGACATTAATACACGTGTATGTGTGTGTGAGCATTTCAGAGTGCGTGCGGGTGTGTTTGTGTATATGTATTGTACAGCCTTACACAGATGGTTAGGATTTTATTATGTTTATACAAAGCAGCTATAATCAAGTCACAAACACTTGAGCTGAACCACAAGTGCTGGGAAAATCCTCTACTAACTTGATGCCTAACACAGAGCTGCCTCACACTGTCTGCAACCCTCTCTGACTTAGGCAGTCGACGTGTATGACATCCTGCAATGCTCAGGACATTCAGTACTGGCAGCATGCAACCACCAGCCAGCACTTCTCAGCCTTCTGAAGTCCCCCACAAGAAACCCTTCATCATTTTCCATGCACTGAAGATGGCTGCTGCTTATTCTCTTTGGTGATAGCAACCAATACTGCTGCTTCTGCCTGCTCTGCTGTGACACCAGTCCATAAGCAGCTAAAAGCATGTCTGCAATCAGCGAGCCTAAAATAAAACTTCATTGTTTGTTTGTTTGTCTTTATTTTGTTTTTGTTTGTTTATTTTTACAATTAATGACATTAACTCCTTTTCTCCTACCCACCCAGTTATACTCTGAGTCCTTTGCTTCTTGCCTAAATTCTATTCTTGATGTTGCTGTGTGGAACAGCTGAAAACTTTTAAAATGAGTATACATTACACTTAATTCATGACATAGGTCATAATATTTAAGTAGTGTAAGACGATATTATAAATAATAAGATCACAATAAAGATAATAGCATTTGCATAAATGCAAATTACAGATTTCTCTATTATTCACTTATAATTATTTTAATAGCAAGTAAGATGATCAGAAAATATTGAAGATAAAGAAGATGAAATAAACAGGGGATTTTCATGAGCAGAGATTGGAAAGGCAATCTGATCAAACCTGACCAAAAACTATACATTCTGTGGTGTCAGATAGATTAATTTTGTATTAAAAAATAGAAATAAATGCATCTGCCTAATCCAGATAAGGAAAAATTAGCATTAGTGGTATCTGATTTTCCTGTATACAGTGGGATACAAGTTTTTATATTTGATGAACTAGTAAAAGAAGGGTTAGGCTCATAGATGCTGTTTATTTTTGCATAGTTTTTATACATAAAGGAGCTTCAGCCGTTACCCAAAATATACTTTAAAACCCAGACAGAGGAATGCAACATTCCCCTGGAAGAATTCAGTGTCATTTTAGGCACTGAATTGTGTCCTACCTGGCCTCCATCTGCCTCTTCAGAAGGGAGAAAAGTTTCCACAAATCCTGAGACTTTTCTCCCAGTTCAACTCAGGTATCTTAGATATTTTGAGGCACCTCAAATGTCCTTGGGTACCTACGTTTAGGGAACAGAATCCCACTCACAGCCTCTAACTTTGGGTTGGGTAGGCAGTGTAACTTTCTTAGCAGGTTGGCCATCTGCTATGAATTTTCAAGGTAAAGAGCTTCACATTGAAACATTTATTCTCTTTATCTTTCTTTCTTTCTTTCTTTCTTTCTTTCTTTCTTTCTTTCTTTCTTTCTTTTTCTTTTTCTAGCTGTAGTCATTCTCCTTTTTTATTGATCTTATGGTGTATTTTATACATTTCATATTAGTGCCATATATGAATTCATGTCTTACCTATATTGTACTGATCTTCATTTTCTTATAAATTCTTGGGTTTCAGATCTAAGACAAAACTTATATTTTAATGTTTCTAAGGCATCATTCTGTTTCCTGCCTTCCCTTCTTCCATTCACTCAATTCCTCCTTCATTTTGAGATTCCTCCTTTTCCTTCTGCAGCAATGCATGTCTGACACGCACCCCCTTTTCTGCACTAAAAGTGAACAAATGTTTCATTAACATTCAAGACAGCCTTGCAAAGATTGAAAGTGGGTTGGACAAGACAAAATATTCAATTCTCCTCCTCATGCAATAGCAGCATCTCCACAGTCTCTACACTGAGATCTTACAACCTGTAAATGCGTTCAGCCATGTCTTTTTCTTCCAGGCTCTTTTATGATTGTGCTCAGACCATGCTCAGCTTTTTCCTTGACCTATGCAGAACACTGCCTGATCCTGATTCTGAGCATTTCATAAACCTATTTTCTCCTCTCTATCTTATTTGGTTGTCTAGTCATCAGTTATTCTTTCTTGAATAATAATAAATGATAATAAATAATGAAAAATTATAATGATAAGTGATAAATTCTCTGAAATATCACAGTCTTTTTAATGTCTAATTGTCAAAATAGCTTCCAACCCTGATTATCCTCTGCATTATATCTAGTACTTGTCCTCCCAAACCAGAAGTTTTTTCATTTTACAAGTCAAAAAAGGGAATTGAGGACCATAATTACTCATCAGAGGAACTGAATACATGTCAGATGTGCTTTTAGCCCACTGTGATTTTGAACTAAAATGTTTATTTAAAGACCATATTTTTACAGATGTTAGTTTACTCAGAAGCTGATGTAGCCATGTTAAATGTACATTTGCAGTATAATCTTCTTGGTGAGAGGCCAGGTAAAGATCAGTAGATTCATTGAAATGTGTTGTCTTGGTCATCAGAAAAAGGTGAAGGAATCTCCAGGGAGGTTTAATTCCACTCATTTCAGGATGGAATTAAAAAATTTTCCAACGTGTCTACTTTCCTTACAGGGAGCATGCAGCTCTGGATGTCAGACACTCAGCATTCTGACAGCTGAAGTTAAGTGGAAAGAATTCCACCCTAAACATTAAAGAGAGAAATCCCTTTTTCTATATGTCATTATAAATGACCACAAAGAAAAATTATGTCTAGCCTCTGCCTTTGTTAAGAGCTTGATTTACAGCAGCCCTTAGGACATTATCTGCTGATTATTCTGAGAGACTAATGAAGTAAAGTTTAACTAAATTTATGGTACACCGTATCACATCTCCACTGTTACTGCTGTGGAGAAGACTGAGCCTTAATCTCCTCTTTAAACACAGTTTTCTTTAGGGCTCTTCTGATGCTCTAATATTTATAAAACCGGCTAGTAAATGAGGATGTATTTACCGTAATCAATATGTACCAGCATACACAGTGGTTAAAATTACTGTTATCATTAACTATACCAAAGATCAAAATATTATATTTAAGCTTTCAGATTTAATGTCAATAGGCACAGTGTATGCTCTGAAATGGACCTGTGTTGTCATGAACCATAATTCAGGCTTTTGGGAGCTGCTGGTAAAGCAGATTTTGTCACAATTAGCAGTAATCATGAGCTGGAATCAGCATGGGGAACTACCACACCTTTCACACAATCACAGAATGCTTGAGTTTGGAAGGGATCTTTGAAACTCATCTGGTCCAACACTCCCTGCTCAGGCAGGAACACCCAGAGCAGGGTGCCCAGAACCACATTCAGGCAGCTTTTCTTGAAAGCAAAACTGACTGAATGCTCCCAGTCCTTGAAGCTGAGCTTTATCAGAACACAAAGCATTAAATGAGGAAAATATGTTAAACGGTAAAAAAAAAAAAAGTTCAAAATAAATCTTACCTGAAATCCATTGTTGCCCAACATGTCAAGTTCTTTACTCCCATCTTACTCTCTGACTTCAGCATTTCCCTGGTTCAAATGAACCACACCTCTTTCTTTGAGAAAAACTCATTCTTCCTTAAACTCTGCAGTGTATTTATTCCTGTCTCCTCTGTAGTCACTACTTTGCTCTGCCTCTGGAAGGTCTCACCTGCCTCAGCTCATAGCTGCATGAACAAAACAAAGGGGTTGCCTTCCTAGCAGAGAAAAATGTTAATACAGGATAAAACAGGGAGCAAACATTGTTATAGCACTGACACTAACAAGTTGTGAAATTCAAGTGGTGCCATACTGCTCCTCAGACCCCACAGTATGCTCTCAGCAGCATTTGTTTTAAGTGAGCAGAATTTGTACCCGCATTTCTACATTATGTTGTTCATAACATAATGCTCCTCTCTTGCTAAACACCAGCTTGCTCCTCATAGTTTCAAAAGGACAGGTTAGTGCTATACATTTTGTAAAGTTCAGAACTGGATGCAAAATGACAGGTTATGTGCCTAGACCTAAACATCTGTACTTATAAGCCTCTCTGCTTGTCTTTCTCTTTAAGCCTTCCTCTGCTTCATCTCCCAAGGGCACCTTAGAGGTTATTTCTTGTTGTATGCCAGCTACTATCTACCTCTCCAAAGTCTTTTTTCCCATAAGTTGATCAGGCAGGGAGAGATACCATGTTCTAGAGTGACATTCTGCTTGAAGAACAGATCAGAAGCTCCAAAAGTAATAAAAACAGATTGACTTGCATGAAATTTTAATCAAATCAAGCATTTCTGCATGTTTTCTAGGAGAGCACTACATTACAAATGCATGGAGTAAGTGGCTGCTCCATCTGTGCTTCATCCTAGTCTTTAAGAATATTTGAATAGTTACAATGGATACACTTGTCATTTGTCTATATTGAAGGGTAATATTAGTCATGTTTTTGCCATTGAACTACTCTGTCATCTTGTGCAATTCATTTCATGCTCTGAGCTTGTTTCCAAGCTTTTTTTCTTTATTTTTTTTTCTGCTAATGTAGAGATCTGGCTTTTGATTTTTGTTTGAGCAATGCTTGGTACATTTTGGCCCTGATGCTGGGTGGGTCTCTTACAAGCTACTGGAATATTGTCAACCCACATCATCCTCAGTCATACAGGCTGGTTTCTGACCTCATGTCCCACAGCATGATTGGAGGCCAATGTGGACTCTGAAAGGAGTTAGACATTGCCCTGACATACATGAACATTACTTGCCCAGAAATCTCTGGGAGTTTTGTGTACAGCTGAGGGCAGAGTTCGGATTATAAAGTTTAAGTACAAGCATCTGGGCACAATTTTCTCCAGTGAGCAGGATTCCAAGTTTCTGTAACATCTGCTGTGGGAACTATAAGTACTTTATATTGATGTTTTACACTGTGTTAGCTATAATCACCTTTTTATGGGAAAAATGTAGTCATCTCCACCTGGTGATTCCAGTGATGTGGACACCTGTCTGCTAGGAATTGGACTGAGACCATAAATGCCTTTCACACAAGCAATTGAAGGGCTATGAGATGGTAATGGCCTTTCAAGAAACCCATGCATGCTGTTTTGTTTTGTTTTGCTTTGCTTTGCTTTTTCCAGCAGAACATCATTTTCAGATAAGCTCCCATTTCTTTGTAGGGATTCAGCTAGTTCTATCACTTCATATTTTGGAAAATGGTTTGGCTAAGAGATAATGAATGAACTCACACATTGGAAAGGAAAGAATGCTTTAACAGTGCTGCTTGTACATAACCTGCACAGAAACCAGAACAGTACTGTAGAACCTGTTCTTTTAATTCATTTCCTACTCCTATATGTAAGTGTATAGTTACTAAAAGTGTTGTAATGTTTTCCAACAATGTCAGTCATTCTTTTATCTGTTTATGGTTTCTTGTTGTTTGTTGTCAATCTTGTGTATGTATATGGCTGAGGCTGTGCAGGGAGAAAACAAGAAGGGCCAAAGACCACCTGGAGCTCAATCTCACTACTGCTGTTAAGGAAAATAAAAAATGCTTTTATAAATACATAAACAAGAAAAGGAGGACTAAGGAGAATCTCCATCCTTTATTGGATGTAGGGGGAAACATAGTGACAAGAGATGAGGAAAAAGCTGAGGTACTTAATGTCTTCTTTACCTCAGTCTTTAGCAACAAGACCAGTGGTTCTCCAGGTACTCAGCCCCTGACTGGTAGATAGGGACAGGGAGCAGAAAGAAGCTCTCATAATTCATGAGGAAATGGTTAGTGACCTGATACTCCACTTGGATGTATGCAAGTCTATGGGGCTGGAGTGTATTGAGGAAGATGGTGGAAGTGCTTGCCAAGATGCTTTCCATCATTTATCGGCAGTCCTGGCTACCAGAGGAGGTCCCAGTTGCTTGGCGGCTAGCAAATGTGACGCCCATCTACAGGAAGAGCTGGAAGGAGGATCCAGGGAACTACAAGCCTGTCAGTCTGACCTCAGTGCCAGGGAAGCTCATGGAACAGATTATCTTGAGTGCCATCACACAGCACTTATAGGACAACCAGGCGATCAGGCCCAGTCAGCACGGGTTTATCAAAGGCAGGTCCTGCTTGACAAACTTGATCTACTTCTAAAGATGATGCCCTCAGTGAATGAGGGAAAGGCTGTGGATATGGTCTACCTTGATTTCAGTAAGGCTTTTGACACTGTTTCCCACAGCATTCTTCTGGAGAAGCTGGCTGCTCATGGCTTGGATGGGTGTGTACGTTTCATTGGATTAAAAACTGGCTGGGTGGCCAAGCCCAAAGAGTTGTGTTGAATTGGGTTAAATCCAATTGGAGGCTGGTCACTAGTGGTGTCCCCCAGGACTCAGTATTGGGGCCAGTTCTCTTTAATATCATTATCAGTGATCTGGATGAGGGGATCGAGTGCATGCCCAGTAAGTTTGCAGACAACACCAAGTTAGGCACGAGTGTTAATCTGCTCAAGGGTAGGAAGGCTCTGCAGAGGGATCCAGATAGGCTGGACCGATGGGCTGAGGCCAACTGTATAAAGTTCAGCAAGGCCAGGTGCTGGGCCCTGCCCTTGGGGCACAACAACTTCATGGAACGTTACAGGCTGGAAAGGTGCCCAGGGGAAAGGGACCTGGGGGTATTGGTTGATAGCTGTCTGAATATGAGCCAGCAGTATGCTCAGGTGACCAAGAAGGCCAACAGTTTCCTGGCTTGTATCAGAAATAGAGTTGCCAGCAAGAAGGCCTAGGGAAGTTATTGTCCCTCTGTACTCAGCTCTGGTGAGGCCACACCTCAAGTACTGTGTTCAGTTTTGGGCCCCTCACTGTAAGAAAGACATTGAGGCTTGGAGAATGTCCAGAGAAGGGCAACAAAGCTGGTGAGGGGTCTAGAGAACGAGTCTTACGAAGAGTGATTGAGGGAACTGAGGATATTTAGCCTTAAAAAAAAAAAAAAAAAAAAAAAAAGGCTCAGAGGAGACCTTATCACACTTTACAATTACCTTAAAAGAGGTTTTAGAGGGGAGGAGGTCAGTCTCTTCTCCCAAGCACCAAGTGGTAAGAAGAAATGTCCTCAAGTTACACCAGGGGAATTTTAGTTTGGATATTAGGAAAAATTTCTTCACTGAATGGATTGTGAGGCACTAAAACAGACTGCCCATAGAAGAAGTTGAGCCATCATCCCTGGAGGTATCCAAAAGATAAGTGGGTATGATGTTCAAGCACATGGTTTAGTGGTAAACTTGGCAGTGCTAGGTTAACGGTTAGACTTGATGATCTTAGGGGCCTTTTCCAACTTACATGATTCTATGATTCTGTGGTCCTAATTGAAAAGGAGTCTTTGACTACTTTTCATAATTAAAGCTAATTTTTCTTATATAAGTAATCAATAGTGAAAAGAAGCAGATTCAAATAGCCCCCACTCAGATATATGCTGCCATGTGTGGCTTGTTATCAGTACTTCAGTCATGTAGTTTAAAAGAAGCTGGAATAAATCTGCACTGTTACTTTTTTACTGTGGTTATGAAATATCATTATAATAAAACATAAGCTTTAGTTGAACTATAGATGGAGATATACAGAGTTATGTATATATTTTAACTGGATACATTATATCTGGATATATTTTAAGTAAAAATAAATCCTGCAAGAGTCTTCTATTGGAGGAGGAATATTTTACCTCTCCTACTCTGATGCTTACTTTAGTTTGAAAACTATCCAAAAGGCATAATTTTCAGCTTCATTTTTTATTTAGTTCTTACTGTCTGGCCTGTGGAACATGGATGAAGGAAAAGTAAACTTTAGTGGATATTATTCCATAATTTCCAGTTTTTCTGTGATAACCCTGTGTTGATAACCAGTATAAAATTCCCTATTAAAGGGAAGAATATATTTATGGAAATCGATGGTAATTCAGTCTATTTCAGTACAGGAGTAAATCAAGCCCTAGATTAGTCAATCTATCAATCTACAGTACTCTGATACAGTACCAGCATCAACAGAAAGGGTTCCTGAATGTAAAAAGTGAGGATATATAAGTATTAAGCATGTAAAGATAATCTGTAAAATGGAATATATGCATAAATTCCAGCATCCTATTAGAAAGTCATGCAGGAATCCTTATACCACCAGTAAAGAAGAACCACTGTTCAACTTTCATCTCCTCTGAATGAACCCCAGTATGAGCCTCCTGAAGAACATGCTGGAGAAGATTGGTGTTCAAGGGCATGCCATGTGTCTGCAAAATCCTAGGAAGAAATTTCTCTCTTCCTTTTAATTTGTAACTCTCAGGTCACAATCCCTAAATGACTTGTAATATTGCCTTCTTGGATGGACATCAATGCATTACGAGAGGTTTTTAATCATGAGCTATGTGTTTGAAAAGTTGCAAAGCCTAGTGGCAGAAGTACTTTTAATATTTGCCTCTGAGTCAGGGGTTAGCAGGCAGGTTACCAATATAGATGAAAAAGGGTGGTTTGCTAAAGAGAACTTAGAGCCAATATGGGAATACAATTTTCCTCTGCTTGTGATTTTCTTCCTGCTGATTCCAGCTCCATGCACTGAGATAGATTAATGAATGCATGTTTTTGCTGGATAAGCAGGTAGGGAAGTCACAGACAAAGAATTCCACAGAACCTTTATTTTTACTGTACTTGAGTTGTTGCTAAGGAGTAAGTTTTCTTGCATGCAAAGTAAAATGAAATTGAATAGATTCAAATTCTCCTGCCTAAACTGCATGTTATTAACACTGTCTAAGAAAAGTCCTAATTTTCTGGCACATTCAAGCAATATGCCTTCAAAAGGAAAATTTAATAACTTGCATTTACCACAAGAATGGACCGTAAGTGGTATTGCCAATCAACAGCTTTAAGCTCTTTGGTTGTTTGGATGTGAACGACCTATGAGAATCTTTCTGGATTCACCAGCATTGTGGGAACCTTCCACTTACACTTGGCTTGGGAAGTGTGAATTTTTATTTTGCAAAGAGCCTGGGGATGCTGCCAAAGCTAATATTCTGGGGTCCATATGTGGTAAGTGACCGGCAATTCTGGAATACAGCATCAAGGAGTCAAATGGGGAAGCCTCTCAGAGACACTTCAGCCAAGTAAAGGAATTTAAGTTTTGTCAAGAATAATGTAAAAGGAGAGAAGTGGCCAAGAACAGATCGTTTGAATTTGGGGAAAATTTAATACAAGAAAACTTTTGACCAGGCTATGTGCATTACAAGCTGACTTTTTACAGCAATTGTCTGTGTTGTTCTAAGTGACCTGCACTTGTTTTAACATTGATTGTGTAATATGAAAAGTCACTGCACTCAGGATTGTGAGCTCTGAGACCACAAGAAGACATGTTTGCTACTAAATCTTTTTTGCATAGATTGGAATGATTATGTGGCAGCTAGTGCAAAAACCCTGCCAGTGATATAGAGATATAGTACCAAATACTTACAGATGATAGTTGCCCATTCATTCTGTACTAAGGACAGAAATCATCATTGTGTATTTTCTAATATTTTATCAAAATCTAGATAGCACTAAATATATACATATATATATATCCTTTTTTCTTTCACAGTTGTTCACCAAAGTACTAGAAGTTGTCTCATACATAATTCAAGTGCTTACAGTTGGATATATTCCTATCTCCACTGTTCTGAAGTGTTGATGTGAAGGCATGCAATGATGTGTAAGTTTCCAAACACTGCTAAATACATATTCTAAAATATCTTTGAGATATGAATATAATTGAGTTCATAGAAATGGCCAAAACTGGGAGAAATTAATCTAGCTTGTAGCATACAAATAGCAGCTCTGACTAATATCCTTAAAATAGGACATAAAGGATTCCGTCTCTTTTGCAAAGCAGTTAATTGAATTACATGTAATATAATGTGGGTTATTTTCAAGGAAGCCTCATTATAATATCTGCTGTAGTTATCACTGCTTTCTTGGTTTCTAGGAAAGGTGAACTGTTCTTAGAAAAACATTGACAAATATTAATGCTGTGCCTGAGATCATTTAATGAAATAATGTTGATAAAAGCAGAGCAAATGAAGAATACAGTTGGTGATCAGGAAGGAATAACCATTAACTCAAATTTTCTGCAGACAAGAATATTGTACAAGCATGTTTGAAAAGAGGAGCTCTTTGGACCTGAAACAGATATTTGTGAAACTTTTTTGCCGTATCAACAAACCCTGCTTATCTAAGTTCTTCCAGGTTATGAATAAAAAAGTTCATAAATACTTCAAATCATAAATCGGTAACTGTCAAATAATATTAATGAACATATATTGGGCATGAATTGTCATGTTCTAATTGCAATCTGATTGTGTTAAGTAAACAGGAACAAAGGAAATCAGAATTCAAAAAACAAATTTGTTTAAGTACTAGTTCTAAACATAAATCATCCGTTCCCAGTCACTGGTACATGGCAGTGAACAAAAATAGGATATACATGTGCAATTTGTTAAAATACCATTAAATGCAAATACAAAAGATTGTTTTTTCCATATTTTTCATTAAATGAAAACAACAATTAGAAAAAAATAATTTTGATTTGATTCATATTTAATGGCCTACTCCGTTACCTTTGTGCATAACCCATCACAAAATCTGGGAGCATAAAGGCTATTTTGAAATACTGTCATGTGAACTATCTATTAGGTAATCTGGTAAAAGTCAGTCCAGCATCCTTATGCTAAGTGTTCTTTAGATTCTCTTAGTTGAATGAGTGGGACTGCTTTTATTGTGTAATGCTATCTAATGTCAGTAAATACATTCACAATAAAGTCATCCAAGTCTTAGTAAATGGTGGTCTGATTAGTCTGATTTATACCTAGGTTATCAAATAGGAAGGCAAACTAGCTTTTATTGAAATTACACCAGAATATGCCAGATATTCACCCTTTTCTTTAGCCAATATTCTCTTTTTGGATACTAACTTATATTCTTTTATCAGAAGAATGTCTATAAATGCCCAACAACACATGCTAAAAATGGCTGTTATCATCACTCACTATCCTATGACACTGCTGTCTTAGCAAGAGCCTCTTATTTATTTTATATGATTAGCTTGGAATTTTATTCTTGAAGGATGGGGCCTAACCAGAGTCTCTTCTATCTTATTTAAATTGTCTTATATACTGGAAAACGATAATTCCCTTTGAAATACATGGAGCAAGCAAATAAAAGTTGCCTTCAGCTTTGCTAAATGCCACATGGCTTAAAACATCCAGGAATATTAAGCAAGGGAATATTAGTCAAGAAGAATGATCATGTAGAAAGATCATTCACCCTGCATTTATGAAACCAAGGTTCAATGCTCAATGTAGCCCAATTACAGGTCTAATCCATCAGGGAGTTAGTTTGCTAGTACCTCTGAGGATACAGATCTTAGTCTATATTCCTCCTCTTTAATGAGGCATTTATGCAGGCTTGTTAACTGCTCCAGCCTCTCTCTCTAGTTGATGGACAGAAACAGACAACTCCTTGGGTGCTTTAACCCACTGAAAAATGGAATGACTTGGGAAGAGGAACCCCAGAAAGTAACTGAGGCCAGCTGAATGAGATAGAAGGAACCCAAGATCCTGTACCTCATTTCTATATTTTAAAAATATGTAAATAACTTGTGTACTTTATAGGGAATTTGTGAAGATAAACACCATAAATGTGGCAAGACCCTGAGATCCTGTTATATTGGGTTCAGTAGAAATACTTAGAAACTGAACCCACTGTAACTGTTTCCTTGTTGTATGAGATTCTTCTTTGTGGAAGAACAGCTCACATGTTACAGGAACCAAGGCAATGTGGCTAAACTTGATACACTACCTCTTTGCAGCTCTCAGATCAGAACTTTTTGATTCAATAATTGTATCCAGAAGAAAATTGTACACCCAAGGCAACAGGTTGTGGTTTGTTCTTTGTCATTTTCTACTTCTTTCTTGAAATAAACTACCATCTCCTGGTTCATGAATGACTGGTCATATTTTTTTCAGACTTGAGGCCATCTAAAGCTACTCATGCACAGTTGCCAAACATAGGTAAAAGCAGATCTATAAGGATCTTGTGACCTTATCAGTCATTTCTGCCTCTGTATTTCATATGTTTCTGTTTAAATTTCAGTCCTCATTTTACCTTCCTTAGAATGTATCATATGCTATTTCACTGTGACTCACAGACCAAACTGACATGCCAGGATGCAACAGGACATGATGTGCCAAGCTGTGGAACACAACAGATTACAAAAGTGGTACAGAAATATGGCAGGGAAAACAAACAAACAAAAAGCAAAACTTTTTTTTTTTTTTTTCAAAGTAAATGAAACATCTATGAAATATCAGTTGTTGCCCAGAGAGGTTGTGGAGTCTCCTTCTCTGGAGATATTCAAAACTCACCTGGATGCCATCCTGTGCAATATGCTCTGGGTGATCCTGCTTGGCAGGGGGGTTGTACTAGGTGATCTTCAGAGGTCCCTTCCAACCTTTCCCATTCTGTGATTCTATGAAATGTCCTGCCACCTTCCCCCTCATCTCCCTTAGTATGACCTATCTTTCTATCTGAACATACAATATAAAGAGCTTGAACAAGCCTTTCTGAAAAAATGCTTAATAGATCAATCACTATTTACGAGGAGCAAAATGAAAGATATTTATCTGGGACAGAATAGGGTTTAGAGACTTATTCCTCACTGTTCAACAAGCAAAATGGGTGGGGCTGAAGTAGCTCAGCTGGGAGAGCATTAAATTGAAGATCTTAAAGGTTCCTTGTTTCAATCCCAGGCTTCAGCAGTTTTCTTTTTTTTTTTTTTTTTTAATAGTTTTTGTTTGGTTGGTTGGTTTTGGTTTTGTTTTTTTTGTTGTTGTTGTTGTTTTTTGTTTGTTTGTTTATTTTGACATGGACAAACCTAAAGAAGTGGGCCCATGGGAACCTGGTGAGGTTCAACACATCCAAATGCAAGGTGCTGCATGGGTGCTGGGGCAATCCCGGACATGAGTACATACTGGGAGAAGAACTCATTGAGAACAGTCATGCAGAGAAGGATTTGGGGGGTTCTGGTAGATGAAAGGCTCAACCTGAGCCAGCAGTGCAGGCTTGTAGCCCAGAAGGCCAACTGCATCCTGGGCTGCATCAGCAGAGCAGTGGCCAGCAGGTGGAGGGAGGTGACTGTCCCACTCTGATCTGCCCTTGTGAGGCCCCACTTGGGGCACTGCATCCAGGTCTGGGGCCCCCAGCACAACAAGGGTGTGGGGCTGTTAGAAAGGGTCCAAGGGAGGGCCACAATCAGAGGGCTGGAGTACCTCTCCTATGACAAAGGCTGAGAGAGCTGGGACTGTTCAGCCTGGAGAAAAGAAGGCTCTGGGGAGACCTTGTTGCAGCCTTTCAGTACTTAAATGGGTCTTGCAAAAAAGATGGAGAGTGACTCTTTGCTCAATCAGATAATGACAGGACAGGGGGAAATGGTTTTAAACTAAAAGAGGGGATATTTAGATTAGAGATTAGGAGAAAATTCTTCACTCAGAGAGGGTGGTGAGGCACTGGAACAGGTTGCCTGGATAGGCTGTGGATGCCCCAACCCTGGAGGTGCTCAAGGGCAGACTGGATGGGGCCCTGGGCAACCTGACCTAGTGGGTGGCATCCCTGCCCATGGTAGGGGGGTTGGAACTGAATGATCTTTGAAGTTCCTTCCAACCCGAGCGATTCTATCATTCCATGATTCTAGGAAAAAACAGGTAACAACCTAAACAGTTACTACTGATAGGCTAAATGTGAACCAGTGATCCAAAGGAGATAAGTTCTGCAGGCAATCGCTACTCATCTCCTGAATTATGCAGACTGATCTGATCACAGAAACTGGCTGCTCATTTTCCCTGTGTAAGTCAAGGTTCTACACAACCTAGACGAGTCTTAATTGTTGTATACAGTTGTGGACATGCTGTCCAGCTCTTTAAAATGTTCATTGCCCCCAGTGTACAGAAAAAATCTACTTTAATTCTCTTTAGCAAATAACATACCTAGGACATATAAATTTTGTTCCCTAGTCTATATCCCCTTTCATTCATCACCTGTTTCCCTACTTTTTCCTGCTCTCACATCTTTCTCATTAATTTATTTAATCCTCTTTTTAGCTTATACCTGACTTCTTGCTACTGCTTTTCCCTTTCTCATAAAATTAGGTCCTGGTTGCTTTCCTGTGTTCTCTATTGTATCCTTGGAAATTCCTCCCTCACTGTTACCTGGCAGTTCTGATCTCAGCTCTGTCTCTGATCTCTGCGTACAGTTTGTTTCCTATCTTCCTCCTGATTACTTAGCAACACCTTCAGTTAAGCTGGCTCATGTCCTAGGTTCCTTTTATGAGCATCTGGGAACAAGCTGAAGAGCTAATGTCATTTAACCAGGCATTTTCAGCATAACATTCATAAATGCTAGGTTTTGGGGACTTCTGGGTAGGTTCCACATAAAAAGTAGTTTGTTCATATGTACAAACCTTATTTTGGTTATGTGCCATATTTGGATCCTCTTCAGTGTTAAGTAGTGCCTGAATTTGAGAAGATTGGTATGTAAAGCATAAACGCATTATAGTTACTCAATCTGCTCTAGCACATGGCTACCTGTCCTTACATTGGTTTTCTCAATAAAAGGGACCTATAAACACAGGTGAACATTACTATTAATTAATTAATTAGTCTGTCCTGTTTCACAATGTACATATGGCCCACATTAAATGAACTTAAACTTCATTTACTAATAAAACTCTCTCACTGCATCAAAACTAACAGCTCATCAAACTAATACTACAAACTGTGCTCAAGCAGTTGGACAAATGCTGAAAGAAAATTCATTACAAATGTGAGATTAAATTAATAAATGAAAGATTGCAAGAATGCACTGGAAAAATGTTGTTATTGATTTCTGGCAATAGGATTCCATCCATCTTTAAGTGTTACATGTTTGCACAGCATGATAACATTTGAACATCATTGTTATGAACAGTGATGACAAAATGTCTAGAGGGCATGAAGGACTGTCTGGGTCTCATCTCTTCTAAAACTATTGAATGGTATCTGTCGGTTTCGGTTGAATAGTTATGGCCTGAAAAGGTTGTTTGTTGCAATGGATTTATTATTATCATTTATTATTATTATTTATTTATTTACTGTTTTTTGAGGATCGTGACTCACGAGATGGAGTCTAGTGAGAATGGAATCTGAAGTGAAAAAGGCTTTGGAACACTCCTGAAATACAGTAAAATAGTAGATAAACCACATTTTGATGCATGATCCTTTCTTTGCTAGACCCTTTAGCAGTGAAATTTCTTTGTCTCCTTGTTCTTGTGCTCTACTTTGTACTATGGGAACACAACAAACATGGTATTACAAATAATAATAATAATAATAATAATAATAATAATAATAATTTTACCCCTTGAAAGAAATGCAGAGTGGTGTGTACATCGGATTCACTGCAAGAACCAATGCCTTGAAATTAGGCAACAGTGAGACAGTTGAGATGAACATGTCAGATGCACCAGGAAAACTAGCCATAGACATGTTACTAAGTGAAATATATATGGCAAAACTGTCAGATCCATATTACTTTATCTTCGTACCATTGAAAATGGGGTAGCCACATCCAGTCTACCTAATGGGAATGGTCTCTAACCCATGCAAACTCCTCAGCAATGCTTTGGGAATTGTTTAAAAGATCTCCTTTGCCCAAATGTCTTTAACAATTTAACCATACAGATGGTCAAGATCATACTTCTAGGAGTGGTCCCTGGCAGAAGAGGGAACCAGAAAAACATTCCTGGTATAGCTTTAGCTTTGTTTGTACCAAATATTATGACAAAATCCTCATCTCAAATGAAGGCAGAAGTCCAATAAAAATTGTGAGTGCTGTTAAATGTCAACTCAGAATGTCCTCTTTGGTTGTTTGTTTTAGGTTAGATGTTGGAGTTTTTCACTTTGACACTAACTTTTTGCTGTTGTTTTGCTATGTCTTAGCATATCTATGAAACACCAGGATAGTTTTGGATAGTATATGACAGTTTAAGACATAAAGACACGTATCAGACATGCCCAGTGTTCATTGTCTAAAACTCGGACAATATGGTCCCAATTTGTTCCTTAAATTCTGCAAGTAGCAAAAGTAAACATCTTTGGAAGACAATCCCTTCTCAAGATAGGTATCTAAATTTGGTGTATGAACCATCCTATGGAGGTATCCACCGCTTTTGATTGGCCTCAGTGGGAGACTAAACAAGACAAGATTAGCCATTTTTCCTTTACAAAGTAAAAAGTTAGATAAAGCAAACTGTATTTTTAACTTAAGCTAGTCATTTAGGTATTTCCAGAGGGCAATTAATTGTTTGTTTGTTTTGTTTTGTTTTGTTTTGTTTGACTACTGGTATTTTTAGATTTCACCATTCGTTTTGGCTTTGAGGATTTTGAACCAGAGAATCATAGAATCACTGAGGTGGGAAATCATCAAGTCCAACCCTTCTGTTCAAAGCAGGGTTAGCTAGACCAGGATGCTTAGGACCATGTCTGATTAGATTTTTAATATCTCCAAGGATGGAGACTCCACATATACACACACTTAAGGGAATCCTGTTCCATTGTTCAATGGGAGGTTTTTTTCTTACATTGAAACAGAATTTCACATGTTTCAAACTGTGCCCTTTTCATCCTGTTCTGCCACTGGACACCACTGGAAAGAGCCTGGCACCATCTTCTTAAGTGTCCTCCATGAGGCATTTATATACAGAGATAAGATCCTGCTGACCCTTCTCTTCTCCAGACTGAACAATCCCAGCTCTCTCAGTCTCTTCTCTTACATCTGATGCTCCTGTCCTTTAATCATCTTTGTGACCTTTTGCTGGAGTTGCTCCAGGATGTCCTTGTCTCTCTTGTACTGTTGGTTTTCTAGTCTTTATTGTCATTTTGCAATGCTGAGGGATGGACCTTTCAGATTAATGTCCTGGACACTTCTACTCCATCCAGTCACAAAAATCTGACTATTATTGCAGATGTCCATCCTAAATAATACTTTTTTGTACTTCTAATATAAGTGCTTCTCTTCCATTGTTTATATCCTTCAAAAATGTGTGTCTATCACCTAAGCTGGGTGGTGAAGCTGAACCTTGAAAGTAGGTAATAGAGTTCAAGCAATTTAATCTAAATACACTTAGAGCCTCTGTGTCCATTCCTACTTTTGGATTCAAAGTACTAATACCTTCTAAAAACACATCTGTGATCTTAGTTGAACAAAACTCTTAACAAAGAAGGACAAAAAAAATATGGTGTAATTCTTAATGCTTACTTGTGACTGATTAGTAAACCTACACAATGGAGGAAGGCTCAGAGCAGATGGTCCAGAGCAGTGTGCTCATGATATATGTGTATATCCCAATATAAAGGGGATCAGAAGGTGGTCTCTTTTTTAGATAGATCGGGGCTGTGTAGATCAGCTGACCATATCAGTTGAGTGGATTGACTCATTGTGTAAATGTTTGTTTCTGAGTTAATAAAAGGAGTGCAAATGTCTTCCTGAGTCAGCCAGTTCAGCACAGGGGTGAAAGCATACACATCTCAGCCCAACACAGAGCATAAAAGCTGAACAACAAAAGACCTTTGAAGAGAGCAACAAAACTGAGATGATTTCAACCCATGTATTCCTTCACAGTGACTGGGGATGCTCAGTGTCAGGATGGTGAGCATTATACAAAGACAGTTAATGAGAATCATGTTTGCATTGTGTTTCAACTATGTGTTCCTGCTAAGAGTAGTTTGTAGTTGTGGTTTTAGTACATTGCTGTACTACCCTGCTAAATCAAAATCCCATACAGTGTCAAAATACTTTTAGGTAAGTAAAATAGATATTAAACATTAATCTATGTACATAGGGAGTATCTATAAGAACCTGGTCAGAGACTGACACTACTTCAATATATGTTTGACTGTGTTAGGCAACTGAACACCACAACCGCTCTCTCACTCCCCTTCCTCAGATGAGGAGGGGAAGAAGTAAAGGAGAAAAAGCAACTCATGGGTTGAGATAAGGATAATTTTAATAAAGAGAAAAATATATTATTAAGGAAATTAATTAAACAATTCAACTAAAGGGAAAAAAAGGGAAACGGGAAGAGACAGGGGGAAAGGGAATAACAAAATCAAACCAGTAAAGGGAAAGGGAATAACAAAACAAAACAAGTAAAGGCTATGTGGAAGTGCAGAGGAAAAAAAATTACTCTCTACTTCCCACAAATAAGCGATGCTTGACCACTTTCTTGAAGCAGTACCTCAACGCACATAGCCGGTGTTCGGGAGGAGGACAGATGTTTTCGCAACAAGAGCCCACCCCTCCCCTCTTCTTCCTTTTTCCACCTTTTATTGCTGAGTGTGACATCATATGGTATGGAATATCCCTTTGGTTGGTTTGGGTCAGCTGCCCTGGTGATGTTTCTCACTTTTTTGCCCACCCCCTAGGAGGGCTAGAGAAAGTCCTGATGCTGTGCCAGCACTGCTCAGCAGCCGACACAACACCAGTGTAATACCAATGCTGTTCTAGCTACAAGTGCAGAGCATAGCACTGCTGCAGGGAAAAGTTAACATCCCAGCCAGACCCAGTACACAGTGCTAGAAAAACACAACTAGTATTCAAATTTTAGTTTGCTTGATTTGTGGTGAGTATTTGGAATGAAAAGTAAATATTCTAGTGGTTCTCCATGACTGTAGTTTAACAACTGATATCATAAACAGCTGCATAAAAACTGATGCCATCTATTCAATATATGATTACATTGGCTTAGCAAAGTTTGACATATACCATTCCATTACAAATGTATGGCTTCATCAAACAAAATTGTAATATCTCTCCTTAGTTAACTCCTTCTCCAGAAGTTAAGAATGCTTCTACAAAGCAAACAGAGCATGGTTTTTAGGAGAAGTTGATGTAAACATGGTAACAAAAGGAAGGGCCAGCAAGCAGATGGTCTTCTGGCTTCTCATTTTAGAGCTACTGTAGCAGGTGTTGAAAAAGCCTTCCATCTTCCTGATGCAAAAATGGGGGGAAAACAACACTTTTGGAAAACCACAGAAAAGAGTAATGACTGCATATTCTGTCATCTATCAGTGGGAAACATTCAAAAAAAAATGCAATTCCTTTAATGGAACTGATTAATATTTCAAACAAATGTGTACCAGGCAAAGGAGATGTGGCTATTCACAGTGGCCATAAATTACTGCAGATTACTCAGGAGAAAGGTCTGGGAAATGAACACCGCCTTTCATGAGGGCCAGGATGCTGTCATTAAAATAGTTTGTATTTACATTCTAGCATTTTCATAACATCAGACCAAGCCATTTCAGAGTAAGTGTTCTTCTGATTTCACTGGATTGCAGCCCTTTGTTTTCCTTGGAGGCCTCCCTGCCACTCGCAGCAATACAAATATATGTACAGAAATACACACACACACACACACAGATAGGCAAACACAAATGTACATTGCATCCAATTGTTAGAGAACATTTAAAATTATCTGTTGTGAAAATGCTATGAATATTTAAATGAAAAAATTAGTTAATTCCTTTTTTTCTCCTGTTCTTATGTTTACTTGGAAAAAGGGAAAGAACACAAAGAGGCTGAGAAAAGATGGAAGATGTTCAGAGCTATCATTCAAAGAGTTCTCCCTTTACTGATTTTTTTCAAGTCTAAAAGCCAGCTGAGATTCTAAATCTCTCCTCTGTCTTTCTTCTGCAAAACACCACTTTATAGTCATAACCTCCCTTTCTGAGATCTCACACACACTCATGAGGTCAGCTGGCTGGAGAGAAGACACAGTTCCTTCATTTTATTGACTCCATAAATAGTCAAATAAGAATGATCGTGCTCAAGTTTCAGGGAACATCTAGTTCACACCAGGTTGGCTCAGTGGATTACCATTATAAATCACATCCTTTACTATTCTTCATCACATTACTTCTATGGTTAATCTTGTAATTTGTAATTTGAGTATCTTTCTTGATCAGAATTTAATATCTGAATAGGAAGGATGCTGTTCATCTAGAAGTATAAATGACTGATACATCAACTTCATTAGTATATTGGTTAAAGAAAAAAAAAAACACAACAAAACAAAACCAAAAAACAACAGTATACTATACTTATTAGGTTTCATAGGTTTTATACTTACTAGGTTTCACTTACTTCTTCTCATTAGATCTTCAGAAATAATATCAGATTTTGAAAGGGTCTGGATTTGCATATGCAATTTGAAAAACTCATTTTTGATCTTCTGGACAAGTTGATTTATTTGATGCTTTTGTTAACTGCAATCAAGGTATTGCTGACTGAGGCCTGAACAAGAAGCTCTATTTTTTATAATTAAATGAAATTGATTAAATAAATTTCAACTATATAAATCTGAGGAATCAAAATTTGTATTAATGTCTAAAATCTTTTTGAAATGAGCATCATACTCCTCAGAACTAACACTACTTTACTTTACATAGAAGAATATGCTCCACTTATGAAACTCAAAATAAGGACTCATTAGAATTATATTTTCTTAGTATAAATCATGAGTATTTAATAAGAAGAGTGTGAAATTTTAGAAGTGTAGATAAATCTGATGTAAATAAAGGAACAGAAGTCCAAGCAAATAACAAAATATATACCCTTTGCATTTAGAAACCTCAAGTACTAATAGGTCTGTGAAGGAGAAGAGGACAAGATTCCATTAGATTTATCTCTTGGTCATGATCATACACATATAGAATAATTTTGGCTGGAAAGAACCTCTGGAGACCTCCAATGTAAAACCCTGTTAAATGCAGATCAGGCTGCTCAGGGCTTTTTCTTGTCAAGTGTCAATATCTCCAGGGATGGAGATTCCACAGACTCTTTGGACAACCTGGTACAGTGTTTGACCATCCTTATAGTGAAAAACTGTTTCCTAATTCAAAGGATATAAACAATGGATGAGAAATACTCATTTACAGTTACAACATGGGATGTATCTGAGAAAGTTATTTAAGATGATCATCTGCAAGAACCAATGGTTGTGATTAGATGGCTTAAAAGCCTCCAACCTAATAAGAGGGATGCTCTATCTCTTAGCACAACAAAATGAATTGAACAGTAAAGACTAGATCCAGTGTTTTCTGAAGACAGTGGAAAAAATACATTAGAATTAATAGTATTAGAACTGTAAGGAAGAAATATTCTTGGCTCTAAGGTCAACTGGCATATCACAGCTCAGCGTGGACCCTTACAGCTAAATATTCAAATGCCAACCACATCTGGTAGTATCATCAGACTTCCAATTGTGAATGTTTCCTGGCCCACAGCAACCCCAAACTATACCCAGATATTGTCTGGGAAAATGCTATCTGTCCGAGGACTGTGTGAACAGCTTAACAATAAGGATGCTTAAAAGTCAGTGCTTGAACTGATGTCCTAGATCTGTTTCATCTGCTGATATAGCCAAAGAATCCAGTGGAGTATCTTAAGAATCTTTCCCTACCTCCCCCAGGTGTTTAAATTCAGAAACATTTAGTAACAGATTTTAACGAATGTAAGTCATAAAGACCTCAAAGTAGAAATCAAAATCTATGTCCCACAAACAAAAAATTGCTGTCCTTCTGCCAGGAAAAGTAAATAAATAAATCAATAAATAAATCAGAAAGAATGTTCCAAAGACTTACAAATCTGTATTTTATTGGATGAAGCAGAAAAAAATGTGTTTCAGTAAAGCAAAGAGTGTATTAGTAACAGGCCTTATCTTCCATCAGAGAACAACTAGTTGGAGCGTCCCTGAAGGAAAGAGAGACATCTATGTGGCAGCCAAAAACCAAAACATGTTCAGATTTACGGGGGGGGGGGCCCGCAAAGAGAACATCTTTAACTCCAGTCTGCAACTAACCAACAATCTGTGAAGTTGCATCATCTACTTCCTGTGCAATGCACCACAACCGTAAAAACAGCTGTACTGGGTCACATCAAAGGTCCATCTAGTCCAAAATCTTTTTTCTGACAGTGGCCAGTAGCAGAAATGTTAATAAAGAGGAATGGATGAAAATCAAAAGCAGGGATCTGAACAGCCATGAACTTTGAAATCCAAATCCTCAGTCAAGTCTTAAATTATTCAGACAGCTTCTATCCCTAAAACAGGTCCAGTCAATCCCTTCCCACCATCGCAAACTCTCTAAAACCCCCACACTAAATTCAGTGTGCATCAGCGTATGTGTCTGGTAAGAGGCAGGAAGCAAAGAGATGAATTCCACAGCTTGAACTCCATGCTTTGTAATAAACTCTGCTTTTAAAACATTGTGGAATTGGCCCAAGAGAGTTGTATCATTCTGCTGCTTGGTTCAATAAACTATTAAAGACATATACATATTTGTATACTCTTTCACTCTCCATCTTTTTATTTTCTGACCAGCTGAATAAATGTTGATAACATGGTAAATACTCCATTTAAAAAAAAAAAAATAGCTCCATACCTCAAGGATGTGCATTTATAGGATTGTTGGACTTCTTCATGACATAATACAAAATCTTCTGCCAAAAGGATGGACTTTATGTGAAGGCCAAATTTTAACTGGAAACACCCTTGTTTTTTAGCAGCAGAATGCCACACACTGTGTGTGGGAAGACTCTTGTCCAAGTCAGCCTTGCAAGGATTACTGAAATCCAAATGCTGTTCATAAAGAACTGCACCTGAAAATACTCTGATCACTTGTATAGTTGTGGATTAGTTTGGTTAAAAATACACCTAGGCCTTCATCCTCCGGGTAGCTGGGTCACATAGCAGAAACAGGAAGCCAGAGGTATGTAGATTCTTCCAACCTGGTGTTTCTGTTGCTGTAATTTACATTATAAACACCATTGCAGAGTTTTAATTTCAAAGTTCACACTTATAAACTGAATCTGAGTGTGCTCAATTTGCTCACTCCTGTCAGTAATGAATCTCTCATTCTTAACTTGAAGTATGAATTGTCTTCTCTGAATAAACTAACAAAGCACCAGTTTAGCAGTGAGAACCTTTCCCATGCAAGCAAAAGCCCAAGTGTGCGGAGGTGAAAAGCTAATGCTTCTTACTTCCCCCATCACATTGTATACTTCTGGTTTTTTTATTCTTACAGTAAGAAAAGATCTCTCTTGACAACACCCAGAAGAATTACATGCATGCAAATGAAAACACTGTTTGGCCAGCTATCTTCCGTTGCAGTTTCAAAGATAACACGGGCCTTATAATCTGTCCTTGAAAGGGAAAGAGAAAGAATTCTTCTATTTCAGACTCAGTTATGACCACAATGTTTTGCACCTGCAGCAATAAAAGAAGCTAAGAAAACCATTTTTTTTTTTTTTTTTTTGCCTAAGAAAGCAGCTCCTACTGCAGCAAAGGGAGGGACGATCTGCTCACACGAGTGAGTGAGGAGCAGGCAGGCATGGGCAGGGGCAGATCTGACTCTCCATACCCCAGATGGCCCAAACACATTGGGCAGAGGATCAAAAAGAGCATGTAGCAGTGCCTTTTATCACAGAAAGAGCTAACACCACATCCTTGTGAGCAGAAATAAGCTTTCAGTCCTCTAATTGTCACATACATATGCTGGTGTGTGTGTGTACTCCTGTATTTGTTTGTGGTCCAGAGGATGCCTTAGCAATGAAATTTCAACTCTTTGCTCATCAAAAGACACCTGCCAACAGCTTCCCTTCTCACTATTTTCATTCTCCTGCAGCTTTCAGGCCTAGGAGATGAGCAACCAGACATCAGAAAACATTTCAACAAAATGTTTACTCTTGTAAAAAAAATCTAGCAGGAAGCAGTGCATTTTTATGTAATGCCCATGAACTCAAATCAATGAAAATTTTAGTTCCTCTATAAACATTTCAGCCAGCTCTGAGCAATATACAGCTGACACTTCCTTTGCTTCAGGAAGCACTAACCAGCAACAAAGGTTTCAGTCCAACCCATGACGTTAGCAGAACAACAGAGCGCTGTGCCATCTAGCTGACTTCTGAAGGTCCGTTTATGACCACCCCTGGCAGGGCAGGTGGCACTGATGCCATTTATGTTGAACAGACAGAACCTTTAACAGTCACCAGGGGTAAAGTTTGGAGCCAGCAGGCAGAGAAAAAGGAATTCTGCTGAAGAGGTCTAGGCAAAGCCCTGGTGGTTCTCTCTGAGTCTCTAAAAGTTCACTTTTCCCCATATTTTAGAATTTTCAGTAGAAGCTAATGTTTTTCAGCCCTGTCCTTTACAAGTCCATAAAAACGGTGGGGGATCGACTCAGCTTAATGCACATGAAGGGAGCCGGGCTTGCTTTCCAACCTGGCAGTGTCTGTCCTTCGCTTCCTGAAGCCAAGCACGCAGCCAGCAGGCCCCAGGTGTGCGCCACATGAGCAGGTGAAGAAAATAAAATATGTTTATGTGCACTGCAATGACAGTTCTTAGTCCACAGAAAGCGTAATAAATGACAAGGAGTGCAGCTATCCCAAGATCCCAGCATTCTGCATGTGCACAAACAGGCTGAAATACAAAGACACTATGCCTTCACCTCCTTGGAAAATTCCCTGGACTGTTGCTCTTTTGCATGGATTTTTTTTTCTTTTTCAAGTTGATTTGTTTTCTCCTTAAAGTTTTTTTTTTTTTTTTTTTTTAAATACTGTTATTATTATTGCATTTAAATTCTTTTTCAAAATAATAAGGAACTGTTTTACAAGAAGGCAGGATCTCATACTACTTTTACACAACTGCATCAATTTGAGTGAGATCAGAATCAAGCACAGACAGGTTTTCTCAAAATCACTAACAAAACCACCCTTTGAAAACAGTTTAAATTGGAACTGTCTATGTGGCAAAACCCTTTATGCTTCTACAGCTACAAGAAAGATCAAATGCACAGCCTCCTTTGAGAGGCTGTCGTCCACTCCACCAATTGGTGGGAAGTGTCCCAAGTTGACAGTCTCTTCATGAAAATCCTGTTTACAACCACAGACAAATAAACCTTATAATAAAAAGGAGCCTTCCTGTGCCATGCTCCCATGATAGAGGGCAATATTTTTTTTTCTTCAGAAAACAGTTCTCATTTTATTTGTTGTGTATCTTGAACAAAAACTCTTCTCCTGAGATAGTGGGAATTTGTATCATATGAACACCACATGGAGCCAGACAGCAAGAAAGTGGTAAAAATGCTTTACACGTGCCATGAGGCAATGTGGTCTCTTATATATTAAACCTGAGGATATTTTTATACACTAAAATCCTTCAGTTTGGTACACACTGAAACTTTCTGTTAAGGTTAACACACGAAAATCATGAATACATTATCCAGCTCATTCGTATTCTAAAACTGTGGTTTGGAGCTAAAGATAAACCTTTCTTCTTTCATCTAAAGGATACTGTCTAACATGTAAGTGCACAGCACACCTGCTTGATCCAAAGCCTCTTTCCAGCATGCTTGTTGACATGGGGGGAACAGAGGGGCATGAAAGAAAGCAAGATGGAGTAAGAAAGAGCATGTGTATGTATATGCTTTCCTCCTGTCTAACCAAGGTATAAACTTTAACCACAAGAATAGGATCAGGCTAGGTTTATGTTGAACAACATAAAGCATAAAGCTATAGCGTAAAGCTGTACTGAGATTTTACTACCATCTTCAGTTTTTCAAAAAAAAAGAACTGTCCTTTAAATTGCAATCTACAAAGTAAATAAAGTAAATATCTAGAAGTCTATCTGTTTTAGAAACATGAAAGAGTCCTAAGTTCAGGTTGGGAGGTAGAGAGATGGTGGCTTACAACCAAAGGATTTACTAGCTACATTCTGTTTCCTGAATGTGCATTGGCTGCTCTGCTCAGGGGATTGTTACCAGCTTCAGCATTTTTAAAATATTTCCCATTAGCCTTTATTTGATATTTTATGCTTCCCCTCATAAAACCTTTAAACAGATTAATTGTGCCTGTGATGTTTGTTTGTAAGTACAGCTGCTCTTCCTTCCAGTTTGTTTTATAATTGTGATGTCTCAAAGATATCCTCATAAAACTGACGGGTGGATCTGCAAACAACCAGAGTTTTATCAGAGAGGAAATCCAGATTAAAGTTATTGGAGAAAACATTTGAGTAATGCTCCATGTTACCAAAAAAAAAAAAAAAAAAAAAAAAAAAACACCAACAAAAACCACTAAATATTTATTTTATCTCCATACATACTGCTAATCCTGTAGTTTATATTATTCAGAATATGCAAATATATAATTCTGGTAAAGTAGGATGTCTTAGAACAAGTAATGAATCCAGCCTTGGGAGTCTGTGAGTAATACAAATTGGTTTAGGAGCTGTCATGCTGTACCTTCAACAAGTGCTATATTTCAGGATTCTTTTGGTTATTAGTTGGAAAGGATGGGTGAGGCTTCAGACCAAAGCAATTGCTAACTATAAAACCAGATCAAATAAAGGCTTCAGTTTGAAAGAGCACCTTTAAAGTCCATTTGTGAAATACACTGTTCAGCTGTTAAATGTCTTGTAAGTTTTCCAAGAACTTTGGTGAGCTTTCTTAATAAAATCTATATTATTTTCATTGAAGATTAATGATAGGCTTATTAAAAAATCAAAAACTTGGAGAGGCTTTCTGTGATTATGAGCAAGGGTCATCACACTACATTACTTTGGAATGTTTTTATAAGCTCTGTCAGTAGAACTACACTTTAAAACAAATTCTATAGACCAAATTCTTCAAGTCTGTTTTTCATTTTTAAAGGATATAATCTATTTTTTTCTCTTTTATTTACAAGTATGTGCACAAAAGAAAAATATCATCCAGCCATGTAACACCATTGGGCCTAATTTCATTATCTTTTGTAACTGAACAACCGCGGTCAAATTGACATTGCTACACAGGTGTAAGACAGGAAGGATTTTGCCTGCAGACAAGCACAGGATTGCTTATAGAAAATGGAGACAGCATGTATGGAGGGAAAACAGACTCTGATCTTCCATTTGGTGGCACAGAGCTGGGCTACTGCCTGTTGTTGGTCTGGATTAATGCAGGAGAAATGGTACAGCAACCTGTATGGTGTCAGGGTAGACTTGTGTCTCAGCATGGAAAGCTTCCGTAAAGCAGACAAAAATCCTTTGGGGCTGCTACAAGTAGTAGAGAAGACCACAGAAGGCCACCAGCATGAATCAGGGAATGAACAGTACTCCCTGTCACGTGGCAGACAGTCATAACATAGTGCTTTTAGTGCTGGCTGCTGTAGTTTGCTTTCTTTCAGGTGGATTCAAAAGTAGCATTGGTAGAGCCAAGCAACAAAACAGAGACATCCAGAACAGAGGTCTGGTGGTGACTTGACCTTTCTTTGTTACCTGCCTCTATGATGGGGGAGAGGATTATTCTCTCATTTATTGGACATCCATCTATACGCGTTGTCTCTATGTTTAAAGGGACTCAGGATTCAAAAAGTGTTATGGGTAAAAGCATAAGCCAAGTTTTGCATAATGACCAATGCCCAGTTTGGGATATTCTGAAAGAAGCTGAAAGCAAAGAAAGTCAGCTTCCTCCAAGACAGCAAAACTAGATACTCAAAATGTAATTAGCAATCTAAAATTCTTGGTCACAGTGATCTGGATTCATGCCACATTGAGGCAGCACAGTCACAACTACGACTGCTTTTGACTTCATCCATCAGTCAGTGAAGAGGCAGGTATCCACAGAAAGCAATTCAGGTTGTGCAGAGAATTCAGGTGCTGAAGCAGAATGAATTACTCCTGGAGGTGCCTATTTCTCCAGTAATTAGAAAGGGAATGTACTGCAGCTACAATCCTAACTCAGGCACCTCAATTAGGTTACCTGAATCCAGGCTCTGTGTTCAAATATCTTTAATTAAACATAAGTGACTTAATCACAGAATCACAGAATTTTCCAGGTTGGAAGAGACCTCAAGGTCATCGAGTCCAACCTCCAACCTAACGCTAACAGCCCACCACTAAACCATATCCCTAAGCTCTACATCTAAGCGTCTTTTGAAGACTTCCAGGGATGGTGACTCCACCACTTCCCTGGGCAGCCTGTTCCAGTGCCTCACAACCCTTTCAGTGAAGAAGTTCTTCCTAACATCTAACCTAAAACTCCCCTGGCTCAACTTAAACCCATTCCCCCTCGTCCTGTCACCAGGCACGTGGGAGAACAGGCCAACCCCCACCTCGCTACAGCCTCCCTTGAGGTACCTAAAAAGAGCGATAAGGTCACCCCTGAGCCTCCTCTTCTCCAGGCTGAACAAGCCCAGCTCCCTCAGCCGCTCCTCATAGGACTTGTTCTCCAGGCCCCTCACCAGCTTCGTCGCCCTTCTCTGCACCCGCTCAAGCACCTCGATGTCCTTCTTGTAGCGAGGGGCCCAAAACTGAACACAGTACTCGAGGTGCGGCCTCACCAGAGCTGAGTACAGGGGGACGATCACCTCCCTAGCCCTGCTGGTCACGCTGTTCCTGATACAAGCCAGGATGCCGTTGGCCTTCTTGGCCACCTGAGCACACTGCTGGCTCATATTCAGCCGACTATCCACCAGCACTCCCAGGTCCTTCTCTGCCTGGCAGCTTTCCAACCATTCCTCTCCCAACCTGTAGCTCTGCTTGGGGTTATTGCGCCCCAGGTGCAGGACCCGACACTTGGCCTTGTTAAACTTCATGCAGTTGACCTCAGCCCATCGGTGCAGCCTATCCAGATCCTCCTGCAGAGCCTTCCTACCCTCGAGCAGATCGACACACGCACCTAACTTGGTGTCATCTGCAAACTTACTGAGGGTGCACTCGATGCCCTCGTCCAGATCATCAATGAAGATATTAAAGAGGACCGGCCCCAGCACCGAGCCCTGGGGGACGCCACTAGTGACTGGCCTCCAACTGGACTTGGCTCCATTCACCACGACTCTTTGGGCCCGGCTATCCAGCCAGTTTCTAACCCAACGAAGCGTGCACCAGTCCAAGCCAAGAGCAGCCAGTTTCTTGAGGAGAATGCTGTGGGAGACGGTGTCAAAAGCCTTGCTGAAGTCAAGGTAGACCACATCCACAGCCTTTCCCTCATCCACCCAGCGCGTCACTCTGTCATAGAAGGAGATCAGGTTCGTCAGGCATGACCTGCCTTTCATAAACCCATGCTGACTGGGCCTGATCGCCTGCTTCCCCTGCAAGTCCTGCATGATGACTCTCAGGAGGATCTGCTCCATGAGCTTTCCTGGCACTGAGGTCAAACTGACAGGCCTGTAGTTTCCCGGGTCTGCCCTCCGGCCCTTCTTGTAGATGGGCGTCACGTTTGCTAGCCGCCAGTCGATTGGGACCTCCCCCGATAGCCAGGACTGCTGATAAATGATGGACAGTGGCTTGGCCAGCTCCTCTGCCAGTTCCCTCAGTACCCTTGGGTGGATCCCATCCGGCCCCATCGACTTGTGCACATCTAAGTGCCGTAGCAGGTCACCAACCAGTTCTTCATGGATAATGAGGGCCACATCCTGCTCCCCATCCCCTTCCACCAGCTCAGGGTACTGAGTATCCAGAGAACATCCGGTATTGCCGCTAAAGACTGAGGCAAAGAAGGCATTGAGCACCTCCGCCTTTTCCTCATCTCTTGTAACTAAGTTTCCCCCCGCATCCAGTAAAGGATGGAGATTCTCCTTAGTCCTCCTTTTTGTGTTGATGTATTTATAGAAACGTTTTTTGTTATCTTTAACGGCAGTAGCCAGATTGAGCTCCAGATGAGCTTTGGCCTTCCTAATTTTGTCCCTGCACAGCCTCGCTACATCCTTATAGTCCTCCTTAGTGGCCTGCCCACTTTTCCAAAGCTTATAAACCCTCTTTTTCCTCCTAAGATCAAGCCACAATTCTCTGTTGAGCCAGGCCGGTCTTCTTCCCCGCCAGCTCGTCTTTGGGCACGTGGGGACAGACCGTTCCTGCGCCATTAAGACTTCCCTCTTGAAGAGCGCCCAGCCTTCCTGGACCCCTCTGCCCTTCAGAACCACCTCCCAAGGGACTCCACCAACTAGTGTCCTGAGCAGCTCAAAGTCAGCCCTCCGAAAGTCCAATACAGCGGTTTTACTGGTCCCCTTCCTGGCCTCGCCAAGAATAGTGAACTCCACCATTGCGTGGTCACTCTGCCCAAGACAGCTCCCGACGATCACGTCCTCCACCAGTCCTTCTCTGTTTGTGAAGAGAAGGTCTAGCGGGGCACCACCCCTGGTAGGTTCACTAACCAGCTGCGTCAGGAAGCTATCTTCCACGCTCTCCAGAAACCTCCTAGACTGCTTTCTCAGGGCTGTGTTGTGCTTCCAGGATATGTCAGGGAAGTTGAAGTCCCCCACGAGTACAAGAGCTGATGATTTTGCAACCTCTGTCAGCTGTCTGTAGAATTCCTCATCCGTCTCCTCATCCTGGTTTGGCGGTCTATAGCAGACCCCGACCAGGACACTAGCCTTGTTGTCCCTGCCGATCCTAACCCAAAGGGACTCGACCTTGTCATTCCCAACCTCGAGTTCTACAACCTCGAAAGACTCTCTAATATAGAGAGCCACACCACCACCCCTTCTATGCTGCCTGTCCCTTCTATAGAGCTTATAGCCAGGCATTGCAGCACTCCAGTCATGAGACTGGTCCCACCACGTCTCCGTGATGGCAACCAAGTCGTAGCCTGCCTGCCGCACGATGGCTTCCAGCTCCTCCTGTTTGTTACCCATGCTGCGTGCATTGGTGTAGATGCACTTCAGCTGGGCCATTGCCTTATCCTCCGGCCTTGCCATTGTTCCCCCTGGCACAGCCCCAACAATCCTAGCCTCAGCCCCATCCCCCTTCCTACCTAGTTTAAAGCCCTCTCAATGAGCCCTGCCAGTTCCTGGCCCAGGATCCTTTTTCCCCTAAAAGATAGGGACCCGTCTGCAGCCATCAGGCCAGGTGCTGAGTAAAGTGCCCCATGATCAAAAAACCCAAGATTTCTGTGTTGGCACCAGCCCCGGAGCCACGTGTTTAACAGGTGGGCTTTCCGTGTCCTCTCTGAACCCCTCCCTGCCACCATAGGGATGGACGAAAACACCACCTGCACTCCCGCTCCATCCACTAACCGACCCAGTCCCCTAAAGGGGAAAGAAACCACCTGTAATGGTATGCATATTTTTAAACAACTTCTTAAAGTGCACAGTTATCAGTCATTGGTAGAGAGAGTACAACATTCAACAGAGAGAAAGAATACAATTTAAAACAAAGACTTCTATCACTTTTACCCAGATGAATTAAAGTTCAATAGGACTGAAAAGGCAGAAGCACATGTGGACAATTCCTATAAGCAATGCTGTCAGGATATTCCCTTCCATTGCTAAGTGTTTGATTTTGAAATTAAAGAAGAAAGATAAACATCCTAAAATTAAAAAAAAAAAAAAAAAAAAAAAAAAAAAAAAAAAAGTTTGCTAAAATCAGGGAGAATAACAGTGTTAAAGATATTTCAAAGAGGAAAAATGCAGATGTGGATTGTGATTATGTAAAACCTGTATTATTTTCGAGGATGCAAAATTTTTGTTAGCCTAATTGTTAGTAAAATTATTACTTATATCATTAAAATTCCCAAACATGCCCTCATTGTTACACTTGCCCTTTTTGAAGGATCTTTCTCCCTCAGTGTGAGGAACAGCATGTGCTTTTCATCCTTCACATTTCCATATGAGCACCGTAATTCCCTTGCAGTTTCTCCCTCTCCTGATAACTGGGTTCCCTGTCTTTGCCAGTTCAGGCTGTTCGTGTCTGTGCTCCCTGCTTCCTCCTCTCCTCCAAATCAAACACAGTGATGCTCAGCTCCATCTGACCCAGTAGTCTGCGTGCCCTTTTTCTGGCCAATGGCAAATGCGTAAGGGAAGCTGTAAATAAAATCATCTCCACTGTGCAGCTGGTTCTTCAGTCTCTTCTTTCTGTTCCATAACATTTAGGCACTTAGCACAGACAGCAAGGAACAACCTTTAAAATGCCCAGTTCTTGCCCGCTGTTTATCTGAAATCAGTAACATTCTCTTTATTCTTACCCTGAAATTATGGAAAGCATTAGGAACAGCATTTAAACATTAGCAGGGGAGATGGAAACAGAAAAATGACATCAACTAGAGGAATAATATATTGTGAATTTTAAGCATCAATTCCCACACTATTATTTGTGTACTAGGCCTCAAGATGCTGCTCAAAATTGATTCCTTTTATGAAGCATGACTCAAATACTTGAAAAAACTTATTAAAACTCAAAACACACAAGAAATGAAAAGGCAGCTATTTCCACTTCAGAGGTATTTAACTGAAACAAGGAAGACAAAATCTCTTAGCTAAGATCACACAGCTTTCCTTCATCCACCAAATTAAGTGCCTGGGTACGTGCTTAGCTCCAGAATCTGACTGCACTGTCACACTGTCAGAATGTCACTGTCTTGGCTTTAGTCTGGGTGAGCTAATACTTCTTTAAAACCATTCCCAAGCACACCTTAGGCATTAGGAGGGATCAGGGACTATTTTTTGCCTGCAATTAGTTTTGTGATGGTGCCCTGTTATGGACAGTGAGAGAGCTGAAGAGTGGATATGAGCCATGCCAGCTGGTCTCAGAGACAGGAAATGGGCACCAGCCTTTTTTAGTTTCCCAGAGGCATATACACAAAGAATCAGTGATAGACACAGGTCTAGAATGGATCAAACCCATCTATATATCTGAGACTATTTTCATTTTCCAGTCTAAAATCTATACCTCTGACTAAAAATGCAGTGTTGTGTTGCTTCCCAAACTTGAAACATGAAATAAAAACTGAGAAAACTCTCACACTTTGGTTAGCCTTCTCATTATCCATTAATAATTATGCCACACAGTTCTCTATCAGTGTGGCTATTTCAATGACAATTCGTAATAACATGTCTGTTCCCAAATACTTCAGGCTGAGATTCAGAGATGTTCAATCTGTAGGAGCTTCTCCTCTTTCCCCCGCAGGAGCAACCTCCTGACAAGTTCCTGGAGACTGCAAAATAAAAGCAATTTTATAGTTCTGTGCGAGAGGTGCTGAGGTCCTAGGCCTTTGCAGCCACTGTCATGCTCTTCCCCTTGGTGACACCAATTCCTGCAAAGGTGACAACACTGGTCACTTTGGTCACCATGACTGTTTAGTCGGTATGGTGGTGGGCTCTGAAATCCAGAAGGCAGCAACCTATTATTAACCCTAGTCACATAGTCCAGCAATCATTTTGACTTACTACCAACCTAAGCCATATTTGAACTGCTGACCAAGAAGAGAAAGGCTTTGTATCCTGTTACCAATATCCTAAATCATCTAGCCTCCCATACAACTATATTTTTTTGGATTATTATGTAGGAACAATAACAGAATACCCCATAAACAGGTTCTTTAGATATTCAAACATGTCAGGTTGTACTTTCTAAATTTTCAGATAATTGTGGAGTAAATATTTGTTAAATGAAGTATTTTACATCTGTCTTGGACCAAAGCGATCTTTCTGTCAGTAATACCACTGAACACTTGTAAAAGTATGCCGGCCATTACAGAGTTATGCACTCTTGGCAAATATAGTCTTTGAACTCATGTTACTGTGCTGCCAATAAAAAATATGTTCTTTTTTATCAACTGGATGTCTTTCAATTACACAATCATTGTCTGACAGAAAAGCAGTTGAAATAGATTTTAAAATATCTTTTTTTTTTCCTTTTTTTTTTTTAAATTTCACACCAGTTGGCAAAAGGTTGACATTTGTTCGCCTAACTCGCAAAGAGACATTTGGTGTAGTTCAACAGTACAGAGAAAATACTGTGTAAAGATCAAAAGGGAAAAAAAGCATGTACACTTTCCCATGAAACACATGGTCCTTACAGAAGGAAATGCTTCATTTCTTTCCCATACATCAGAGCTAGTCCTTCACCTCATCATTACGTTCATCTGCAGGCAAAATGAATGGTGCTGGAGCTGGAGGCCTGGGCTGACCAATGTTTTCATAACCCCTTTTAGTACTATCAGAACACAAACAGCAAACATCTAAAAATCAACTCTTCTTATGACCCCAGCCTATTAGAATAAAATAGCTGGATTAATGTAAACTGACATGTACACAACATAAGTCACATTATACTAAAAATTGCCATAGGATCTTTCATATTGTAGTAATCACTGAAACTCAATGAAATTACTTTTTAATGAGACAACAGCACTTAAAACAGCCCTGCACACAAACACACCTCCATTCAGATTTGCACATAACAGAGCACATGCACTTTCTGATCCACCACACTGCCACACTTTATTAATCCCAACATGAATCCCCAGGTATCCAGTCAAAAGCCTTTGGGGGCTCCAGGCACACTTTGCTCATATTGAGTTTTTTATCAGCCAGTACCCTCAAATCCTTTTCCTCAGGCCTGTTCTCAACCCATTCTCTATCCTGCCTGTAATATATGCATAAATAAATTTTATTTCATCCATTGATTTATAAATAACAAAATATACCTCCAAAACTAAAGATGTACAGTGTCTACTTTTCTGAAATAGACACAGCTCTGTAATTTTTACAAGCAATGCTCTTTTTATTTTACAGAATTTACAATTTACACTTATTTTCTGAAAGTTATTTTCATCTATGTCCCTGCTAAGAAGAAAGGACACCCTTTTATTTTCAGCCATGTAATCACCCTCTCCATCTACTCTTCTTTCTGTGTGCAATTATGTTAGTAATTGCCTAAGTATGATTTCATTGATGTGGAATAATGCATTTGACCACCCTTTATTGTAAGTTGTTTGTTTTTAATGAGGGAATTCTCTTTCTCTTTATGAGTTTCTCCTCTTTGCATTGCCCAAGAGCACCATGAAACTCATATTTTCTGCCACACCTATTGTCCTATTTACCTGCATTTTAAGCAGCAAAATGCCTAAAATTAGACAAGATGAAGCTGAACTTTAGATTAACAGTCGCTCATGAAGAAAATAATTTACACCTAGCTAAGAAGCTCAGATTACCTCTGACCCTGCTGTTTCACTGTCTTGTATAAATAGAGTATATAGTTGACTTATTTGTATTTGAAATATTAATTGTCAACTATCTTATTGGCAAGAAAGAAATAAGCTCTTTTGGAAAGTGATTCACTTAACTTAGAGGTCTGTTTTGGTAATTGCATTGTAAAAGTCTCTGTTCCTCTCCACTGAATATAGTAGTAGTTTTCATGATTTCCTCAGGCTTGTCTGCATTACAGATACATACATATGGCTATATGAATGCTGTCCGAAGTATCTACATCCTTTGACAGGAGGCTTGTGGAATTTAAAAAGCCAGAAGCACATCACTCAACCCTCCTCAAATAACACACTGCAGCTCTACCAATAAATCTACAGCCATAAAGGACCCAGCTCCAAACTTTTCCTCAATCATATAATTTCTCTTCTCTGTAACTAAAAAAAAAAACAAAAAAAAACAAAAAAAAAAACCAGAACAAACAAACAAAAAACAAACAAACAAACAAACAAAAAAACCTTTTCCATCTTTGTAACTTACTTGTTTCTTGAATCACACTGGAGATCCTACCTTTTTCCTACTTCTTTTTTTTTTTTTTTAATGGCATTTTATATGAGGCAGACTTCTTTCTGCACAACTCAGTGGTCCAAATGGATGCAGTGGTCACTAAAATATTTAGACCAAACAACTAATTAAGCATGTTTATATCAAAATAACTCTGCACGAAATCTCAAATACAGTGTGGATGGTAGAATATGAGATGCTCTGTTGATAGAAAAAAAAAAAAGGAAGGATACAAATCCAGACCATAATCCTGCCAGGTGCTGAATGGTGTTGAGCATCCAGTGAGGTTTTATAGCTAATGAAAACAATGTGCATTATGCATCCACAGAGACTAAGTTCATATGAAACATGTTATATCTTTATCTGTGTAAGTTGTGAGGACATGGTCATCAGGTTTTAGGGCAACAGAATGTCTCCAATAAATTGTCCTTCCAGGAAATGCACACTAGAGATGTTCCTTCAAGTCTTTAATTTCCATCATTTTGAATAGTGAATTGACCTGAATAAATTTAATGCTAATGATATGTACAATCTGTGGAGCGGGGTTTCTTTCCTTATATCATTGAATAAAGTTCTATTATACACTGGTTTGCAGTGTCAAGCCTCAAAAAAAAAGGCAAAATGTCTTTTTTTTTTTTTTTTAATGAATGAAAATATTAAATATATTATGAGCAACAATTCAAGTAGATTTTTTCATGTATTTTACCAGTGAAAACAAATGAGAGCAAAAGTCAAGTAAAAATTTTTAACATTAATATACTTCTGGCTGTTTGCCAACTTTAATAATCTAACCTCTGTTTAAATTAAAATATCGTGTCAGCTTTTAATACAAACCCTACATGAGTTGCAAATTCGCAATATGTGCTAAGTCTAAAAAAATCATCATCTATCATTGCACTATTTCAGCGGTGGCAGCTGGGTGTTTTTAAAAGGTTTCTATGAACACAGATCTTAGTTTAAATGTAATATTATGTTATATTACTCACACTTGAACTGACCTTCATAAATATCAAATCCTTACAATTATATGTCCTGACATTTAATACTTTCCTGCAGACTAAGCAGGACCATGTTACATTATAAGGTCACTTGTCATCCACAGCTTTTAGAGAAACTTATCATTTTAATGAAGACACTAACTCAGACACATACAGTAATGAAATTGTGGACAAACATACTTCAGACTGGCTCAAGGGTGCGTATTCTCACTGTACCATACAGCACTGAAAGTCTTTAAAAATGCCTTGTTTGTTCATTGCTCATCAGTATTAACCAGCAGCATATGCTTTGCATTGTTGCCATAGGAAATGACTTCTTAAGTGGTCCTAGTGAACACTGAAGGGTTAACCCTTCTTGCACTCCTGAGATGAAACTAATAGGCTTCCCCAAAGGCCTCCTCTTCCCCAGGCAGTAAGTAGGGAAGCTGCTCTTGCTCCCATAAGCATTCGTCAAAGTAACTGGGCAAAATACCAGATGGATCCAAAAACATGTTGTACCCATAGGCCTAAATTATGCCACTTAACTTTAAGCACTTTACCGAACCACCTATACCCTGTTCTCCCTCTACAGTCAAAGGCAAGTTGGGGCATTTCTGGGCAGCAATTCAACCAGATAAGAGTGGAATGCCTCAAATAAAAGGCCAACAATTCTAGCAAAACCAAGGCCAAAAAAACATAGATAGTTTTAGTGCATCCACACTTCATCTTATGTTGACCACAAACCTTTTGTAATGCCTATAACATTCAGGTCCAGATAATAATAGAAAAACAGTGCAAGAAAGATTTTCTTTCATGTGTGATCCACCACAAAGCAGAGTTCCTGCAGATCTTCCTACTATAAGTTGATCCTATATTTTCATTTCCTTTTATATTTGTGGGAGAAAATAAATCAATAATACAAACAAGCAAATATCAGTAATGTTATAGGTGACAGAGTAGAACCACAAATATAAATATCTTACACACTAAAACTAGAAATGTCATTCCAGATTACCACTGGCTAGAAGGTACCCTTTCAGAGCAGAGATTATAAACTTTGTGAAACTTTGTACTATCCACCTGCTTTTTTACAAATCAACTTTCAAATTATATTAACATTCTTTTAGCTAAATATGAAAAAAAAACTAACCCCAGAACATAGCTGCTAAATATATATATGGTCCAAGTGAAGAGACCTGAAAGAGAGGAACAAGAGATCACTATTTTTCAAACAATTGTCTTTACTTTCCAGACTTTCATCTATTACCAATAATGAGAATGGAATGGATGACAGAAAAAAAAAAAAAAAAAAAAAAAAAAAAAAAAAAAAAAAAAAAAAAA
>CM021733.1:109497912-109696536 GCA_011075105.1 Heteronetta atricapilla | reverse complement strand
AAGAAAAGAAAAGAAAAGAAAAGAAAAGAAAAGAAAAGAAAAGAAAAGAAAAGACGCACACAAGAAATGAATAAAGCTCACCAGTAAGTGTATGAGTTGATATTTCTTCAGCCACCAAAGAAATGCACAGATAACTGAGACTGTGTGCAAAGAACTGGATAAAAGTCTACAGAAAGTGACATATTTGGCAAAATTTAATAAGCACCCTGTTCTTGCTCCTGATTTACCTGCTGAGTTTCACAGCTTTTATAACAGTCTCTTCTCTGTTTCCTTCAGGCAAAGCCATGGAAATTCACAGGGACCCAGCCCAAAGTTCCACACATCCAAGAATTTTATTACATTGTAGACGTGCCCACATGAGAGCAAGTCACGCAGAGCTAAAAGAAGCTAACAATAATAGGTGTATTCTTAATTATCTTCACACTGATCTCATGCTGTGGTACATGTAGTACTTATGGGCAGGACAGGCTCTGGGTTTAATGACTAGAAAGAGTGAATGGCACAGTGTGTACAGCAATGAGTCCTCAGCTCTTCCCATCTGGTCTCTAATCCTCATTCCTGCACCCTTGATCATTAACTCTTAATTTATTGCAGTTTAAACCACAACAACAAAAAAATATATAATGAGTAACATACAAGCTCATGTTCCTGGTAGCTCTCATTCCCTATAAATTCCCACTACACCTAGGAAACTGTGGTTTGATTTTCTGTGTTACTAATTGGTGAGCGCAGCCAAAGAAATTGCTAGCAGGTTTTCATCTCTTGAATTTATTTACCACCATGGCAGGCGAAGGGGGCCATTCCTCTGGGAAGGGGAGAGTAACTGAAAGGATTACATTATTTTGACCTTACATTTGAGCTGACATCTAGCACGGTACTAAATCAATGATTTGGCACAGGAGACGGGATTAGCACGGGTGGGTTACAGGCAGTTTGCAGGGCTGCTGCAGCTGTCCTGTAGCTACCAGTGGATGTCAGTAGAGGCTCCACTTGCAAAAGAACCAAATGGAAAGAGACAAAGGAAAGAAAACCCTCCAGGTTCTTTTAGTATAGGCAATGCACAATATACAACTCCAAAATGGCTAGTCTCTCCCAACTAATGATTCAGGAGTACTATCAAGCAGTAGTACATTACAGGAGACAGCAAAGCTGATCGGGCTGCTTGTAATTCTTTATGCTTTCACCTTTCAAAAGGAATATTTTTTCAGTTAATTTAAAAACAATTAACAAAGTCAGGAGGCCCACTGTTAGAATAGTAGTGATGCTGGATGACAGATTAAAAAGAAGCAAAACATATATCATCCACTCCCTCTCCGCCAGCAGAGCAGCCACTGCTCCAAAGACACTTAAATGCAACAATAAAAAGCGAAGCTCTCTAATTATTGCTTTGCAGGGGTTGGGCTGCAACCTTTTAGTAAAGCAAACAAATCTGGACAAGCTAACAGCAAGTTTTTTAGCTAAACTCTTAACAATTTTATCCAGGACAAACAAACAAACAGCACACAAATGGAAATGATTTCACAAATAGAAAGGATCTCCTTTGCTAAATTATGGCCCATCACCTTGTGCAGCAAAAGCTGACCTCACTTCCCTAGGGAACATTCCTGGCAGTGTGCTCACTGCTATGAGTGACTGAGCTTCCCCATTTGGGGACAGATTCTGATGCCATCACTTAGTCTGAAAAACATGGATCTTATGTGCAACAAGGTGCTATTGCACAAGGGAACAGGCATCTCAGAGAGTAAGTAGACACTTCATCCAAGAAAAGTGGTGGAAATATCATCACTGTAAGGTTTTTCTTCAAATTAAATGTGGATTTTTTTTGGCTTTTCTATCCTGAAGTAATGCAAAATAAGTTTTTTTATTTATAAGGGTAGGAACCTAGAGTTATAAAATGTTGTTAGTAGATGAAAGCTTTCCAAGGCCCTAGATGGTAGAAAGCACTGGCCTGTGACTTAAGGACTGATAATTCCTCTTAGTTATTCTAGCTTGGGTGGATGCTGTTTGGTTTAACATTTTCTGTTTTTTTTTTTTTTTTTTTTTTTTTTTTAAGTCTGCCCAGATTGTAAATATGAATTATTATAGCTCATGTGGTCACTAGAGCTGTTCAACTACTTCAATTTTTTTATTTATTTTTAATCAGAAAAAAAGCCAGTCCTAGAAACTGACATGTTTCATGGTAGCATACACAATTAACAAACTTTTGTTGGGAAAAGCTTCTTTGGTCCAGGATGGAATTTTTGGTCAAAACCACAAAGAGAGACAGAGAAAGACCTACCTCATAATAACAAATACCACAGTGATCATCTTTCCTCATTAATCATTTCTTCTAATCAGACTTCTAGTTATTTTTCAGCCTAGTTTTCTACACAAATGAAAGTTACATAATTGTAGGATTGTTTATCTTGCAGACCTCCCTTGAAAACATTTGAACCTGTCAGTCAAATTCAGTATTTGCAGAGGTTCCTCTGTGCTGTTGGGGAGTCTTGGAGAAATCGGGGGCTGAGTAGAGGAGAAGGATCCAGCTACTCTGCCCACTGTGGGAAAGTCTTCAGCATGAGAACAGATGTGATGTTTCCTTGCTAGCTTGGGAAAGAGTCAGGCAGATGTGAGGCATGGGGTAAGAGATGCTCCAAAGATACTGAGGAGGAGGTGATCACAGAAATGAAGGAAGAAAGAAAGAATTGCAGTGGATGGCTGATGAGAACAGGCACATGACTCATCCATAGGAAAATTGAATGCCCTACTAATTTTTATCAGAGCAACTTGCATTATTTTTCTCCCTTCTGCCAGTATTTTATTGGCAATGCTGCTTTCAGATCCGAGTAGTATGGGGAAGAGGACACAGAACTACAAAGAGATCTACTACTTTTTTCTTTTCTGAGTCCCAAACTAATTTTATGTATCATTTTTTTTTTTTTTTTTTTTTTTTTAATAATTGTTATTCAGGGCAATATCCCAGGTACCATGAAAACATTACCTTCTACTTTTCTAATTCTTTTGATTTCTTCTAATAAGAGAGGAATCTCACATTTGATCTGTGTTCCTCTTTGGTTATTTCTCCTCTCACCCTGAAGGTATACACGCACGGCAGGCTGTGAAGCATGAAAAGACATCAGCCAGAGGTATGGCAGGATTTTAGTCAGGTGAAGTAGGAACTTGACAAACCAGACAAGTCTCACTGGAGGAAGAAAGTAACAAGTGTTTTATTTAGCACAAATGAGGAAGCCTCTATAGAAAAATGCTGGAGAAAGTTATTAAAACGAGCAAGTGTATTGCTGTAACTCAAACTGTTTTGATACCAGTTTAGCCACAGAACAGGGTGTTCAGTTTGGATTCACCCTCCAAGGATTTACAGGCTAGGAGCAGATTTTGCACACCACGCTGAGCTTCAGTCAACTACAAGATACACTCTCATCAGGGCCTGAGCTAGCTTATTTAAAAGTGTGATTGGCATGTGTTGGCATCTTCAGAGGAAGTGAGATAAATATGAAATAGGCGTAGAGCCTACTCCCTGGTTCATCTGAAAATATTTTATGATTGGAACAGGATTTTTCTTGTAGTCCTCAGCACTAGAGTGGGTGCATTGTCTCTCTTAAGTAAACTACACTATCAAAGGTATGTGCAAACCCAAAATAACAAGAAGAAAAAAACCAGCATTCTTCAAAATGAGTTATTTTATAGGGTGTTGCCCATCTTTAGCTTCAGTATTCTGGTACTTTGACACATGGAATAATACCAGTTAGTAACTTTGGCTTTGAATGTTGTTATTTTATGTCTTATGAAAAGTTAATTGCATCTTAGACACAGTCAAAAAAGGAAAAAAAAAAAAATCCCTGTGATATGGGACAGAGTTCTTTATATTGCTGCTTTTTATTCATTCAGCCCAGTCCATGCTAGACCAAGCAGAACTGCAAATGAGACAAAAAAAAAAAAAAAAAAAAAAAAAAAAAAAAAAAGGTGGACACAGCAGGTGTAACAGAGAGCTCAGAACACAAAAGGGTGCTATCATTTTATAACATGAGCTAGCCTTCCATAGCGACCTGAAAAGAATGTGGCCTTTGAAATAGCTTCACTAGAATTAGTAGCCTTTCAGGAAATATTCCTATTGTTCTGAATTCCACTCAAAAATTTAATTTGCCCCCTGTTATTTTCAGGCAAATTCCAGCAGAGCTTTATTCTATGAAATCTGCGTAGGTGCATATGGAACATCGCCTTGACTCCAGAAATTCATATCCCTTTGTGCACAGAATGATCTACTTAGCATGTGTTTATTTATCTGCTCATGGAGAGAGCTTTTGCAGATATAATTCACTTTTAGGTGTGTTGTTGCATATTGAAATCATATGCATGCTATAACTACATTGTATTATACTATAAAATGCCTAATTAACTAGGAAGTATTTAAATGTTAGCTAGCAAGTATTGAAATGTGAGACTTCAAAGTCTGGGCTTAAGAGCGTGCACAATACCAGTCCTTCAGTGACATGATGCAGATTTCAGACAGTATGCCAGAAAAGCAATTGCCTCCAGCCTATAAGTAAGATTTCAGTTCTGACCACTCTTCTTTGAGGAGCGTAGATCAGGTAGCCCTGAGCTGAATTCACTGGTGGCTATCTTGGACAAAGGCAGCCAGATGTGATTAAGGATGTCTTTGTCATCCCACTGTGCTGGGAAGGAGGGAAGTCTGGCTGGGTCTGTGGCTTTGGCAATCAGGAGGTGTGCAGAGACCTGCTCAAGGTTGTTTTATGCTGGATTATCTGGAGACCTTTGACAGCAAGAGATGTCTGGTGTGTTACTGCTCACTCAAGCATGTCCCCATGAGCTGGAATCACACCTCAAAACCACACTGAAGACACAGCCAGGACTTCAAAGCCAGACGGTATGACTGAGGGAAATGAAACATTTAAATGAACATGCACTGCTAAAGAGCAGTGGCTCCAGTTGCAGATGGCACATCCTTTTAGTTTACTCAGATTTCCATGTTTAATAGGGAAAAAAAAATAGATTTGTCACCCATTAAGAAATATCTGTTTTAACTGTTTTATGAAACTAACCTTTTTTTAATAATATGAAAAATACTAGTTGTGGGATAGAAATTCAGAAATAAGTAGCCATTTTTCTGCACTGAAGGATGCCAATGTTTAGTTAAATATGTCAATAAAAATGACAGTCTAGCTATATGGATCATCTGTGTAATTCTGAAATTTACTACTTTCATTTATAAACATAAAACTGATTTTGCATTGGATTCTGTTGAGATCAGCTAAATAGTCAAATCTCTCACTCTAGCTTGTTTTGAAAGAGTATATATCATATTTTTCTTTAGAGAAACATTCAGCAAATATAACTGCTCAAAATTATTGTGTAAGATTACTGGATTTTTATTTTTGTGTCACGTTAACTTAAATTTTTGCTATCTGATGTGATCTTCAAAGGGAATTGTGAAAGCCTTTTCTTCCCAGCTGTATAACTTTTTCAGTTATGATCGGCTACCAGCAGTCATGCTGTGTTATTTCATATTGCTGTGTCTGACAAGATGTAACAAAATATGACAGAATACAAGACATGCCACAAATTCAGGAGCTGAAATACCCATTTCTGGGAATATATATATATATATGATATATAGGTATTATGTATATAAGTATATAAGTATTATGTATATACACATATACATATAAGTGTTACCAGTTTGCTGCAAAATCTTACCAAGAAGCAAATATGTGACCAACTAGTTAATGGCTAATTTGGAAAGGAACGTGTACCACTTCCTTCCCTCTCCACACAATTAGTGGTTGAGAGAGGTCTATCAGCAGGGGAAGAAAAATGTGAAACTAAGGTCAAGAAAGTCCACAAGAGCTGCATACATGGCCTTCACTTTGTTTGGGCTTTTGGTTTTCTTTCTTTTCTTTTCTTTTCTTTTCTTTTCTTTTCTTTTCTTTTCTTTTCTTTTCTTTTCTTTTCTTTTCTTTTCTTTTCTTTTCTTTTCTTTTTTTTCCCTATGCATAGATAAATTAATAGATCATGACATTTTTCCATTTTTTGTGGAAAATGTGGGTCCAAAGAGATTGGACATTTTATGACTTCTAATCAATTCCAACTAATGGTTCATTAGCTAGAAAAAAAAAAAAAAAGGAAAGAGAAAAAGAAAAAAAAATAAAAAAAAACGGAAAAAAACCCAAGAAGTTGAAAGATTTCTGGATTTCTTTTTTCCCATTTGTTATGACTTTTAGCTTTGAAGTATATTTCCAATGCATTTTTTTTTCAAATGTCAAAAAGTAAAATGTCTTAGAAATCCAAATAATTCATTTCAAATGCAACAAGTTTTTTTTGACTCAGAATATTTTCTATTTTTTCTGTCTGAATAAAAAGCAAAATAATTTAAACTGCTTTGACTCAGAATTATTTGCGTTTTCCGAACTGCCAACCAAAAAAAAATAAAAAAATAAAAATAATAATAATAAAAAAAAAACATTATTTTCACTAACACATACCTAATTCTCTCTAGCTTTTTTGTTAGATGTCTGTCAGGAAAAGCAGGTAGAAATTCAAACTGAGTCTGTAAAGGGACAAAAGGGTACAGATTAACCGATAATCTGCAATAGTACATGGATTTGGGGAAGCATAGCTTGGAAAACAGCTTTTTCTCAAAAGGACTAGTTAGAATTTCTGATAGCAATGATATAAAAAAGCAGAGCACTTACGGGCTTTCTCTGACTTGATTGGAATTAAAACACAAAGACAATATGATAAAAAGCACCATATATACATACCTCTAATTTGATTATACTCATTTACCTTTTGTAAAGTTTTGCTGTAGTACAAGCAAAGGGCAAATTTCCAGCCACCTGGAAAGACACACTTACCCCTTCTCCCTTTCTCTTGTAGTGAAGTCACTGCTCACTCATCACTACAATAATACTGTTATAACTGCAATAAAGCTTGTAATAATCAAAGTAGATTAAAAAAAATGGTAATTCTTAATAAATTAATTTGTCTTTTCATTTTCTTCACTGGATAAAGAAGATATTTACAATTTAGCAAGGATTAAATTTCCTACCTAAAGTTGCTTGGTGAAGCTTGGCAAAACTATGAAGAACTTTTAATAGTGGATCTACCCCTTTCCAGTCTCTGACATTTGTCCATATCTGATCAACTTTCTTTCTGAGGTATGTGGCAGAATACATACACTGTGCACATACATGCCCTAGTTATAGAAACTTTGATAGCACAAGGTCCATGCACCAGATAAGTTTGTAGATCCACTTGCCACTGACTCTGGGATCCATGCTAACCTTTAGATATGTCCTCCTTATGCAGTAGACTGTGAGACGAATCTCTTAGACTTTGTTAAATACAGAATCAGCAGCAGTTCAGTAATTTGGGGACAGAGCACAGTACAAGACGAGGAGCCCAGCTTCTCAGCAGCAGAGACACGCAAGCTCTAATGTGACTCCCCTGCTTTTAGATCTGACCTCCTACTTTCTCAAGGGGTTAAACAGGAGGATGCACTGGTATCAGATAATGTAGGTCCTAGCTTAGGTGTCTCTGGACATTGCTCCAGTACCCTTCACACATGTTCTGTGTGAGACACACTTCCAGTCCTTATGTCTGAGCTCCTTCTTCATGTAGGCTTTGCTCCTGGTCTTGTCTTTGCTGATACACAACTAAATCCCAGCCCTCAGAAATGTCCCTTGACACTGACTAATGTACTACCATGGTATAGCCATTGAATTCAAATTGCCACATCTTTGTAGCACTTAGCTGATCTAACACATCTAATCCATCAGACAAATGGGAAGTCAATTTGTACATCTGCAGTGGCCATTTGCTCAGGATATCTGAGCACAAGGCAGCTTCACTGGAACTATTGCAGCTTCTCCAACAAGCCTGCCAATTGCCTGAAATTCCTAGAGTAACAGCCAAAAAAGCAGCAGGACGATAGATGATGTATAAAGATCTGCTGCCAAATATGGTGGAGTTGGCACCTGTGACTTTGGCTCAGTACTTCAGTTCTCACTGTGAAGATCACTGATTATTGCTTTAATAAGCAGTTCTTAAGTGAGGTACCTGATATCTGTTGTTGCAAGAGCTGGAGTGCCAATGGAACAAAAGATGGGGAAGTTATAAAAAAAAATTAATCCTTGGGGCTCACTATTTAATTTACCTTGGAGATTTTATTATTCTTGGAAAAAAAATAAAAAAATCTTTCAATTATTTCACCAAAACACAGTACACACAAAGAGATTTCTCAGTGGGTTGCATGTTGGGTGAAATTTAACAAATCGCCAAGAATGCCCAGATTTCTGAGTCTCATTTTACAAGAATCAAAACAGCTGAATGTCTCCAAAACTTGATTCTAACCTGTTCACAATAGCACAATACTGTTGTCCAAAGAAAGAGACCACCATGGCAGTGGCTCATGACTCATTGATGCCACCAGGACACCAAAAATATTCTTATTGACAATCTCCATTAAAGCCCCAGTCTCTTTTAACTTCAGAAGTGGGCACACATTTATACTAACACGTTAAAGGTAGGTCAGTTCTGTGCAAGGTTGCTCAAGGTTTATTAATGTGTTGTTCAGCAACAGGACAGTAGTTTCACAATTAGAACATTAACTGAGATTCAGCCGTAAACAGTCTACATGTAATTCAAGACTCTGTCTTTGAATCTGTCCCACGCTTTTAAATGTGTGTAGATTAGTGAACTATTTTATATATGACTCACAGTCTAGCAATTGGTCACATATTTTTCAGTTAATACATACATATACCTAGAACATCAAATTTGGAGAAATGGGTAAAAGTCTTTTTAAAACTAAAACTAAAACAAAACCAAAAACAAGCATTCCTTACAAACAGAGGTTGGATCTTTCTGAAACAAATGTCTCTTTCTGCGACAAAGATCATATTTTGTAGTAAAGTAAAATTTCAAAACAATATGACATGTGGCATATGTAACTATTATTCCCTAGTCCTGTGCAAGTCTTTAGAGAATGTTGCCATTACTAAATGGTGAACAGAAGCTTACAAAGGTAGGTTTGTCTCAGGCTTACCAGAAGGTAGAGTTGGAAACAGGGTCTTGACATGCATGATCATTAACTTGTATAAGGTTCTTTTCTGAAATAGCAGCATATAGCTGGTGTACTACTGACATCTCAATTTATAACAGAACATGCAAGGTATAAGCAGAGAGAGATTTTTTATTCAAACACAAGTGAGGACACCCTTATAAGTGTGGCATGTGTGCTGAAATAGCTAACACAATGTGGAAAAGGTAAGAAAAAAGACAAATATGGCTTTTTCCATTCACAGGCAACTGACTGGTTCATGAAAGTGATGTATAAGGCTTTAAAATACTTCCAGAGAAAGTAAGCTTCTAACAAAAAAAAAAAAAAAAAAGTGACCTGCCAAGGAATACATTGTCACAGATCCTCTTTACATACAATTAATTATTATAGTGAGATTCTCTATGACTTATCTACATTAATAAACTCAATGACAAACATGTTATTTGGAATGTTTGGGACTGAAAATTCTAAGAAGTCATTTAATGAAATCAAGGAATTAAGAAGATTTGGGGAAAAACTTACATTTCCCCTTCTTCTGCCTTAGTTCATGATGCTTCAGCTGTAGGCCTAGATGATTCTCACCTAAAAAAATAATGACACAAAGAGGCTAATTGCTTCCACTTTCATGAAACATGTGAAACAAGACTCACCCTCTGACTATTGCATTTTGGTATGAGGACATTCCATGAGTCTTTACATTGGAAGAAGCTGTTCTGATTGCAGACCACAAACCTCTCATTAAAATTCTTGGAGCAGAAACTGATTGTCTGGCTGATACATTGCAGAAGTGCACATTACGGCAAACTTCTTATCATTATGATATCATGCTTAAGATATCTGAAAAACAACCTAAAGCTGTACTTTTCCTGTTGACTATTAGAGATGAAAAGCTTGCCACAAAGAATCCTTTCCACATACTCCTCTCGTCTCCCTCCCCTTCTGGGGAAGCGGGACCATGTACCTTCAAATGAGTCACAGCAAAAGTGAAAAAAGTCCTGCTGCCCTGCAGCTCATGTAGGTTTTAAACCCAGGCAAAGTAGTTGAGAAGTGTTGCCATCTGGACTGGCAGCTTTTTACACTCACTCTGTACAGGTGCAAATGGTTACAAGGTGCTGGGCAGCTAAGGAGCAAGATCATCCAGTTCACAAAGACTGAAGAATTTGTGTACAAATCAGTCGAGCCATCTTGCTCACCAGCAGCCCCAGATGTACTCAACCTGTCACCGTGGCACTGGCTCCCTCCAGGTGTTCTGGTAGATAGGTAGGAGCAGGGCCAGGGACAACCCAGCCTCCAGTGCCCCATCTGGGTACCAATTTTGATGTCAGGGTGACTGGAACTGCTGCTCAGAAGATGAGAAAGGCTTTCTTTTGAACACTGAGGGACTTTCCTGCACCTGAATGGAAAGCTGTGTGGCCACCTAAAACTTTTCCTACTGTCCTCTTCCCTTTAACTGGCCACCAAGGATGCATCTAAGAGCATGCCATCACTAGGCAGAACAATGCACTCTAATTAAGTGGAATGTGGCAAAACCCAGTGGAAAGACACATCAGTTTGTCATTTACTGGGAAGCATTCCAGCTGTCTTCAAGACTGTGATGGAGGTAAGCCTTTAACAAGCCTCTGAAACCATTCAAAAACTGCATGCTTCGTTTTCACATCCATTCTACCTCTGGTGTGTAATTTCTCCCTTAAAGATAAAACCTGGAGTAAACAGTTTGTGATCAAAAATCACCAGTGCACATCCATGCCTGCAACACTTGCCCTGAACACTAGAGCGTCTTTAACCCTGGCAATGCTCAGTGGTGCTCCTTTCCTGTTTACCAAGCATTCATCTTCTCAACATGCCATGAAGGACAAGCATATATCTGCTTCTCTCACATCTCTGCTCATCCAGATACTTCCCAGGTAGGCTTTCCTGCAGTGTTTAATCTAAGAGGAACCATATGGCTGCATCTATACTTGCACCTTCAGCAGCACCAGCATGCTGGCATGCATGACACTCAATTGCTTACTCTGTGAATTTATTAGAGTACTCCCTGGCATACTCCTAGCCCCAGCCAACTAGTCCTCTCCCAGATTTCTGGGCAAAGTCAGAAAGTTAGCAAAAGCCAGGAAACATTCCCAACAGACTGTTTGCATTTGACCATCCCATTTAATATGAGGACACAGTCAGACTGTGCCAGCTGGCCTGCAGGGCATTGAGCCAGCCCTGGCACTGTTACATTTACAAGCTGAGATGTATGCTCAGAGCTCACCTGCAAGACAGGAACCCAGTCCAAATTCTGCAGATCAAAACCTTTCTTGGAAGAGGCAAAAAGAGGAAGAACTCCTTTGGTTTTTCTCAACTGCTCAGAGGCAAAAGCTTTAAATCAGGGTATCTCTGGGCAACTTCCCTATTTAGTAGGCTTTAGACTAACTTGGAGCAGTCACTTTTTCACACTACATTAAAATATGTTTCCTGTGTGAAGAAAATGCTGAGTGTAGTTTGGTACCAGCATTTTGTTGGATGACCACATGTAGCCCTGGAGAAAATGGGACATTAAGCTCCTTGGAGGACTGGGACTCTGACTCACCTGTACATGGCTGTAGGGAATCACACTCACTCGTGGTCCCTCATAGCATGAGAAAGTGTGAGGTCCTGTATGCAAAGTGGCATAAATTCAGTTGTACCCACTGCAGAATTGCCTGGCACCTGAATTTTTAAGTGACTTCTCAGGGGATTGGGGGAGAATACTGGATTTGGATGTGCTGAAAAGTCCTGACTTACCACATGAAAGACAGTTCCACACACACATTCTATTTCAAAAGCAAAAGGACAGGTCTGCCAAGTTTTTACAAAAATAAATAAATAAATAAATAAATAAATAAAAAGGTATTAAGATATTTCAACAAAGACAACTAAACTACAGACCCTGAAGGAAGGGATTCACACTACTAAATTCAGAAACATGCAAGTGTTCATTGCTGGCTAGTAATGGCAGTTCAGACCGATGCACAGTGGTGTCCTAGCATCTGTACACACGGTACTTGGGCACATTCACAAACCTATCTAGTCCCCTCAGGAGGCTAGACTCCTTCATGTGTGTTAAGTGTAGCAGGTCATGGATATTCTTTTGTGGATTGTAAACCAAAACTTCACTGATACCTAGCCTCTTCTGCAAATTCATTCTATAAACTCCTTTGAATACTTTGCAGCTCCACATGTTCATACACACTTGAAAAAATGACAACCCAATTTCTTATTCATGTGAGTACAAGTCCAGTGCAACTCCAGTGAAACAAAAACATACCTAAAAAAATGGAAAAAAATCAAGCTCTGCATTTGTGGGTTACAATTCTCATATGTGACAAATGATTCAGGAGGCCCTATTTAGGAGGTACCTAACTTGAAACAGCTTTTCAAACTGAAACACTTAATACTGTCTAAAGATCAGTTTTCTGTAGGGCACCCAAAAGTGAAGTTCCCAGTATTGCAAGTCACTCTTAAAAATCTTGGCCATTTTTTCAAAGGATGTGTCAGTGTCTCCAACAGATGCAAAGGCAATGAACACTCAAATAGTTTGGTGTTTACAGGTTCATCAATCAAAAAGAAACACTTTGATCACCTGACATGATTCAAACAACATACTTGATATCTGATACCAGACCTGGATCATACAGATCTAATAAACTTTTGGCTCCTGCAAATTTCTTTTAAAAAATATAAAAGAGGATCAGTTATAGAGAAGTTGATTAATATGCACTCCACTCAAACAGTCTTGAACATCTGTGTATTAAATTCATTTATTAAATTATACCAATCTGTATTTTAATGAGTAAAAGATACTTATTCTGCCATCCATCAAAATAAACTCAGGAAATACTTAACATTATAATCATTTTTCTTGTTTGAACATGAGTTATGAAATATGAATCCCACACTAAGAATGCTGTACTTGCCATTATGATCAAATATGTTTTTACAGGTGCACCAAATATTCTGTTTTCATTTCATTCTCAAACTGTTGAAAATATAAACCATGTTTTATATTTCTTAGGTAGGTAATATTGCCTTTTTCCCCCCACATGGCACACATTATTAGTGAGTTATTACCATGCCTTTTTTCAGACACACACTACATATCCTAAAGTTGCTTAGTAATGAAAATACAGATTTATGTAACATCTAGTATCAAATAACATTTAGGGCACACTTTGGTATTGAAAGGTTTGGGGCACTAATAACTTTCAAGTGCATGTTAATATTACCAGATAAGGTGTATACAATCTGTCGGGTCAAGTTCAGTCTTTTACCACTTCACTTTTTCTTTTTTCTTTTTCTTTTTTTTTTATTTTCTTTTGCCTGAGGAAAGTTAACTTTTAGGTATAACAGGATTTAATATATGCATGCATTGAACTTTTTTGTTTCTTATTGTTCTGATAACTGTGATTTTTATTTCCATTTTATTGGTCTACTTTTATTAAAAGAAAAGAGGAGAGGAGAGGAGAGGAGAGGAGAGGAGAGGAGAGGAGAGGAGAGGAGAGAAAAAGAAAACTGGCATATGAACAGCAAACCCATCTAGGATGGCAATTGAGCTAAACTGTAGGCTTCTTCGCAGTATCAGTTTGACATCATATCAAACACTAAATACAGTCATTAAAAAAATCCTTCCTTCTGTTTGTACAGATTGAATAGCTGCTTAAAGACAAAGCTTAGTGCTGGAAACCATTTTCTCAAAGAAAATCAGAATCTGGGAAAGTGCAGTGAAGAAAAACAAGACATGACTGTGAGGCACAGAGATTTTCAGGTGGTATTCAATCTTCCTGCCTCTAGTGACTTCAGTGGAGCTACAAGTCCAATACAGAGGTTTGGCACCGGACTGTAATAAACAGTAAAACTACCCATATTAGCAAGTGAGACTACAAAAATACTTTCAATAAAGAAATGGGAACTTCTCCATCAATTTCAAGGGGAGCAGATTCAAATCATAAAAGAGCATATCAGCAGTACAGCCAGCATACTGTAAAAAGCAATCTATACAGCAAATTTAACCATATATTAATACCCTCCTTTTTTTTTTTTTTTTTTTTGATTTTATATTATTTGTAAAACAAATCAAGAGGGTAGAATCATTTGACATTTTATTGGCCATGGGGAAAAACCCCTTCAACGAAGCCATCACTTCATACAGGTGCAACTTCAGTGTAAGTTACCAACACACCAAAATTGCAGGTGAGGCAATGTCAACCCTTTTCATGGGGACATGGAAAACAGCTGATATGAGGAAAAAGGAAAACTTCAAACTTAAAGACAGTAAGCAGAGAACTAATTTTCTTACAAGAGTCCTCATTAATGTCACAGCATTTCCAATTTTGGCTCACTGTTTTTCTAATTAGTCCGTATAATGCACAGCATTCTAGCTCATTTCCTGTTTGAAAAACAAACAAACAAAATGAAAACACCTACCCACCACTTTTGTCTCACACCAACAATTTGTGTACATCTAGAAAGTGAAAAGAGAATGAACTCTCAAAATATACAGGTGTGGTGGTTTTACCTTGCTAGGCAGCTGAACACAACTGCTCTCTCACTCCCCCTCCTCAGACGAGGAGGGGAAGAAGTAAAGGAAAGAACAACTCATGGGTTGAGATACTGTCTCCCATGACATCTTGCTAGCAAAGCTGAGAAAGTGTGGGATAGATGAGTGGACAGTGAGGTGGGTTGAGGACTGGCTGACTGGCTGAGCTCAGAGGGTGGTGATCGGCAGAGCAGAGTCTGGCTGGAGGCCTGTGACTAGCAGTGTTCCCCAGGGGTCAGTGCTGAGTCTGGTATTGTTCAATATCGATGACCTTGATGAGGGAATAGTGTCTGCCCTCAGCAAGTATGCCGATGACACAAAGCTGCGAGAAGTGGCTGACACGCCTGAAGGCTGTGCTGCTATTCAGCAAGACCTGGACTGGCTGGAGAGATGGTCAGGAAGAAACCAGATGCGGTTTAAGAAGAGCAAGTGTAGAGTCCTGCACCTGGGAAGGAACATCCAGAAGTATCAGTACAAGCTGGGGGACAACCTGCTGGAGAGGAGCTCTGCAGAGAAGGACCTGGGGGTCCTGGTGGATGACAGGTTGACCATGAGCCAGCAGTGTGCCCTCATGGCCAAGAGGGCTAATGGGATCCTGGTGTGCGTTCAAAGGAGCATGGCCAGCAGGTCAAGGGAGGTGATCCTCCCCCTCTACTCTGCCCTGGTCAGGCCTCGCCTGGAGTATTGTGTCCAGTTCTGGGCTCCCCAGTACAAAAAAGACAGGGATCTCCTGGAAAGAGTGCAGTGGAGGGCCACAAAGATGATACAAGGCCTGAAGCATCTTTCCTATGAGGACAGGCTGAGAGACCTGGGTCTGTTCAGCCTGGAGAAAAGAAGACTGAGAGGGGATCTTATCAATGTCTATAAATATCTGAGGGGTGGGAGACAGAAGGATGTAGCTAACCTCTTCTCAATCGTTTGTGGGGATAGGACAAGGGGCAATGGCCACAAGATAGAACACAGGAAGTTCTGCACTGACACGCGGAAGAACTTCTTCATGGTGAGGGTGACGGAGCACTGGAACTGGCTGCCTAGAGAGGTTGTGGAGTCTCCTTCTCTGGAGATATTCAAGGCCCATCTGGATGCCTACCTGGGCAGCCTGCTTTGAGGAACCTGCTTTGCAGGGGGGTTGGACCCGATAATCTTTCGAGGTCCCTTCCAACCCCTACAGTTCTGTGATTCTGTAATAGGCTGGAAATATATGAAATATTACTTTTATTGATTAATTTTTTATGATCATTACAGACTTATTGTTAAATGCAAATAAATTATCCACAGAATCTTCTCTCCATCAGACTACATCTAATCAATGTATCAAAAGAAAAAAATTCAACAGGAGTTAGTGAAGTTAGTGAAGTTAGGAGTTAGGAACCACCCAGTGGTTCCAAAAGATTTTAGGAGGAATCCCTACCAACATAGAAAGACACTTTTATAAAACATGATAAGGGTTTTAACAGTCAAGATTCTTACAACAACTAAACAACAGAAACTGGAAAAAAATAATAATAATAATAAAAGTATTAAATAGCAACTCCAAAACTGAGCAAAGGCAGTACACATACTTAGCAAAATGCTGAACAAGATAGTATCAGAAACATTGAGGACACTAAGTTAAATACAAGTCATTGAATTATTTTGTAGAATGGCCTTCACTGAAGGTCTCTCAGTGTTCAACTTCTGGATTCATAATCTTTTTGAGGTCTGCAACACATATGTAAACTTAGTAATTATCTTAACAGAGAGCAGGAACTTCACACTCACCTATAAACTTGTGAAAGCTGGAATAGTTTGTTAATTTCTCCTCAGTCTTCACTCTGATTCATAAACCAGCTGGCATAAACCAACATAACATTTCAGGCTAAACTGGTAAAAGAGCGAGAGAACCAATCCTACACTATGTCTTACCTGGCCCATGTATGGAAGCTAAATTCTCTGCCCTATACTAAAGAGATTGCTCAACCTTTTGCCATCATAATGACACTCAAGTGAGAAAAGTTGCAATTCTGAGTGTGGGTGGCTATGCTTTTCACATGAAAAATTGGCAGAAAGCATTTTCTTTCTTTTACAGAGTAGCACGCCAGATGGCTACAGAAGATTTTTCATGGGAAGGATTTGTTAATTAATTTTTGAGACATTAAATTGCAAGAAGGAAATGGCACCATGTTTATCAGTGTTCCACAGAAGTAGTAACTGCAACATTTACAAACAGAAGAATACCATCAGTGTTTAACTCCCAGTCCAAAACACTCAGACATATTATCCCCACACAAGAATGCAACAGTCTTCGGAATCAAAAATGTGATTTTCTGTTTGTAAGTCTTTTCCTTTGCCCTTTACAGGCTATCATCAGTATCTCAGACATCCTCCATTTTGGTTTCTAGTGGTCATGAAGTCAAGTTTTGAGTAGAGAAAAAATGCAGGCTAAGGATCTTAAGCGAACTTTCTACCACCAAGCTATTACATGTATTGGGTTTTGCATTTTTTCTATATTTCATATTTTAAGATTAATGTTCCTTGTTATTTCTTTGTGAATGAGAATTTCACTTACTTGTGTCCCAACATGTACCTTACCAGATTTCCATTACTCACATACCTCTTTTCAACAGCTATCCCAGGCTTTTGGAGAGAAATATATTACTGAAACTTTCTGAGAATTAAATTACTTGACAATTTTAAGACCCCCTGAATGCAAGTAATTAACAGAAGGATACTGTGGAAAATAAAAATCAAGATAAAATATGAGTTAGTGTTATCTAACATTTAAAAAAAAATAATAATAATAACTTATAGGACAAATAAATCAGACCACAGACACTCATTTCACAATGAGGAAGATACCTAGCAAGTAGTAATGCTGCAAAGACTTTGGTATGAGAGGCAAATTCAAATTTAATGCAAGTTTATAAGGTTATATTACCATAACAACAGCAAGTATAACTCTGACCAACAAATATATGTATATGGAAAAAGGAATGTTCTTTTTCATAGAATCATAGAATCATAGAATCATAGAATATCCTGAGTTGGAAGGGACCCTTAAGGATCATCAAGTCCAACTCTTGACACCGCACAGGTCTACCCAGAAGTTCAGACCATGTGACTAAGTGCACAGTCCAATCGCTTCTTAAACTCAGTCAGGCTCGGTGCAGTGACCACTTCCCTGGGGAGTCTGTTCCAGTGTGCAACCACTCTCTCTGTGAAGAACCCCCTCCTGATGTCAAGCCTAAACTTCCCCTGCCTCAGCTTAACCCCGTTCCCGCGGGTCCTGTCGCTGGTGTTAATGGAGAAAAGGTCTCGTGCCTCTCGACACCCTCTTAGGAGGAAGTTGTAGACTGCAATGAGGTCTCCCCTCAGCCTCCTCTTCTCCAGGCTGAACAGGCCCAGTGCCCTCAGCCGTTCCTCGTACGTCTTCCCCTCCAGGCCTTTCACCATCTTCGTAGCCCTCCTCTGGACACTCTCCAACAGTTTCACGTCCTTTTTATACTGTGGTGCCCAGAACTGCACACAGTACTCGAGGTGAGGTCGCACCAGCGCAGAGTAGAGCGGGACAATCACCTCCCTCGACCTACTAGCGATGCCGTGCTTGATGCACCCCAGGACACGGTTGGCCCTCCTGGCTGCCAGGGCACACTGCTGGCTCATATTCAACTTGCTGTCTACCAGGACCCCCAGATCCCTCTCTTCTAGGCTGCTCTCCAGCGTCTCATCGCCCAGTCTGTACGTGCAGCCAGGGTTTCCCCGTCCCAGGTGCAGGACCCGGCACTTACTCTTATTGAACTTCATGCGGCTGGTGATCGCCCAGCTCTCCAACCTATCCAGATCCCTCTGCAAGGCCTTTCCACCCTCATCCGAGTCCACAACTCCTCCAAGTTTGGTGTCATCAGCAAACTTGCTCAAAATACCTTCTATTCCTACATCCAGATCGTTTATAAAAATATTGAAAAGTACCGGCCCTAAAATGGAGCCTTGAGGGACCCCACTGGTGACCGCCCGCCAGCCTGACGCAGCCCCATTTACCATAACCCTTTGGGCCCTGCCCGTTAGCCAATTGCTCACCCATCGGATGATGTTTTTATTTAGCTGTAAATAAAATAAAATTTTTTGTAAATGTAAATAAAATTTGTAAATGTAAATAAAATTTTTTCCTTTTATCTCCTTGAGTTTTCCATGCTCCTACCCATCTTGATCACTGGAAGTTATTGATAAATTGGAAGGAATTCATAGGAAAGTATGTAAAGTGTCCAAGGTTTTATAGCAGTTGATTTAAAATGAATGTGTGAAAACAACAGAAGGTTAAGCATTCAGAAAAGAGAGAATGTAATAACAACATATAAATATTTGAAAATCCACAACACGGAAGTTGTAACAGAATTATTTAGAATGATATGAAAAGCTTGAGCGGAGGAGTAGGATAACAACAAGTAAGTGAGAATTCAGGCAAAGTTAACTTAGATCCATTTAACCATGCAACAGAGGAAGTAAAGGAAGCTTCAAGGCTTGGAATATTTAAACAATGGGGCAACTTAATCTTTTCAAAGTTATTCTTCAGTGATTCATTTGATTTTTGCAAGTTAATAAACTAGATAACTGGTGTCTATTCTGATTGGTTAAGTCACATCTTCTTTTGTCAATACTTGAAAGAACATATGCTTTGCCATAGAAGATGTATTTCATGTGTTAAGTCTTCATATCAGTAGAGGTGCAGAGCTCCCAGAAATCAGCAAAGATACTATATATTTGTGAATCATCTGAACTGTACATGGGATATTTCCACACACCTGAATCCTGGATTCATGTTAGACTTGGAATCTGCATACTTACTGCATGTATATCTCCCAACACAAAGTCCAACTGGAAATCTCTGGGGGTTCCTACTTATCTGTCTGAGATGGTGTCTGAGAACGAGCTATTTCTGCTATTGACAGATGGACACACTACTCCTGGCTGGCTTTTTGTTCCAAAGGCAACTTAGGAGTACAAATGTTTTGAGAGCAATATCAGGGGCTTCCTAACCATCATCTTTCTTCAGGAAACATCTTATCCTCTCAGCTTTAATGAGAAGAACATTGCTATCACTGTAGTAGATTGCTTGAAATATTTATATTTGTTCATAATATCTATGAGATCTATGTATATATCTCAGAAGCCATATATTGCAATATCTGTCTGCTAATGAGACCATTGTCTTTTATTTCCTGTATGCTTTCTTTTTTATTTACTAAATGGAGAAAAACAATTGGGAAAGAGCCAGACACAGGAAAGATAATGCAACAATAGAGAAGACATTCATAATTGATAAGGATTATTTACCAATTTACCATAAAAATTTTAAATGAAATATCAACTGAATTTGTCTTGGTGATAGATGAAAATTCTCCCTTAAGACAAAAGAGTAGGAGATTGTTTATAAGAGCTGGTTCTCAGAAGAGGTTTTGGGAAGGAAATAAGCATTCTTCACCAGTTGCACAGTATATTGCCTTAGGCAGAATACACTGATACTAAAACAGTTTGGCTTATTATTCATCTCTGTTCACTTCTGCAGTTGGTTTTGGTGTTGACATGAAAATAAATGAATAACAGAGTATCTAAACAAATGTTTTGTCTAATGGAGAACTTATAAATGACATGCCAGTTACATAAAATGTCAGATTCTCTTCTGTCGCTGTGTTTTGCATCAAAACAAAGTATGTGATTTATGAGAAAAACAATTAAATACAACTCAAAGAGCATGGAAGGACTCTCCCTAAATTCCACAGAGCTTCAAAATGGATTTTTTGAGAAGAAATAAAAGTTACTGACATAAAAAATTTAACCTCAGAAGGCACATGGGGATACTAAGGAACTTACACTACAGTGAAAAGACTTAATGGAAGCTCCACAAAACACTTAGAGTGAAGGATGGCAAAGCAAGAACCACCCCCCAAAAGGCCCTTAGAGTAGATGTTCTTCAGTAGTGTAATCCATTAACCTTACATACACAAGAAGACAAACACAACTCACCACTGTAGGTATGACATGTTTCCTGTCACCTAACTTACATATTTCTAACATCAGCAGAGATACTACCTCAAAGAGTGATTAAAAGCACCTAGAATAGGTCTCTGCCCTGAATTCTTAGATGGAGTCTAGAGAAGGACTTGGTAGATCATGCATTTGCAAAAGTAGCCCTATGTATCTCTCCTGCTTGCAACAGCTAGGAAAGTGGGCATTCATGTTTGCTCATATAGGGTCATAATAAATCTTGTGAAATGCTTTTAACTTTTAACTTTCATTAGGCTTGAAGGTTATTACGAATTCCCTCACTGTATCTTGTTGACTGGTCTTCATGTCTGACTGGTCACCAGCTCCTCTTTCCCATCACTGAGTATGAATATTACCGATACTCCCAGAACCCTACTCCATTATGCAAGCCCATGGTGCAATTCATCCACTGATCCATAAATCACTGCTTCAGAATGTGTTTCTAATTCCTCCTCTTCCAGGGACTCAGGCTTGCCCAGACATGTGACTTCACAGAATGCTGAATGTGTTGCATAAAATGTCATAAAACTTAGTGCCTATAAGTTAGATGGCCTGAATTCCTGCTGTGAGAACAAAAAGGAAATCTTTCTGGAACACCCTTAGATCCATTTGGTTTGTGCCACTCAATGCAAAGCATTTTATTCTGAACAGTTCCCTTCAAATTTTTAAAAGGAAGAGGGCGAGTAGACCACTGTATAGAAATCACTTTATGACTTTCAAGAACCTCTGAAAACATTCTGGACCAAGTCAGTAAATGGAGTCATAAAGCTGAAAGCTGAAACTCTTCTTGGGATAAAGCAAAGACTGTTGACCAACACTTTTGTTGGGGCATATATCCTTGGTTCAAATGAGATATCTGGCCATAAAAACATAGAATAATCTAGGTTGGAAAAGACCTTCAAGATCATCAAGTCCAACCATCAGCCTGACCTACCAAGTCCCATCCCTAAACCATGTCTCTTAGTGCCACATCCGCAAGTCCCTTAAATGCCTCCTGGAATGGGGACTCCACCACCTCCCTGGGCAGCCCATTCCAATGTTTGACCACCCTCTCCATGAAGAAATTTTTCCTGATACCCAATCTAAACATCCCTGGCCTCACTTGAAGCTGTCATCCTTACTCCCTGCCCAAGGCCCCAGAAGCCCCATTTCAGCTCAGGCCAGGGCCTTCAGTTCTTCCATGAGCTACATTGTAGATGTACCTGTCTCTATGTCTCACCAGGGACCCTGTTGATTCAGACTCAGGCCCGTGGATCCAATTCCTTGCTTACCCTTGGATCTGCCTCAATACCACAGGGATCACCAGACTGTATCTGACCCTAATTACCATTACCAAACCTTACCCTGACTCTGACTCACTGACTCTCTTCCTGGCTTCACCTAGGCCTAGCTTGACACCATGGCACCTGCATGATGATCTGGGCTCTTGGTGGATTCCAGCTGCTATTCCCAGGCCTACCTTGCTTGGGGGCAGTGGGACAAGACTGGCAAGGCCCCTGCACTGCTGGCCATGTTACCACACTTGGCTCCCAGCTACCCAGCCCTTGAGAGCAGCTGACCAGATACCAGGATGCAGGTAGTAGTAATGCAGTCTTCCTAGCATAAATGCCTAAGTTCCACTCAACTCAGGCTCCACTTAAGACCATAAAGGGATGAAGATCTTAAAAGACCTGTTTGCACAAGTGGTAGCAGTATTGTTCTTCCTCACACCCTGTACCCTGCTTGCCTCACACAGAACTTCTTCCTGTGTAGAAAATTTACCTCCAGATTTAACCTGAGGGAGCTTAAAGCTTCATCTGTGTTTCAAGACAACTCCTCTCAAGTGGGTTGTTAAAAATTTTCCATGACTACTTTGGAGCTGATTCAATGTACTGGCAGGATGCAAAAGTCACAAGACCAGAAGGGCAGAGGAGAGGATTATCAGCTGTCCCCTTGGAAGGGGCACATGTGGGTCTCCCACCCAATTTCCCCAAACAACCATTGCTTTAGACCATCTCTAGATTAAAAAAAATAATAATAATAAATAAAATAAAATAAAATAATAAAAAATAGAAGCATCCCACAGGTCAGACATCATCTGTGTTCTACTTTTGTTCTAATTGCTTGATGAAGATTGCTTCCACCTTTTTTCCTTCTTTTCTGAGACATTTGCATTCATAACTACACAACTGGAAGGTTCAAATGCCTTCAGCCTGAAGAAGTCCTGGCTGAGTTCTTACTCCTGAGTGAGCTACCTAAGCAGCACAATTTTATACAGAAGAGTCAAGTGAGTTGGGTAGAGTTTGCACACCTCCTTTCTCTGAAAGGTTAATTTATTTTAGGATATATGCATTTCAGAGATGAATTTATAATTAATTTTATTGTAACATGTTAATTTAATAACCTGAACATCTGGAGAAAAACGAGTGCAGGAGATGTCTTACACATTCTAAATAACACTTTTTAACTCTAAACCATATTTGCATTCAAAGGCATGAAAAAAAAAAGTGTCAACAGAATCATAGAACCATAGAATCATAGAATGGTTTGGGTTGGAAGGGACCTTAAAGATCGTCTAATTCCAACCCTCTTGCCATGTACAGGAATATACACACAAATATACACACAAACATAAAGCAGACCCCACTCCCCCGTCACCAACTTGTAGTCACAGAATCACAGAATCATCTAGGTTGGAAGAGACCTCCAAGATCATCTAGTCCAACCTCTGACCTAACACTAACAAGTCCTCCACTAAACCATATCACTAAGCTCTAAATCTAAATGTCTTTTAAAGACCTCCATGGATGGTGACTCAACCACTTCCCTCACCAGCCCATTCCTATGCCTAACAACTCTTTCAGTAAAGAAGGTCTTCCTAATATCCAACCTAAACCTCCCGTGGTGCAACTTTAGCCCATTCTCCCTTGTTCTGTCACCAGGCACATGGGAGAACAGACCAGTCTCCACCTCGCTACAGCTTCCTTTAAGGTACCTGTAGAGTGCGATAGGTTGCCCCTGAGCTTCCTCTTCTCCAGACTGAACAATCCCAGCTCCCCAGATGCTCCTCATAAGACTTGTTCTCCAGACCCCTCACCAGCTTTGCTGCCCTTCTCTGGACTCGCTCAAGCACCTCAACGTCCTTCTTCTAGCAAGGGGCCCAAAACTGAATACAGTACTCAAGGTGCGGCCTCACCAGGGCTGAGTACACCTGGGAGACAATCATTTCTTTAGTCTTGTTGGCCACATTGTTTCTTATGCAAGCCAGAATGCTGTTGACCTTCTTGTCCACCTGAGCACACTTCTCGCTCATATTCAGCTGACTATCAACCAATACTCCCAGGTTCTTCTCTGCCAGGCAGCTTTCCAACCACTCATCCTAAAACTTGTAGCACTGCTTGGGGTTGTTGTGCCCCAGGTGCAGGACGTGGAACCTGGCTTTGTTGAACTTCATGCAGTTGGCCTCAGCCCATCACTCCAGCCTATCCAGATCCTCCTGCAGAGCCTTCCTACCCTCAAGCATATCAACACACGCACCTAACTTGGTGTCATCTGCAAACATACTGAGGGTGCACTTGATTCCCTCATCCAGATCATTGATAAAGATGTTAAAGAGAACTGAGCACCGAGCCCTGGGGGACTCCACTAGTGACTGGCCTCCAACTGGATTTAACCCAATTCACCACAACTCTTTGGGCCTGGCTACCCAGCCAGTTTCTAACCCAATGAAGAGTATGCCAGTCCAAGCCAGGAGCAGCCAGTTTCTTGAGGAGAATGCTGTGGGAAACGGTGTCAAAAGCCTTACTGAAGTCAAGGTAAACCACATCCACAGCCTTTCCCTCATCCACTAAGTGCCTCACTTTGTCATTGAAGGAGATCATGTTTGTCAAGTAGGACCTGCCTTTCATAAACCTGTGCTGACTGGGCCTGATCGCCTGGTTGCCCTGCAAGTGTTGCATGATGACACTCGAGACAATCTGCTCCATGAGCTTCCCTGGCACTGAAGTCAAACTGACAGGCCTATAGTTTCCCGAGTCAGCCTCCTGGCCCTTCTTGTAGATGGGTATCATCTGAAACTAACCACTTCTCAAAGAAAAATAAAGAGCTTGACTTAAGATGGGATTGAGTTATAAACGAATGTATTTCCAGTTGGTTTAGAATTTCAACAAATAAGTATTATATCAAAATAAGTTGAGGGCAAATTGCTAGTCATACCTACCAGTGAGTTAACACAAAGAAAAACAAAATTTAAAAATTACAATTTAAAGTAATTTTTATTCAGAAAGAGATAATATAGATTTATTTATTTATTTTTACATGGGGAAAACAGGGCTTATTCTACTGTAAACACTCAATAATTTTACCTATAGTTTATTGTTGTTTTTGTGTGTGTGTGTGTTTTTTTCTTAACATGATGATTTTATGCTCAAGTAATTTCCAAGAAGATTCACTTATTCTAGAATCATACTCACCTAAGGGCTTTAACTTAGCTATTAATGAGATACTATAAAAGAAGAATTAATACCAAATGACTATGTTGTATATACCAATCAGTATATCTTGGAATAACTGCGGACTGCTTTGTCAAGAGAAAAAAAAAAAAAAAAAAAAAAAAAAAAAAAGATCATGGCTGTATATTCTTAAGATTTAAGAATATATGTTTGAACTGATTTAAGTAGTTTAAATTTCTAACATTCAATCATGAGGTTTCTCCTTAACTAAATTATTGTTAGGATTATTGACAGTCCCATCAATTCTAAGCATCTGAAAACCCTGCTGGCAACCTGAATAAAATTCTGGATGGATGAAGCCAGATTTCATGTTTCATTTTAATATCAAAATTATGAATTTACAATGCTACAAATTTAGGACAGATATACCACTGAGCTCTATTGTTTTAAGTAATTTGATTTACTAAGAGATCTGATATATAAAAATATCATCCTTATTTATTCATCTTTAAACTCTTTGAATTCATGGAGTTCCAAATTTCTTAAGTTACAAAGTAAGTAAAAATTAAATTCATCAGAAACTTGTTATGGATAATTGCCTAATTAAAATTCCTGAAGCACTATGTTTTTTGTTTTGTTTTGTTTTGTTTTGTATTGCATTTACCCTAATATTCACCCCTGCACATATTCATTAATCTTCTTTTATTTGATTCTGTATTTTCTCTCTTTTTATGGGTTATATATTACAAAAACAATATTACTAGTGCTCATTTACATAATCCAAATACACTGTATTCCCATGATTTGTGCATTTCTTTTCTCTTCCTTGACGAGGTTATTAAAATTATAGGCCAGAACATGGCACGATGATTGGTGAAGAGTGTTTTCTAAAAGACTCTGTGCTAGTTAGAACTGAAATTACCCTTTGTTTCAAAATGTTCCAGGGAATGATTGCCCACTGAGATAATGTAAGTTAAGTAAAGAAAACTTCAAACAGAGTTTAACGATGAAGTTGTATTGTGTATTTAAGAGAAATTTGATGTATTTAATATAGTGCCCTGTGTTGTAGTGTAGTACTAGTCTCTTTAAAAAGCTTTTTCTTCCTATTTTCCAACAGCACCATAAAAAAATCATTGTTACAATTCATCATTCCAAACAGTCAAAGCTAGTATTTTATAGAAGCACAAGTAATTATAAGAAAAGGATAAGCTATAGAAATAATAAAACCTCAGTATAAAGGTCAAGCCATGTGAAGTAAAAAGCTTTTATTAAAGAACCTGTAGTTCTGACCTAGGGACCTACAAGATCATTATGATCACCTCTACCTCTATTAAAATTAAATGGTTAGGTCAAGAAGTATCTTTTAATATCTTCAGTATAACTTTTATTTAGAACGCACACTTGAAGGATCAAATCATAACAATATCATGGGGATATACATACAGAATATCAGTTGCTACGAATAGCAGCTGCACCTAGTCTCTATATTGCTCTTTTTTGTGCTTTCAGTCATTTACTTTTGAGAAGGATTTGGAGAAAATATTTAATTTACTCCCAGTCTAAATATTATTGAGACAAGTCCACTCTGGATTAACCTTTTTATAGAAGTTGCTAGAGCATCTAGAAGCTTCAAGCTCATCAAATTGAAATTACTAAATTACATAGAAACAACAGTAACTGTACCAAAGAGCATTTAGTCTTTTGCAGGAGATGATAAGTTAATGAGCCCAAGAGATAGAGAACATAAAGTAGCAGTGAAAGGATTATGGACAACAATTGCTCAGTGACCATAACTGATTTGCAAAACAAAGTGTGACCAGAAAAAAAAAAGGGATACAAATGTGTATCTGAAGAGAGCACAAATGAACATAGCTGTCTGACTACAAAGGGCAGCGCATTGACAGCTCAACAAAATAAGCTCTGCGTGATCTTCCCACTTACAATGTCAACTCCTATGTGAAGTATTTGCAGATTTATTCTTAGTTTGTTTCATAGTAAAAGGCAAGGGAAAAATATAATGTTAAATGTAAAATTTAAGACATTCTAGAAGAAATGTGTCATTCAAACATGATAGAAAATGGAAAAGCGTTATTATTTAGGAAGTCAGCTGGACTTCAGTGAAACACATGCTGATCTGTAATGGCTGTGGGAAAATCTAAGGATAGGACTTTTTGAACCTTGCCTAAAAGGTTCAGCAGTTGATGAGAATGGGAAATCCATGTCTCATTTTCAGAAGTGGACTTCAAAAGCATTATAATGAGTGCACTTTTCAACTGAAAATGTTAAGCATTTTAAATGATGAAGAATGAAAGTCTGTCCATGTTCTCGTATAGACCTCCCAGGCCACCAAAGAGAACATCCTTTCATATTCTCCACTTTGTCCTTCCTCTCCATTCATAGACACTCTTTTTCAGCATAACCTCTATGTTTTTTTTTTTCTATTTTCCCATCTTTTTTCTTTGTAATTTATTGTACTCATTGACAGGTGAGCATTTTTTATTGAAGTCGCATGTCTAAAAAATAGCATAATAAAAAACATTTTTAAGTCTCATTCAGAAGTGAAAGCCTACCAGAAATAACCTTGTCCATACAACCACAGCTAGTTTACCTTGAGCATATACATTTTGATACAGGCTTTATTTATGTGATCACAAACTTTTTTCCATAGCACCCTAGTCATTTCATTGTCCAGATTGGATGGTGCTTACTTAATGAACAGCTGTTCAATATTTTGTTCATTGTTCAATACGTGGTTCCATTTTTCAATGCATGGCCTCGTGCCATCTTTGTTGCACACTATTCAAACCCTTCTCTAAAGACATTTATTAACTTTCCCATGAGTTTTCTTTTATGACACTCATCGGTATAGTTTTGAAATCTTTACAAACATTAATTATGTCCACAACGTCCTTGTGAGATAATGAGTTTTATGCCCATCCTACAAATACAGAACTGAAGCGAAGAGATTATGGTTAATAATATCCATGAATTTTGAGCATCCAAGTTGAAATATGTTAGATTTGATTTACAGCTCCTATTGACCTAAGTTGCAGCTGGGAGTCTTCAGCACTTCGTCAATTTTTTTTCCACGCTCTCAGGCTGGGTACCAAGAAAATGAAGCACATTCTGTTAGCAGCAAACTATGAAAAGTTTGTTTAAGTAACTGTCCCAGTATCACATACCTTGGGTTGAGACAGAAAGGGAATTCAATTGTCTAGACTAGCATTCACGCCTTCCTCGTGAGGCTCTCCTTTTCTCTTACTGAAACCTCTTGAGTTAAAAAACTCAAGTTTTTTAATCTGCATCTTCACTGAAGTAGCTTTACATTCCTTCCCACTTCTGCAACAAATGGGTGATGAAGACAGAGAATCTCTACCCTCTGACTGGGACAGGGATCCCAGCAGAAGAAAAAAAATAACCTACAGATCTCAAACTAAAAATTGTGCCACAATACATAGGCTTTATAGTGGAATTTCTTATACTTTGATGTCCTGAATTTTCACTTCCCACTTCCAGTTTTCACTGTTATTCCTAGCTCTAGACTCTGTGCACAGACAATCTTAACTTCCTATCGTCAATTTCCTGATTATTATTTTTTTCTCTCTCCTAGGCCTCTGAGTCCTTGTTCTTTGAGATAGATTGTTTCTGTCCATCCCCTTTCTTTCTCAAACTCACCTAGTGCATTTGAACACACAGTTCCTTCATCTTTTTGTGTTAGATGAAAGTTATAGTGAAAACCAAAAAAAACTTTCATAAAGAGTATAATGCAAGACCAGTATCCTGCTCTCATTTTAGTGTCTATGTAAGCCAGAAAGCCCACCCTTGCCTGGTACAGTGAGCTCAGGCTTTTGGTCAGGGATGGTGCCTTCAGAGTAAAGAAAAAATCTAGGGACATTGATACACTTGATCATGCTTTGGAGATTTTAATCCATTAAACTCAAGTTTTTTAATCTGCATCTTCACTGAAGTAGCAAAAATTACCACTAGAGGCACACCTATTTGTGCCAAACAACCCCTGAAAATTCTCACTTTTCTTTCCCAAGGTTTTAGTGCACTGACACATATCAAAGCAAGGATTTCAATAACTTCAGTGACATGGGCAAAAATACATATATTTTCCTTGCATCATTCCTAGAAGTGGCTGAACTATTTTGACTGGAGCTTTCCAGAGAAGTACAGCCTTGAGACAGCTATTTGGCATGGAAAACTTCAGTCCAAACAGTTACAGTTTGGCACTATTATAAATGGATTAAATCAAGGTTTCATAATAGGAAGTATTAGGTAATTTTAATAATAGGCAGTTCTATCACCTTTAAAACCTTTAAACAAAACAAAATGCTATCTGCCCAAAAAATATTAACAGAAGTTCTATTAAAAAGTGTCCCAGTGAAATGAAAAGGAGGAAAAAAAAAAAAAAAAAAAAAAAAAAGCAAAAATATGAAATATCACATCCTGACTGTAAAAAATAAAGACACTGCTGCTTCTCCACCTTAACACAACAAGTGTATTGAGCTTTTTCCAACTCAGTCCTAAAACTGAAGAACACAAAACATGACTTTGATCTGCCAGGAAAAAAAAAAAAAAAAAAAAAAAAAAGAAGAAGAAAAGTAAATATTAAGATAGCATCATTCCTTGCTTCCCAGTATTAAAGTGGGGTTTTAGTCCATGCCTAACCTTTGACATTCTTCTGGATGCTTTAATGTAACATAATGAACCTCCAGATAACCTATTTTCCTTTTAATTATGTATTACAATCTGATGAAGCCTCCTTTCCATCTCTCTCTCTCATGTTCCCATTCTGTCAATACACCAAATATTGAAAAACATCTGATTCCCCTGGATTCTGATCTCAGGGGCCAGCACTTCCTTCCAAACTTTAAACTGTCTTTTTACTGACTTTAAAACTGACTTTTGTCTTTAAAACTGACTTTTTATCAATTTTATTATGAAACACTGGCCTGGAATGAAGTACAGTAGTGATATGCAAGGAATATCAGGGTCTCCCTGTGGTGCTTAAGATAGTTAAAAACCACATTTATTCTATAGTTCCTTCTTTTTAAAGACAAAGAAGGTTTTATAACTGCTTAATATGACTTGCATAACAGACTATACATTTCCCACAATTTCTGCATTATTATACATAATTATGTATAATTATTTTATTTGCTACAGAACATAATTCAGAATCATATTGACTCTGGATTTAAAATCTTCATGTAATGGCAAATATGACATGTCTTTGGAATGGTGGATTTAGTCATGAAAAACAGACAGTCCAGCATTAGCCCTACATTGAAAGAAAAACCATGAAGTCTGTTCTGTTGTATTGAATGCATCAAAGGATTGACTTGAATAAAACTGATCACAGACTATGCAGACAGCTCAGAATTCATACCAACTAGCAGAAAATCCTTAGGATGAAGAAAGAGTTATCTAAATTAAAGGTTTATATAGATATATGCAATACAATATAACTTGTAAATACTGCTTCTATTGTTTACCATAATCATAGGCAGTAAACTCACAGGAACTTGCTGGTTTCAATAAAATGCAAGAAGAAATTGACTGAAGGTTACATTTTAATAGCCCTCTGTCAGAGAGAGTTAACACACTTGCACCTCTAACAACAGCATTTTTATTAAATCTTTATTATGTTGTATTAAAAAAAAAAAGTCCCCTTAGCCCTCAGGTAGTTCGTTGATGCTGAGTTTTCAAATGAAATATTTATGAAGCTCTTTGTTTAGAAGTTTAATTGTATCTTTAAATGACTTTCATATGTTTTTATGCTTTACCCTCCTATATAAATGCCATATGATGCTCTATCATACTGTCCGGAATAGTCATTATGCATTTCACCATCACAACTGTTACATAACAATAAGCAGAAAAAAAGGACAAAAGGATAACTAAGTTAAACCAGATCCTATACATACTTATTTTGTTGGTAACCCAGATCATATCTCCAGCAAAATGTGCTTCTAATCATGTAACATAGCATAGTACTATAATACTTTCCATATTTGAACCATCAGACAATGTATAATACTATAAAAGATACTAAAGTACACTTCAATGACCTTTCTATTTCTCTGCCATGGTTGGGAGGAAGGAGAAGACTCTTCTGGATAAAGAACAGGGGTAGAACTAGGAAACCTAAAGTCTATGCCTTACATGAAATTTAGTTTTGTTTTTATAATGGCTTCAGAGTTCCATCATTTCTGTGGTACAACACTTAAAGAAAATAATGATTTAGATGATTTATTATCTTTCCAAGTAGTGGATCACAATTTTGAAATCACCTTCCTGATTTAGGAGCTTAAGGGACATCCTCTAACGTGAAAGCACGTTAGTATGTCAATTCATGTGAAAGTGTTGCTTCATTAACTCTGGCCCTGCTGCCTTGCAGCCCTTCAGCTGTCTGCTGTAGTGCAGGTTTTGGCCACCTGCTCCAGGCCGTCTCTGTGGTTAGTCTCCAGGGGGCTTAAGCCACCTAGATACCATGATAAGAGATGTCAAATAAAGCTGTCCACAGTTTTCACAATGGTACTCATCCATCCATCTGTGCAACCCTTCTCTGACCCAAAGCTAGGGAGCAGTGTCATGAAACCATCTCAGTTTGGTCATGAAAAGTGGTGCTCTCCTCCATGCACTGGGTGGGCTGGCAAATCGTCAGAGGCAGACAGCAGGGGAAAGAAAAACATATGAAACATATGCTAACTTGAAAGAATAAAGGAAATTGTCAGTTTATTACACATAAAAGGTGAGATGCTTGCTTTGGTAGTTGCCAGAGGGAATGGTGAAGGATAAGATATCTATGGCTTATATCAACCGTATATTATTATTATTATACAATTATAGATATTAATACAATATATTAGGTCATGATGCTACTTGAATACACTCTACAGATATCTGATTGGTTGTTCAAGCACTATGTTAAAACCCTTCAAGGGGAGCATCAGTTCACAACCCAGGAAAGCCATTAGTTTTGCAGAGACAGCATAAAAAATAACTATTCATCAAAAGAACAGACTGTCAGTGTGTGAATGTGAATAACATTCCCTGTCTTTCAAAAATAGCAAATACTGTATTACTAAATTTGTTTTCTTGATGACAATTTTTATTGTAACAAATGGTCACTAAAATCTGCCTTTCCCATACACCTATTCCAGTTCTACTACCAGCCAACTACATATGAGAAAGTATCTTCACAGAATCACAGAATCACAGAATTTCTAGGTTGGAAGAGACCTCAAGATCATCGAGTCCAACCTCTAACCTAACCCTAACAGTCCCCACTAAACCATATCCCTAAGCTCTACATCTAAACGTCTTTTAAAGACCTCCAGGGATGGTGACTCCACCACCTCACTGGGCAGCCTGTTCCAGTGCCTAACAACCCTTTCAGTAAAGAAGTTCTTCCTAACGTCTAACCTAAAAATCCCCTGGCGCAACTTAAGCCCATTCCCCCTCGTCCTGTCACCAGGCACGTGGGAGAACAGACCAACCCCCACCTCGCTACAGCCTCCTTTGAGGTACCTGTAGAGAGCAATAAGGTCGCCCCTGAGCCTCCTCTTCTCCAGGCTGAACAAGCCCAGCTCCTTCAGCCGCTCCTCATAGGACTTGTTCTCCAGGCCCCTCACCAGCTTCGTCGCCCTTCTCTGGACCCGCTCAAGCACCTCCATGTCCTTCTTGTAGCGAGGGGCCCAAAACTGAACACAATACTCGAGGTGCGGCCTCACCAGAGCCGAGTACAGGGGGACAATCACCTCCCTAGCCCTGCTGGTCACACTGTTTCTGATACAAGCCAGGATGCCGTTGGCCTTCTTGGCCACCTGGGCACACTGCTGGCTCATATTCAGCCGACTGTCCACCATCTCTCCCAGGTCCTTCTCTGACAGGCAGCTCTCCAACCACTCATCTCCCAGCCTGTAGCTCTGCTTGGGGTTATTGCGCCCCAGGTGCAGGACCCGGCACTTGGCCTTGTTGAACTTCATGTAGTTGACCTCAGCCCATCGGTGCAGCCTATCCAGATCCTCCTGCAGAGCTTTCCTACCCTCGAGCAGGTCGACACACGCACCTAACTTGGTGTCATCTGCAAACTTACTGAGGGTGCACTCAATGCCCTCGTCCAGATCACTGATGAAGATATTAAAGAGGATCGGCCCCAGCACCGAGCCCTGGGGGACGCCACTAGTGACCAGCCTCCAACTGGATTTGACTCCATTCACCACGACTCTTTGGGCCCGGCTATCCAGCCAGTTTCTAACCCAACGAAGCGTGGACCAGTCCAAGCCAGGAGCAGCCAGTTTCTTGAGGAGAATGCTGTGGGAGATGGTGTCAAAAGCCTTGCTGAAGTCAAGGTAGACCACATCCACAGCCTTTCCCTCGTCCACCCAGCGCGTCACTTTGTCATAGAAGGAGATCAGGTTCGTCAAGCAGGATCTGCCTTCCATAAACCCATGCTGACTGGGCCTGATCGCCTAGTTGCCCTTCAAGTGCCGCCTGATGACTCTCAAGAGGATCTGCTCCATGAGCTTCCCTGGCACTGAGGTCAAACTGACAGGCCTATAGTTCCCTGGGTCTGCCCTCTGGCCCTTCTTGTAGATGGGTGTCACATTTGCTAGCCGCCAGTGAGCTGGGACCTCCCCCGATAGCCAGGACTGCTGATAAATGATGGACAGGGGCTTGGCCAGCTCCTCTGCCAGTTCTCTCAGTACCCTTGGGTGGATCCCATCCGGCCCCATCAACTTGCGCACATCCAAGTGCCATACCAGGTCACCAACCAGTTCTTCATGGATGGTGAGGGCCACATCCTGCCCCCCATCCCCTTCCACCAGCTCAGGGTACTGGGTATCCAGAGAACAACCGGTATTGCCGCTAAAGACTGAGGCAAAGAAGGCATTGAGCACCTCCGCCTTTTCCTCATCTCTTGTAACTAAGTTTCCCCCTGCATCCAGTAAAGGATGGAGATTCTCCTTAGTCCTCCTTTTTGTGTTGATGTATTTGTAAAAACATTTTTTGTTATCTTTAACGGCAGTAGCCAGATTGAGCTACAGATGAGCTTTGGCCTTCCTAATTTTGTCCCTGCACAGCCTCGCTACATCCTTATAGTCCTCCCTAGTGGCCTGCCCACTTTTCCAAAGCTTACAAACCCTCTTTTTTCTCCTAAGCTCAAGCCACAATTCTCTGTTGAGCCAGGCTGGTCTTCTTCCCCACTGGCTCATCTTTGGGCACATGGGGACAGACCGCTCTTGCGCCATTAGGATTTCCCTCTTGAAGAGCTCCCAGCCTTCCTGGACCCCTCTGCCCTTCAGAACTGCCTCCCAAGGAACTCCACCAACTAGTGTCCTGAGCAGCCCAAAGTCAGCCCTCCGAAAGTCCAATATAGTGGTTTTACTGGTCCCCTTCCTGGCCTCGCCAAGAATAGTGAACTCCACCATTTCGTGGTCACTCTGCCCAAGACAGCTCCCGACAATCACATCATCCACCAGTCCTTCTCTGTTTGTGAAGAGAAGGTCTAGCGGGGCACCACCCCAGTTAGGCTCACTAATCAGCTGCGTCAGGAAGCTATCTTCCACGCTCTCCAGAAACCTCCTAGACTGCTTTCTCTGGGCTGTGTTGTGTTTCCAGGATATGTCAGGGAAGTTGAAGTCCCCCACGAGTACAAGCGCTGAAGATTTCGCAACTTCTGTCAGCTGCCTGTAGAACTCCTCATCTGTCTCCTCATCCTGGTTCGGTGGTCTATAGCAGACCCTGACCAGGACACTAGCCTTGTTGGCCCCGCCGATCCTAACCCAAAGGGACTCGACCTTGTCATTCCATTGTCATCTTACTTATCCTTTTGGGTAGAAAACAATATTTTCCCATATAATATAATAAAATAAAGCCTATGTGAAATAGAAAAAGCTCCGGAGTGCATCTATGAGGACCATTAGTTTCAGAATTTGAATTAATGAGGGTTATTAAAAAACAAACAACAACAACAACAAAAAAACTTTGTGAGCCTATCACAAAATCCACCTGTGAGAATCAATAGTTTTGCATGTTTATTTAAAATTTCCCCAGCAACAGGCATGTGAATTTGAAGTTCTGAGTGTTAATTTCATTAGCTGAAAGTTAATGGAATTTCAGCTAATCTCTCATCAAAATTCGTATTTTTGAATGACAGGCTTTTAGGAAGACATGATCAAATTTGGAAACCTTTTATACCACACCAAGAAATAACCACAAGTTTTTTCAACATTTTTATGTTGTAAACAAGATTTTTCTGCTATAATTTTAAATAAAATTGACCAAAGTATTTCATCAGTTTCAGTAACTGGTTAGTTAAATGTATCACACATAAAAGAGAGCTTTTTTCCCTATTTTGTTCTCATAAAAATGCTGGATTTTATTCTATTATCATAGATATAATTCTATTTATTTCACAGTCATTACTTGTTAACACCAATGGGAAGAGAAACAAAGCCATGAAATCAGAGTTTCCTCTTTTTTTTCCTTGATGCAATAGTCATTACTTGTTAACACCAATGGGAAGAGAAACAAAGCCATGAAATCAGAGTTTCCTCTTTTTTTTCCTTGATGCAACCTGATCCTATTTGGTTTACCATGGAATGGTTGCATGGTGAGAGAGACAGATTTTCCTGTGTTTTTAATAATGTGTTCTCTGCAGAGAGAGTCAATATTTGCCCTTCCCACTTGGCCGGCTTCACTTTAAAAATCATTATTTCTGGCTGAGGAAGATTAGAGAGGGTAAAGAACATTTCATTAGGACATTGCTGCCATTGGGAATGTGTGACCTAAAGGAACATCCATTTTTGTCAGAAGGAATTATGTTATGCAATTTCTTTCACAAAGTGAGCAAGGTCTGTCCAAGGTCTATGCTACATAAAGCCCTTTACAACTACCAGAATGTCATCCAAGAACACAATGCTTAGAAACCTTTCAATTCGCTGTGTCAGATTTCATGACCACTTCATCTCAGTTTGTTCTTATGCCAACACTGTCCAACAGTCATTCCTTGTGTGCATGCTTCCTTTACAAATATACTACCAGACCGCAAGTGCGTGCTCCTTGCCTCTGTTTCCTGCACTGAGTAAGCTTGGTACTTCCATCTCATCTGATAAGAACTTAATCCCCCTTATTGTCCTAGACTTTTCTGCTTTCTTGAAAATGCTTACCAGAACAGTACATGCTATTCCAGATAAAGTCTTATCAGAGAGCTGTATCAGGACAAATAGCCTATCTTTATGGAAGAACTGTTTTGGAAGAATTTCAATTGAAATTTAATGGAAATGCCATTAAGCTTTGTTTGGCTTTCTAAAAGGTGATACAAAATACTCTGAATCAGTGCAGCTGAAAAAATATAGTCATCAGTGATGCTCACTGAGAAAAATCCCTTTTGAGAGGACTCGGTTAATTATTTTGCTTACTTGTGACACAAAATGAAAAGAAAAAGCAAAAAGTGCTGTCATTACTCATTATGTACTCAATTTATCACAGAAGAATACAGTTCTGCCCCTCTGCTTGTTAAGCCTTTCCCAGACATTCTTTTGGGTTCTGGGCTTCTGAAAAAGCCTTAAGTAAAATTGATGCTACCTAACTGAATCACTGCAGTCTTCTGCAAGCCTTTCAGCTCACTGCTGTTTACCAACCAGTATATCAAAACTGACTGGGGACGTTAAATGTTTCTTGTGCTGCTTGAAACAAAAGAACTTGATTAGTCATGCATCACATGGGTTTCTCTCTTTTTTATTATGAAACAAAAGAAATAATAGTAATAATTTGTACTTCTTGTAATGGTTCATTGTGCTCCAGCAGGAGTGTGTCCTGCTGACCCAGCAGCCTTCTGTTAGTGAAATATTATATACAGCATGAGTGGGCAAGCAAATTTAACAATTCAGATTGCAAAGGATTGCTTTGCCTTTTCTTTTTTTTTTTTTTTTTTTTTTTTTTTTCTTCTTCTTTTGGCATTTGGCAATGCAGTTGCAGTCCTCTGCTGCCTCAGAAATGTGTAGGTCCGTCAAAATGATCCAGGTGGGTTGTGTTGAAATGAGCTCAGGAGACAAAGGTTAAGTGCCCAGTGATCCCTGGAAGCTCTCTGGATGGATTCAGCTCCAGAGATAGCCAGGAGCAGTGGGCAGGAACATCTTATCATATTTCTCAAAGGAGACATCAGTCAGAGAAGGAGTTTGCAAGTGTAGAGCAGGGTGGTGCTCTGTTGCTGCTCTGGTTTTTTCTTTTTTTTTTTTTTTTTTTTTTTTAATATAAAGCAAAGTATTATTTCTCTGTGACTTTTGTGCTTTAAATAAGCCAGGCTCATCCACGTTAGTCTTTCAGCTCATCTCTGAGCACTATGTTGGAGCTCCGCACTGTGATTTTCAAAAAGCCTAAGGAATTTGGACAGCCAAAACTCAATTAAAAGCTGAGATATTTTATGTCAGCATCTTTTGACTGATTTCCACAGTTGTGCAGATGAATCAGAGTCTGCAGTTGCAGTGAGACATAAACAAAAATTAAACTGTATTCTCTTTCCTCTGGGCTACCTTTATGCTGCAGAGAACAAAAGGGAAGAACCAAGCCATGTTGTATCAGGCAATGTTCCTTCTCACTGCCTTCCTTCTCCCTTCTTTTCTTCTGCCTTTTCTACAATGAAAGGGAACTTCTTCCTAACCCCACTCCCAAGGTGCCTTTACTGTGCCTCTGACTATGGTAAGAACTTCTGAGGGTAGGCCCACAGATGGGACATCAGGTCCCGCATGGGGACACTGACACCTCTGACACAGGAATGGCTGCTCAATTTCTAGCTTCTTAGCAAAAAGGCAATGAACTTTCCTAGTTAAACTTTTCTCCTTGTTTTTGTAAGCCCACACCTCACCCTGCCCCCAAAACCCTTATCTTTTTTATCTGGGAAAATAAATAAATAAATAAATAAAAAGCAATAGAGAGAAAGAATATTTTCCTGATAGACTTGTACAGTTAGAAATCATAAACAGTAAAGAAATCTACATGCTGAGGTTCCAACAGAAACAGAGACTTGGCTGACTTCTGTAATCTGAACTTTGCATTAATTAAGTGTTTTGAATTTGATTAGAATAAATTAGCCATCTCATTTGATCCAGCATTTGCCCCTTTCCAGCCATTTTAAAAAGCATATCCAAGATGAGACTTCATGTTCCTAATCAGAGGAATGAAAAGAGAAAGAAGAGGATGGGGAGTCAAGGACAGGAAGAGAAATGGGGACTGAACAGAAGAGATAGTTGCCATCTGCCTACTCTCTGCATTTCTATTGTCTGCCATATTTTGTATGTGCTTTACCTTGTGACACTTGTACTGATGACACTACCATCTTAATCCTAAATTCACATATTTTACACGAGTATTTTTTCATTGGAACATAATTACTTTATGGAACTAAGAAACATCAAATAAACATGCTAACAATTATTGGTGCTTTGTTCCTGCTTTTGTTGGATCTTTGAGAGGCACTTGACAACCCAGACCAGGGCTACTTTTGCAATGTTTGAAGAACCAGTTCAGCCATAGGTTGATGTCAGCCACGCTAATCAGAATTCCATCAGTCGATAACTGCATTCATATGTTGCACTACACCATGCAGCCATGCGTGGCAAGCTCCACAGGTCACACAGTCTATTCAACATTAGCTTTCATTCCTAGGCAATTTATTTTGAAACTATTAACTCAGTTGTGATGTCACTCCAACTTATCAAGGTTAGATTCACTCCTTCACAAATACAGATTTACCCGTTCCTGATAAGAGGCATAGCAGCATGCCTGCCTCACTCATTTTGAAACAACCTTGAACTTAATTTTCATGACATTGTTCATTTTCACAGCCCTGTAGCCTCACAGGGAGAGCACAGATGCAGGAGACATACTTGGAGATCAGCTCCTGCTTCAGCTAAAGAGAGCCTGAACCCGCAGCTTCCATCTCCCAGTGCTCTGCACAGCAAGCATGCACCATGCTTTGTTTGTGCAAGTGTGTGCACATGGGGAGGGGAGGGGGAAGGTGTTGAAATCTGTTCTGCAATGCAGCCAAGAACCCAAGATTCATGGGGCCAGGCAGACACTTAACCAATCTGATTGTGTAATCTGCTGGGCGACCCACAGCCCTGGGAAACAGAAGCAGAAGCTGCTGATCTGAATTTCCCATCTTCTCCCCCAACCTTTTATTTCAAATGGAGCTGTGGCTGTTGTGCTCCATATTGGGTATAATATTGCTTATGGATCAGGAAGCTTGGGCTCCACAACTTTTTTACTGCTGTAAAAGCTATACAGCCTTCCAGGATCATGGTTTCAAAACATTCAGCTGCAGTAAATGGTGCTTTAAAGCACATGTTGCAGCAGAACTTTAGACAGATAAAACTTTTACCAGAATATTTAGGACCTTATAACAATCAAGATTATCTTCCTTGGATATATCAGTTGCATTGTGGACAGCTTTCTGATATTTTGGAATTTATCTTAGACACCTATAACTAAGCAGACTTTTAAACATTCTGTTAACTCCTGCAGTACTCCAACACTTCAGGTTTTCTATTGAGTTGTGCAGAGAGATGTCTGAACTCAGTCCGGTAGTTTCACTACTGTGCCACTTAGGCTGTATGTATTCCTGCTCAGGAATTTAGACATTACAAATGGGTATATTGAAATATTTTACTTCTCCTTTGATTACCTAGAACATTTTCCCAAGTAGTGAAAACTAATTTTAAGCTAAAAACTGCTGCTTTTAAATGCAGAAGCGAAACAGAACATGTAAACTGTTTCCTTTCAAAAAAAATGTTGTCAGAAAATGGCTATTTGGTTGCATTAGGGTGCTGTCCATGGAGTTTTATCCCTTTGAAGACACATCTCATGGAAGCAGAAGACCTATGTTAGCAAGGAAAACAGAGAAGGCTGAGCAGGAACAGGTAATAACATGCCTGTTGATCTGGCAGCATGAGTGGCTTGGCCCCTCCAATACTGCTATGATAGTGGCAGAAGAAACAAGCCCAGCTCTCCAGGTTTCTGCCTCTGCCACATCCCTTTCCCCTCTGTGCAGGGAGTCTGCAGCCTGAGACCAAGGTCCCAGGCATTTCAAAGATCCCCCTGTTCAGAACAAATGCAGCTTGCTTTCTAAAAAAATATCTAAAGTCACTATTTCATATATTAAAATACATTTCTTTTTATAATACCATGCCTGTGTCATGACATGGTGTTAATTACAGTCCTTGTCACATTGTCTATGTTTCAGCAAAGCTACATTTTGCTCAGTAAGACTTTTTCTGGTGTATCTCACTTGGATTTTTGTTTGCCAGACAAAGCTCACAACCCCAGTGCTCTACTTATCTGTATTAAGTTACTCATCCCATTGCTACACAATGAAGAAACGTGGTATCAGTCCATTTTAAATGGATTGCTCTACAATTGTAGCAGACCACAAAAAGATTTCTGAACATTCTGTTTGTTATAACAAACAGGAGTTTTGTTTCCACCCAGTATTTTCCATGATGTCTGCAAAACACTTAACGCTTGGGAGAATGCTGGTGTGCTGAGATCATCATTTGTCATGATGACCAGAAAGATTTTATAGTTTTTTCTGTGCTCCTCTATAGATATTTGTTGTGTTCTCTTATAATCAGATTTTAAATTTTTCTATGTAACTTTTTATTAGCTTATTATTATTATTGAGAGTACCCACTCATAATAAATGAACTCAAGTCATTACTTTGTTTGAGCAAAGATCCTCTTCAGTACCACAGGGCTGGGATTACACTACCTGACCGACAAGAAAGCATCCACTAACTATAGGCGGATTTCCACAAAGAGTAGCCACAAGAGAAGTTAAATGACCCTCTCTCTTCTCACTTCTGAGACACTGAGTGGCCTATACATGAGACTAGAGAATCTAAAAAAGCCCTACGTTACAGCCAAAGAGGGACAGAAGGCACAGATAGCACTTGTGTAATACAACCGTGCCACTCCTGCTCTCTCACTGCCTGGATTCATGGATAAAAAATACAGGAAAATGTACTTGGAGTGGCTGCTGTGAAGGAAAAGGAGAAGGAAGTAGGACTGATGTAGTATTTTGCAAATAGGATGAAGAGGAAGGAATGATTTTTGAAGTCACAATAGAGAAAGTAATGACAATAATCAGGAGAGAAGATACAAAAAATAACACCCATCGTGCATGTAGGCATCAGTGAGGAGAAGCTATTGGAGGTGCTGGCAAAGCATGGTTATGCTCTGGTTGATCCTGCTGTAAGGATGAAATATTTTGCTGTATGAGTGAAAAACCGAGGTGGGTCAAAGGGAAGGTGATGGCCAGGCAAGGGGGCTCTGAGCAAGTGGCGTAGAGAATGAGGAGGCACAGCAAGGGAAGGAAGAAGGGGGATGCAGACGAGGAGAGGAGGGGATGGAAGGGTGAAGGGAAGGGGAGAGGGGAAACACAGAAAGCACAGAGATATGATCAGTGCACTGATCGGTAATGTAAGTGGCCTCAGGAACTTGCTATTAAAGATCCCCCCTGCAGATGGAAAGAACTAAAGAAAAAGCTCAACAAGTTTCTCATTTTAGCTTTACTTCCCAATTTTTAAGTCAGATTTTGTTCCATATTTTTTCCATATGTCCAAAATGAGTTTCTTAAATTACTCTGTTTAGAAATAAACACATGGAAACAATAAACATCTAGAACATTAGCTTGCATATTTCCTTAATGTATGCATATTTCTCTCCAATTTTCCACATGAAATGAGACTAATTCACTTAAATTTATTGGCTCCACCCTTTGTCAAAGTTTCCATGATTTCAGGGTTAGCTCGGTAGTTGATTACTACCTTTGAGAGGTAATACATAGAGTCATGGACTTACAAATTTTAAGTCAGCTGCTCAGTTTGTGCATAATGGAATATTTACACTGAATTCAGGTGACCTCTGTCAGTTTACAAAGATGAGGAATGACCCATTACTTCTTTTTCTTATCATGAAGAAATAAGGAGAATATTATGCATTTAGATATTACTCATTCTAAAGGAATATAAACAAGTTTTCCTCAAAGTGTTGTTGGTTTGTTAGTTTGGTTTTTTGTGTTTGTTTTTTTCTTTTTTCTTTTCCCAAATTGGGATATTTTGTGTCATATTTATTATAAATTCTTTGAAATTTCAATGTGCTGATTTATATTCTGCAGTCTTCAACAAATGTAACACTAGCTCACCTCTGCTGCTGTTCAGAGTTTCCTCTGGATTTATACTGAGAGCAGAATTTTGTTCAATATGAGCGCTGCCTTACTAGTTTTTTCTTGAATTCTTGGAGCAAAGAACTTGCCCTGAGACCACCTAACCCACTATTCTATTTCCAAAGGTGGCAAAAGGAGGCACACACAAAAGCACTTTTTTTTTTTTTGTAGTACATTCCCTTCAAAACTCCCATAATTCATAGCCATCACATGAAGGATGCCAGAGAATTCATACCTCTCTGGTCCTTTTAATACCTGCTAATGGCCTGTTGTCCATTAATTTTACTAATTCCTTTTTGAACCCACTGACACTGCCTCCACCACTTCCCAGGGCAGCACATTTCAGAATTGCATTACCTCTTCTATAAAGAATAACTTCTCTGGTTTGTTTTCCCTTTTTTTCATCATTATGCCCTGTGACAGTTCAAATTCTGTATAGGTGACTCATGGCAAATTCTCACCAACTACTGTTATGAATTACCAGACCAAATTCAACCCAGAGAGACGATGGCCTGTTTTGCTTTAATATTTTAGTGACATCAAGTTCCCTGGTCGGAAGGAGAGCCTGGCCAAATTTGCAGGAAGAGGTAAAAGAGAGAGCATGTAAGCACAGCAGCATGCATTCCAGGTACCATCCACTAAAAGAGACAGTCATGGGCAGCTGAGGAAATCTCTCCATCTATTAAATTATTAATTATTCTCAAGGACTAGTTTAATGTGTTAATTTTTTTGTTTGTTTGTTTGTTTTGGGGGGAGGCAAGCAAATACAACAAAAACAGCCTCCAAAGTTTGAGAGCCCTTTATCTATAGCTTATATTTTCATAGAGTTCTTGATGTTACAGATAAAGGTGTTACACTGTTCTTATACAGTATACACCAGCCATTACAAGTTCATAAGCAACAATACTGGTTAGAAACAAACTGTGTCTACATCCTGCTTTGGACTGCCTGTCTGGTTGTCTTTGAGTCTCTTCTCTATGCCCAGAGAAGCTGTGGATGCCCCATCCCTGGAGGTGTTCAAGGCCAGGTTGGATGGGACTTTGGGCAACCTGGTCTAGTGTGTGGCATCCCTGCCTATGGCAGGGGGTTGGAGTTAGATGATTTTTAAGGTTCCTTCTAACCCAAGCCATTCTATGATTCTAGAAAATAGAAGAAATACGTTGTTTGATTTTCACAGTGATGCAATTTCCAGTGACTGTTCTGCAGTGAGGATGTAATGGATTTACCATCATGTAAAATAAACGAAGAAATAATGGAACTCTTCCTAACAGGTAAACTCTAGCTATCTGTTGATAAACTATGAGGCTTGGTAAACTTGCTGTTCCTGAATAGCCTGTGCTATTCAACAGCCAAATCCTTAATATCATGCATGGAAGATGATGGATTCTTTGTCTTTGTGTATTGCTAATGCACCTCCAGGGATGGGTCATTCACAGCTTCTCTGAGCAACCCGTTCCTCTGCCTCACCACCCTTGCAGTGAAGATTTTTTTCCTGGTCTTCAAATTCTGTGCTATTGTATCCTTTTATGTATTTCTTTGCTACACTGAAGAATGCTGGAATATTAAATATTTTGCTCTCTGTTGACACAGTTGTGTTTTAATAAATCTGTCAGTTTGGTTTATATACCACAGAACTCCTTTATGTTTTATTTTCCAAACTGTGAACCATTCTTTTGGTTCTTCATTGTTTTGGCTTTATAAATGTGGACGCAGGGAATGGACAGAGCATGCCAGCAGCGGCTGTATTAAGTGCAGAAGCTTAGATACACAGATAAAGTACTGTCCTCACTTCTGCCCACTCTGCCAGCCTCCATCTCCCCAAGGGTGTACAACTCCACGCTTCAGCTGTCCCTGGGACATCTTACTGCTTGTTGCTATGGATTCATCTTTATGTATACAATTACTTTAGCAGTGATTTTCCATGTAGGAGATTCCCATTGATGTTTATTTTTAGGCATTCAGTTTATTTTCTTATCCTCAGTTTAAACTAGCATTTTCTTCACATGATACCTTCTTTTTCTGTGATCAACTGCCAGTGGTCCTCCCGTTCAATCTTATCTCTCTACTCCACCATACCCTTAAAGGTTGTTTCATGTAAAGGCTATAAAAATGTCAACATGGATTAGCCACATTCATATTTTTAATTATCCGATCATTTGTGAAGGACCTGCTTTCAACCGAATGGCTCTACAATTGCTTCATTCCCTTCACTCATTTCTTTTATTAAAAACGACACACCATACAGTCTCTGACAGCCATGCAGGAACCACACAAACAGCAGACGAGGTGCTGACAGAGTTTCACCCAGGTGTTTTGACATCACCCCATCATATGCAAGTCTTCAGAATACACAATTATGACTTTCAGGCCCACTGCACAATAATCAAATCTGTCAGATCATGCTCCTTTTCCCACTGCTGCTTGTACTCTCATGAATGGAAAAGGGATTTGCTCCATTTGAGACTTACTCAGTGAATTTTAATTGGGACAGATAATATTTTGCTATAACTGAGCTACAGCTGAACGTCTGAGAACGATCCCACTCTCTTTTTATGCGTTTTATAACTTTTATAAGCTTTATTTTACTAGATATCATTGCTAATGTCTCAAAAAATATTTCAGAAGTTCCCAGCCCCAAGGTCAAAAGGGAACTTCTGGAACACCAAGCTCTTCTAATAGGTAAGCTCTTGTTGGACAACAGACCTACATACAAACAAATGCAAGCACAAGTCAGAAAATTGAAATCAGGAAAAAGTACTCTTTTTTAACAGTATTCACTGGTACAAATTAAATGACAAAGTGATGTCTTTTTGTCCTCTTAATATCTTCATGTCAACACTCTTCTTGTAACCACAGGTTAACCAACCACAAGGTATCATGCTCAAGAAGGGATACATTTTTGAAATTCATCATATATATACAGCATAATAAAATTATATATAATATAATAACATTATTATGACCATGAACTCTGTGAACTTTATAGGATGGACTTATTGTAGTTTATGATAATAGCCTTCATTTGTTTTTAAATTTGCATGTCATTTTTATGCAGTAAAATATATTTCAAAAAGGCAAGCACAGTAAACCTAAATTTTCATATTTTGGGGGAAAAAAAATCCTACACAAAGAAGTTGAACTTCTTGAAACAATTGTTCAACAATCTTCTGCCAAGATGCTAAGGTCAAAAAAATATATATCTATATATCTGGGCAGAGATGCATGAAACTTGCTTCTATTACAGTGAAAGTATTTATCAGTTCCAATTATTAACCCTCTACAAAAATACAGTTTCTCTAGTAGGGCTACAAAGACGGTGAAGAGCCTAGAGGAGAAGATGTATGAGGAGCGGCTGAGGTCCCTTGGCCTGTTCAGCCTGGATAAGAGGAGGCTGCGGGGAGACCTCATCGCAGCCTACAGCTTCCTCACAAGTGAGAGTGGAGGGGCAGGCACTGATCTGTTCTCTTCAGTGACCAGCAATAGGACCCGAGGAAATGGTGTCAAGCTGCAACAGGGGAGGTTCAGGATGGATAGCAGGAAGAGGTTCTTCACTGAGAGGGTGGTCATGCACTGGAACAGGCTCCCCAGGGACATAGTCATGACACCAAGTCTGTTGGAGTTTAAGTCTTTGGACTGTGCTCTTAGTCATATGGCCTGAATTTTGGGGTAGACTTCTGTGGTGTCAGGAGTTGGACTCAACGTTCCTTATGGGTCCCTTCCAACTCGGTATATTCTATGATTCTATGAATCTAGTATTTTCCTAAACTTCCTAAAATCCATTGAATATAGATTTTTTTATTATTTTTTTTCCCACTTATCCATCTGTCCATTTTGCATCCAGAATATTTCTCTCCTCAGATAACATAACTGTTGACTGTTCCCCAGAGAAGAAGAAACGGGAGACCTCCATTATCCCTGTAGCTTCCAGTAGTGGGTTGATGGATAGGACATAAATGGATGGCAAAGGTAGGTCTATTTTACTAGATATTCAGATGGAAAACAGTAATTTTTACTCTTGCAGCATTCATGTTTCTCCTGTTTGCAGGAATAGGCCCTTTTTGCACTCTGCAGGTGTGGTGATAGGGAAATAGCAATCTTTTCCAACTTTAGTGATTCTATGATTCTATTGGGAAAGAAGCGTGTTCCCAACTTCCATCACATTTTAGCTCTGCAGACTTCAGGCTACAGTAAGGCAAAAAACTCATTGTGATGCCTTCTCTTGGAGCTTTGGTCTCTTTTATGAGATGGAACACTTATTTTGTGGACATCAAGAAGCTGGAAGGGTTGGGCTGTTAACAGGAACTTGCTCTAAGATACACAGGCTGTGTCTTAGCTGAGGGAGAGAAGGTTGCAGGCAACAAGGGCTACATTCTTATGTATGTCTCAAGGGAACTGCAAACAATACTTGCCAAGCTCTGAAAAATTTTGATCAGCAGAGGATCTGGGGAACAGACAATGAATGATTCTTTTACTACCTTCTTATGAATGTAAGCATGCCCTTTTTCACAGTTACAGACATGAAACCAGGCCAGGCCAGTGGTTGTGAAGGTGCCTGCAACAAGACTTTGTCAGCTCCTTCTGTGTGAAAAGTGCACATGATGAGCATGCTATGATCCTCCCCTCTCAATTCTATCTGGATGTTCCCTTAACTGTTAGCACATCATGTTTTGCTTTGTTTCTCTTCTGACTATGTGTATAGGGAAAATATTCAGATATTTCCTCTGCAATGCAAACTGGAAATCAACTTTAGATAGTGGGAGGTCAGTCTCTGTTAGCAAATGATTGCTCCCACCACTTTCACATACTCAGAGAAAATGTTGGAGTTGAAGTTGGAGTTGGAGTGGAATTCTTCAGTCCCACAGGTTCAATGCAAAACAGATTTTAATCTATAGTTTGTATTTTTGCTGGTAATGTATATTAAGATACTTGATATCTTAACAAGTTGCCATTTCCAAAGCATAGAACCAGAAACAATAGATTTCAGATGGAAGTTAGGCATTCAGTAAGCATCCAGAAGCATAATAGCTGTTCAGACTCTACGTTTTCCCTTTTCATAGAGGCAAACATACAAACAGATTGTTTAGGGCCTTCTCTGAAGCAGTACATCCATCACAAACTGTAGTCGTGTCTCTCTGCAGAGAGCATCTTACCAGCAACATTTACAGCAGCAACGACAATGAACCATGAATACTTCTCTTTCAAACTGACATGGTACAGCTTTTATCCATACAAATGAATCATCTTACTCCCCAGAGAAGTCAGTCTTTGTGCAAGCATCACCTGGAAGACAGCTTCTTGGCACAAGTGAAAAAACATCCTAGAGCCCTTGTCCTGACAAACTATATGGGTAAATGTGGCAATGTCTGGGCCCACGCATCAGCCCTGCCTGCTGAATTAGTGGAGATTGAGCCAATGCACCTAGGTTAATTATTTAATGTCAACGTGTTTGGGAGCCATGAAGGAACTGGCCTGGGATAGCTTCAGTTCACTTCTTTGGGTGATTCTAATTCTCCAAATAGAAATACTGAAGTGAACACATACAGAATGTCTGGGATGATGCTCTCATATCAGACTGAATGGCCAGGGCAGATGCTCTTCTGGTAGTTTTTGTTGCTATAACTAAACGCAGTGGAGCAGTGTTGGTCAAACTCACAGACCTTCCATCCAGGCTACTGTAGAGAAAATAGGCTCAAGTGTCTTTTGTCCCTGGCAGTAATTCTTCCATAGTAATACAATGCAGTTGAATGGGTGCTACCCAAATAGAGACTTCACTATTCTCACAAGCTTGGAAAGCTTTTATTTATCTGTGCACAATGTTTGTTTTTTAATTGGACATTATGGAAACTCTGACAGTAATGTAAAAGATGATTAGCAATAAAACAAAATATAAACCAATGGCTTCTAAATTTAATAATAGGCTAAATGTCTACATTCAGACATGGTTAATCAAAACCAGTTTGTTAACTTCATTTTATTCAGGTCAGCCAGTCAACAGTACATGTAATGCATACTATAAAACTGATTTAGGGCTTTTGGACACCCAAGCATCTACATAAACCAAGCAAGGATTAACTAGGTCTGTCTACTCATAAATTACAGCACATTGTTTTTAAGTGAACAGGATAAAAAGCAACATGCCGGGAACCATCTACATCATGCTTTTTTCTCCTTTGACCAATTTCCCAGTTACTCTCTCAAATTATCACTCCGGTTCCTTCTTTGTTCATCCCTGTATTGTTTCCATATAACTGTCCAAATCTGCCTGCAAGGCAACTAATCAAAAAAGGCTGAAGCATAAGAAGAACATTGACCACTTGATAGTTTGCCCAGCTTATTAAAAATATGAGTTTGACATCCTGCAGCATGTTTTAACAATTGGTTCACAAATTACAGCATGGCTAAATAAAATTAAATTCATTCCATTGTACACAATAACTATTTAACATATGCTGTGAATCTTGTACACAGATCAGGACTCTGCAGTGTTTTCTACAGCTGTTAGTCAAATCTTGTTGCCTTGTGCTATGGTCCCATCAGATCTCATAATATAAACAGGCTTGGGTTGGGTTTTTAACAAAACAAAAAACAGACAAACAAAAACTCAAACTCCCATTCAGATGGTTTTTGGAAGCGGTGATGGTCTTTCATAAGAAATGTTCTTCACTTCTCTATATGCAATGAAAATCAGTACTAGATTCAGTCACTGGTGTCCTTGTAGATGTGAGCCATCTCTGACAACTGGACTGGAGCTTTGGCTCCTTATCTGAAACACCTGAACACATCCAGAGCTGTAAGCACTTCTTTCTTATTCCAGCTGCAGATTTTGTATAATTTCATCATAATTTTCCTCCCCTTTCAGGTTGAACCTCATAATACATACGTTATCCAGTACAATATATGTGATAATACATTGGCCCATGTGAACTTATGTGATATAGTATCTGTCCCACAAATATTACATGCCACTCCATATGCACTGTATCTGAGAAGCACGTGATATACAACTCTCAGGGGATATGAAACACATGTGGGTCTGATTCGCCACTTTGTTATTCCAACTGTACACCGTTGCAAATCTAACAAAGTTACACCAGTGTAAAACTGTTGTACTGAAGTGGAGGATTAAACCCATATGCCTTTCTATATGAGCCAAATTTATGGGACAGTTATTCAAATAAATTCAGTAAACATTCTGACTGGTTCAGAGTCCTATATCTTTGTAGTCCACAGACAGTACTTCTCCTGCTTCAGGAACAGCTTTACCTTAAAGACAGCAACTGTTGTTTGTTAAAAGGGTGCTGGTAACAATCTGAATTATTAAAAAGAAAAGCAAAAAGGTCAAGAAGATTTGTGACCTACAGAACATTTAAAACAAGATGGCATTTCCTCAGACTCACTTGGCCAAGATTAAAACCTCTTTGCCTGCTTATATGTATGCCTCTTTGTGTAATTAAAAGCACGACCCATCATCATTTGTGAATTCCTGTGATTTCACTGTACAAGTTTTCAAGTATTTTCTCTGGCATCTCTCCAGACAGTACACCTGCATAGCATTTTAGCAATATTGTACTGCAATCAAATATTAACTAATGCTGTTTGATTTGGATTTGTGTAAAATTCTGAAAACTTATAAGCTATAGGTTTATATACTAAGTCTTAAATATTTATCCACCAACAGATAAAAAGAAAGGGATAAAACAAAAGCAGGTCTGTATAACGTGTAATTTAGAAAAAGGGATCTGTTCTGGTGTTTTGAGGGTACGTGATTAATTTGATTAATTCAATTCAATGGAATAAAAAACAAAAACTTCAGATTAGCTCTACATACATTTCTCCAGAACATTTCACTTACTCAAAAAATTGAAATTTCTTTCTGGTTGAAGAAAAATGCTTCAATCAGACCAAAGAATCAGGTTTCATTTCATTTCACAAATTTGGTTGCTGCTTTTAATGCTATCCAAAAAAATAAAAAAATAAAAATAAATAATAATAATAAAAAAGCTGAAATAAATGTAGTAATAGTAAGACTTTATTTTGAAGATATGATTAAAACAGTGGAAAATTTTTCTACTTGAAAGATATTTCCATAATTCACCAAAAATACACTTTCAAGGAGTTTCAGTCACTTAAATTCTAAATTTGCAGAAATAAATAGTTTTTCTGAATAAAATAAATAAATAAATAAAAATCCAGCTCTAGTACCTCTATGTTGTATTCCAATGCTACTGGACTCAACTTGATTACTTGATGTATAACTTTTACTTGTCATGCATGTGGCAACCACAGGATCATTTTTTAATACCATCTTCTGGAAAGTTTCACTATTAACAAAATTAAGTGATAACGTTTCAGTGTCAACCAAAATCATTCTAAAGTAATACAATGAAAAAATAAAATCCCTATGTATTTTTATTTCAAAAAATTAACCTCCAGTTCGGGCTATGTTATAAATCATTTTTATTCTGGAAATGTCTCTGAGAAATGCACCAGATTATTTTTTAAAACTATACTCTATACCTTTCTACTTATACCTGCAATGTGATTAGGTATGACAATCCCTAAATTACCTGTTGCCACTTTTTTGTCATTATACTACTTGACATGGTACCAAGAAACAGTAGAGAGTTCATTGATTAAGGACCATAAATAGTATCTTCTATAAACATAATTTATGAAGTTACTCCTAAAAGAGAAAGACTAAATACCAAATTGTCTATGATATAATATTTTCTCTTTTTAAAGAATTATATCTTTTAGGGTGGGACATTTAGGGTGGAATTCCTCTTATCTGCTTTAAATACTCTGAATGCCAGGGAGTTAATTCACTCACTTAAATTTGGGTGACCTTGCACTTGGGTTGAGGTGCTGGACACCAGTGTACCCATGGAGCTGGCAGCTGTGGTGTACTGCTTACGCTCTTCTGAAGCAGCAGTTGTAGCCCAGTCAGAAAAAAAAAATATATTCCCACTGTATTCAGTGGATTGCATTATCATCTAAATTTCCAGTATACATAGTGGAGTTTTAGTAGTACAGTCAGCAGCACTGAAAGAGCAATTCACCTGAAACACCTCAGATAAGATTCAGTTCCTTAAAGAAAGGCATCCACTGTGACTGGGATGCAGGAGGGTCCTCTGAGAGTACCATTCATTCATCCCATCCTAACAGAGATGTGTAGAAAAGCACAGATGAAGTAACCCTTCCCCTCCACTGAAAACAGAGACCTTCATAAAGCTGAATTAGGTGCTGACATCTAAGACTCTTTCCACTCACCTACATGTCAGTATCCAGCATCACTGCAGAGTCCCTATTGTGTCTGCGATGATCACATGGTGATGGAAATTATAAGATTTGGGAGAGGGGGGAGGGCACAGGCCTTCTGTAGCAGCAAGTAGGCTGATGAATCAAGAATTTATGGTGGGATCCAGGCATTAGAAGACAACTGAGGTGCCATTTTTGGATATCTAAAATTTCTGCATGGGGCTGAGAGGTATTAAACAGAACCTATGGAAAAGCCACATCTTTCAGTACCTGAAAGCCAGGGCGAATCTCACATATGATATCTCATGAATTCCATCCATATAGTCCATCCCCGTTTGGGATCTGATCCAATATTCATTAGCTGGTAAAAACACTTAGATGGTTGGAGGGAGCTCTGTAGTACAGAAATTTGTCTTTGAATAATTGACCACCAAATCCATTTCACCTTTTCCCCTGAATGCCCTCCCACAGCTCTCTGGAGGATGACTAGTCACATCACATATGGTGCTACATTTCCCAGGTATCAGTCTCACTAGATGATATTTTGCAGTTTTGTGTTCTCATAGACAAAATCCTATAAGTAATGAAGCTAGATATACAAAAGTTTTGTGTACCTTCATGTCTTCATCCTACAAACACTGAGTCCAGGATTTGGAGATTTTGTTCCAAATCTCCACATTTAAAAATATTGAAAAAAAAAAAAAAAACCAAAAAAAAAAAAACTTTTTTTTTACATTCTGTGACTTCCAAATTTTTATGTAAGATGATTAAGCACCATCAGAGGTATTCCAAGCCTACAATGTTATGGAAGTTGATAACCATGGGAAAGCATTGGGCTAAGCCCAACTAGGAAAATAGAAGAAAATACAATAAATTTCATATATATCTCAATATATAGCTGACATCTGAACTGAAATAATTTCTACTTGAAGGAAACTTACGTTGCAGGTACTTTTAATAATACTGCATACAGTATGTGACACCGCAAAATATAAAAGTCTTCCTAATGCTTTGGAAAAGCAATGAGAATTTAAATTAGATAGAAACCAGACATCTTTTAATCCTTCTTCAAGGATTCATCCCTTCTTTTCTTCTTGTTCACAACATGACTCAGAAGGGCTGATCCTCACCTGATATAAAACAGTCAGTCCAGTTTTATCAAAGTCAAAGGAGCTACACTTACACCAAAGGAAAATCTGGCATGGTGTATTTAAACTACTGATAGAACATGAGCTGTGACTAATTGTGAATGTTGTAGCTGTTTCCTTCCTACGCACAGTTATGGCTTTACCTGAGTATCTTTCTGCTTTTTATTATTAGGCTCAAATAGGACATCAAAGGTTTTTTGTTGTTGTTGTTTAAATCTGCATGGAAAAATGGCTCTCATTTCCATACAATTCTCTAGACTTCTTCTTATTTTAATTTGCTTCTGAAGACTTCAAAACATCTTATTGTACGAAGTAGAAGAAACATCTGTTGAAGTCATACATAGTTTATTGGCTGGAATCAGTGATAAAAGACAGCATAGAGACTCACCAAAACACTTCATTGCTATCAACTTAAAACAAAACAAAATATTACAAAAAGAAAGTCTTTTTTTTTTTTTTTTTTTTTTAATAAGAGAAACATGGGGAAAATTTTGCAAGCCAAACAGACAAGAAAGACTGTGACTTTAATTCATCAAACTTCACATGACTGGATTTTGTATCCCAGCCAGCCAAGGCCTGACTGCACTACAAAAAATGTTTTTTAATTAGCCCAGAAAGAGAAACTATTTATGAACAATGGTATTTCTCTCCACAGGATTTCCAGTTTAGAGGAATTACTTTTGACACTATAATGGGTTTTTGCTCTTTCTACCTACTGATCTGTTTTACCATTTGCCTAATGCTGTCTGATATTAATTGCTTTCTTTTTTTTTAATTATTTTTATCATATTTTTTAGCAGAAAAATGTTAAGAAAGGCCCCAACATCAATCTCACATCTATCCTATACCTATTTTCTTTCTTTCATAGGAATTCAATATGAAAGAATATGCAGTGAATACACTCACTGGCATAGTTTTTCCCTTTTTGTTAGTCTTCTCCAAAGCAGCTTCTCTCTGCATTAGGCACAGAGAGCATCAGAGACAGAAGACTATCTGGCAGGCTTACTTAAACCTGTCTATCTTATTGGTGTGGCAATGCACAGGTAATATTCAGATAAAGCTTTTAAAGATGATTCAGTAATGAGGAAGAATTGCAATGGGGTACTTCTGAAACTTCATTTGCCAAGCTACACTTCACAGGTGGGAGCAAGGATGACTGCACCCTCAGAAGGGACTGACACTTAGCAAGTGCAGTCCCACTCAGATATTCTGGCAATTTGGTATGTTTGTCTATTCTATTGACTCCTACTTAGGGGCCTTCAAGCAAGTTCTAATTCTAGCACTTTTGCTCAATTATTCTTTACTCTTCTGTATTCAGATATTCCATTTCATTTTTTATGCTACCTTACCAACGTTTTGCTATACGCATTGTTTTTAACTCACTTACACCCCAGAACATTAAAATCTGCCCTATTCCTCATTATGTCTTTTCCTCTTGCAGTTTCTCTTTGCTTTCTATTATCTTCCTTACCCTTCTGTACAATCCTATGTGATTTTTCCCCCTCCGTTTCCTACTTTCTGTCCTTTCCTATTAGCACTATATATTCCAATTTCTTTTTCTTCATGTCCATTTTTGTCTAGTTTCTTTTATTCTCTTTTTCCTTTTATGTCTTTTTTTGCTGAGGCTCTCCATTGTATCTTACTATCAATTTTACCTCACAAATTGGCATTAGACAGCTTGGAATAAGGCAACAAATGAAATGAAGCCTGCTAGTCAAAGATTCGGTTGTTTCTCATGTACTTCTTTTCCACATTTTTCTCCAGTTTTCTCCATTTTATTCCTCATTGTCCTTCACACTTTCCCAACAGCATCAGTTGTTTTTGCTTGAGGTAAGCACTGTTTATTCAACAAAAAGTGTTTTGCTTCTGCATATACAATTGTGAAAAAGACAACTTTTAACTGTGGGTGCTCTGCCTTTTTGTGCCAGATATCTTAATTCCAAGGTTCAGAGGTTTATGACTTGTTTCTTGCAGTTCCAGATTTGCGGTCAGGATGCCCCAGCAATCAGTTGGAAGGGTCTATGGCTTCCTTAAATATTTTTGTATTTTGCCATTTCAGATAACTCTGTAACATCTATGTCAAATGATAGATATTTTAATAAACACACAGTGGCCATGAAGATCTGCTTCATAACCTTTTTTCTGAGGCAGGTAAATATTCTGTCTCCTTCAAGGAAGCTGCAGAACTTGATAAGGATATTAAGTATATTAGGCTAAATCTATGACAGAGCAGAATATTCACAAAGTACAGTTTAACAAGGTAAGAAGTAATATGTTATAGATACCTGCAAAGTAAAAAACATAATCTGTAGCAAATAGTCATTACCACTTGTTCCTGCTCAGAAATGTTTGTTTCAGAGCTTGGCTGCTTCTAGATATGCTACAAACAGCTAAGAGCTTCTCTACTTCTATACTTCGGCTCCAAATCTCCTCTCACAGCTGTGAAAAAAAAAAAAAAAAAAAAAAAAAAAAAAAAAAAAAGTCTTAAGGTACTACTGATTTATGCATAATGAGATTATATTCCTGTGCAAAGATGCACACTGTAGTTAGTGGGTCTTGGGTTTCAAGAAACTTATCAATACTTACAGATTATGTGATGAGAAGGTAAAGAGATACTATCAATATTTGTGAAGTTAGAAAGTGAGATTATTAAAATCACATTTTTTTATTGTTTAGAAAAGCACTAAAGCTTTACATAATAAGCAATATGCCATATTTTCCAGTGTTATATTTTGCTGAATTTCTATAGATGAACTACCTAGAGGTGTAGTAACTAAACTGAACAGCCACACAGTCTTGTTTCTTTAGTCTTGTATATTATAGGTCCCTTAGAATATAGACATACTATGTTTATGTCCATTATGTTTTTTATAAAGCATATAATGAGGAATACCAAATAGATTGTGTCAGCATTCAATAGGCAATCCAAAGCAACCTACCCACTTGCTGCTGCAACGGAAAGTCATATTTTTGCTAAAGAAGACAAATCCAGAAGGCATTGGACAAATGCAGCAGTAATGGGAAAAGTTGCTAAAAAATACCAATATATAATTAAATGACACCTAAAAAAAAAAAAAAAAAAAAAAAAAGATAAATTCATCAGAGCCTGAGAAAAGGCTAAGAGGCTAAGTAGGTTTTGACAGCTGCTTATTACCACTCAACCATTTTACTATAGCCTATATATAATGGAAAGGGAGTCTTAGACACTTCCTTTGGACAGCATGGCCACAACAATTCCTTTTGTACTAAGTAATCTTTTCATATCAACTAAAAGTGTGATGTGTCTTAACTAACTCTATGGCTCATTTCACCTACCAATATGAAGGAAGCCCATGTCATGCAGTATGTCTTATGGTGTTGCCTTGTCTGGTCTCCAGATGGGTCTCAAACATTGCTTGCTGCTCAGATACTGTAGGCACAGACACTGTGCCTAGGCAACTGAACAACTGTTCAGTTGTACCCCGTGGTACGAACCTGTATCATCACTATCAGGGAAGCTTAGACACCCAGCTCACACGCATATGCATACATATCGACACATGTTTAGTTTAGGCTATTGTAGTGGGTTTACATGGCAAGGTTCTATTAGTGGGGGTGGCTTCTGTGAGAGGAGTCCAGCAGCTGCCCCATGTTAGATAAGGGCCAGTTTCAGCTGGCTCCAAAAGGGCCTGCCACTGGCCAGAACAGAGTCAATAAGTGATGTTGTTTGCATCTCTGTGAGAGGAGATTTACGAAAGGAAAAAAAAAAAAAAATGCTGTACAGCTGCAGCTGGAAGAGGAGTGAGAAAATGTGAGACCCAGCCCTGCAGTTACCAGGGCAGTGCAGCAGGAGGGCAGGAGGTGTGCCAGGCACGCAGCAGCAGTTCCCCTGCAGCCTGTGGAGAGGCCCCTGGTGGAGCAGGCTGTCCCCCTGCAGCCCATGGGTCCCACATGGAGCAGATCTCCATGCTGCAGCCCGTGGAAGAGCCCCCGGTGGAGCAGGTGGATGTGGCCTGGAGGAGGCTGCGGCCCATGGAGAGCCCCTGCAGGAGCAGGCCCCGGGCCGGAGCTGCAGCCCGTGGAGAGGAGCCCACGCAGGAGCAGGGGTCTGGAGGGAGCTGCCGCCCATGGGGGACCCATGCCGTGTGGGAGCAGTTCTTGAGGAGCTGCTGCCTGTGGGCAGCCCCCACAGGCTCAGTTCAGGAAGGACAGCATCCTGCGGGAGGGACCCCACATGGAGCAGGGGCAGAGAGGGACCCTGAGGGAGCGATGGAGACAAAGTGCTAGACTGACCACTGCTCCCATCTCCCCATTTTTCTGTGCCACTCAGGGGGAGGAGGTAGAAAAGGGTGTAAGAGGGGGAGGTGGTTTTAGTTTTTCTTTGTTTTTCACTTCTCTAGCTTGTTATTAGTAGGCAATAAATTTATTTAGTCTTCCTATGCTGAGTCTGTTTTGCCTGTGACAATAATTGTTGAGTGATCTCCCTGTCCTTATCTCAACCTGTGAGGCCCTTTTTGTCATATTTTCTCCCCCTTTCTCTTTGAGGAGGGGGAGTGGGAGAGAGGTTGTGGTGGACCTTGGCTGCCCAGCTGGGTAAAACCACCACAGCTCTGAATCTGAAATATGTTATTCAATTTAAAGCTCAATTCTAACCCTCAAATGAAGGAGGATTAATCCAATCTTTCATGTTCTTCCTCAGCATTCACACTGCACAGAAAGGATGCTGATTTTTCAATTCTAGAACTTCAGCTATTGCTATGTCAGGTACTGGTTTGCAAACTCTTAGTGTTCAGTTCTCTTGCCTAAATTTATGTACCTGAAATGGCCGGGGGTGTCAGGAACTGCCTCATGGCATTACAGGCATGGCCTAGAGGCTACAGCAAATCCATGCTTTGCTGAGGTGCCAGTCTGTGGCTGCATGGGTGTCTCAAATAGTGTCTATTTGTCTCTCCACATGTCAGGGCAACTGAAGTGTACCACATGAGGGATTAGTCTGCTCCTGGAAGTTGCTCTTCCAGGTGCCAGAAGGCACTTCTTCAAGTTCCTTGAACATTTATGTTCCTTCTTCAGTGCACTTCACCCTTTCAGATTTACTTTCCCTGAGAAAGCAGAAGGGGGAAAAAGGCAAGCCTGGTTGCAAGTTATCTCAAAAATGAATTAAAAGTAGGCTATAACAAGAAGGAATAACAAGAAGGGTTTGAGATATTTTACAATAGTGAAAATATTAGAAAGAATTGTGTCCAAGGTTGTGTTTTTACATTTGTTCCCTAAATCAATGTCAGTAGTTTTGGTCAAGTAAGTGCAGCTGGTCTTGAGGGTCTGCAGCCCCTTTGTAGCTGGTAGCCTGGACTAATTCTTTGGTTATGCAAACCTAAAATGTCAACTATCATTAAAAGGCACATTATTTTTATTACAGAATGATAGAAATGAACTCTCATGGAAGTTTCAGTGGGGTACACTGCCAGTAATACTAGAAAAAGGAAGATAAAAGTTTCAGAACTTTTAAACCATTCATCTAACAAGCTCCATATACATGTCAAACTATGATAAGAAGGCTGGCAGCTCATAACATGACAAGGCACTCTGTTACGTTTAGTTGCACCACAGAATTCTAGTTCAAGGAATAAATAGTAAAAGTTGTGTTTGATCAAGAGCTGGTTGCCAAAAGGAAGATTTGCTTATTCTACTCTTAAACTTAAGTCTCACCATATTTAAAATATTTAAATTACTTAACATTCATAAATTATTGAGTCCTTTGGAGTCAGAATTATGTCTTTGTTCATGAAGATTTATTGTCATTGTTTTCTTGATTACCAATGGTTGCCTGCAGCAACTGAAATGTCACAGCTAGTGTAGTCTATTTTAGTATTTAAACAAGCTAATAATTTCAGTGCCTTATACAATACTGTGCAACAAATTACTAATATTTGTTGGTTTTTTGTTGTTTTTTGTTTGTTTGTTTGTTTGTTTTGTTTTGTTTTTCTCGTAACCACCAAAATCAAGGAAATCATGGAATTATAGACTTTTCTATTATTTTTGGCTTCTCAATGGAAATTTTCTTCAAGCTCATATTGGTTACAGTAATTAAGTAACAGAAACTTATCTACCTATGTGCCTTGATATTCATTGACCTCACAAGTAATCACTGTAGTATTCAGAGCTGAGTAAATGCAGGGCAATACAGGATACGTGCAATTCACTGAGTTTACCATCTCTGCTCTGGCCAGTCTAGATCAGCTTTAAAGACTGCCCTGAGCCGATCATTCACAGTATCAGTACTATTTACTTTCTGGTAATTCCAAAGAGATCTATGTGTGGACTGAAACCTCATTATGGCAGGCACTCTGCCTCCTTTCTTTTAATAACTGATTTCTGTAGCTGTGCTACCAGACTTCAAAGGCAAGATCATCTAATTCTTCTTGTAAAATAGGCCAAAATCTACCCAGAGAGTGCAAAAACATGTGTAAAATTGGATACAAACTGACAGGGTCTTCAGATGTACTGTAGGTAGTGAAAGAACTCTGAAAACATGAAATACGTGACTGAGACTGGAGCCTGTAAAATTGCTGTGATTTTGCCAACATAACCTTCTCCTACAGAGTTAGAAACACGCAAGAAATTTAAACATTACAGAACAAAGCTACGGTAAAATGAAACAAGAAATTTAGGATTTTATGCACTTTATGGTGAATTATATTTTTAGGATCAATCTGATACATTTCCAAGATTATACAATAAAGGGTTCCTACTTAATTTGAGTACTTAATTACCTAATGTAGTGGGTTGACCCTGGCCAGCAGCCACACACCCACCCACTTGCTTACTCACATCTCCCATGGGATGGGGAGAAAGTAAAAGGAAGGCAAGAAGACTTGTGGACTGAGATAATGACAGTTTAATAGGGAAAGCAAAAGCTGCACCCACAGGCAAAGCAAAATAAGGAATTCACTATTTCCCGTTGGTGGGCAGATGTCCAACCACTTCCTAGGAAGCAGGGCTTCAGCACATGTGTAACAATTACTTGGGAAGACAAGCACCTTAACTCCAAATGTCCTCCCTTCCTATTTCTTTCTCCAAGCTTTTACTGCTGCGCACGACATCAGGTGGCATGGGACATCCCTTAGGTCAGCTCTCCTGGCTGTGCCCCCCCACCCCCCACCCCACAGATTCCCGCCTGCCCCAGCATACTCAGTGGGGGAGGTATGGAGGGTATGGAGAGTGAGAAACCCATGAGCTGATCAAGCACTGGTCAGCAACAGCCAAACTACTGGTGTGTTGTCAACACTGTTTCAGCCACAAATCCAAAGCACAGCACCACATGGATTGCTGAGGAGGAAGTTAGCTCCATCCCAACCAGACCCAGTAGAGCCAAACCCAAGAGAAGTTAGCATTTGTCTGAGTGGCTGGATAATAAATAAAGAACAAAGACTAATTCAAGGATAACTGGTAGCTGATGAGTGAAGGATATCATCGTCATGTAATAACACAGAACTGGCAATTCTGTGGGAAGAAGGGAAGGAGGATGTAACACAAAGACGGCAATTAGAAGGAGCCTGTTAAGCATTTTCTTGAGAATGTTGCAATATGAATAATACATGAAAATTCTTCCTTCTTATAAAGATAAATTACCAAGATAGAAAGTCAGGCAAGTTGTTTCAATGTTCTTTCAGTTTTGAGCAAGTTACATATACCTAGTGATATTTCTGTGAATCTCACCGCTTTTTGCACTGTTTTGGGAGAGAAAGCGGTGATTTTCTTTATGTTAGTATTTCCCAGATATCCAACCACAAGTGAGCTCACTTGGCCACTTGTGCAAGTGGAAGTTGGTTTCCAAGACTGGGAGTGACATTTTATGAAAAAAAAAAAAAAAAAAAAAAAAAAAAAAGTTTTGGAATCCTCCTTTGGTTTGGAATCCATTCAGGTGCCACAGAGAACAAATATTTTGCCATTAAAAACAAAAACAACAACAGCAAACAGGACAGAAATCTTTTCTATGATGCTTGAACCTCAAATCATTCTCTTCAAGAACTTGGCTTACCCTATCATTAATGCAGATTAAGTTTGGTCACTGTTTTGGATTTCTTGCTATCCACAAGAAGTTTTCTCACTATTTTTTTGCAAACTCTTCCAAGAACTAATCTGGCAGAGTGCTGACCATTCTGGCCTGATCCAGAAAAACACTTAAGCCTGTCTTTAAGCACCAGAGTAGTTCTAACCAGATTGAGCTCATAATACTATTGTTTTACAAGATGGTGAAATATCTGTTTACTCATTAAAGTCTGAATATTAAGATACAAGATTGCTCGTTATATCCATTACAGATGTTTTCTCCTCATAAATGACAATCAAAATTTCATTTGTTTGATGTTTATATCTTTGTTCAGTTCTCTGCTCTATTGGATAACTCGCAGTGAAAAATTCCAGGCTCTTCTTGAACAATTTATTGTTCTTTTCTCTTTCTTCATTATTATTAATGGGAAATTCCAAACTTTGCAGATAAGATTTATATAGTCTTTCAAATGGGTCAGAACAAGGGAATACAGAAACGTTTAAAAGGCCTGTTTTGCAAGTTATGGCTTTATTTAAAAAAATAAATTAATTAATAATAAAAAAAAAAAAACCTTCAATTGCTTTAAAAAGCATAAAATTGCCAAAACCTCTGAGACTGATGTGCCACAGAGGAATCCGTCCTGCAATCATTTATGTGCCCAATTAATTTTAAGCACATGGGTAGCACCACATTTTATACTTTCATTAATGACCTAAATAAAAGAAGACAGAATATGGTTACTATGCTTTCAGATGACACCATGAGAGGATGAGAAATAGCAATGTCATACTGTAAAAACAAACAAACAAAAACCTTTATATACTGCGTAATAATAGATTTATTTCAGTTTTTAAATGGATTGTTCTACTTTTAGTTTTAAATGCAATTAAATTGGGGACCATAATAATCTTTCAACATGCAAAACCTCAGGATGAGTATTTTCAAAGAGATCAGCCTGCATTTTAGCACAAATCTATTCATCTGAAAAATTCTGTGCAGCTCTAATCTTAAATTATGATCACTTCTTGCAGACAAGCACAGTTACCTTTCCATCCTTAGTCTCTCTCAGGATTAAAGTCTGTAGGGTCTTGAGTGATACTAGACATTCAAGGGATGATATCAATTAAGTTTTTCCTAATTTTGCAAGACTCTTCTGACTATTTCTCTGAATTCAGGTTTGTTATTTAGTATTCATAACTTATCCTCTAGAAATTAAATTGCCATTTATTACTTTATAGTATTGAAGACCATTTTTGTGTCATATGGCATGAATTTACACATTTTGAGACTTCAGGACTAGAAGAACAACCTATGCAGCCCCATCCAGCTACTTGTTGACACAAGCTGCATATCATAAATTACTTCCATAAACTTTTCAAAATCCATAACAGAAGGAGCTAGTTTATTTGCCCCAACTATCTGCAGCTTTGAAGGCTGCTCAGTATTTCTGACTCTTGCAAAAGCCATGAGTCTCTTTCCAATGCCTAACATGAGTTTAGTCATGACTTGTTTAAATCCAGTTGTCCTTTAGTATAATTAGTTTGCTTCTCTCCTTGCAGGTCACTCTCATGATACAGTTAAAGATAGCAATTATTGTAGAATCATAGAATCACAGAATATCCCAAGTTGGAAGGGACCCATAAGGATCATCAAGTTCAACTCCTGGCACCACACATGTCTACCCAAAATTTTAGACTATTATTTAGACTAAAATTTTAGACTAAGTGCACAGTCCAATCGCTTCTTAAATTCAGATAGGCTTGGTGCAGTGACTACTTCACTGGGGAGCCTGTTCCTGATGGGAAGGAAGACATGGACTCCAAGATAGTCAAGAAATGGAGACCCTTTATTGTTCCAGTGCCAGATCTTATATAGCTTCTGAGCCAGCTACACACACTGCATGAGGCTAGCATGCATGGTTACAGACTTCCGATTGGTGCATTCCTTTTGATCATGCGTAGGTCATGCAACTCCCTATAGGCTCGTCCAAGCCTAGAAACTTCTTCTTACTTTAGCTTGTTTACCACTCTATGCCCTTCTTCTTAACCCTTAGTGCACCGCCATATCAATCAGCTCTAGTTTATCACCGAATGGATCACCTATAATTCCCCCTTTTCTTGTTTCTACAAGCCAGATCATGCGCATTGAACGATTAATCATTTTTTGCAAACATTGCAACAGACACAGTACAACTACTAAAATTACAACAAATGTGATAAGCAAAATAAACACCCATTTTACCAACTCCGTCAACCACCCAGTTATTCCTATTTTTTTTTCATCTTCACGTAATCTTTAAAAGGAACATCCTGTGATGTACCCTTCTAAAGCTTTTGGCACCAGTGACTTTGCAGCTCTTAGGTCTTCAGCTGAGCATCTGCCTGCCTCCAGTCCAAAGGATATTCCCATTCTCTTCAGCATCTCATTGTCATCGTGAATCTCAAAAGTGTTATAAAATTAAAGAGGTATTCAAATCTTTAATTGGTGCAGTTATTTTCCTGCTGTCTGGACTGCTGCAGCTAAAGTCATGCAGTTATCACTTGATATGCTGCAGTCAATGGCTGTTCTTTTGCTAGTATTGACTATTAAGAAAGGCAGCTGTATTGTTGAGTTCAAAACTGGAGGGCCTTGATTTTGCTGATTTCTTTGTACCAAGTTTTTGAATGCTATTTTCTGCAGCAGCAGTTCTCACAGCTGTGCTCACTTCTCTTTTATCCGTTCAATCCTCTTCTGTTTTTCTATCTCTAGATTCTGACTTTCCTGAGCAGAGATTGTAGGAAGGCCGATCCATCTGATTTCCTTTTTCTCCTTTGAAATTATGTTTATTGCCATCAGCACGTTAAGGGCATCGTAAACTCTCCATCTAATATTTTTCTGATCGTAAGCTGAATCTGTAACTAGGTGGTTGTTAGAATTTGTGAATTCTGACACCAGCTCATCAGCAGCTTCATTGTATGAAGTTGTTCCTTTACGTTGAACTTTTTCACATACTTTCATTGAAAAATACCTCAGACCTTTCCCATTTTTATCACATTTTTTGCTTCTTTTACTTTCTGAAAAATCTGATTCTATAAATTCTCTAGTCCTCTTTCTGTCCTCTGGAACCCAGCCAGTAGCTTCTGTTATGTGCATCTGTGTGACCATGATTGGAGCTGGGTTATATGGACTCCCAGTCAGAACACTCCCTGAATTGGTCAGTCTTTGTCATGTGCATTTGGAGTCCAACATTCACATTAATTGGTCCTAAGGTTTTTGGCAAAATCTTTGTTCGGGAGTTCGTGCTGGAAACTGGCAATGTAATTATTGAAATATTACCTTTTGTTGGACTCTGGTTCTGATCTATAAATCCTTTCAGGTCTCCATTTGTGGAAGAAACTGTCATTACTCCACTGGTTGCATGGGGTCTTAAGATATTAAAATCTGAGTGCTTGCTAAGGAAGTCTTCGTTCAACCATGACTAGATGTTTAATATCATAGCTAAGTGCTCTTGAACTTTGTTCTGAGTGATAAATGCTTAAACATCAGGTGAGTTTTTAAAAATTATTCTTTAGTTAATATATACCTCAGCTCAGAAACTAAAAGTTCAAGGATCGTTTGTACGTAAAAATATAAGAAATATGTGCACATATAGTTTTTGTCTTGTAAAGATAATCTCTGTTATGGAACAGTGAAAACAAACACAGACTCAAAACCACAAAAAAATGTGAAAGAACAGGCAAAGAGGAAGCGATAACAAGACATATTAATGTAATCTGCAGTATATTAGTCTCCTAATGCTCAACCTGAGAGCGTGCTGTGTAGCACTGAACTGTGACTCAGCTGATCTGATTGGAATAAATGGGTCTAACATTCAGTCTGTGGCAACCAGAAAGTAGTCATAATTGGTCTTGCATATTCAACTTAGTTACATTGAGCAAGTCTTCTTATGTACATAGGTTCCTGTTTCTGGTAAAACACCTTAACATTGGATCATAAGATATTTCTTAATAATAAAAAAGGATATTATTTCGATCATATTTGCATCATTTGCTTAATATCCTTTGCAAACAAGAAAACAACATAAAAAGAGTAATCAATTTCCCAGTGTTTATTTGGTAGGTATCACTAAAGTTTTAGCATAGTATGTCACACTAATTATCTTTTTTAGTTGTTAACTTTTTCTTACTCAAAAATATTTGTCAAAATGTGTCTGGCTAGAGTCACAAGACCAAGGGTGTCATTTTTCAAAAGTGCAATGCTGTACAGGCTGCCAGCTTATTTGGAAACAGCTCAAGAATCTCTAATACCACACTGTGCAACAAAGACAAAACCCTTAACTTAGAGTCTGTCACCTTTGCAAATAGGACTCAAAACTCACTTGGTTGGTTTCACTAGAGCCTCTAGTGGATACTTTTTTATATTGCAAAACTTCAGCACAGATGCCAAATTCTGTGGCTGATGGATGTTATCCTACTGCAGAAACAGTAAAATCCCAGAGCTGGCAGTGGAGCTGCCTCAGTCCTCATGGCATGTTACCCTGAGGACCACAAATGTTTTGTCTGTATGAAAGGCTGTTCACCACTCGCTTAGAAGCAACCTTGCTGTGCTCAGGTTTTGCAGAAAGGCTCTGTGCCTTTTATCTGGAAACTGGAAGTGCTTTGATGAGAACAAGATGCATCTTTATTATAAATAGAAGGGGCTGGATTCAGCTGGGCATACATAAGCTGATGTGTCATTTTAGGTCAAATACGATTTCTCCGTGTCTCACCAGCCAGCCTAACGTAGATGTCTCTAACATCCTACAGCACCTCCAGTACCAATACATACAACATGTTGGCAACTGAGTAGAGTCCACATGACAGGATCCAGATGCACACAGCACACAGTCTACCATGTAAAGCAACCTAGATGTTTAAGTTCCTATTATAGTCAGCGGAGATCTGCTCAGCACTGCCTAGTCCCACCTCACAGTGTCCATGTAGGTCAGCTGTTTAGGTACAGGCTGCATGTATGAGGGCCAGAGTATTTCTGCTGACTCCAGCCACTTCCCCAGGAAGCCAAGGAGCTCCCACAGACCTGTGTAACTTCTATGTGAGGTACCTCCAGTGCCCAAAGGTGTCTCAAGTGGCAGCAGACACTAAAGTGTGGACAAATGATCGAACTTATTCATTTTGTTTACTTACCTAGGTCATGTAGATACCCATAATGTAGACATTTAAATTTAGATGCCAGTACCTGAATCTGCATCTGAACCCCATCAGAAGTGTTGACTTAGCAGCTCATCTAATGCTAGGCATTCATTTCCATAACTGGAAAGAAAGTATTTTCTGAGACAGCAAATTAGCCAGTACTTTATTACAAAAATCTTAAAGGAAGTTAGTGTCAGTAACACTAGGTTTTTACTAGATACCTAGAACTAGACAACTAGAAGCTTTGCAAAATCCAGCTCCACTTATTTATGCATATATCCTTCCATGTATTAAGTGATGATATCAAATGACCTAGTAACTGACAGTCTGCAGGTGTAGGACTCCAAAAAATCTTCTGCACTCTTCTGAATAAAATGAACTTAACAACAAAGTAAATGCACTGACTAGAGCAGACAATTTTAGTGAAATACTTTGGAATTCATAAGCAAGAACATAGACATGATGCCTGCACAGAACCATTACTATACCGTGCAATTACATGGAAGAAGTTGTTGTGCATCCCAGTCTTTGTATTAAACTGACATATTTTCTCTTATACTGATTTCAATTATTTTTTAAAAATTTATTAATGCTTTCTTACAATCCATTAAATTACCCCAGAAATTTTGTGGTCACATTTGGAAGGATCCAAATTTGTTTTGCAAAATTGCCTTCATATTTTAAGAAAAGAATTTATTTTACAGTAATTCAAAATAAGAAGAAAATTGGGATTCTTCTCCACATGTCAGCGGCTGGCCACATTTTTAGTTTTCAAAGCAGAAAAGCTCTAACTGAGATTAAGAAATGACTGAGCACTTATAAATGACAAATAAAAGCTTGCAGAGAACTGAGAAGGCAGCCTACTGTTTTGGGGGGATTATTCTTGTAGATTTCTTTGAGAATTTTTCATTCTGGAAAATCACTGTTCATCATGGTGATTTTCAACAGTCTATTCATTGTGTTACACATCACAATTAGTAATTTAGAAAAATTAACAGTTTCTTTAAAACACATTATCAAAGAACATGTATAACTCTTATTTACCAGAGGGATTTTTTTTTCTCCCACAAAATCAACGGATGCATACCCAAGCAACCCCTGGATAGAGCCTGCTGAAGATCTTTTGCACTTCATGTATAAGACTACTCAACTCAAATAATGTGTGCAATGCAGAACCTGAAAGGCATTAATGCCAGAAACAACAACTGCACTATATCAAGCCCAGGAAAAAGTAATGGGACTAGAAAGGGAGATTTTCCAAAAATCAGAGTTTTTATTTCATCTGTAATATCGTTGATAAATTGAAACGCTACCATGCAAAATCTCAGCACTTTTTTGGCCGGAAAGGCACTCACGCTAATATAATGAGTCTGGATTACAAAGGTTTGCCAAGCTTAGATCATGTATAGATTAATAATGATGTCTTTTAATGTCTTAATGATCTCTTAATGAAATACATTTATAATGCTATGATTTGGTGAGGACTCGCTAACATTTCTCATATCAGAACATGATGTTCAAAGCTAGGTTCTTAATAATAATTAACACATGTACCGTACTTGTTCTCTTCAAAGTGCTCTAGGAACGTTAGCAATTAGTTAAAAACCCGTGTGCTGAGTGTATGCTATCTGTTTAGGCTCTCAGAGGCCCACAACAATCAAACTGGAGCTAGCCAGGAAAGTCCAAGCAGAAAATAGTAATTTCTCCTGTGTTCTGAAGAATTTTAGATCAAGGCAGGAAAGACATGTCACAGGATAAATTAAATGCAGGTGGCGGCCACTTCATACAAATACTATTAGACAAATAATATAAACATAGACTACACTTTAAAAAATGTATCCAGAATATTAAAGCTTAATTAAGTTCTTCTAAAAAGAAGTGAAGGAAAAGGCAACCTCAGAAACAGAAGACTCCCCCAAACCATCTGAAACCTCTTATTTTGTTAATCTCTGTTCTCAGCATCTAAAGCAAGCATTTTAACATAAGCAAACAGGCTCACAATGTCGATTCAAAACCTGTTAATATACAGCACCTGCAGGCTACAACAAAGCCCTGTATAAATCATACCCCTTTGCTCCTGTGGCTGGTATCTGGCTGTACAGGCGTTAACTGAACAAGAAGAGATTGTAGTTGTCTAATTTGCTAGGGCTCGTCATCTGCCAGGAGATCAGATAGGACAAGAGATCAGAGTTCAGTTGTGGTCAAGCAAGACTCAGCTTGTGAACCAGCGACAGTAGTTGGTTGGGAGGAGAGGTTTTCCTCCACAGATCGGCGATAAAATGTCCCCCAAATCAGAGAAAAGCTTTATTATGTGATATTCCATTCACCGCTAAAATAAAAGAATTAATTCACAGCATTGTTGTGCTTTGGATGAAAGAACTAACTAATTTGTGACAAAGTGAATTCAGAGACATTGTTCTATTTCCAGAAATATCATAGAGTTTTGGTTTTCCTAAATAATTAAACTTTACCTTTAAGAACTCAGGCAGAAACCTGGCTGTACATGAAAACCTGGGTGCTTCTAGTCAGCAGAGATTTTAGGGTTCTTTCAAGACTTAATGCAGCCAATGTGCCTGTATTCTCTCTAAGTAGAAACAGCAGCAATTCCCGCATTCATGAATATAATGTGAAGATAAACATATTAAAGATTCATCAGTAATGGAGTTATGAGCTTAAAATAAATCTGTAGCTAGATTTACTCAGTTGAAATTGTGAAAGACTTCATTGTCTGCTCATTGCCTCAATTTAAAGACAAAAAAAAAAATCCTAAATGATTTTATTTAGTTGGGTTTGAATTTCATCCATCAAAAGAAGAGCTGATTTTTGTCACCTCTAATTTTCTTTGCCATTTTTCATGAATATAAGATTTAAAATAAACACAGAATACTGTGAGCCTAATTAATATGAAGCCCCATAAAATTCTAAGATTAAAACCAGCATGTCTTGGCAAAATACACTTTTTTCTATTTTACTTGAAAAATGAAGAAGTTATGGGGAGCAGAGAATTTGATGATCAAAAGAATGGCATGAGATATTCAAACAAGAAAGATCTTTTTGAGCAAAGGAAACACCTTTACTAAAGGGCAGAAGCTGAAGGCCTGCTGATTATTTGCACGTTGCGCTCACTTGGACTTCTTCCAGCCATATATCAAAATTTCATTTTATCTTATGTTAATTTTTTGGCAAATGACAGTGTGATGCTTGTGAGGTCTTGAGAAATATGTCCTCCAAAAAGCTGATAGCAAATTTTTTTTCACCTTTGTTCTATTTAAATTATACAGACAGCATAACAAAAATAGAAGGGAAGGGGAGAAGGTTGAAAAATCCAGCGGGAGACTATCAGATCTCAAGCTGCTGACTTCTGAGCGTGAAGAAAGACGTGACCAATTTCCTTTCTTTTTCTTGGAAGCCACAGTGAGGCCAAGTTTCATGGAGCAAGCCTTGCCCTACCATAGCCATCTCCCTCCTGCCTGCTGGGGAATCAGCCTACCCAATAAAGCCAGTAATTCCAATGGACCTCTGAAATCTAAGGCAGGAAATTCCTTTCAGCACAGCTTTCAGCAATGAAACCGATTGTCAGAACATCTTCCCAGAGGATTACAGAGGATTCCTCCTGCCCAGGAATTAGCAGAGAAAGTTAGGCACTTACATTAGTACAATGCCCCCATTTCCACTTCAGGCTAAACAAGGGCTGAGGCTACTTAACACTTTCAGATTCAGCGCAAAAATGTCACCCTTGTAACACAGGCTATTAGGAATATCTAAAAATACATCAGACGTAAAAAAAAAAAAAAAAAAATCTTCTTGTTGTCTGAAACACAACCTAGTGTATTCCCTTCCCAGCTTGTAAATTAAATTATTTTTTTTCCTGATTAAAAATGTAGCACTTTTTATTTATTTCCTGTGACTTACATAATTTTATCAACAGCCTTTCTATAGTCTTCCAAAAGACAGAACAACAACCCGATGCACATGCAATCACCTTCTGCACGTACAATCACATCCTGGTGTCAGAGGGTAGGAGAAGGCATGCATATATATGTATATGCCTTGCCCTCTCTTTCAGCCATAGTAACTTGTTGAACATACTGGCTAATTCAGAAATTTTGTTAATTCTAGAGGCTTTATTTATTTCAATTGATAACATGGTGGTTCTAATTGGATTTCATTTCATGATGTCTGACTGCCAGGATAGGATTCAATTGCATAAATGCATCTGAAAGCAAAGAGTGACATGCCCCAGGGTAGGCTGACACTGTCCTGAGGTGTCCAGAAACCAGCTGCTGGGCCAGAAAGGAGCAAGTGCCCTGTAGGTGCTGCCTCATCTGTGCCAGCTCCTTGGATAGATGTCTTTGATGTGCAATAACATCTGAAATAGTACGTGATGCCTGGATCCAGCTGCCAATGACTTTGAAAATAGAGTGAACAGCCTAACAGCCACAGCAGCAAAAAAGTTGACAGCGGAATTGCTGTAGTAACAGCCTCACCTCACCTCTAGGCTACTTCAGAAACTTGCTGTCTCGGAACTAGAAACTGAAGTGCACCTTCTCCACATCAAAAAAAAAAAAAAAAAAAAAAAAAAAAAAAAAAAAAAAAAACAGGTTCCCCAAGACTATAATGGAAAATTACTTATAACATTAGAAAGTGTCAATGGAAATTAATTTTCTGTATTATTTCTATATGCCTTCTAACTAAACAGGAGTTTGCTTGCAGTCAGATCCCAGCAAGTCACAGACGAGCACTTTTATATAAATATATATATATATTTCCCTCCCTTTTAAATAGGGAAATATCCTACAGCAACAAGCAAAGACCCCCGGGCCTTTTATCCTCACTTTCCCAATATTATATACTAAATGCACCTGACTAAATGCCCAAGTAAAACAAAGCAAAGCAAAACAAAACAAAACAAAACAAAACAACAACAGCAAAAAAAAAGAGAAAAAAAAAAAAAAAAAAAAAAAAAAAAAAAAAAACTAGTAGAAACCAGAGAGATAGGGTTCTGGGGTTCTGAGCTGGGTCAATCCCAAGCACAAAGACAGGCTGGGTGGAGAATGGATTGAGAGCAGCCCTGCAGAGAAGGGCCTGGGGGTAGTGGTTAATGAGAAGCTCAACATGAGCTGGCAATATGCACTTGCAGCCCACAAAGACAGCCATATCCTGGGCTGCATCGAAAGCAGCATGGCCAGCAGGGCGAGGGAGGTGATTGTCCCCCTCTGCTCTGCCCTTGTGAGACCCCACCTGGAACCCTGCATTCAGCTCTGGGGCCCCCGGCACAAGAAGGAAATTGACCTGTTGGAGTGAGTCCAGAGGAGGCCACAGAGATGATCAAGGGGCTGGAGCACCTCTCCTATGAAGACAGGCTGAGGGAGTTGGGGTTGTTCAGCCTGGAGAAGAGAAAGCTCTGGGGACACCTTACGGTGACCTTCCTGTATCTAAAGGGGGCTACAGGAGAGCTGGGGAGGAACTCTTTGTCAGGGGGGTGGTGATAGAACAAAAGGTAATGGCTTTAAACTAAAAGAGTGTGGATTTACATTAGAAATAAGGAAGAAATTCTTTACTATGTGGGTGGTGAGGCACTGGCACAGGCTGCCCAGAGAGGCTGCAGATGCTCCATCCCTGGCAGTGCTCAAGGCCAGGCTGGATGGGGCTTTGGGCAACCTGGGCTGGTGGGAGGTGTCCCTGCCCATAACAGGGGGGTTGGAACTGGGTGACCTTTAAGGTCCCTTCCAACACGAGCCATTCTGTGATTCCATGATTCTGTGCCTGTCTATAAGCCAGAAGGAAAGCCTCCATCTTTTAGAATTTTGTCAAAGTAAAAAAGGAATAATGTAACAGAAAGAAAGATGGAGAATCTCTGAAAAATGTGTGCACATGCAGTATTCTGGAGGGGTACATCTGTGAACAACTTGTCTGCTATTTCTAAATTACAGAAAATATAAATAATCCAGAATTATCCTCTTTTCTTTCTTTCTTTCTTTAAAAAAAAATAATAATAATAAAAAAATTGTACTGGTGAAAGAAATGCTCTGTGAAGTCAGAAACATCATGTACAAGGAAAAGGCAGAAAAATTTATCTTAGAATAATGGATGAGTCATTCTAGATACTTTTATGCAAACTGTAAGGAAACCTGATGCACTGTGTAATGGGAAACTGCCAGAAACCAGAGCAAAATATCAACAGTCAAGAGCCAGAACACAGACAAGGATCTGAAGGGAGATCAACACAGGAGACATCATAGCAGGCACCTGCCACAGCCTCCCTTACAGAAAGGATTGCAGTAAGGCTTTTGATGCTCTCCTGTAGTATCTTCATGCACAAATTGATGAGGTACGGGCTAGCTGAATAGACAGCAAAGCGTGCTGAAAGCTGTTTGATCTGCTAGGTTTGAAGGTCTGTGATCAGGGTTATGATAGTCAGTTGAAGGCGAGTCACTAGTAGTATGCCCAGGGGTCGATACTGAGACCAATACTGCTTAGCCTCTGCTTTCATGACCTGGATGATGAGGCAGGGTGCACCCTGTGCAAGTTTGCAGATGACTCAAAACTGGGAGGAGTGAAGATGGGCACGCTGCCATTCAGAAGTACCTCAGTGGGCTGGAGAAATGAGCAGAAAAGAAACTCGTGCACTTCTACAAAGGGAAATATGAAGTCCTGCAGCAGGGGAGGAATAACCCACACAGCTATGAGGGCTGGGGACCAACTAGCTGGAAAGAAGCTTTGCAGAGAAGGACATGGGGGTTCTGCTGGACAGGCTGACCATGAGCCAGCAACATGCCCTTGCAGCAAAGAAGGCAAATGCTGTCCTGGGCTGCATTAGGAGAAACATCCCCAGCAGGTCAAGGGAGGTGATCCTTCCCCTCTACTCAGCCCTGGTAAGGCCACACTGGGAGTAGTGTGTCCAGTTCTGGGCTTCCCAGAACAAGAGAGAAATACTCTAAACTGGACACAGAACCCTGAGCAACCTGCTGTAGCTGGTCCTGTTTGGAGCAGGGGCTGGGTCTATGCAATCTTCAGAGGCCCCTTCCAATGCCATCCATGCTGCGAGTCTGTGAACTTGTAGTTTAAAAGTGCTGATGGAAAGTGAAAAAGAAATGTTTTGCCTGTCCCATGCTTTACTTCAAGAGGAAATTTGTATCTATCCACATTATACTTGTCCACACACTCCACCATCTGTGCAAGACTCAGGAGCAGACAGGTTGACCTCTCTTTCTTGTGTTGTCCAACTTGATGTTTGTTTTGGAACTACATCTCTTTCCAAAATTAAACAATGTAAACTGAAAGTCAAAGTCACCTATAAAGCACCGCATCAATATAATGGTGGCAGAGCAGCGAGAAGAAGGGCTTGAAATTATGTTAAAATTTTCTTTCATGTAATACTAATGAACTTTTACGTGAAAACTATAAGACACCACAAAATCTAAGGGGAGTGGTTGCAGTATTAGGTCATATTTCACCATGAAATACAGTTTTAGAATATAAAGAATGTTGCATTATTAACAACGATACAGACACAACACACATTGCTTTTTAAGGAATTTAACCTAAATTTGTTCAAAAGCTGTTGTAAAAGAGAATAATTTAATATATTTTAAAATGGCTGGAGCAGAGAGAATTTTAACAGTAGGTCTTTGCTGCACATGGACCTCAAGGGAAACTCTCAAGGGTTGGTCCCATCAATAACAAGAAGGAAAAGTGGAAAAAGGTGTTTGGAAAGTTTATCACTTTCTAGTAGTTTAGATTTCATTGTCTCCTTTTCATGCTGCACATGAGTCTATGATTGCTTCTGGGGAGTCCACACAGAGGTAATCATAAACAACAGGTCAGACTAAAATTCCCACTTCTGCAAAGGCTAAACATAAAAGTGATTCATGGAGCTTAGGCCTATGCTTAGGGCTAGAGGTGACCTTGCACAGAGTACAAGTTTCATACCTGAGCTGAAATCTGCACCCTCAGAAAGATCAGAAAATCTCCGACGAAGATTCTTGGCCAAAATCAGAAGTGATTTTTAACTTACAGTTTTCATGGTTAGTTTTAGATAGCAACAAAAGAAGGCAAGGGGAAAAAATAAATAACTTGACTAGCTCTCAAATGTATTTATAACTGGAGTTTACTTCCATGAAATTCAATGTTTTATTTCATATTACAGTTTTTAGCTATTAAATATGAGGCAGTTGCTGTGCGAGTTGTTCCAGTACACACAGCTGCATTAACAGCTAACTAGAAATACATTTGACACTAGTGGATACTTTCAAGAACTAAATGTCTCTTCAGGAAGTTTTACTATTAACTTTTTTTTCATGTATTTACCCAGTCCCAGGTAATTCTGTATGTTATTCTCCATGTATATGCACTTTTTTTCTGTCCGAAAATTAATTTCCACTCATCTATGGGGCAAGATTAACAAAGACACTACCATCTGTTCCTGGACAGGATTTGCTATCATATAACTGTTGACATGTAAAGGGTATTTTATATTTTGATTGGACATTAATAGTGCTTTCTTTGGATTAACTATTTTAAACCGAACTATGAAAACAGCCTTAAATATATATAGGTCATAGCAATTATTTTGTTATTTACATTACTAAACAAGTATGTAGCCGATGGTCTCCAGGGCCCTGGCCAGAAGAACCTGTCTCCTGCAGATTTATGTGGTGCTTTGAGATACTACCAACTTCTAAAACCTGTTTGAATGCCATTGTCCCTATAGCTTTTTGCCAGCAAAAATATTCTAGGCTTGTTTATTTCAACACCAATATTTCTCCAGGCCTTCCTGGCTACATAAAATGTTCGTAATTGGGCTTTGTCAAAGAAGAATGAAGTAAGCACCAGGGGCCATTAATTAGACAAGAGGCCAAACAGAAGTCTGTCCACACCTACACTTCCCAGTACTTGGCCCTAATATTTTTGGACCTGGGTGGCACCTCTATGACCATGAGGCATCATTGCTATATTGGGTGGTGGTGGTGGGGTTTCACGTATAAGTGCCTGAAATATAGAAATATAGAAAAATACCAAGACAGTTTTGCAGCCCTCCATTGTGAGTTCTCCATTTCTTGAAACTGATGGTTTATGCAACATGAGAACCTGTGACGGTAGTGAGCATGAAGCCTGCTAGGATGGCGTTGGATGAGTATGTGAGGTGGGGAAGTTTGGTGTAGTCTTTTCCATACTGCTTACTGAGAATGACTTTTGGTGGGTGTTACACCCTGAACCATGCCCAGGATTGTCTACCAAAGTGTTCACGGGGCGGAACGATGCCAGGGAACAGGTTATCTGTTAACTAGTCTTGACAGTTGGTGGTCCAGTGCCCAGGAGTATTCATGGTCCCATTTCATTTCTCAGTAAAAACTTAACCAGGGAATTCATCCAAAATGTTCAGGAAGATCTGACCTTATAAAACACTACCCCAAGCTTTCATGATTCAAAATCATTGTTTTTCATATTGCTGAGTTAAACTGGCCCTTAAATGTACTTATTTTATTCAAGCCCAATCTAGCAAAATATTTATGCATGTGAGCCACTTTAAGCTCCCTGTTTTCAAAAAGGCTGTTTGTATAAGCAATTCTATGCATGCTTAGAAGCTTTGGGACCATTGTTTCATGTAAATCCATTTGTATGCTCCAAGTTTTGTGCTTGCTGGATGCTGACTCTACATGCTGAAAATAAGAATCACATGAGAATAATATTATTACACAATATAACAAAATATACAATCTCCAATTAACTTCCATTTCAAAACATTTGCAGCTAGTTTTTTTTAGCTTCATAATATAGGAATACATTCTAAAATGTTGTTGCTGCCATTTATGATGTGAGCACATTCACTTAAACGTGTACCACAGGGTCTTCATATGCCCACACATAAGAACTCAGTAAGCCAGCCATTTTTCTCCATAGAGATGTGGAATAAGAGCATTTTGGTACTTAATGTTTCCTTTTCTTACACTAATTGCCTGTAAAGTTTAGCCTTAAATAATAAAGAAGAACTTTATTTACGATCTCTTGCTTCAGTTATTTAGAAAACTCACAAGGCATCTACTTTTGAAACATTTCACTGTTTCTAGGACACCATCTCTAACTCATCATTTTCAACTGTTCTATAATAAGAAAAAAAGGTATTTGAAAACCACAGGGAACGTTATGCACTTCTGAGAAATTCTCTTTAGACACAATGAACATACAAACAATAGCTTAACTGTACAGTGTGAAATTTACTTCCATGAACAACCTAAATATTTACATGATCCATGCATATTTTTAAAATCTTAATTTTAAGATCATGTTTATACAGAGATTCAATGTATTTATTCCCAAGAGAGTTAATAATTCCACAGTAAATCTAATCGGGATCCAAATGTTGCAATCTACTGTTTGCTGTCCCTATGTAGTCAAAATTTCTTCATTTAGCTAGTGCAGCGTGTTTTCACAGAATAAGAAAGATAATTAAAAAAAAAAAAAGCAGCAGGATTGTATATAAACAAAAATTGGTAAGGAAGCTGGATCTAAAGATGTAGAGAAACTGTTTTCCCCCATATTGATTAAACAGGTAATTTAAAATTTTAGCAACACTGTGGACAGATGGACTTCTGCAAACAGAACTGTATCAGTGTCCTTTGTCAGATCCTGCTTATCTTTATTGTAACTAGGCATTTGGTAAAATCTCTCCAAAAAACACTATGCTTCAACAACATGTTTTTAACTGTAAAGAATTACTGAATTCTTGTATCTTGACTGTAAATTACACTTACAGCATTGCCTTTATGTCTATCACCTCTATTACGTTCCCTTCTCTGCGTGCACTAAAGAGGAGCCATGGAGACCAGAAATGCCTTTCCACTGCATTCAAAGCACCAGAGAACAGAAAATAAATAAATAAATAAATAAATAAAATCTTGAGAGTAAAGACATTTATATCATGAATATCAAGAAAGACATTTTTTTCATATTTACAAATAAGCTACTGAAAATAACAATGAATCATCAGATGTGTCTTATTGATATGTATATATGTACTCATATGTATCATCCCACTTTACTACTGAACTGATAAATTAAACTATTATTAAATTAAATTAAACTATATATGCAGTAATAGGGAGCAATTTGAGATCTCCTGAAAATACATTCTCCAGATTTAATAATAATGCTTCAACACTGCAGACTGTAAATATTTGATTCCTCCACAATACACAGAAATTTGGCTTAAGAAGTAAGTTCAGGAATTGGTGAAGAGATGCCCCAAAGGGATCAAGATTTTTCTCCTTGTGTGAGAATCTGTGATGAAAATATGTATTTAAAGATCAATTACAGCAATGAAATAAATGTTTGTCTAATGTCCCAGATGACTACAGAATGGCTAGACCAACTGAGATGACGGGCTAATAAGCAAAACACATTGCCCTCAAAACAACTGCTCCAACAGCTCATATCCCACCACTAGAATATTGATCTGTTAGCATAGGTACTGTTTTGATTAACCTCTGCTTTTATTATTTGTTTACTGCCTATTAAAACACCTGTATCAACTATGGGTCTGTAATCCACAAAGTTAATGTATGATACATATTTGCTAATTCATAAAAAACTCCTATCCAAAGAGTCCATTACAAATATTAAATATAAAAAATGAATAGCTATGCTACACTGAACTATTACAATTATTATTAATACTAATGATAATGATGTATATGCAATTCAAACATATCACAGAATCCAGTTTGAATAAAATGCAGGTGAGAATATTTTAAGCCACTCCCCTGTAATTCAAGAAAAGTGAAAGAGTTGTTCATGCATTCCATTCCCCAGGGGAAAACACTATGAAAATTTATGCTAATCAGCAGTCTTATGGTCTCACTTAATAAATTAAAAGTCACTGAGCACCTGCACTGTAAAAAACATATACTAAATCTCACATAAAATCATGGCTTATACTTCTCTTCTGAGGACAACAACCACAAATTTTCACAGCTATTAAAATAAATGTAAGAAAATAAGCACAAAAAAAATAGCACTCAGTTACTGATAAATAGAACATTGGCAAGATCATATTGGCAGCAACCATGGAAAGCCCTTCCTCCTGCTTTCTGTCATCTACCCTCATCACAGCTAGCAATCAGATCACAAACTGCAGAGCAAAAGCCTGATGATGATCCTCTCACGGGGAGGAAAAGCCAGCAACCTTGGAATTTACATCTAACCATCGTGGTTTTGGCTATTTTTATTAATATTTTGAAGTGGGGAACACTGAAACGATTTCTTCAAGAAGAGAAATTTGTGTGTGAAATCCAGGACTGTGAAACTGATTCCTTCAAAGTCCATTCAAAGCAGAGCAGTGCAAACTGCCTTGCTGTACTATGAAGTGAGAGATTGGACTTTGTGACTTCACTGCAATGATTTATCAATTCCAGCTCATCTGAAATGTAGTACTTGCAGTCATCATTTTAACATTCACCCATGAGCTTACTTGCTGCTGGCAGTGGAATTTTATAAACAGTTTAACAAAATGTTGCACTCTGATCAACAGAATCTCAGGCACCTGGGCAGAGCTTTGATAGTTTGAACACACATTAGATAAATTGTGATTTAAAACAAGAAATGGCCTGCAGGGCTTGACGTGGATTTCAGAAAAAGTGATGCTAGTTGTAAATAGGAAGATGAAAACCTTATCAGATCAGGTTGAAAGTCCATTCTGTCTTTGATAGCATCCACAACCAGCTGCCAAGGAAAAGGCAAGCCCATTGCTTCCTCGCCTGCCACATCTTTTCAGCCTCTAGAGGACTGATGGCTCCAGGACTCTCAGCCTCCAAGCAGCACTTCCAAGCTCAACAGCCCTGAGGGATTCCCTTCAAAAATCTGCCTCATCTTTTTTGCAAACCCTGTAGACTTTTGGGAACTGTGACACTTCCAATGAAGCTAAAAATATGTTAAAATGTTTTTTGTTTTGAAACTGCTGCCCCTTAGCTTGGTTTGCTTTCCGTAATTTCTGCAATAGAAAAGACAATGAGGAATTATTGTGTACTCAACTCAGTTTCACACATCACTGTATAGGCTTCAGTCCTTATTCCCCCAACCTCCATCATCCATCAGCTTCAGACTTCAATTTTATTTAGTGCTCTCTATATGGAAAAGTTTCACAAATCTGAAAAACTCTGTCACATCTATAGATTTTGTAGCATTATTATGCCTGTTCTGAGAGGTGGTAACTGCCAGAACTGCTGACCACATAGAAGTGAGCATATCATAGTCACATACAGAGTGAATGATGATGTCCATTTCCAGACGGTTACTAAATCTTGTTTGGTTCTGGCTGCTGCTGAGCACAAAGCACTGATATTCCACACAGCATCTGTTGTGCTGCCAAGGCCTCTCTGAGGAACAGCAACCATTTCCTCAGAGCCTATTCTGTCTAAGCACTGAGACTTTTATCTCATGCATTGATATTTATCTATCATCTTACTGCTCTATCAATCAGAACTCAGAGGTCCTTCTGCAACTTGATAGTCATTTTTACTAACTGGACCAATTCAGTCTGAATGACAATTTTTACTATTCCACCTCCTATTTTACTATCCACCTCCTTTTCTAGAGTATTTGTGGATATGTTGAACAGTGCTGATTTTTGCACAAATGCCTGTACAATCCATCCCATTACTCCATCCGTTACTCCATCCCATTTGAAAAAATGGTAATTTACTCATACCTCCTGTTGCCTACCTTTTGGCTGGGTATTTACCCATGGTAAATTTTACCCCGTAACAGCTGAGTCTTTTAAGAGTCTTTGATTAAATCTCTTATTATAAAGCCTTTTAGAAATCCATCTTTCCTTGTCCAGATGTGGTCACCTGTCTCCTCCTAACATTCCCAAAGATTTGTGAGGGAGGCATGGCATCTATCTCTATGAAATAATGCTCACTTTTCTCTGGCATACCATACTTATTCCCATTCCACTCATTCTTGTCTTTGTTACTCTTTCCACCAATTTGTTCAACACATGCATTGAGCTTACTGGTTCGCAATCATCCAAGTTCCTCTTGGAAACATTTAGATGCTGTACAATTGATTTTATTTTTTTACTTTCTCTCTATTAAAACTTCAATTTGAAAGACCTCTTCCAACACAAATTATATATATTAAAAATAATAATAATAATAAAAAAAATCCTGCTAAGGTCCTCATAGCCAAACACAGGGTTTGGTTTCTCCCTGTGCCTTCAAGCCTTGGGGACAGACCACGGCAGCACCTTGCTATCCGAGAACCTATTTCCTCCTACTTTTGAGGCCTTTCCCAAATTGATCCTCAAAACCTTTTTCCTTTTTTTTTTTTTTTTTTTTTTTTTTTCCTGGCCTTATTGAGATTTTACATCTTGGGCATCCAGGTTTATGCTTTTGTCTACCTTCCTGGTTTTGATGTTTAAAACTTTTGGGGACGTGTTCAGGCTTCTGGTATCCCTCCCTCCTTCACCTTTTTTGAGCACGGCTGTCTCACTTTCCTCTTCCAAACCTCTTCCCTCTCCACCCAAGCTCCCAATCTACAGCCCTGAGGCGAAGCCAACCATACACGACCCCAGCAACACCCCGAGGGCGGATCTTCTGGGAGCCCAACCCTGCCCCTCCTGAGCCCTGGCGCTGCTCGGGGAAGGCGGCACCGCCTCGGGACCTCGCCCCGGCGGCCGAGGCGGAGCGGGGCGAGGCGGGGAGGAGCGGGACGAGGCGGGGAGGAGCGGGAAGGAGGAGCGTGGCCGCCTCCGGCCCACCCCGCTCGGCCCCTGGCGGAAGGAGCGGCTGCCTGCAGCCGCCGCCCCCGGTAGACATTGGGGGCGCCGCCGGTCCCTCGCCGCCGCTATGCTGGGCGTCGCGGAGCCCCTCAAAGGGGAAGGTACGTGCCCAAGCGATCTCTCCCCTCCCTTCCCATCCCTTCCCCTGTGCCCGCTCCCCTTGTGGGGGCCCAGCCCGGCTTGCTGGGCCTGCCCTGCCCGCGGTGGAGCCTCGATGTTTGGGGACAGAGGTCCCTGTGCCCAACCCGTGCCGTGAGCACAGGCCCTTATGTAACGGTAGCGCTGGTCCCCTAGCCGTGTTCCACCCTATAACGTTGGTAACTGCTGCCTGTAACATCAAGGCTGCTGTAACACATCCTTATGCTTTGTACCTCCTCCCTGTATTTAATTTTAGTATCTTTTCCCTTGGCTAGCGATGAAACTTAAAGGGTCAAATCCGAAGCTGCGTCTCTCGTCTCGCAAGACAACTGCGATACTGCTGTTTGCAGGGTTTTCCTTTAATATCTTGCTACCTGTTTCTGCAAAACATCTCTTGCAGCTGACTGGTGCTCGTTATCTAGGCAGCAAGTTGCAAAGCAGGTAGGATTAAAAGCTCCATGGCCTATAAATGTGGAAAACAAGATAATAAATACTTATAAGCATAAAGCAAGCTGAGATTTCTAAGGGGAAAAGATGATTTTTTTTTTTTTTCATTAGAGTAATTCACGTGGTTTGGGAAAACAGAGAGCCTGGCAGGCGTACACGCCCTTCTCCATCAGTCGGGTCCCAGAGCATCGTCACTGACCGCAGGCATAGGCTCAAAGGTGGGCGCTGCAGCAGAGGGGTGCCTGTGCCGGGCAGGGGCAAGTGGCAGGGTCAGGAGGCAGCGTAGGAGGTGGTACAGAAGCAAGTGGTGAAGGAAAATGAAGATAGTGGAGGGTTGTGGAGGCATGGCAGTTATTGATGGCTTTCTTCCTGGTAACTCGTTTGCTGTATTTGCGAAAATGATGAAGCAACTTCTTTTCTTGCAACTTATGTGTAGTATTAAAGCCTTATCATCAGAAGACTCAGACTGAATGATGCAGGCCCTCATTCATCCAGGTGCAGCATGGTCCAGGCCCTCTGGGATGCTGTGGTATTCAGTTAAGGTCTGAGAGTCTATCTGCATGGATCTGTTGCAGTATCAGTAAATGAATTCGTATTGTGGATGAATCAGGGATTATAGGCTTTCAAGTGTTAGTTAAGCTTCTTGCAATTTCTTGTATTCTTGTGGCACTTGCTTATGATGCTAGTGAAGAAAGCAGTCGCATTTTTATGGATATAAGTAAGCCATAACATTAACAGTTACTGTTTTCCTTTGTGGAGTTACGTGGAAGCAGGTGAAATCAGCGATCTCTCAAGAATCTTTGACAATGCCCTGAGCGGGTGCTTGTGAAAGGGGCAAGCATATGTGATTCCTCTTTACCTCACTCAGCTTACAGCAACATGTAACCCAGGAACTTTCTGGAACAGGTATACTGAAGACTTAAAATTCCACAGTGGATTTCTTATCCATGAACTTGCTCTTGCCTTGCAGCCATGTGTATCTCTAGTGTTCACAATATCCAGTGTCAAGGTGTTCTGTGGCTCAAATACCCACTAAGGAGGAACCTCCATTGGTTTTGAACTTACTTCCTGCTACTTAATTTGGTATTTCCTACTTCTTTGGTATTTCCTACTTCTTAAATTCAAAGAGACAGTGATGAGTTATTACCTGTTTATGTGCTTCATCTGGTTTACAAATGCAGTTATGATAAATTGGAAATGAGTAATCAAAAAGGCAATAGATTAATTATAATGTTTGTACCTTGGCTGGAAAAAGGGGAGGTCCCTATTTTGGGGTAACATCTAGGTTATGTTTGCCAAGAATTAGGTGTAAGTTTTAGTGTTGTTTCATGCAGTTGTACAGACAAGATATGCAACGTATAAAGGAGAGTTAATATTTGCTTATTTAGACTGGGCATGCTGTTAATAGTGACATAACTATGGCTTTTTTATTCTTGACAAACCACTGTGTAATTAATAGTCTGAATTTTCATTAAAAAGCTTGAATCAATTGGTTCCAGCTTACAGTTTGATAATATTTAGATGTTTGCTAAGGTTTATAAACAGGTTACACTGGGGGAAGCAAGTTATTCTGATAAAATAATATTCATAATAGAAAACAAATGTGTAATATGAAAGGTCTGAATTTAACTGAGTCTTTAGCTTGAAGCAAACCTGGAATACTAGCCTGAGTACAATGTGGATGAGTGCAGTGAATGAGAGAACTGTTTGTTTACCTAGCTAGGTTTGCACAAACTCCTAATGCAGCTGTGCATTGTGTAAGTGCCTTGTTTTCATGTATTAGGTAACTGATGTGCCAGAACAGTGTCTCAACAGAGATGCTGCAAATCCAAGTGTGGCAGGATTTCTTCCTTCAGTATCCTCGCTTCCTGCAGCTGCTAGTAGCCATGCTGTTCCTTCATTGCTTTCCTTTTCCTGTCTCATCTGCCTCCATTTACAGCCTGTTCCCTTTTCCTTTAGTAAGACAGGTTGCTTACTCAAATCTCTTTTATTTAAGAAAAGAAACCAAAACAACAACAACAAAACAATTTGATAGGAATTTTTTGTAGAAATCCATCTACCTAAATATTACCTTTCAGAAGAAGTTGGAGCACTAATTGGAACTAAAAACAATTACCAGGTGATAACTGGATTATATTTGCACATCTGAACACATGCTTTGTATGTACGTGTAATTGTACTTAGTCATGTGTTGTCAGGGGTTAGCAGGACTGTTTTGGTGGGAGGAGCAGGGGCCTTGTACAAAACAGTGATGCTTCAGGGATTTTTCTTGTTTTGAGGAACAAGCTATCACTGTTTCCAGCATGCCGAATCGACTTGGATCCTCCTGTTACTGGAACTGCCAGTCTGAATGTCAGAGCACAGATGCTTGGACAAACTTTCCAGCTACTGCACCACGTTCTCCAGCCTGACTGTTCAGCTGCTGTCGCATCTACTTTGTTAGCAGAATGATGAGCTCACCATTGCATCCTTCTGGGAAAGTCTCAGATTCTCAGACTTAGAATAATAACATAGACAACTATAATATGTTACTGTAGCAACTCAGGAGGACATCCAAAGCTATTTGATTTTCTTCTTTGTAGTCTCTTGTTTATGTCTCATGTTCATTGATTCTCCTGTTTGATTTTCTTTGTTCTTTGCCCAGAGCTGCACAAGGCCTATTTGTTGTCATGCCTTGCAGTGCCTTCCTAGCCTGATGAGGTTAGTAAATGAATTTCAGAATGTACAGCTGCAGCAGAAAACATAGGCAGGAAGTGCTAAGCAGCAAACATAGGTGAGGAATAACTGGAGAAATGGTGTTTAAACTAGTAGGTCAATCCATTGTAAGTAAACAGTACTTTGACTAATTCTCTATGTCCTTGTTAGAAAGCAAGAAAACAGCAGTAGCTAGATACTCCAGTTGAAGGTGAGATAAGCAGTTGATGTAAGAACATGTGCAAGTTGAAATAATAAAACAGGAAGAACAGAGAAAAGTAGTGTTTTGAATTCGGAGTATGTGTTAGGCTTAGGGAGAGCAACTAATGCAAAACTATGGAAGAAAGTGAGAAAAAATGAATAGTTCTACAGAAAGATTTATACTGTACAGCACAGTAAAGGATCAGGAATTCAAATGGAGGACAGCCTGATGCTAATTGGATTGGTGTATGTTAGGTTTTCTTTTGCTTTGATATCTGCTTCTTGCTAGTATTCATTATGCTCTTTGAGCTTTGCCTTACTTAACAAGAAGAAAGAACAGACCTCCCCTTTGAGCAGTGAATCTAATAGGTGGTGAAAAAGGAGTTGTGTGACATTAGATGAAGTAGCAACTGCTTTTTGCTTCTTTTGCCTGTCATTAATGCTACTGAAAGATGGGCGTTTCTTCAAAATCTTAAATTTTAGGTGCTCTGGTTTAAAAGCTTATAAAGATTAACATTACTTTAAATTCTAGCTTATTTTAGTTGAATATTGTCAATATTGCCTCTATGAATTAAGCAGCAGTCCAACAGAAATGTGGCTGTTGTAAGTTGCTTAATATGCAATAAAAAATAAGAGCATAAAACATGTTTACAGAGCCAAGTACTTATTTGACTTAGCCTGTTTTTTTTTTTTTTCTGTCTTGAAAAAGTGTAAAGTTCTCTGTTCCCTAGAGATAGTAGAAATTAAACGTCAAAGGAACATCATGTTTTTTTAGTGAGCAAGTGTTTTTTCCCAACCCTTAGACCAGAAGCGTACCTATTTGCATAGGTATTTGGAGGTGTTGAGGGATTAGAAGCTCAACAGGATCCAGCAATATGAATTTGTGGCTCAGAAAGCCAACTGTATCCTGGGCTGCATCAAAAGCAGCATGGCCAGCAGGGCGAGGGAGGTGACTCTCCCCCTCTGCTCTGCCCTTGTGAGACCCCACCTGGAGCCCTGCATTCAGCTCTGGGGCCCCCAGCACAAGAAGGACATGGAAGGACTATTTTCATAAAGATTGCCGTTATGCCTTATAGCCTTAGCTGTTTCATCCTCTTGAGAGTAGTGAAGAAATCAAGACAAAGAGTGTGGTAAAAGTTCTCTTATCATTTATTTATGTTAATTGACAAGAACTCCATTTGATTTTTCTTCTGTCACTAGTATGTGTTGAACTCTTTTAAATGAAAATTCTCACGGAGATCTAAGGAGTGGTAGAAGCTAAAGTGGGCTTGCCTAATCCATTTCCCCAGGGTTTTTGACCGTGATTTCCATTAAATAATTTTGTAACAGACCAGTGTAGACATGTAGTAACATTATAGGATCTGAAAATGTTTTTGGATTTCTTGACTCTTTACCCCCCCCCAAACTGCCATATTGGTGCAAATCACCTTCTTTGGATCAGTTGATGGCAAATGTTAGGGAAGCAATTTTTCTGTTGTAGTTGCTCTGTATGATAACGTTGTCTACCAACAATCATTTGCAGCCATAGATACCCCCTTCTGTTTGCAGCTCATCAGAGACATTCAGTAAACAGATCTACCTATTCCTGATTTGAATCCACATCTGGACATTTTAAAGCTAACGCTTTGATTCTTGACTTCTGCCCTGCTTTGCTGAAAAGTGTCTCAATAGTTGGCATTATAGTTTTTGGTGCTTATAAGGGACCATTTGTCCAGTACAAAATTGATACCCAGAAGTTCTTTTCCTGTCTTCCCTACCCCTCAGGACAGCATACGCTTTCTTGGTGATAACTGCAAGGTTATTAGCTGTAATGACATTTCTGATGATACTAGAGATCCAGTTCTAAAACTAGGCTTCTTCCTACACAGGTCTGTGCACAGTGTCCTTGTTTAGTGTCTCTGAACAAGGTTCTGAAACGAACACTAGTTCTGGTTTTCATTCTGCACTTCAGTTTTTTTTATCATTACAGCGCTAAGCATGAATAAGCTGTAGCCTGTACACCATTCCCATGCATTTCACAGACGTTTTTGCACAGTCATCAGTGAAATTCTTCTAACTGAGGAAGAAATGGTGTAGGGGGGAACAATGCAGGAACAAAACAAGCCAAGGGCTTCAGATTACTGGGTCATTCATTGACTGATCCCTGAATGAAAGTCCTAATTACTTCACCTGTTTTAGATGGAAACAGCCTACTATTCTAAACTGTCTGAGGTACAAATGTAGGCGATTTACCAGGTTATTTCATTTAACTACATTGCTTCATTTGACATGTCCACAGGATTTTCCTTGTTTTCACAAATAACACAAAGTTTTTTACTTACTGCTTCAGCATGAAAGAGGCTAGCATGTCCTTTCCATCATATGACTGTCAGAATTATACTGTAAAATAAAATGCTAAAATGTTTCAGTTATGTTTGCTACTTGCTGCTGCTTTTCTTCTAGAGAATGAGCCAAGATTTGTGACCAATGTCACAACAGCTTGCGAAGTCTTTGGCCTATGCTTTTAGTTTTTCTACTGAAAATCTGGTATCTTCTGTTTGTCTGTAGTTTGTCTAAATAAATCCTTGCTGAGATGTAGGCATTCTGCATTTCACCCCTCATTTGCTGTTGCAGGTTTCCTACCAGGTCAGTCTGTCCCTACTGCTACCAGCTCTTTGCTGTGAGCATGGTAATTCCAGTCTGCATATCAAGGAGCTTGTGTCAGGTCTGCATGGTTCTGTTCTGGGGGCAGTGTTGCAGAAACTGTTAGAGCCTTAGCATCTAGCAGTCAGCAGGAACAGCCCCACGTCCTATTTTTCCAGTTGCTCTTTCACATTGCAATATTGAATTCATTCATATAAGCTCACCAATTAAGGTGTTTGTTTTTAAGCTGGTATGGCTGATCATATTTCTTTTCTCTGACCTATATACTTTGTTGTTGTGATCTACTAAATTCATGAAGCTCTCTGCTGCCTTTGCTGAGGTACTAGAAAAATCGGCTGAGATCCTTGTAGCACTCCATCCCTGATCTTTTCTGGTACTTTAGGGCTGTTAAGGACAGTAAAATGTTGGTTTAAAGAAACCTGTGGAGAACTTTTGGTCCAACCTTCTATTCAAACCAAAATTATTTTGTCTAGCTGAGTCTTAAAAACTTCCAATGGTAGAGGTCCCACCACCTCTCAGATTTACCATCCTTTGTCTTCCTAGTGAAGAAATGTTTCATAATGTCCAAATCTATCAAGGCATGACTTGTAACTGTTGCCTCTTCGTTTACCACCTGCCATTGCAAAGAAAAGTCTGGCTTTGTAGGTATCTTTCAAATTGATCTAGGTTGCTATTAGATTTCAACTTAACCTCTTCTTGGTGGAATAGAAAAATGCAATTTTTAAGTGTTGGTCCTTGTCCTTTAGACACGAGCCATGCTTCAGCACCTGTATCATCTTGATTGTCATCTGTCTGACTCTCTCCGGTATGTTAATGTCTTTTTAGTACTGAGGAATCCAAAACTGGACAAAGTGCTCCAGATGCATTCTCTCCAATGCCAAACAGAGGAATATAATCATACTAATTAACCAGCTGGCTACTCTGGCAAATGCAGCCTTGTATATGCTTGCAAGGGCACGCTACTGACTCATGTCCAATTTGTTGTCCATTAGTGTCTTTTCTGCAAAGCCACTTTCTCCCCTGTGAGCACCCACTCTGTGCTGCATTGGTTTATTGAACAACTGAAGGTGCAGGACTTTCTGTTTGCAATTGGATTTCATGTGGTTTCTGTTAGGCTGTTTTTGTAGCCTGCTAAGGTCCGTTTGTATAGCAGCACTGCCCTGGAGTTTTTGAGTTGGTCTCTTTCTCCCTATCTAAGACTGGTATTATGCACCAACTTGCTGAGAGTGCTTACTGTCCTGTTGTACAGATAATTAATGAAGACACTGAACAATATTGTCCCAATATTGATCCTTGAGGGACATGACTGGTAAATTAATGTTTTTCTTTTTTGTGTAGGATTTTGTTGAGTATTGTGGGTTAAGCTAAACAACATCTACTTTTCTCCCCTCATCGAGTCATTTGTCCTTCATAAAAGGCAGTGAAGTTATTCAGGCACATTGTGCCCTTGCCAAAACCATGCTGGGTGTTCTCAGTCACTTTTGTGTGTCTGAATACAACTTCATGAGGATTTTTTGTGACAGCTTTCTGAGAACTGAGATGAGGCTGACTGGCCCTTAGCACCCTTCATCCACCATCTTGAACGTGTGCATGATGGTTGCCTTTTTGCTATTGTCAAGCACCACCCCTAGTCAATATAATAAATCAAAAAAGATAGGGAATGGACTCAAAACAGCCCTGGCCAGCTTTTTGGGCATCCTGAGATATATCTTATGTGCTTTTGTTGAAGAGCTTAAGTCAAGTTTGCCTCATTGTTCCCTTTTCCTTTACTTTGATTCCACCACTGTTCTATGCAGGCAGGATCTGTTGTCTCTGTTGAGGGTGGAGAGGCCTCACAGAGAGATCTGGACAAAATATAGAGCTAGGCAGTCACCAGCTGTATGAAGTTCAGCAAGAGCATATGCTGGATTCCACACCTGGGAAGGGACAACCATAGCTATAAGTACACAGCTGGGGATGAGAGGCTGGAGAGGAGCTCTGCAGAAAGAGATCTGTGTTTTTTTTTTTGTTGTTGTTGTTTTTTTTTGACAGCAAATTGAGTCAACAGTGTGACCTGGGAGCCAGGAGGGTCAGCAGTGTCCTGCGGTGCATCAGACAGGGCATTGCTAGCTGGTTGAGGGAAGGGATTATCATGCTCTGCTGTGATGATGTGGCCCAAGCTTGAGTACTGTGTGAAGTTTTGGGTGTCACGGTATAAAAAGGACATAAAACTATTAGAGCCTCCAAAGGAGGGCTACAGAGCTGGTGAAGAGTCTAGAGGGCAAGATGTACGAGGAGGGCTGAAGTCCCTTGGTTTGTTCATCCCAGAGCAGAGCAGGCTGAGGGGAGGCCTCATGGTGGCCTGCAGCTCCCTCACAAGAGGAGCGGAGGGGCAGGCGCTGAGCTCTGCTCTCTGGGGACAGCGACAGGACCTGAGGTTGTGGCATGGGGCTGGGACAGGGGAGGGTCAGGCTGGGTGTGAGGGGAAATTTGGCACGCAGAGGGTGGTCGGGCATTGGGACAGGTTCCCCAGGGCAGTGATCACAGCACCAAGTCTGCTGGAGTTCAAGAAGCGCTCTCAGACATAGGGTCTGATTTTGGGTGGTCATGTGTCGAGCCAGGACTTGGACTGGATGATCCTTGTGGTTCCCTTCCAACTCAGGATGTTCTGTGGTTTTATGATTATCTTTGCCCGTGTGATTAACACTGTAGTCCTCAGTTAAGTGTCATTCTTCAGATAAGGTACAGCAACCTGTTTGTCCTGTCTTAAGATTGGGTAATTTATAAGCCAAATTTTAAACAGCTTACTCTGGTTATGTTATGCAGTGCTAGACCAAGTTTGTGATAGGTTTTTCATAGAATAGTATTTTGAATGCAGATCACAAATGCTGTTTTTCCCAAGAGATCTTTCACATAAAACCTTAATTCCAAGTAATCATGTAAGGTAGAACAGTTAATATGCTATCAGGACAGTTGCATAAATAATTAAGCACTGTGGATACAAAGGAAGGTTGCATTTTGCTTGAGAGTCACCAGCAACAGGGATGAATGTGAAGAGATCTAGTTGTAGGGCAGAAGTGATCTATTCCTGGTGGGTAACTTTGTTTCCAAATATTCTCATCTGATATAGTGGGAGTAGGTGGAGTCCAGTGGTATGACACCTAAATATACTTGTTTGTTTATAAGTGTCTTTAAGTATGTCAGATGTGTCTAAGTACTCATGATAGGCTTTGTTGACTACAGGGTGACTTGCTTCATCTGGAGGTAGAAACCTAGCGACTGGTCCCATGATTCACCAGTCAGTCCCTTTGCCGTAGCCTAGATCTCTGTATCGTGTAAGAGGAGTTTGTTTTCATGTAGACACCTTAATTAAGGGGTAAAGCCCTACCCAGCAAGTCAAAGCCCACGTTTGTGCATTCTAGCAGAAGTTTGAGCCATGTCTTTCCAGCTAGATAAATACTGTTGACAGAAACTGTCCTTCTTAAGCATACGTGGAAAAGTATTACAAAAGTGTATGGGTAGGGGTTGGAGATGAGAGAAAATACTGCATGGGTCTGATTTCCTGCATAGTTGCATCTCTTGCTCTGTTCTTCTCTTCCACAACTCATGAGACTCCCTCAGGTCAAGTCTGTGGTTCTGAGTTCTCCTTAGCTTGCCTACAGCAGTGGCACGAACTGTGCCCCCTGCCAGCTGGCTGAACCGATGGGAACGTCATCTCAAAACCCATCCATTAAATGCATCTGGAGATTGATGGACTGCCTTAATTATTTCTATGGGAGATACAGGCAATTAATTCCAAAGATAGATGCCTATAATGGAAGCATTGTTCTTGAAAACTGCTTTTATGAAGAACAAAGAACCATAGGTACTTGGGAATATTATTCATTTTCTCTTAAAACAGGTCTGAGTAGAATCGTAGAACTATATCCAGTTCCTTTTCTGTTTTTCTCTTCAGTCCATCTGTATTACTACAGACCATAAGATTCCAAATTAAAAACTCAACAATAAATAATAAAATAAAAATCCTTACTTTTTACAAAGAGTGAGTACTAGGGAACCTTTTGGAATTGTCTCACATGGGCAGTTTTTCAGAAAACCTTTTTTTTTTAGTGCACAGTCTTATTTTCACATACTGCAGTGCTGTGCACAGTAGAAATTGGAAGTTATGTAAAAAGGAATAAAGCTACTACAGAAATTGATGTGAACCTGAAAAGTCTACCATTTCAGTCTAAAATGTGTTGCTGGCCTTCCTTTTTCATTTTTCAGTTTATGACCTGATACTGCAGATGCTACTCGAGAATGAAGAATTGCCAGTGGGATTTCCCTTTGGAGTTGCTCAGTAAAATAAATTCAGAATGAAACTTGACAAACTGTTTTTTTATTGGTTTGCAATTAGAAACTTTGTATGAAACTTACTTTTTTGGCTAAGGGTTTTGGATAAGGCTTCTTGAATTAAACACCTCAGAAAATGGATGACAAGCTAGAATTTTACAGTGGTTGTTGATGTAACTGGGTTTCTCTGTCAGTGATGCTCTTGGTGTCTTTCAGTTTTAAGTAGTTAAGAAATGAAAAGCAAAAATTACATACTGCAAGTTATTCCTTATTATTAATGTTTGAAAGTATTCAATTACTTTCCTTCCCATCACTGTAATCTAGAAATGGTAACACAGTGGATAAAGTAGTAAAACTTTCTCCTTTGGCATTAAAACAGTTTTTTTGTGGGGAAGTGTGTGGGGGGTGTGGGGGGACAAGACACAGACTTCAGAGAATAGTGCTGTAATTGAAAGTACTAAACAACACTTCTTTTTTCCCTCAGAAGCATTTATATTTCTGTCAACTTTAATGTCAGTACCTAATACACCCTGAAAGTTAGACTTAATCACACACAAAGACAAAAAAAGATTCCAATAACGATTTGATTAAATTGGAATGAATTAAGTCGGACAGCTTTTTCCATTACAGATGGTCATATTTTGGACAAAAAAAAATGTATAGTCATTCCTGTAATGATTTAACCAAGCCTTTCAGCTCCATATAAGTGAGATGTTTTGCTTTAGAAGCCTGAAATGAAGTTCTCCTAAGATAGGAACTGTTTTGTAGAGCTTAAATAGCCCTCAAAGTTGATACAAACAGCACTGTTGACCTACTGAGTACAGGTCTCAGTTCTGAGTGATGCATATATGTGACTTACTCCAACAAGGACAGGCTTCTGACTCTTCATTTGATAGCACATAGTTCATCTCAAAGACATTTTGATTTGTAACTAGTCACTTGATGAAGAGGCCTTTTTACTTAAGGGAAGATGCGAGAGTTTAGACAATCAGCCAGTTCCAAAGTGGTACCCTGTTAGTACACAGCCATTTCATGTGTGACAAAAACATGAATTGATGAACGTGCTGTCCTTATTTGGTACTGTGCTGTTTTATTTCCCATCACTGCATTAAGATAACTAAATAATTTAAGAAAAGTTGTAAAGGGGAGCATAAATACATGGCCGAAGTGTTCAAATCTTGATGAGCTTTAACTGAAAGAGACTCCTCTTTTAAACCATTGGAAGTTTCTAGATAATTTAGTTGTGCTGGACGTAAAATGGGGAACCCAGCTACTGCTGGAAAGCAGTCTAGTAACTAGCACATTTGCCTTTTGGCTTCCATCGTCATTGTTTCCTTATGATGCTGTGTTCCCATAGTGAGGCACACAGAACTTGTGAAGGCGTTCATGCAGTACTTCTCCTTGGTTTGGTATTTTTTTTCTTTGTCTTCACGTATGTTTCAACTGAATCTTTTCTCTGTACTCTGTGAATAAGAAATTTAAAATTATTTGCTTTTAAGGTAGACCAGATATTATTGTCCAGTTCATCACTGAATACTTGTGTCAAAATCTGAAAGATGCTTTCCCTTGTAGAGCGGTAGTGTGTATAAACTCTTGCAACTTACTCAAACATCAAATATTGAATTGGGCCGCTGCTTACTGGAGGTGACAGTTGCTTGGGAGGGTAGTACTTTTTTTTATTGGTGGATTGTTTTTTTTCTTTCCCCAGTTGTTCTGTGGGAAGGTACAATAACAGAGAGCAAGCTATGTAAATATTTGCTGATCTCTTTCTAACAGTATCTTGTTTTGTCTTACAGCAAACATGAGGTCAGCATCAGAAGAGCCAGTCCCATTGCATGAAGAATTTATCTACTGTTGTGGAGCTGCTACCCATGTTCTAAAATGTGGGCCGTGGAAAGACCTCTCAAAAGATGAAAGTAAAAATCTCCCTAGGCTGTTATTCATGATTATTCCTGGTAAGGGTCTTTTTATTTGTTTTTTTTTTTTGTTTGTTTGTTTGTTTGTTTGTTTGTTTGTTTTTAAAGTCTGGAAATGTGGTGAATTGGAATAGGCATATTCAGTTTCAATGTCAAAAATGTTACTAGAGAAATGATGGAATTTCTCACATGCATGCGGCTAAAAATCAGTGTTATTACAATGGTGAAATTCCTTTGTTATACTGGCTTAGTACTGTTATCTATATTTTTAGTGGTGCCTTAAGGTAAAACTGAAAAATTAGGATGTCACTCATTTTGTGGTAGCTGTTTGCTGACAGCACTATCTATTTTCATCGCTTTTTCCATTTATTTCTTGTGTGTTAGAATGGTACTCCAATGTCAGCCTTGTGCTAATTGTTCGAGTATATTCTGCTGCTTATGGGCTGGTCTTTATTTAGTGGTGAAAGGGTGCCCAGGTCCCATTTTTCATTTTTTACAAGGTTTTGGAAGCACTGTAGAATATTTTGTCTACTTCTTCAGGCACAATGATTTTATGTCCTAGCCTCCTGTAGCTGAATAATAGCCTAACTTTTAACACCATCACAGTGAAGTTTAAATGCTTTCTGTAACTGAAAAGAAGAAATAAACATCCCATTATTTCATCTTGCTACTGCTTCATGGGAACAGATTTTTAAGCCTGATGCAGAGTGTAAGTTTTTCCTAAAGACCATCTATATGGATCCAAATTGCTGAACAGTTTTGCAGAGGTGCAAGCATAATTTGATGCTCTCTGATTGTTGATTTCTTCTAGCATTTTTGGAAGGCTGAATGAACAGGTGAGAGTTTCTTCCCTTAAGTTCAGGAGACTTGGTCTGTCTTCAGGTTGTGAAGCCCGTCTCTTTGGGCTGGTGGTAAAGCCTGTAGCTAGGGTAAACCTGTAAAGCTAACAAACATCAGTAGAAGGGTTTGTAGAGGAAGAATGCAAGTGTCAAATAGATGTATTGGCATCCAAAATGAGGCATCTGTCCAAGACATGTCAAGTTATTTTGCTTGAAATGCATCAGGACATTCAGGCTTTATAGGCTCTATATTCGTCACAGGAAAATGTAGTGGCAGGGCTACATGGATCTTAATTCCTGTGGGACACTTGTATGAGGACTTCTTAATAATATTTTATATTAACCCTGTAAGTAACCAGAAATAAACATTGAGTGCTTCTGTAGTGATGTGCCAGCTTTTGTGAGCAGTTGATTAATGTTTTTGCTCTTATTTCAAAATTATGTTGGTAACATGTTGGAAGTTCTCTCACTGAGAAAACAAAAAATGTAACAACTGCCAAGCTGCAAAAAAAACTGGCTTAGGAAATAACTGATGATGGTGAGGGTGGTTTCTGGCAGACAGTAACCAACTAGAGTACCCAGTGCCTCTCAGCTTTTTCCCCTGCTTCCATAACTGAAGTCACTGTGAAGTGCTGTGATGTCCTGTTAAGAACAGATCATTTTTGCTTGCATAAAGCATAAAAGCAAGGAACTTTTTACAGGAAGAATCTAAAAGATGAGAGAAGCCATTGTGGATATGGTGTTTCACTTACAGTGCTTGTCTTTTCTAACAGTTGTAAAATAAGCAAAAAGCAACCAAGTTGTCATAACTCTTCTTCTACTAGTTTACATTAAGTAGATATTTATTTCTTTTGAACTGATAAGTTACTATTTTTGACTTAACCACATCAAGACTTGCATCTAATGCTGATACCAGGATTTTATTTTAGTAACAAATATTGATATCGAGGAATGCAAAGATCTGTGTACATCTAATTCTACTGAAACAGAAATCCGAAAATAATCCTTCGTCAAATGTTAGATTTTTCAAAGCCAAGTGTTTAAATGTTGAAGAATAGCAAAATGATTTGAATTCTGACTTGAATCATAGTTACTGCTCATCACCTGCTACCCTTTCTTACAAATCCTTTTTTGCTTATTCTGTGCATCTTACAAAGATTTTGTTTATTTGTGCATCTTACAAATGCATTTTTTGCTTATTTCTGTTTTGCTCTTGATTTGTCTTGCCATACCAGCCATTTCCGTTAAACTTTCCTTCAGGATTCCTGTTGACCTCCTGCTTTTGTTCCTGAACAAATTATATTTTGATTCTGATTAGTTTCTTGCTGTCTAGTGTTTCCAAGGGTACAGCCCCACCGAGAGCAAAAAGCTCTTCTAAAGAAAAGAGATTTGTACATCCAGAAGCTGGCCTTAAGAAGCCCCAACAAAAGAAAACCACACCAAATACTGTGAAATGCATTTAAAAACTGATTTTTGAGGCATTACCAACATCTGAAATTTCCAAAGCTTTCTGTGTATACTTTCGCTCCAGTATACATACCTGCCACATGCAGTTCATTCTGGGATATGATGAGCTGGGTGACCTGAACATCACTGAAGGAGCTCTGAAAAGCCACCAAAGCAGGCAGAATATTTACGGTGACTTCTAAGTTACTTGATTTGTAAATCTCCTCAAGGGATTTTGAGTATTACTGTGAACGTTTTGGCCAAGATTACACTGTTGTTCTGGAGGATGCTTCTGTTGGTTAACCCATGTGGTAGTGCTGTTTATTCTTCTGATTCCTCATTTTTTCCTGCTTTTTTCCCACCTGGAGTTGGTTGAAGATACTACTGCTACTACTACTACAATGCAACTACTAGTTGCATTGTTTCATAGGATTCTGTAAGACTTTTTCAGGTGGAGACAATTATCTTGTGTGTATATGTGATTCCTCTTCCTGAGCAGAAAGTACTGCTTGAGCAGAAAGTACACTTGAAAGGCATGTATCCCGGGCTGAGATCCCTTACGGGATGAAATAACGAAGGGCAAAAGGACAGCTTGGTACAGGTCAATAAAAAAAAAATACCCACACAAGGGCAGCTCTCCCTCAAACAGGGAAGCATGCGCAGCCAAATGCTCAGTGAGCCTAATGGAGCATGGTTAGTCCTAGTGTGGGTGGCTTGTTGTTCTGTGTTACTGACCTGGTACGTGCTTTCTGGTGTTAATGAAATCCCTGCGTGTGATTTTTGTTTACATACAGCCCAAACAGGTCGTGGGGGAGGCAAGTATGGAAGAGAAGGATGATAAAAATCTCAGCTTCTGCTGGGATTGCAAGACACTTAAGAATAAATCCTATATCCTCATTTTGTTAGTCAGATTCCTTCCTGATGGGGCGGATTTCTCTCTGCCCTGACGTATTTTTTGAAAAGAGTTGAGAGAGCTGGCTCGAAAACATTCTCATATTCTGAAGCCAGTGGTAAAATTCCCATTGACTTCAAACAAGGCAGAAGTCTGCCTCCTGTGGACTGAGGGCTCCCCATGCTTGAAGCAGTGGAAATGCAGAACATTCAGTGGAGTTGTCTCATTTAACAGCAGGCTAATGCTTTTACATATGGTGGTCTGTGTACACTTACTTGAATAAATGATATGTTGAAATGTTTAATGTGAACTTTTCTTGTTTCATAACATTTTTCCTTGCGTAAGCAAAACCACTGTATAGGAATATGTATTTATTGAAGTAATTACTGTGTAAAAGGCCTAATTTGTCCTCTTGTCCGCAATCAATAATATGTGCGTGCTTGTTTACAGTTCTTAATATGAATTCTTTTCTATTAAAATCAATGAAATTTACTCAATGAAAGTAAAATTAAATGTATACATGATCAGGTTCCCAGTTTTCTGGAAATGTAGGCGTTATGGGAAAGGATGGGAATTATTTTTTTCCTCTTGTGTTATAAAGGTCTGTTTTTTCCTTTTGCAGTGTTTGTTTAGTGTAAAATTAGCAGTGAAGTATAAAATCTACTGCAGTAATATTTAACATTGCTTGGGTTCATTGGAAACCAGGATCCACAGAGTGTAATGGAATATTTTTTTTACTGTTTAAAGAGTATCTGTCTATTTGTGTCTGTGTACTTATGAAACATTTAACTTTGTAAATAAATACAGTGCAAATTTTAAAACCGCTATGCTGTTTAGCTCCATCTTCATAAAGTTTTTCTCCTGTGTTTTGTTGCAGAAGTGCATTGCAATATCTTCATTCCCAGCATCATTTTTGTTACCATTGCTGTAATCTAGGCATCTTTGTTATTTGCTATCTTGTATTCAGGAATTTTAATTCATGGTCGATAATGTGTAATACATATAATATATATTTTTTTTTGTGGTAAAGCATGCTACATAAGTTTTGTTCATTAACATACAGAAACCTCAGAATTTGTTGCTTTGGCAGACGTGCAGAACATTCCCTGTGCTTGCCAACTTTCTTGATCTGCCTGCTTGCAGTCAGATTGCTGCTGGGATATTGGATCATCATATTGTTTTACCAACTTATGCAGTGACTTGCTGGTGTTTAAGTCCTTATAGGCTTTAAACAGATGCTTTCTTCAAAGTATAAAGATTTAATCTCCTGAGATAATCCTCCCAGTCTAGAATTGCTTATGGTTTTCTGCACAACAGATGGCTTGACTTGTATTCTGATCTTCTCTTAGGAGTAGCTACATGTACTTCCACAAGACTGCTGTCACTTCAAGACTACTTAGCTGCTTTTCAGTAGTGAAAATAGTACAATTTTTCTAGATTATGACAAGTCTTTAATGTGTTCTCCCTTGAAGTGAGACTTCCTGTTAGCTTGAAAGACTTTGAAGTTCTATTTTTGACTATACTGCAAGGACTCTGAAAAGTCTTCAATACTTTGGCTATGTCTTCATGTGCTGCTTTGATATTTAAATGTTGATATCAACATTCAAATGTTGATATTCAACGTTTTCATAAGAAAAGTTTATTAAGGTTCGGCATATAATAATACTTTGCATTAAAACTAATTGCATAGCCCTGAGGCTTAATTACTTTGTATTTTAATGTGTGTTTTTTTCCCTTTGTTATTGTAAAGTTGTTAATCATTCTGTCTGCTGAGCGATGACGGGAATGAATAGTTTTTCAGCAGTCTACCAAAGGAGCTACTGTTACCACCGAGACCAAGGGCTTTGCTTATCATTTAAAAAAAAAAAAAAAAAAAAAAAAAGTTCCTGGCTCTACGAACCATGTAAAGCATGTTTACTCCAATTCTCTTCAATTGGATTTTAGTATCTACTTTAATTTAAACAAAATTGATGGGCTTTAATGGGCCTCCTGGTGTATGATCTGTATGTTGTAACCATTTGTCAGCAAGAACTACGTGAGATCTTGTAAGGACTCCCAGTATTAGTGGATTAGGTTGCAGCATATAGCTTCTGGCAGCCTTGGCGTCTGTGTAATTCAGAATCTGGTATGTGATCCTTGGTACTTAATGTGCGATTAAACCAGTAAAAGGCAAAAAGAGCAAAACTGTTTGTGAAGTAAAATCAGCTTTTGGAGTGAAACCATTCAGTCATTTGAGGGAGGCACTTCCCTCCTCTGCCCACTTTGCATGTCAGTCAGTGTGTCCTCGCCAGGGCATGGCAGGGTTCACCATTTGCACAGGAGGGGAGGGAAATGCTGCTGGTAGTGAACAGGAAGATGAAGAGGAAAGATGACTTTGTACCTCCTGGGCAAGGGCACTTCGAGGTTCTGGCTCCTGTTCCAGTGCTGCATACACTTTGTGCTCACAGTCACTGAATAAGCTCCAGCAACAACTTAATGAACAAAATCAAGAACCTGTTCTGTCCGCATTAAGCAGAAAAAGATTTTTTTTTGACTGAATAGTGCCAGAGCACCAGCAATCAAACTGTCTGCCCAGCCTCACCTCACCTTGTACCTTAGCAGTTTTATCACTGTCAAGTTGTTTATGAGAGCTGTCATTTTATTTTGTTTTTTGAAGAGTCAGTCTGGGTCCACATCACCTGGCTCAAAAAGACTCTTTCCTCTAGCTTAATATTAAACACCTAATTAAGAGGAATGAATGTTCTTTATTTTATCTCAAGTGCTTTGCGTGAGCAGCAGCTACGGCTGGGCACTGCCAGGACTGTTTCTGCCTGCAGAGGGATCCAGTTGCTCAGGTGTTGTGGAGTGTCTTGGCTGTGGAGACTGTCAAAACCCAGCTGGGCATGTTCCAGGGTGACTGTCTCCAGCTGACCACACGTGAGCCAGAGGGACAGACAGGATGATCTTGAGAGGTTCCAGCTAGCCGCATTTAGTCCCCAAATCTGGCTCAATTTGCAGTCAATCTGGTCATCCAGGATTCTTGTCCAGGTGTGGATTGGGATCTTTATGTAATTTTTTGGAGGGGGGTACACACAAAAGGTAGTAAACATAAACATATGGATAAACTTAGTTAAATACTTGATTGGAATTAGCCACGTTTCCAAGAACTGTAATTTCAGCTGCCCACTTCTTGCCTTCATAGCCATACTGCACAGTAAGTGCCATAACACTTACTGGGTTTGGGTTTGTCAAGCGTTTGGTACCAAATAGAATTAAAAATTGCTAGGGAGTGAAAAGTGGTACTTAAACATAGCATGGAAAGGGTATGCCAGAAGAGGGAGCTGTTTTAAAGAGTAGAAAAAAATATAGCATTTCTTGGAAAGCTTTTTGCAGTAATAGCCATCTATACCATACGCCAGCAGGCTTCAGGCTATCATCTGAATGCACTGACTGTTTCTCCACAGTCTGTGTATCACCAAAAATAATAGTTTTATAGGACCATTCATGGGACAGTGATTAATGGTTCTGGTGGTTGTTGAAGGTCATAAAAATGCCTTTAACTTGTGTTATGGGGAGCAAAATAAAGGAAGTCCACTTAGAGCAGAGAATTGAAGGACTGGAATGTTGGGGCTTTTGTTCCCAGCCTTGCCACTGGGTTGCCTTTCAATAGATGCTTCAGTCATCCTCACAAATTGTGTAGCAAACCACCAAACAAATCTTCATTCCCATTTGCAAAATTTATCTAATCTATCACCAAAGTCTCTAAGCCAGCATTCAGTAACAGTCAGCTAACAATGTGTAAATAAATTACCAATAAAAGCACAACTGGATAGAGTGAGACAACACATACTTCCTCTCCTAGAATGTTTAACTCGGGGCAGCTCCACTCTTTCTGGTTTTGTGAAATACTTGCACCAGGACATGTATCATATTCTGTTTGTACAGCACTAAATACCCAAAGGACATAAGGACATTAAGGAAAATAACTTATCACACTTAAATACTTCATCTCTTTATTATGTTAAAAAAATGCTGATTTTGCTTTGGATTTGGGTGGTTTGAATTAAGTAATTCTTTTAGATGCAATGATAATTTTTACATGGAAGTCTTAGTTTAACTGCTCTCCTGCTAATATTGAAAAAAAACTTCCTATGATTTCTGTTTACAGGCTTAGTTTTGATGATCTGAACCTGAGACTAACAATTTTGTGTGCATATATAAATATTCACAAACTGTTTTCTGTGTGGATGTATATTTTCCATCATGTTAACACTGTCCTTTGTGTTTATTTTCTTACCTCCACTAGTTTGAAATACAAGGAGTTGCATGCATTCTGTTAGCTGTGCTTATTCCCACCAGACCTTCCCAAGTAGACCGGCACTGCTGTTGTCAATTCTCAGCTGAAGAAAAGAAGCAGAGAGGAAGGGGGATTTAGGTACAGATGATATTATTGGTATGTTAAAACTCATGCAGGGAATCAACTTGAGAACCTTGTTATGTTGGACTTCTGGCCCCTGTGAGCAGCACAACTATAGCAGAGGTCTTGAGGCAGCCACTTGCTGCCTTGAACGTGCTCTTTGCCTCCTGAACTGCTGCTTGCAGAAAGCCAGCTGGTATTTCTAAAGCTCTCAAGAATATATATACGTATTTTTACCTGTATCCCACCTCTCTGTCTAATGACCTTGTGTAATCAATGTCAGGCAATCAGAGCTTTCCTGGAAAGTTTCTGCTGTTCCTTGCTTTATTGAAGGTGGGACTTATTTGAGAGACTTTATTTTGAGAGACTTTAGAGACTAGGAGGAGGATCTTGGGGTATTCATCAAGCTCGCCTTCAACCATCAAGCCCTTGTCTTAAGGCCATAAAGAAGACTTTGAGTCTAAAGTATAACACAAATTAGAAAATGTTTAGGGTATATATTAAGACCCACCAGGCACTGGAAATCTAAGAGCTTAATGCTTTAAGCACTTAAAACAAACTTTGTAAAGCCATAATTTTGCCATCCAAAATATTTGTCAACAATAGTGGCATACGGTATTCCTGTTCCCACCATGCTGTGCCACTCCACCCCTCGGTTAGGCCAGAACAATAGTTTGGGAGGTCATGCTGTGAGTTAAGTACATACATACATTTATTTCTGGGGTTGATTATAAGCTGGAACCATTCCCTGTTCGGGTTCACAGCACGGCCCCGCAGTTGTGCCAGTGTAAGTCAGAAGCTGGTGAGCCATGGTAGGGGGGTGGGAATGGCAGTCAGGGAGGGAGGGATGGGGTTCCTTCAGAGGACTCCTTGCAGAACTTCCCGTAGTTGGGTTGTGGTGTCAGCCCTCAGCACACACAATGTATATGTGGGTGCATACAGTCTGTCTTGAGACTTTTCTGGAGGAGTTGGTGCCCACGGGTCACACCAGATGGTAGTGATTTGCTGTGAATGCCCCTGCCTTGTGGCTTCTGCTGGTGTTTGCACCACAGCTCCAGATGAAGCTGCCAACTCTTGATATTTGACCCTGAGTTCACAGATTTTGATGCCGAGAATCAAAATTTGGTTTGATTTTAGGTTGGTTTGATTTTTTTTTTTTCCTGAATAAAAATTGAGAGTGGAAAAGGAGCTTTCTTAATCTTCAGTAGCTGGTATATGCAATGCAACAGCAATCGATGCAAATAGGTTACACTCTAAAGTCCACATAGCATAGCAACCTAGATAGATGGGTTTATATAGGACAAGATAACGTGTATTCTCCTTCCCCTTGACTACAGGTCTTCTTATCAGATGATAAGGTAACAAGACCATAGATTTATATTTCAGTGAGAAATGCAGCAGAACACTTTAGATTCAAGCACTTGCAGGCAGCTGCTGCTGCTCAGGGATGGGATGGGCATCGGTCAGTGAGTTGTGAGCAATTGCATTGTGCATCACTTGTTTTGTATATTCTCTTATTGTTATTATTTTTATTATCCCTTCTTTTTCTGTCCTATTAAACTGCCATGAGTTTTACTTTTTTTTCCAATCCTCTCCCCCATCCCCCTGGGGAGAAGCAAGCAAACAGCTGCATGGTGCTGAGCTGCCTGCCGGGTTACACCACAACAGCCTGTTTATTATTTCTATTTTTTCACTTATAGAATGGGAATAATGAAATCTTCCTGGGTCAAGTTCTTGAGGACTTGTCAATGAGATGTGCTGTCTGGACTCAGTCCAAAGCTTTTTGAGGGCTCTCCTCTTTATTCCATGGGGATAAATAGTTTGACTTTTTCAGAAAACTGCTCTTTGTGGATAATGCTAATTTTTATGTACCTGTCTGGTTTCTGCTTTCTAACTCCAGTAAAACTTTGAACACATCAGCTGAATTTCCCAAAATCTTTTGGAGTGAAAGGGGACTCAAAGATACTGAGAAGATTAGAATTTGGATAGAGAACATACAGACTGGCAGAGTAGCCCCTGAAAGAATGGTATGCTCTATCCTCTAATAGATATCCTATACTAGATATAAGAAAATTCAATTCTTAGGACACTGCGCTCCATTATTTTTGCTGCTTATGGACTACTTGTTTGTGAGTAATATTTTAAAATATGCTGACAGTTGTGCTTTGTTTACTGGGTCAGCCCACCATCTTCCATTGTCTTTAGAAAAGAAAAAAAAAAATGTATCTTTCATTAAAAATAAAAACTTCCTCATGCAAAGAGGAGTCTGTATGTCAGATCTAGGCTTGAAATATGCCACTTTTGTTGAATTTCCCAGTGCTCCAGCAGTACCTCTGATGGGGGCTTGGCACATTTAAGCTTGTTAAGTTGGAGGAGGCAGAGTAATGACAGGATGGTTGAAGCTCCAACTGTGCTTGACAGCATTTCCCTCTCCTAAATCTGGGTGGCAGATGTGACTTACTGAAGTGGCTTGCCGAAATTTCTCTATCTGTAGTCTTCTTTCCATGTCATCTCCCTGTTAATGAAGCGTTGTTTTCAGCATGGATTCTTCCTGCCTGCCTGGCCACAAAGCATAATCAGGAGAGGAAGTAATCCCTCTCCTGCAATGTGCAGAAGCTTGGCTTGAGTTATGGAAATGTTGTGTTCTAGGGTATTTTGCTCAGTTTGACCATTTAAAGATTTTTTTTGTTTGTTTTTTTCCCTACGATATCTGAGGCAGAGAGGAAGAAGAAACTACCTGCCAGAGAACCCACCCATGATGGAAATTCAGTTTAGCCATGTGTATCATGTACAAATAATGCAATTAAAATGTGTATAATATATTTCCTTCTTTCCTGGCATCTACTTGGAGAGTACCTGAGCTGATATGGGTTTCCATTGATAATAAATATTTTGACATAGTGATCTCTTAAAAGTCATGAAAAATAAATGCCTCCATTCACACTCTAGGTAACATGGGCCTATTTCTATATAGTAACTCCAATGGATCACTGAAACAAATAAATTTCACCCATTGTGTTCAATATCTAGATCATGAAAACAATAGAGCCAAACATAAGTCATCACTCTTGGTCCATTGTTTTTCTGCTGTGAGCAGGATGGAGGATTATGGTCATTGTCCTGATTTCCATTTTTGAGAGGAAATCTTGTTTTGTTGATGGATCTAAAAGCTCCGATAGGAATAAGTAAATATGTAGTAATATATATGTACTTAGATAATGCCTTTCCACCTTTAAGTCTTAGATCTCTTATATCCATTATTAAAGCCTCTTATGGGACAGAAACTCTTAATGGTAGGTCTTAAATGCCTAAACATCTGTGCTTGTCCACAGTGACTTGTGTTTACAAAGGAGGAAAGTGTTTGAATCATTTGAAGAAGTTCCTTGAAGAAGTCTTCAAGGAACATCTTCTCAGGACTGGTACAGATACCCTTACTACATGGTAGTTTTCCTCAGGCTTGGGTTTTCTTCTTGGTTTGTCATATGCAGAACAGGTTGTTGTTTTCTCCTACCTTTCTGAACACTAATAAATGCAAGGACAAAATCTCTTTAGACTGTCCCTTTCAAATGCTGCATTCCCTTGATGTTCCTGACCCACAAAAAGAAATCTTTTCACAAAAAATGCAGCAACACACTTTCAGACTTTTTTCTAACAACTGCTGTCTTCATGTTCTCCATAGCTATTTGTTACCTGTTTATAAAATATTTTATTCTGAAATCTTTCATAAGAAAGAAAGAAAAATAAATGACCTTGAAGCTCTCAAGAAAAATAAATGACCTTGAAGCTCTCAAGAAAAATAAATGACCTTGAAGCTCTCAAGCTTACACTTTTTTTTGTGTGACTCTGACCAGCAGTACAGCATAGACAGATCTCTGATACAAATTTGAAAATTTATTTTCTGGTGCTTTTTGAATTTATTGTTTGCTTCCTCCTTGTATCTTACTCAAAATCGATAAAATCTGCAGAGCTATTTATCTGCACAAAACAAATAATTTGTGGTTATCTTGTTTTTGAATTGTTTATTGTCGTCTTTGTCTTCTTCCTGCTGATGTCTCATCAGGGTTGTGTTATTCAAATGTTTCGGAAGCATTATTGTGAACCCATTTGACACCAAGTCTCATGTTCTTCTTCTGCCCACGTCCTTTGTTCTTCTTTGTTTCTTTCAGAAGGAGATTAGTTTTCTGTTGGTCCAGTTCTGCTTCAGTCCCTGAAGTCAACTAAACAATCCCCACTGAGAATTCAAGGCCCAAGGTAGAGCTCACTGCATGATGGGTTGCAGCACAGATTGGGTCAGGCAGACCAACAGCCTGTGGGTTTTAAAGTAGTAAAATCTGTCTTCATCTGCCAAGGCAGATGTGCAGGAAACTGTATGTGCAGGTGTGTACCAGGAGATCTAATTAAAGGTGTTAATTTTTAATCCAATGTGCAGAAACGGAACAAAAATTAGTTAATTGTGAGCTCTAATAAATCCTGCTTATCACTTTAAAAAAATATAGTGAAAAATTCACTATTCTGTTGTGAACTCATGTTTTTCAGTTTCATACTTCTTAACTCCCTTTCAAGAATCATTTGTTTACAGGCATACTAAAAGTATCATTGATAACGTTTATTTTTATATATATTTCTGTATGTGTCTTACCTGGTTTAAACATTGAAGTCACCAGACGTATGTCAATATTTACCTTTATAACCAAATTACACCACTACAATATCAATCTCAGACTGAATCCAATAGGTTTCCATTGCCAAAATCAGGATTTCAGACTTGTTTTCATATCTGTCTGGATAGATGCTTTTAATCATTACTATGAAAAAAGAAAGAAAACAAAACAAAACCCTGTTCTGTCATAGTTTTCTGGGACTATTTTTTTAATTGTCACTTAGGGAAAAACAACGTTGTTAGTTTAATTCAGGTTTATTAGGCTGTCTATGGGATGTCTTCAGAGGTGAATGAACCCACAACTGTCATGAATATGGAACAGTGTTAGAGAAGAGCAAGGCCGGTATATTTGCTCTGTGAAATGCATATGCAGAATGTGTATTATAAAATCTTGAATGTGATTTTTATAGCTGTACCAGGCTAAAAGCTATATATATTTTCCCATATATATAAATATATATATATTATAAAATATATATATATTGTTTATGTATAATACATATATATAAGATGTTCTTGAAAAACGTCTATAATAAGCAATTACAGGCACCTGGCTGAGTTCTGAGATTCCCTGTTTTCACAACCGAAGCGTTGAGGTGCTTTCCAGCCAAACTCATGATTCCATGATCAAACAAGAGTTTTCACATGTGTTTCTGCATACTGTCCTTGTTATTATTTGCTCTTTGGCTGATGTTGCTCCCCTCGCACACATTCTAAACAGAATACAGAGGTAAGAGTTTCAGTCCCCTCGATGTGCAAACAGGTGAAAGTTTAATTGACGTGAGTTTGTGATGGCCGTTCAGATGTTATTTGACAGGTTTTATTTGAAATTCCTTGACCCTGCACAGAAAGAAACCTGTGTGTTTCCTTTTAAGGCCTGATCGTCAGCTGTGGTGTCAGTTTCTGCAGTTTTTTCCCAAGTGTGAGAACATCATTGTATTTTTTTTAACATGCTCCATTTAAATCCTCCTGACATCTGCGTGGGCTGCTTTCCATTCATTAGCATAGGGGAGTTGCATCTTCTTCCATGGTGGCTGGTCAGACGCCAAAGACAGATTAAGTTTCCTTGAGCGAGGAACTTGTCATGTCGATCCTTCGGGCCGGAGCTGGGAGCTTTGGCAGCTCTGCAAAGAGGCAGTTGGAATCATTGCCACAAAAATGATTTTTGTGTGGTCTTGCTGTGCGCCCCTGGATTTCTAGCGTGATTTATGGCTGCTCATTTAAAACAAAAAAAAAAGTCTGCATTTGGTTTTGTTGCAAGAGATTATCATGTAAATACTGTGGTATACATACGTAATTCCGAAACTGTGGATTATTTCTAAAATTAAACTCATGGTAATTGCTGGCATGTTTTCCAGTTCCTCAAAGTTCTCCGTAAACCCACTGCTGGCTGTGTATTTCCCTTCTATTCGTGTAGCTGCTTCTATTCTTTATGGTCCTGCTGAGGTCCCATAGGAAGCAGAAAGCAACTGCTAGAAAAGTGCACGAAACACCACAGCCTGCTGCCAGCTACTGCTCCTGCAGATGGGCAGGCTTTGGGAGACGCGGCTGAAAGCATCGAGGACAGTGCACAGAGCCCAAAAGCTTGGTTCAAAAACAAGGTGCAAGAAACCACACAGCTGTTCGGGATGATTTAGCTACACATAAATTTCTTCTCCTTCACTCCCTACCCCCTTGGCATTTACTATAGGCTGAAATAAATCTTTTTCAGGTTAAATATCCTTTCCAAAGCTGCTAGGAATTACTTTCGTTTTGTCTTTCGGTCTCTCCTCATTTGAGTGACCTGTATGCATTTTTGAGCTACCCCTTTCAGGAGGGAAGGCTTTTCCTATATGTTTTGTTGTATATCTTTATAACTAACCTGAAATGTTTCGCAATTGTGGAGTTCATTGTATGTTCCTCAGTAAATTCTGGAATTATTTTTGCATGTGGTTGTCTAATACTAGTGCTCTCTTGATTATAGTTTACATTTTACATTAATATTTGATTGTTGCAGAAGAATTCAGTATTCTTGATAATTTGTAACAGTCAAAAGCTGTCATTGCTTGTGGGGGTTAGTTATGGCCTGTGACTTTCTAGGTAAGACTTTCATATTTGTTGTTTTGCATCCAGAATTAAGTGAGTAGATTGAATTGCATTGATGGCATATGTACCTAGATTTAAACCTCCTGATTCCTGGTAATTTCTTTCTTGGAAGTGCAGTATCTCAAGCATAAATGCATATTTCCTTTTAAGACAGGCTCAGTTTGTCTTTATGACGCTTCATAGAGGAAATCATGTGAAATCGGGATAAAAGTGATTATCACTGTTACCATGGGGCAGATACTTAGCTTGTACGAGTTGTTGTTTCCTTGCTGCTAGCTGTCTTAATAAAAAGGAAGCTGCTGGTATTTAAAATCTTAATGGAAAAATACTAAAAATAAAGTATTTGAAAGTAAAAGTCAGGCAAATGCATGTTTATGAGTAATTTTCACATTCTTAACTGTTTGGGTGATTAAAGAGTACTTCCCTGTTCTGCAAAACCTGTATCTCCGGTATGTGTTAAGTGGATAGAGAACATTTACCTCTCGCTGTAGCTCAGAGTTGCACCCCTGCAAATTCTTTCAGGCTGCCCAGTTTTGCTTTAGGAGTACGTGGATGGAACACATCAGGAAAGCAAGGAGATTTCATCTTCAGATTAAAAATGGAAAGACTTTGGGTTGTATGTGGAACAGCTGGATAAAATGACTTGGGTTACAGAAAGGAACAGAGAAGGTGGCAGGAGTTCCTTAGTTATTGACATTTGTGAGTACACTGAATAAAGTGGTACAACTGCACTCTGATTCATTGTGGAAATTGTCCATGTAATATATTCTTCCCGTGAAATGCTTAGAAATCTTTTGCAAAATAAGCTAATCTGCAGTGTCATAGAGTTTTGTGTCTTTTTCTGTTATGGACACCACTTAGAGCTATTGTTAAAAAAAAATAAAACTGAAACAACATAAACACAGTTTAAAATTAAGCACAGTTGAGTGTAACTGCTTAAGATGTGCTTCTTGGTTCAGATGACTGCAACTTGAGATTTGCTGGCATGCATGAATGATTCAGGTGCCTTGAGGTGTCTGAGGATTGATGTGCTATTCAAATAACTGGAGTAACCTTCAAATCAGGGAGGTTAACAGTGCATTTACTTATGGTTTCTATTTTTTGTCACTTTGGGGCTGAGTGAAAGAACATAGGCAGGTTTGTTTTGATGTATTGGGAAATCCTTAAAATGCACAAATGAGCACTGCTTTACCTCCACGCCTGTGTGATGAACCTGGTTGTTCCTTTTATTTAAAATAAAATAAAATTGTTTAATTGAATGACACTTTGCAATAGACAAGCCCAAACTATTGTTGATCACAGATTGTTGTGCATTATTAAGCCCCAGATATTTCCACTAGCTATTATTGTAACTCTGTTGAATAGAAAAAAAAAATCTTTATCCATTTAGATTTTTTGTTCACTCCCCTTAACGTCTTTTCACAGATAGAAGCTAAAGTTAAAACTGTATAAAATCACTGACTGTGCAGAGATGCAAGTTTGATCTATAATAGGAGGTTAACATTCTCCACTTACCAGTTCTGTGTATACAGGTTTTTCAAGAGCCGGGACTACAGCTCTGCTTTTACTTAAGTCAGTGAAAATCTGGAGTAACTCCATTGAAACTGAAAGTTCAATAAAGAACGAATTTATAGCTGCTTTATACATGGTGATTTCTATATAGAAAGCTGTGCTGTTAAAATCTTTGTTGTTGATTTTCCTTTCCAGTTGTGCCAGCAGTTCTCATTCATACCCCTTCAAGGCATTTAAAATATCAGTAGCAGATCTAACAACTGACCCCACAGAATGTCTTTTACTATGAGCAGGTGTGTGCAGAGAGTGGGGGAAAGGGGTTACTTTTGCATTTATGGATCTTCTCCTTTACCTAAGAATAAAAATCCCCTTCTGCTACTTCCATCTTCAACCTTGCTGAATGACAAGTTTCCTCTATGTAACTTCAACCCAATAAGCTTGACAAATGACATCTAGATTTAATCTTATTATCTCTGGGGATCCATCTCTGGTACACTTTTGAAGTATAAAAATGAAAAAAATAGATGAACATTTTTATGGGTTAAATAAAAAGAGGTCGGAGGAGGGTGTGAAATGTAAAGGCTTGTATGTGTGACCCCTGGGAATTTTAAATAGGTTTTCTGGAAATCAGCTTGCAAAAATTTAATTGTGCATTCTTGAGTTTGTGTATACAACAGCTTATTTTAATTCTCATTTAATTTGAAGCTTACAAAGAGATGCTTATAAGCACAAAATAACTGACACTTCTGTTTTTTCCCATTTTCCAAATCTATGTATTCCAGTAAAAATAGTTTTGTTTTAAGATCAGATTTTTTTAAAGGCTTAAAAACCATCAGAGACTCGTAGTCTATTACATATAAGTGATGGATGAAGCATGTGTAATATCTTACCTAGAGTGAAAGACTTTTATGACCTGCCCATGTATCATCACTGGCATGAGCAAGGAGCTCACCAGCTTCTGTGCCAGACATGGCAGTGGGTGCCTGCTGTACTGCTTCTCTGTGGCCAGGTCATGCTCCTCTGGAAAACTTACACTGAGGGAAAGCCTCTTTGGAGAGCAACAGACTCACTGTGTGTTACCTGAAGAGCAAAAGGGTTGAAGTAAAAGAACCCAAAATACCCACCATGTAAAGGGAAGAAGTGGAATAAACTCAGATTTTACCTCTGCCTGTCATTTCTACAAGTGCTCATTTGCTGTCAGCTCCAACTCCTCTCCTTCTCTGCCCCTGTCAGTACTTACATTGCCTCAGCTCGTTATTACAGTCAGACTTTTACAAAGGAATTTACACAATTTTAGTGTTGTTCTCCCCCCGCCCCCTCATATTCTTGCAATAATAGATTTGTGTTATTTTGGGATGTCTTTGTCTTAAAAGCTGAATGACTTTTTACACAGTATTGCTCTTGCCTCCTCCTGCTGTTGATGATATCCAAACTAAGAATTGTTTGGTATGCAAGTGAAGGGCATGCAATTGAGCAATCATAGCTACAATGGCAGGCTTTCCTGATGTCTAAATGATAATAAGAAACCAGTGGGGGACTACCCTGGAAAAGGAAATAAATAGAGAGAAATTATATGTTTTTATATATGTGTGGAATTTTTATGCATCCTGGGGGAATCAGGAAGCAAGGCTTGCTTCATTTTCATATGGATTTACTCTCAACTTAAGCCCCTTGACACTTTGTCACTGCTCATACACAAAAGAAAAACAAACACACAAAAAAAAATGTGAGTAAAGATTAAAGCTTTGCATGGAAATCTTGATATCTTGACCAAATACCAGATTGTCTGTAAATAGCATACCTGTTTTTAAGTGGTAGATATTCCATATTCTGAGTGACAGATGCCTGGATTAAGTGATACACCCATTAATGTCTGTGATATTTTTGTAAGATCTCAGGATTTCTTTATATTTGCCTGATTTTCATGTGCCTTGATGGGAGCGATAAGCAAGCCGCTTGAGCTTTAATGCAAAAGGAGATTGTCTCTTGTTCTGAGCTTCAATTTTAACTTATGCAATTTCAATTTTATCTTCTACATTTTCTGCAGTCTGCTTCTCAGGGTTGCCATGATAATGGAATTAAAACAGTTCAATAGCATAGCCTCCGAGTTTAGGATAATAAAAAATGGAGATGTACTAAAGAAAATAACAACTTCAAGTATAATGTTGCTTAGTTTGCTTTGAAGTACCTTGCTTGCTGTTGAAAGGTTAATGTTGACTGTGTTCATGTGTTTCTTTTGACAGGTAACCCTGGATTGGCAGGTTATTACAGGACCTTTATACAGGCCTTGTACTGTGGACTAAATCAGCAGTACCCCGTCTGGGTTGTGAGCCATGCCGGACATTGTAAGCCTCCTAGTGGTATGGAGATGATAGAAGGTACTATAACTTGTACACACATTTGTAACCTCTCTCATTTCTCCAGCAGAACTTGTGTCTATTAAAAACAGCATGTCAAGTTTTTTAAATGCCTTCATTATATTTCCACAAAACAGTCTTATGAAAAGAGAAGTTGCTAAGGAAAAGAGTATTTTTAGATAAATTAGATTTGTCAGCCAAATAAATGCTATTAAGAGCATAGGAGAGTTTGCTGATTGCAGTCTTGAGAGACGAGAGGAAGGTCTCATATGTATTTACATTGAGAACAACAGATTATAAAAGCTTTTTTTTTTTTTTCTTAAAGGAATGTCCAATTCAGAGATTGAACACTTGAGGACAGACTTAATTATCTCTGAATTTAAAAGTAGTTGTACTAAAGCAGTGAATGTTTAGGAAGCAAGTAAATGTTTCTGAGACTGGGGAATGGGATATTTGCATGGGAGTGGTTGCTTGTTTTTTTTGTTAAAAATCTTTTAATGTGCCAGTGACCAGCAAGACATGATAGCCAACTCTAAGTGGACATGTTAATGTACAGCATTGAAAGGCTACATACAGATTGATGTAGAATAGTGGTCTACAAACTTTTTTGATCATGCACACTGGTCAGTTAAAAAAAAAAATGAGCATACACCATTAATATCTATATTTTTTCATAAATTATATGCATGCACAACTGAAGTCCTCCTATTTTCTTCCTGCATCCCAATGTGTATGCACCCCACATTGGAGACCGCTGATTCAGTTCCAGTAGAATTTGGAAGTCTCAGAAAGACTAAAATAAGTTTCCCAGTAGCAGTTACCAGTCACAGACAACTTTACTAATATACTGCAAGCACATCATGTAGAGAAAACTGAAAAAAACTACATCCTTCATTTTTACTTCTGTATGGTATCCTTATGCTTAGAGACCTCTAGCAAAGTGTGCTCCAGGGAGACACACAATATTAATTGAGCATTTCATTGTTGTCATTCTACTACTAGCAAACTGCAGAAAGATTTGTAAATTATTTTTACTCAGTGAATGCAATAAAGAAGTTATATCTCAGTTTAGACTTCTTTACCTTTCTCAGCTTTTAAAAGTGAACAGTGCTGTGACTATAAGTTAGGCCATTAGTCTTGAGGTGTAGGCAATTTGTGCCCATTGCCTCTTGTCCAGTTGCTGGGCACCACTGAAAAGAGTTTGACCCCATCCTCTTGACATCCTCCCTCAGGTATTTGTATTTTGATAAGATCCCGTCAGTCTTCTCCAAGCTATACAGACCCATCTCTCTCAGCCTCTCTTTGTATGACAGATGCTTCAGTCCCCTAATTATCTTAAATTAGTATTTTCCTAAGGTTAAATGAGTGGTCTTCAGATTCATTTGAAAGACTAAATGCAAATCACATTTTCATGGTACATAGCCATCACTGAACGTTCATTTTGTAGACAGTGAAATCAGAAGAAAATAAATGCTGTTGATTTTCTCTGTCTTTTAAATGTATGATATCCCTTAAACTGCACAAAACAGGTGTTTGTTTTTAAAAAAAAGGAAAAAAGTCTTTGGTACTTTTTAAAGAAATTGAAGAAAATTGTTGAACAGTTTTACTCTTGAATACTTTGTAAACTTCTTGATTTAAGAAAAGTCTAAGGGTAAAACTCAAAAATAAAATTAAGGTTAAAGATGTTCCATATTTATTCACATTCAAACTATTCTGTCAAAATGCTAGTAGTATAGCTGCTCAGTTTGGAGGAAGACACTATAACAGGTTATGAATGGTGGAGACTGAAGCTGCAAGCTTTACATTATGATATCCAGTTGAACAGAAATGCCTGATTACTGCAAAACGACTAAAGAGCATTGTTTAGGAGTAGCTCATCTGATGGCAATGAATAGTAGACAGTTGGAAACTTTTCAACAGCCTTTCAATTCCTTTTGATAGGAAGCAAAATGTTAGTTAAAACTAACACATCTCAGTGAACAAATCCTGAAATTATTCATTGCTAATTTGATACTTATTGCTAATTCAGAGCTGTGTTGTAGCTGTGTTGTAGCTGTTTTAATTTTAAAATAAGGACTAAAAAATGCAGTCTTGCTCCAGATTTCTGTAAAAGCCCTAGAAAGTGGGAAGTTAGATAGTTTTTTTTTTTTTTACCACTCTGGTTAGCTTTTGCCAGTAAAGGCTGTATAGAGCTCTCTATACATGGACTGTAGAGAGTAATGGTGTTGCTTCCAATGTTTAGAATCCATTAAATTATCCATAGTTCATTTTGAATGATAAAGGTGGGAGGCATTGATTTATGGTCCACCAAAAGACTGTTTCCATTGATTTCTCTTTAGCAGGAGATTAGGATCTTTGCAGACCATTTTGAAATTGGGTTATATCCTTAAGAAGCAATATAGGAAAAAGCATAGAAGTGCTTTTTTTTTGCACAGAAAGCAAATTTGTGAAGACATTCATTATTTGTTAGTGTGCCATCAGTGTGAAGTTTTGAAGTGAAATGGAAAATTTAGAAGTCATGTGCAGCATAATTTGTGATATATTGCTAATGTATTGCTTCTTAGCTTTGTTCTTTACTGTTGTTACTCACCTGAGTTTGCTTTTCCAGCCTTCTGACTTCTAATGAAACTGCAAAATTGACTACAAGTGAGATTCTGCCTCACCTAAAGTGATACAGCGCTACAGAAAATATTAATGAAATCATTTGGGTAAAACTGATTTTAGGCTTCAGCAAGTTACTCGTCTTGTTGGTTGCTAGATAGTTGTCCACCAAAGGACAGACCTAAATGTGGGCACGACTACCAGATATGAGCCATAAATTGCTACCATCATAGGAAATGCTGTGCTGGTAAGGAAAAAACTAAAATAGTTGCCTGAGCAACACAAGGAGCATGGTGTGCTATAATAACAGGATTGTGTGTTATTTAGGACAGTGATTCCCAAACTTGTGGTCTGTGGGCCACTACTGGTTCCCAGGACACTTGCTTGTGGTGCAGGAAGAACTGGCCGATCAGGTGGAGTTGGCTCTCTCACCAGTTTCCACTTGCTAAGCTGAATTACTGGTAGCTAAGAATAATTTTGCAACAATACTTCTGCTGTGTAAGCATTTGCAGTGGTGGTCTTCAAGATGTTACACAAGCACGGATGTGGGGAGGTGGGGAGCAATGGGACTGCAGTCTGTGCTGCTGCAAACAGGAGAGGAGGAGATGGTGAAAAATGGTCTGAGAACTTGGGCTCCTAAAAATAGTGACTCGTCTTTAGCTAATAGCTTTTGTCCTTGTCATTGTGTGTAATCCAAAGGAAAGAATTCACACAAAGGCACAGGGAGTCAGTATTTGGTAATTTTAGCTATCTTGTGACTTTCATTTGTTTGAAGTATCTTGAATGTTTTTAATGATTGCTGATTTTGGAGAATACTTACCCTGCTTCTTTAAGGTGAATGAAGGCTACATGCAGTCTGTTCAGTCAGTATTAAAACACTTCAGAATTAGTGTCTGTCATGCTCAGAAGGTCTTCAGTCTGCAAATCCTTATCTGGGCCTCAGCAATGTATGGTTAGAGAACAAACAGTAGTGGTGATAGTAGGTAAGGTAAGGCCCTGAAGGGAAGAGGCATCCAGAAAAGATGGTTAATGTTCAAGGATCACCTCCTCCAAGCTCAAGAGCAATGCATCCCAACAAAGAGAAAGTAGTCAGGCGAAAATGTGACGAGGATGAGCTCATGTGAGTATGGATGAACAAGGTGCTCCTGGCTCCAACACAAAAAGGAAGCCTGCAGAGGGTGGAAGCAAGGACAGGTAGACTGGGAGGAATATAGAGACATTGTCAGAGTATCCCTGGATGGAGTGAGGAAAGCTAAATTCAAATGAAATTAAATTGGGCCAGAATGTCAAGAGCAACAAGAAGGCCTTCTACATCAGTGATAAGTGGAAGACTAGGGAAAATGTGGGCCCTTAGCATTGGTGAGGCCACATCTGGAGTTGTGTGTCCAGTTCTGGACTCCCTGTTATAAGAGAGACCTGGACATACTGGAGGGAGTCCAGTGTAGGGCCACCAAGGTAATCAAGGGACTGGAGCATCTCTCCATAGAGGAAAGGCTGAGAGAGATGAGACTGTTCAACCTGGAGAAGAGAAGGCTCTGGGGCTCTGGAGAAGAGAAGGCTCTCAGTGTCTATTAGTACCTGAAGGAAAGATAATGCAGAAGATGGAGCCAGGCTCTTTTCAGTGGTGCCCTGTGGCAGGACAAGAGGCAATGGGCACAAATTGGAACACAGGAGGCTCCCTCTGAATATGAGGAAACACTTTCTTTATATGAGGGTGACCGAGCACTGACACAGGGTGCCCAGAGACTGTGGGATCTCCTCCTTAGAGATCTTCAGAAGCTGCCTGGATGTGGTCCAGGGTATCCTGCTCTGGGTGTCTGCTGGAGCAGGGCCTGGGCCAGATGGACCCAGAGGCCCCTGCCAACCTCAGTAATTCCGAGAGTTTTGTTCTGGATAAATTCTGGTACATAGTGGTAGTTATGTTTAAAGACATTTACATCTTGTAATATGAAGGTTAAGAGAGAACAGTAGAAGAAAGGCAGCTGAACTGACATTTTACATATTTTAAGCTTATACAGCAAATTAATATTAAGTTATATTCCAACAGTATTCTCTGCATCCTGTGCAGATAAATTAAAACATCTGAGAGTCATTGACAGATGGCTTATCTTTTATACACGTTCTTTCCAGGTTTAGTCAGTTATGTTTAAGTATTAAAGACCTAGATAACTCTGTTTAAAAACACACAGCACTGCTCTGCAGAATTAATAGAGTTGTGTGGCAGGAAGTTTCCCCATCAAATGGTACCATGCTGTGGATACATTAAGAAAAAACAGGTTGTAACCACACTATTGAGATGGAATTAAACTAGTTTAACATCCAAGTGTGATTTTTTTAAAAAGTTCAGAGAGGAGAAGCTTCCTGTTTACGTAGCTAGCCTCAGCACTGATTAATCACCCCAAGGTCCTCATGCGGTGCTCGTCACCACCGAGGGTCCCTGTGTGCACCGAGGAAGTGGTTGTTTTCTCAGGACAGGGCAGGAACTGTCAGCTCAGGGCACTTTTGTCTGGCTGCCCCTCCTGATGCAGCAGGTGCTGCTATCCAGTAACCATATTCCTTCCTTGTCTTTGGAGAGGGCAGCTAAAGGAAGGAAGCATGTGTGTGCATTTGGAAGTTATTATGAGACGTTTAAATGCTGAGGTTTTTGTCTTTACCTTGTAAGATCTGTATTTTGCTGTATGGCTTTACTGCTACATGTCTATTTTAAGAAAATAAACGAACAGTTCATGGTGGGAACCCACTGGAATGTTTTAAATCAAAACGTGTGAAAAGCAAGCAGCCCTGGAGATGCTGCTGTCCGCCATTTACTGTAACACGTCTTTCCCTTGAGCCACATTCAGCTAATTATTAATAGAGGTCCTGTAATAATGTCTGTAATTATGCAAAGAGATCCTTTGAATGCAATGTTGGCATTTGGCATTCTTTATCAGTTCCACTTAATTTTAATCATGTGTTTAAAAATCTTGTTCAATTCAAAATCAAAACTGAAAAAATAAAATTTTGCCATATGTGCAGTGTTTCTGAGATGTTTTATTATTTTATTTCCTGGCCAACTAAAATGTTATTAATTGTAGCTGCTCATAACAGCATACTTTAACAGTCATGTATTTATTTATAATGATCACTTAAACGCTATTAAGCTGATTCTGGTACCACTTAATGCATGACTGTATTCCATTGATTTTGATGGAGTAGTGACCAATTTTTGCTGGTGTTAGTAAGAGGGCTTTGTCTTTATTTTTATTATAAATATATGAAAAATAGATTCCCTCTATTTTCTATTTCTTTCAAGGTTTTTCACTGTCAACATAGTAACTGTATGTATACTATTAAAAAAGTCCATGAATAGCTTTCAAGTCCATTCTAGCACTTTATTCAACTAATTCCCCTGCTAGAAGGAACATTTTTTTTCAACCATATCTACAAATAAAGTTAATATAATTCAAATTCAAAGATGTGTTTTAAAGTAACCATTTTTGAAACCTGATACAGACTTCTGGATTCCTATCCAGAAAACGAAATGTTTTAAAAAAATGACATTCATCCATTGGAGAGTATAACTTCTTTACTGCATTCCAGGAAAATTTGAATGTAGGTTTTGAGATTGTTTATGGATCATTTTCTGCCTTTCACCCCATGACATAGGTATGTTCTTCAGCTGATACCATCATTTCTAATTAGATGCAGATGGCTGTTAGTGAGGGGAAAAAAGTGTTCGAGAATTTGAACCCTATGAAAAGGTAACATTTATATCGTTTGGTGTCTTGACTTTAGAAGGCATGTCACAGTTCACTGAGATGAGCAGTGCTGTGATGTTTCAGGGTAACTCATTTAAATGTTTTCTGTACTATTCTAGGGAAATAGAAAAAGTGAAATAATTCAATAAACAAAATATTGAAACGATTTGGATTATTTTCCTCAAGGATAATGCTTAAGAATCTTTTAATCCCAAATCAGATTGAAAAATACATTCACATTTGCTAAAAGACTGAAAATGTACTATCCCCATAGCAGGGAATAATCCCTTCCCTCTAATGATGTAACAGGTCTGGGTTTGTTTCAATAGCTGAACCAAAATTTTATTCGCTACATAGGTTAACTCTAGGGGGAAGAAAAAAAAAGATTGATGTATTTATTTATTAATAATAATATCTACTTTCTGATATAGATCTTATATTTAATTTTGATCCCACAAAGTTTGAAAAAAATGTTGCAGATCTTGCTGCAATCAATTCAGTGTTTCACAGTAGTTTTATTTTTAATTCACAGTGATCTGCTGTCATGAGACTAAGGAACTATATCAGCAATGCACAGCACAGTTCCAGATTCTAAAAATCATCTATTTTGGAACTTGGAGACTCTGTTTGCTTTGGTTTGGGGGAGTTTCCCTTTCTTTAAGAGACAATGTAGGTGTTTAAGGGAAATGTAGGTGGATATAAAGCAGATTATGCAGGGTGCAGCTGGCCTCACACTTAGATCAGTTTCATTAATGAATTACTCGTATCTCTAGTCATCTACTTACATCTCTCACCAAAATCGAAGTAAGGGTTGTATGCTTTGGGAAAGGAGCAGGGACAAAATGGTGACGGCGCTGGGGACCCAGGTTGAATGAGGGACTGTCTGCTGCTTGAAATGAGACTGTTCTTTTGCTTTAAGCTAAACCTACTCTTACCTTTCTAAAGTTTAAATTCTATGTTTTGTGCATGAATGCGTTTATTAAAACAATCTAATTTACTACAGCTGTCAAATTACTGGTGAAGTCAAGTGGCTGCCTAGTTGCCAAATTAATCCCTGTTGGGTTAAACCATAAAACAAACTCTAGCAAAGTTCTCTAGGATTGCTGTTGTAGTGGTTTTGTTGATATTTTGTTTTGCTGGTTTGTTGGGTTTGTTTTTGGTTTGGTTTGTTTTTTTGCTTGTTTTTTTTTAGCGTATAGCTGTTTTCAGACATATTACCACTGAACCTTTGCCATCTAAGACTCCATTGGCTTCTATGGTAGCGTTTACATGGTTTGGAGAAGTTTAATCCTACAATTAATCATGAAGAGACTAATTACTGTATTCCTGAATGCGCATCAATATATATGAAACTCTACACGATTATATTTGGATCTGTTGGTATGTAGGGTATGGGCCAAATTCAGTTACCTTCAGTAACTAATTCCAAAAACTATACTGTAAATTATAATTTATCATTTATACTTTAATTATACTTTATACTTTTTACTTTGTCAGTTTCAAAGAGACTGTAGCGAGCTATAGCTTTGATGTCTACTAACATAAATTAATGAGAAAACTGGCTCTTACCTGTGAGCCTGGCACTTTGTTGGTCACAGATGGTTTGCTTTCTGTGTAGCACATCTCACTGTGTAAAATGAAGATCAAACGAATCCCTTATTCACTTACAACGACAAATCAGCATTGTAATGGTAGCGCTTCAATCTTGATATCAGATATGATGCAAAAGTCTGGGGAAAAATAGTCATCAAGTATCTGTGGCATGTTGCTGTACCTGCTCTGCTGTGTGGTTCAATTAGGTGACTACAAATGAAACCTTCTGCCTCTTCGTCACGAAGTCTAGAAAGGAAACCGATTATAGGGAACAAATGTGTCAATTTTTAAGTAATTTGACAGAAGATATAAATCATAATTTAAAGTGGTTTATTTGACAGAAATGTGTTTCTTTTCCAAAGATAGGCAGTTTTCACTGTATGTCGCTTGCAGGTTGTTACTTTAAGCATCAAGTGACAAAGAAAGCTGCTGTATTTCAGGAAAGTACAAGGTAACATTCTATTTCCTCTCAGCCTTGCTACTGATTTTAATAAATTCACGCTTTTATATACGATGTTTTGTCCATTTCTCTTTTGCCTTACACTGTGGGAAGTAAAGAAAGATGGAGTTCGACGTGATCCTGAACCAACATCCTGTTCTTTTGCACTGATTCCACACCAATGCAGGTGATGGCAAACATGTAGCATGGGCATCGGTGCAGAGAACTGGAATCTTCAGGCTGCAAATGCCACTTGATGTCATGGCCACAGTTGCAAAGCCTCAGTTGCTCTGACTTCAGTGGGGATCACAGCTTCTTCCCTTTGCTGTCAGTGTGCTCACCTTGTGCAAAGAGGAGACCCAGCAGAGATTTGGTAGGCTTTTTGAAGCAGGGAATGATTAGAAGCACTGACTGAGCATTGTGAAGTAGCTCTGCAGTACTGTTTTGCAAATGTTTCGTGCTCTACAGCCTGCAGTGCTGGTAGCATGGGGTCATAGTCTCACCTGGAATAAAGTGATGCAGCTCTTGTGCAGCCGTCAGCGTGGCACTAGTTTACAGCAAATTACAGGGAATCTAAGATGTGATTTTGAAAACTTATCATCTGAGAGTTTGGAAGTATACAGGTTAAAGATAGAAAAATGTTGTGCTTTCCTAAGTGGGTTGTTTACTCCTTAAAATAAGAAGGGTGCTAGACAGCACCATTACATAATCGTAATCTGCTTACGGCAGGTGGTTGTTCTGTACACTAAATTTAACATTTCCATGGACAGGTGAAGATACAAACCTACACTTTATGTAGTATCAGTAGAGTATCCTAGTAGTATAGTATCATCTGAGATGAATATATGCAAGAGTAAAGAAAAAGCCCTAAGTTTGCACTGAATGCCATCCAAATGCTGTCATTGTAGCTAGAGGAGTTAGGAAGTGTACTACTGTTATTTTAATGTTCCTCTAAAGACTTACACTTATTTGAACATTTCGGCCTTTGTCTTTATCAGTTCTAAATATGATTTTGGGATGGATTTTCAAAAGAAATCAGAACTGGCCTAACAAATCAAAAGTTTTAGCTGGGTTTCAGCAGAAGTTGAATTGCTTCAGAAAAGCAACTTGCTTTTACATATGGTTTTGTATTTGAGTTGCTTTCAGTTGAATGCTTCAGAAAACATCACCCATTGATCTATCCAGTTCTACGTTCCTGTAAGTTGCTGTAATGTTGAAATTCTGTATTGCTACTTGTGTTACTGTATAACTGCCCATTCAGATACCTTCTTAGCTGCTTGCTTGTTCAGCTTTCCACCTCTTAATATTGTTCTGTACTCATTGCCATTTTCTCACACTTTTAACATAATACTTTTTACTCCCTGTCTGTGGAATAACATGGGCTGTCTTCCTTGGCCTGCTGTCTGTCTTCACTCCAAGCTTCGGAGCTTATTTACTCTTAGTCCCTCTTTCTCTACTTGTATCTGTTTAAACTTCCCAAAGCTTTGAAGTGCTGTTTTCAATAGGTGTGACTGTTAGAATTGCCTACTATTGCACAATGTTTTATTTATCGTACACCTACTGAATCCATTCCTATGAAATTACATTCATTGTTTTTTGTTAATTTCAACCCTCATACAATTGCCACTGCCCTTTCTATGCCTCTTCTTGTCTTGCTGCATGTAGGCAGTCTTGGTGATGTGCAGGAATCATTATTTAGTTTTTCTTCCATTGTCAAACTGCAAACACAAGTTGCTGTGAAAATGTGTTATATACTGAAGTTGCTTTTTGTTGCTTCATGCAGTAAAAAAGTTCCGTGCCTTCATTTCAAGACTGAATTTTCCTCATGTTAAACCGGAAGATGTTAGATCTAGCCAAACACAAAGAGATCTTGATACTCACGTGCTTTGCAGTAAGGAATCACCTTAAGGAACAACGCCCTGTGTGTGTGTATGTGTTTCCTGGATAGACTCATGCATCACATGCCTCAAGCTGGTGGTGCAAGATAATTCAAATACCAATGAAACAAATTTGCCCTTGTAAAACTGGGTGATATTATTTCAGACCATATGTGAAATGAGTATTCCTAAGGGTGGACTCAAGGTGTACACCTGGAAAAGTACCACCTGCCAGTCAGGCAAAGCAAGGAAAACAGACTTTTGGGGGAGTGAAAGTGGTGTCTGAGGGGAGCTAGTAGACCTAGACTGATTTTTGCAGCCTAGCTCAGCAAGTCAATAAGATAATGGAAATTGTAATATTTTCTCTATGTTGTTTGAACATGCACTCCTGGTACGACAATCCCTCCCAGAGGCTCAGTCAGAATGTGCCCTTCTATGTTCAGTGCACATCTTGTGGCAGGCATTTTCCTGAAGATCTTGTGAATGACTTCATTTTCTCAACCATTGTATTTTCAAGGACATGAGCTCTGCTTCTTATCACTGTGTATGATAGCTATGCCAGTGCAAGGCTACTTCTTGCTTTCTTCATAATGCCTCTCTCTGTCTTTTTTTTTTTTTTTTTCTCCTGTGATATTCCCCTTCAGCACCTGGAATGGAAAGGCTGAGCCCTGTTACATTGACAGCTGTTGCCATGGCATGTCTTTGCTGTGGAGTTACTCTGAAATGTCCAGAGACCTCAGCAACCCCAACAAAAGTAATACGTTCAGGGGTTCCCACTATAATGGTGTTACTGGTTTGGTTTTGTACCTGTTTAATGGTATGTAGTCCAGTGTATGTCAGTGATTTGGGTTATGATCAGTGATTCTTCCTTAACCAACACTGGTAGAGATTATTTATTTTGGAATTACTGGAAATGGAAGAATTGCTGGAAGATTTTGAAGGATTGTCAGCACTGAAACTATTTGTTGTCTGTTGCTTTACAAGTGTAGATGTACAAGTCCAGACATTAAATGACTTCAAAACTGGGAAAAAGCTGAGTAAAGCCTAACTTATAGTAAAGTAAGGACATAATATTGCTTTTTTGTGTTATGCAGTTAGTTGTCTTGTGGAGGATATTCTGCAAAGTGAAATGATGTGCAAAGTGGGATACCGTGTGTGTTGACCTTACTTCAGTTTTACAATCTATGCAACTAATGAAAATGGTGCTACAAGTTTTGCTATTCAAAATAAATAGATCTGTAATAATCCAAGTAGTGTCCTGCCTTCAGAAGAGCTGCTTAGAAATGAAACAAACAAACAAACAAAATATCAACCAAACAACCTGAGATGAATGGAGTCACAGTGAATTTACTACTTGGTCCTGTATCAAGATACATCTTATGTAGCAGTTGGCCATAGTGAGGAAGTCCCTTCCTGTTGTGTTTTTGTGGGCTGTGGTGGTTTTACTCGGGTGGGTGGCCGAGCTCTACCACAACCGCTCTCTCACTCCCCACCCCTTCAAAGAGGAGCGGGGAGAAAATACGATGAAAGGGGCTCAAGGGTTGAGATAAGGACAAGGAGATCACACAGTAATTATCGTGACGGACAAAACAGACTCAGCATAGGGAGATAGTAAGATTTATTGTCTATTACTAATGAGCTAGAGAAGAGAAAAACAAAGGAAAGAAACCAAAAGCACCTTCACCCCCAAACACCCTCTTCCACCTCTTCCATCTCGTCCCCCTGAGTGGTGCACGGGAACGGGGGAATGGGGGTTATGGTCAGTCTATAGCGCTTCTTCGCTGCCACTCCTTCTCAGTCACTCTCATCCCCTGTGCTGTGGGGTCTCTCCCACGGGATGCAGTCCTTGCTGAACTGTGGGCTGCCCACAGGCAGCAGCTCTTCAAGAACTGCTCCAGATATGGGTCCGTACCACGGGGTCCATCCCTTGGGAGCAAACTGCTCCATCCTGGGTCCCCCACGGGCAGCAGCTCCTGCCAGGTCACCTGCTCCTGCGTGGGCTCCTCTCCACGGGCTGCAGGTCTGGCCCGGAATCTGCTCCGGCAGGGGTCTTCCACAGGCAGCAGTCTCCATCGGTGCAGGTTCACCTGTTCCACCATGGTCTCCTCCATGAGCTGCAAAGTGGAACCCTGCTCCACTGTGGTACTCCATGGGCTGCAGGGGGACATCCTGCTTCACCATGGTCCTCACCACAGACTGCAGGCAACTTCTGCTCTGGCACCTGGAGCACGTCTCCCCCTCCTTCTTCACTGACTTTGGAGCCTGCAAGGCTGTTCCTCACTCCTCTCACTCTTCCAGCTGCTGTGTGGCACAGTGGTTTTTTGTTTGTTTGTTTGTTTGTTTTTTCCCTGTTTTAAATATGCTCTCACAGAGGTGCAAAACAACATCACTTATTGGCTCAGCTCTGGCCAGCAGTGGGGCCCTTACCAAACCTGGGGCAGCTTCTAGATCCTTCTCACAGAAGCCACCTCTGTGGCCCCCTGCTGCCAAAACCTTGCCACGTAACCCACTACATGGGCAAGTGAAGCAAGGAATTCACAAGAAAATGAATGTGAACTATCAGCTTCCCAGTGGCTTAGACCTCTTTGCTTTTGCTCCATGAGGTTACTTTACAATGGACATTTAGATCTGCTCCTGTACAGTGATGGTACCTCTAACCCCTCCCCTGCCAAGTTGTTTTACTTGTTTTTTTTTTTTATTATTATTATTATTATTTGGATAATAACATTGAAAATTCTTTTAAATTACACTTCTATAGTTGTTCAGTCTGACAGTAAAATGCAATTCTTCAGAAACGGAGAAGAATCCATTTATTTAGAACACCCATATTAGATTTGGTTTATACATATAAAAGTGATAATGGAGGTACAGTTTGACATAAAACTACACAATAAAACACTGTTTAATGGTGCTTGCCTTGCCAAAAATAGAGACAAGCAACGAAGTTTATCTCACGCCTTGCACTGTTATCTCATTATACCTCGGTGATAGTTGCTTTAACCAGAGGGAAGCAAGACTGGGAACGCAAAATGAAAAGAAGTCTCTCACAGACATCTTCATTTAGTAAGTTCAGTGTACTGTAGTATGTTTTTAATCAAAATTGTTTTTTAGTAATTCACATATTTATTAGTTCATTTGGTCAGACTATGCTAGTACTAATTTAATTATGATACAGCTTCCTTTCAAAAACAGATTAGGTGTTAAATAAGTGTCCCAGCATTAGGTATGTAGATAGTAAAGGAAATCTGTAGTTTAATTTGTAAATTAAGGTCTTGTTATTTTTCTAATAAAGAAAGTAATACCTATGACCATTTCAGTGTCTTGAGTACATAGTAATTTATTTGTGGAGGATACCTTTACAAAAAGTAATTACTTCAATAAACACTAATGAGTGGTGTGTTTATCTTAAAAGTTGCATGAACAGTTCCTGAGGGTACTAGGGCCAGATGAAGGTCTAAGGGTTAATCTAAAACACAATGCTTTAAGACCTGGTTCCTGGTGTCAGTAGGAGTTCTTTGGTATTTATTGAGCATTCTTTCACGGTTTCCATCCCACTTCTTTGGCATTTTATCACTTGCTGATACAAATTATCCAGGCTTCAATAATCAAATGAAAGATTGGGTGAAGCATTCAGGCTCTAAGCAATATATCTTCAGGGGATGTATTTTCTAAAAGATTTTCCAAAATTAGATCCACAAACCAGAAAGCTCAGTTTTTAAGCACACTGTTCTGTTTAAAATTTCAGATGGTATTATTCAGTGGTGAGGAATTGCTGTATTTTGCTACAAGAACAAAAACAACCACATAGGTTATTTAATTTACAGAATTAGACCTCTGGCTCTGCAACCCAGTTTAACAGGTAGTCCTTCTAAAGTCATCACTTGTGGGGCTGCTTTCTGCCTGCCACATGAAGACAAAGATCAATTTCTTGTGATGTTACTGCATTTTCATGCGTTGAAACTTGTTTCTCTCCTCACTGCTAATGGTAAGCAGTAAGGTGATAGCACCAACCTGACAGGAGCTGCGAGGAGAGGCCGAGTGAACCCCTTTCCATCCCCTGAGCTCAGTTTCCAAATCCAAACTTGTCTTTATCTTGTAAAAGGTTCAGTTCTGAAAATGCTTGACCCAGTGCTAGGTCCATTGGAGTTTATCCTTAGATATCCTGGTACTACCTCTTGGAGAAAATGAGTAGTGAAAGGGAAGATGCAAGACAGGTAGGGCAGGGTTTTCTTTGCCTGCCTTTTCTTCGCTTATAATTCCAAGTCACCTTTTCACACAAGCCCTAACACCAGATTCAGTGACACTGTTCATTGTTTGGACACTGTCTGCTTCTTGTCGCAAGGCCACACACAACATTTTCCTTCTGGAACGCCAATCTTCCTCTCTGCTTTAATGGCGCCCTCAGTGTGTAGGCCACACACTGCAAAGAGCCTTGTCCCAGTCATCGAAACTTGCCTTGGTCACCTTACTGGTACTTACCCGCTACGATTTATCCTGCCTTTTAGGTAACAAGCAAGCTCCTTGGGTTTATTCAAGACAGGAATCATCTCATTCCTGGGGCTATACCACCTTAACGGGTCTCGCTAGCAATAATGTTGCAGTGTATGGGTTCCCTGGTCACAAGCTTGATGCCATTTTCATGGCAATACGTCCCTGGAAATAAAGAAAAACCATGTTTTTCTGTCTTCAGGGAATCATTGGTCTCCTGTTGGCACCTCCAGCTACATGCCAGCATTCATGAAAAGATCGGTGTTTGCAAGTTCTCACCCATCCTTTCCTTGCCGGGGAGGTGGAGGCTTTCATTTTGTGAAAGCCAGACTTGCAATGCAATACTATAAAGAAAAGCAGTGTGCTTTTTTCAGAACCTGAAACAAATTTTGCCACTTTGTCCCTAGTCTTCCCATACAGTTATCCTTCCTATGATTAATTAAAGAAAAGCAAAGCCAAGAAGCAGAAACTTTTTTTTTTTTTTTTTTATAACCAAGCAAAATCGGTTAATTGGTTAGGTATTTCATTGGTTATTTTAATTATGATAGATTTGTGATTAGACTGTTTGGTTTGTTCATAAAGCAGGATGTTTTTCTCTTAAGATGCTACCTGAAGCAGTCCATGTTTGTACTAGGTCAGTGATGTGGTTAATCTTTTAACCACAATTCTTAACAATTTAACAATTCTTGCTACAAGAATTGTTAAATATATTTGTAAGCTTGTTAGGTTGGTTGGTTTCTGTTTCATAACTTGGAGGATGCTCGATCTACATGAGGCTGCTCGTTTAACTGATGTGCTCTTTTTTCCTGCCTGAGAATTTCCCTTGCATACACAGCAGAAAAACAAACAAAATTCTCTGTTATTTCCCTGAAAACTGAAGTCCTCTTCCCTAGCAAGATTAACTTCTTGACTATCTTAGAGCAAACACTTTATTTTAATCTATCATTGTTTTCTGACACTGGGTTTAGCAGAGGTCAGACAAAGAGATTCATTAAAGTGATTGTGCATTTGTTTTTCCAAAAGCACATCAGAAGATTAATGCTTTGCCAAAGAAAATAAAGAAATACAGTATTTCTTTTAATACACTTCAGCTAAATAAAGTCTTGAAATCACATGCCTTGGCCCAGATGGGGTGTTTGCAGCTTAAGGTTCAAGTAGGACAATTTCTACTATCTGAAAACTGCTAAAATGAGCTCTATTTCAGCCATGCCATTTATTCCACACCTGAGGTGAAGTAACTCACCCTCTGGTCCCTTCTCTGATGTAGAGCCATCGGAGAGCTGACTGCCAGTGTGTTTGTGCAAGTCTGTTTGCTTATATAAAGAACCCATTTAAGCTCCTCCACCCAAGAAATTCATGTTGATTTTGGATAATCCCTGGACAATTTTATTCCATAAAATAAATAAATAAATCTTTCAGAATTGTGACACAGCCCAGCTTCAAATATTTTGGCCTATTATAAGCACAACATTTGCATTGGGGAAACATGAACTAACATGAGACATTGGCAATGTTATATTTGTCCAAAAGTAAAATAGAATATGTTTTTCCATAGAGATTCTATGAAAGTGTAGCTCACCTGATAAAAGAGAGCTGGATCAGTCTGGGATGACTGGAGATTGGTGCACACATCTCCAGACCCTGCACTGCATGCTCATCCTCAAGGGTGGCTTTTCTAGAATTAATGCCAATGTGATTCGGTTTGGCAACAAACTAGTGTTTCAGAAGAAAAGGAAAAATTGTATTAAACTTCAGGACAATTCTGTTGAGTCAGCACTGGCTGTCAGGACTCATTTTCGATATGCTCAAGTCCTAAATTCAAGTCTGGGCAAACAAGAGGAGGAAAAGGCCTTATTCTCTTCTCTTAATCCCTACAGGCATGACCCATATCCCTCCTTGGGGTTCTTACTTTGGCAGCAAAAATGGTTCTAAACAGACACATCACTAATGAAATCAGTAATAGCCCTGAATATGTTGCCCTGGGTCTCCACACTGCTATTTACTGGGTAACTGTATATTAAATTAGATATCTAATGTTCAAGAAACAGGTGTAACTGATTAACTATATTAGACAACTTTGAAAATGTTGAGACTGGGCCAGGCTGTATTTTCTGTATTGGATATTAATAGCATTGTAATAATTTTCAGCATGTCTCTTGTAGCAGATTCTGAATTTTTGTAGTCAAAAGTTGCCGTTAACTTGGGCAAGCTTGATTTTCTGTTGTCTGTATTGACAATGGAATCACAACATTGGCTTCAAAATCATGAGATTGCATGAACAATACAAGTAATATTTTTTTTTCCTGCTTGGTTTCTGTGATCCTGTGAACCGTGAGAGGTTCTCTGGAAGATTTATACACCTACTTTGCTTCCTTTTCTGTTCCTCTAACCTAGAAGTCAGCTGAAATTCTTGTAAAATCCCTTATTTTCAAGAACGAAGGCTATGAATGGAATGTCAAACTTTAAAAGTTGATAAATCACTGGAGATGGCAGTGCCTGAGGAATAAACCATGGGAATGGTAGCAATTGTTTACAAAGGAGAATTAATCTCCTCAACCCAACACTTGGTAATATATATATGCTGAATGAGACATACTCTTGTCACTTGTTGCTGTATCCAGTGGGTCAACGTATTTCTGGTATTCTGTGTTTTGTGTGTGTTATACATACCCTTAATTACACTTACGATGTAGACAGCCCACGCCTGCATGGGGTTAAGCTGCTGTATAAATAAATAAAAAGTAGCTCTTGCTAAAAATAGAAATTAAGATTAAAAACAATGTGCTGGCCTTAGGGTTTTGGGATACAAAACAAGCTTTTTGTTTGCCATTACTTGTAGAAAGCCTAATAGCTAATATATTACTTCTAAGCTCATTTTGCATTCTCTGAGTGTGTTTTAGTAAATCTCTTTTTCATTTAGAGTAAACTAAATGTATAAATTATGCTCGGTTATGATCATTAGTACTTTTAGTAGAAATACTAGATTAACTGAAGACAAATTTGCTTTTTGTTACCTCTGTGGTAATATTTTAAACTCAGAAAAAAAAAGGCATCGGAACACATTCTTCAGCAATTATTTTGCTTCAAAATATTGTATTTTATACAGATGATCAAAAAGGCAATATAATGCCAACCCACTTAGGCTACCAGTTAATACTGTTGCTATCAAAACCCCAGCAACCTCAGTACATTCGTGTTAGTGATTTTTAGCATTTGAGGTTCCTGACCAATTGCCATGAAATTTATTGCACACGTATTAAAAGAGCAGTCAGTCTTTGTAATTTGGTAATGTATGGTTGGAGTCATAGGCAGAAGTGCTTCTGTTAGCACCTTCTTCAAGCAGGTATAAAACCAGCTACACCTGAAATGGGTCTCCACTGCGAGCTAACTTTCTCTTACAGTACTTTCTGAGTACCTCGCAGACTCTTTAACGTGTCTGTACAGCATCTCTGCCTGATGGATACTTCCACATCTGTTTCTCGCACAAGGAACTGATTCAGAAAGCATCAAAAGAAACAGAGTGGGAACTGAAACACCTAATGCTTGGTGGACCAGTTAGGGCTGTATGTGCACCACATCTGGTAGCTGAATTTTTACAAATGGGTGATTTTTGCCAGGAACCTACGTGCTGTGTGTAGGACTGTAGCTCCATAAGGAGCCAGTCTCCATCCTGTGTCTGAACCTTGCTGCCTGGAGATTTGGCTCCTTCCATACTAAAGCTGCATTGCACGTCAATGTGTAAGCAGTGTAACAGATCAGGAGGTTAAGCAGGAGTGTGACATTGAGCTCTGAGGTAACAGCTTGGGTTTAAGGGATCAAGTGATATTAGTACTAGGGCATCTCTTTTAGATGAACTATACGAATATGTTCCTAGGACTAGAGGAAACAGCCTGAAGATGTGACAGGGGTGGTTCAGGCTGGATGTTAGGAAACGGTTCATCACCGAGAGGGTGTTTGAGCACTGGAACAGGCTCCCCAGGGCGGTGGTCACGGCACCGAGCCTGCCAGAGCTCAAGAAGCCTTTGGACAACACTCTCAGATACAGGGTCTGATTTTTTGTGTGGTCTTTTGGGGACCCAGGAGTTGGAATCGATGATCCTTGCAGGTCCCTTCCAACTCAGGGTGTTCTATGATTCTATGTTCCTTTCATTTTTCATTCTTTTTTTTTCAGTATTTTCTTCTTGCATTTTGTTCTGTACAATAACTTAAACTGGAGTGTTGTATTTTTATGTACCTTTTAGTTCAGTGGGTAGAGTACTGTTCAAGCAGATGAAAGACCTGTGAGTCCCCTTAGACTTAGAACTTTCGAGAATTTTCCCATCTCATGAGCAAGTGCTAATGATGCCCTAATTGCTGCAAATTGTTACAGGCACCAGATTATCCCGGTCTTGCTGGCTGGCCAGGAAGTAAGTGGTGAAGTTCTCATCCTAAGTGATTGCCCAAGCTCCTTTAGGAGGTCCCTGACAAAACATGAATGAATTTGCAAAATAACCTGGAACCCTGAAACTATAATGTAATCTTGCTCTTTGGAGGTGGATTGATAATGATAAGAACCTGCCTAAATACATGTAGTTTAAGTGCTAGTGCTCTGTGTTGGCACGTACTCATTTCATATTTTTCCTCATTCTATGGGACTTTTTTCTCCATGTTTGTTTTAAGACAGGAGATTTTGGGTATCAGAAGATCCTCAGTGCATGATAACATGGATGATAATTTGTCTTGAGTGAGGGGACTCGTGTTCCTGGGCAGTGTTGGTTTAGGTCCCAATCTTGCAATATAAAGCTGGATTGATTTAAGCTGATCCAAAGCCTTGAGGTTGGTCTTGTACCGAAAGAAAGGGAAAACAATGCTAGATGATGGACCATCAAGCTCCATGTGTTTCTGTATCCTTCCCTAGTTGCCCAGTTTATATACGTTTTCACATCCTATGCACACCTATCAATGGTCTATATTTACCACCTGTGTTAACTTAATTTTTTAATAAAAAAAAAATCAGAGTTTTCCAAAGAAGTGAAGAAAAATGAGATACCTGAACCTTCCACTATTAAAACAAAATACATTTTTTTTCTCTTATGTTTCAGACACAGATATTAAGGAACTGGAGGATGTTTTTGGACTTAACGGACAAGTAGAACATAAGCTGAACTTCATCAAAAAGAATGTATCAAAAGATATAAAGCTGGTACTGATTGCTCATTCTATCGGTTGCTACATCACACTGGAGATGATGAAACGAGCATCAGAACTTCAGGTACATCAACCTTACAGAATGGGAATTTGTAATTAGCAAAGCAGAGCACATGCTTAGCCTATGGGTGATTCCATGCCTTTTCTGTGGAAGTATATTCTGCTGTAAATAAGGTTTCAATCCTAGTTCTTACTAAAATGAAATAAAAACATTAATGACTAAGCCTAGTAAAATATAATTAAGTAGTTTGGTGTAAAATAAAGGTCTTATTTTGAATTTGGACCTCTAAATGTCATATAATATATAAATGATTAGTAATGGTGATAAATATCTTTAGGACTTGTCTTTTCATCTTTAAATAATTGATAAACAGGTACTAGATACTTGGTAATTACATTATGTTACTACACCAAAAATTAAGACTGGTTATGATTTTAATAGCAGCTTCTTATCTCAAGGCAAGCAGATTGCTAATTCTAGATGGGGAAATGTATGGAAGAGAATAATAATCTAAATTTTAATGAGTACTGCTGTAAAGTACTTTGTTTTTAAAATTGAATACATATGCAAATATCACTGCTTTGCAGCTCAGCCTTGGTTTGTGTAACTTGACAAGAATGGGAGGTGTTACTGCATGTTCTTGTCATTGTTTATCTGAACAGTTTTCTTTGTCACTGTGAAGCAGTTGCAAGGCAAAGGAAGGACATAGTTCTCACAGCTTGCAGACAGTGAACTGTTAGTGCTCAGCGATAACTCACTTTCCTAGTGGATAACGAATAAAGAATACTGAATTTATTTGTATTTAAGCATTCACTGTTGCTATATCATTACCTCTCCCTTTACATCATATACTCTTCAGTGGAATGAAGTACAGTGTTAGTGTATAGTCTGTATTTAATATATGCATGAGTAGGTTCTTCCACTTCTTCATAACCATTTCCACAGCACATCTTTTTTTTTCCTTTAAAGAAAACAGCAACTAAAAAAGTAAAACATGAGGTTAAAATGATACATTTCCCCAAGCGTATTTCACTTAGTGATTATAAACATACTTTTCGGGGGGGGAGAGGAGGGGGAGGAGAACTTTTATTTCTTTTTTATCTTTTCAAGAGGGAGTGGTCTAGAAAATATCATATGCAGTAATTTGTCCAAAAATATCAACTTTTCTTTGGTGAACATCTGTACAGTCCTTATGACACGAAAGGTTTTATCTGGTTTCAATTAAACTATGAATTGTTGAGCCATTTTTTTACACCTGACCCACTGGATGTTGGCAGCTTGGTATTTATCAATGTTTTGAAACTTTGGTATCTTTGGGACACACTTAGACTGCATGGTGCACTGTGTGCGTAAAGTTAATATATGACAAGCTACATTTAAGATGCATTTAACAATAGAAAATATTTGTGTAAGCCAGAGTGTTGTGCAACCTTTGTCCCTTTGCCAAAAATAAGTTAACTGTTAGGTTTTATAACATATGAAGTGTGATAATAAGAAACTTGTGTTTCCATCTCTCCCTTTATTTTTACTGGAATATTTGATTCCCACAAGATTTTGAGCACATATGTGTATTTTAGTAGCTAAATCATTTGATTTTATTTTTGTGTAGTTCTTATGTGATATTCTTTTATTATATGAGTTTTGGTTTTGGTCTTAAATTCTCTGCTTCTAAAAGCCTTTGATTGCTTACAGTTTATTATTCTGAACTAGAGGTTAATGTGTTGTATATGGTGTTCAAATAACTCAGTAAACGTTTGTATTTGGAACTTACATTTAGCAGGCTTGATTCTGGTTACCCAGTTTAAATAATACGCTTTGATAATCCAGCCAAACGTAGACTAGATTTTCCCTCTTCTGTGCAATGATGAGGGAACCTGATGAACTTCAGCTAGCAGGCATGAAAAGGATGAAGTACTGCCTCCTCTTCTGTCCTTGGTGGCTCCTCAGCTGTCGTTTTTGAATGGGGCCCCTGCGCTCTGCAGGTTAATGAGGTATTGTTATTTTTTTAAGTTTTCTTTGCTGTGTTTCTGTGAAATAGTGGTTTCTTTTATTAAAAGAGAGTTTAAACAGGAATTGCCAATTTACCCCTGGGATAAATTTGATTTTGGAGCCCAGCCCTTGTTTCCTTTTGACTCTCAGGGCAGCTTCTGTTAATGGTTTCTTCAGGACCCTCCTTAACTCAAAGTTATTGTCTCAGATAGTTGCTGTTAATTAAGTCTAATTAGTAGAAAAGTGCCACACAGATTACAATCTGTACTTGTAACTAAATGGAGCTACTGCATGGTTTGTGTACTGGGAAACATCCAGGTCTGCCATGCCCCTCTTGGACGAGTCTCTAGGACACTTTTGGCCCTGAGCAGCCAGCAACTTGCAGGCCTCACCCTGGCATGGGTCTGGGCCTGTCAGTAGTTAGCTTGGATGTAAACAGCCTGTTTTTAGGTGGAGGGAGTTCTGCCATGTCATGATAGACCATCCCATGCCATCCTGTTCAGTGTCAGGAGCAAGGAATATCTCCTGGTTGTCTTACTTGGTGATATACATGTAACCGTGGGTACTTCTCAGTTACCATGATGGGCATCAAATCATTGAAGATTCAGCTCTTTGGTGGGAGTGGAGCATCCAGAGCTTTTCTGACTGCTCTGAATTCTTCTCACAGGGAAAGAAAAGTGTTAATCATCCTTACTCTTTTCAGATGGAGAAATGCAATAATGTACTCTGCAACTTATTTGATGTTTGCTCTTAACCTCATAATCTTCATTCAGATAGCAGAACTGAAAAGCGAAACTGAGTGACAAAATGATTTTCTCAGTTGTTGAAGCTTGAAGCTAATTCATGCTCTACATCCTCCAGGCGTTCTCTTCTAAAATACAAATCCTTACTTTGACTGTTTCCTTGTGCTTTGCTGACGACACTACTGTTTCCTAAAGTATTCGCTTTGTTAATTTAATCAAGAGATTGACACATTTCCTTGCTAATGAAATTCATTCTGTTACAGTATTCGTCTTCCATTAGTGATGATGCTATTGAAATGCCAGCATCTTTGTGGTAGTGAATCAACACTTAATAATAAATAAAACCATCATACAATGTAAACATTGCTCTTCCTTTAAAACTCACTGAAAAGAAAGTGTTTAAACCCTCTATGTGTCAGTTTAAGCAAATAAAATTTCTGAAATACATTATTCAAAACCATTCTTTGCTGCTATGTCTCAGTGATGCCAAAGAACATTGGGTATTGCTAGGACTTGGCTGATCTTATAAATAATAGCTAACAAAACATCACAGAATCACAAAATGGCTGAGGCTGGAAAGGGCCTTTTGGTCCATCTGGTCCAACCCCTGCTCCAGCAGTGCCAGCCAGAGCAGGTTAATGTTTTGCACTACTGAATTGCCTATATATCCCATCTGTGCATTTTCTGCCCTCTTAGCCAGCTTCTAATTCATATAGATATGTTTTTCTCACCAATTTTTGTTATTATCAGTGAGATCTAATGACCTCAATGGAAAACATTTTGTTGGAGTATTTTTGAATATAGGTATTTTAGGTGATACTCCTATATGTGCCTGGTAGCTTTATTTCTTTCTTTTTCAAAATATTTATATAAAAAGAGATGGAGCTGTCATCTACAAAACATTATTGTTGTTACTTCTGATGTAACAAAAAGTTAGAAACATATTTTATTTTATTTTTTAAATATAGCTTATATTGGACTAGTTCTTCCATTCTGTCATTTCAAAGTTGAGTGCACTGTTAGCAATTGGGTCTTTTATTAGCCTCTGTGCTCCCCTAGATCGCACCTTTAGTTTGACATATGTAGTCCTCATTTTCTGGTTTCATGCCTGAACCAAAAGGCCGTGTTCCATCTGTTATGAGCAGCTTGCTCGGAAACATGGATGGCCTACAGGTACACAACAGAATGGCAGATGTCACGACTGTTAGCTTTTTCCCCCCCCCCCCCTTTTGTCTAGAAGTCTGCTTCTTCCCAATTACCTACAGCCCTATGTAACACATTTTAGTGGGAGAAGACATCATGTAACCCTTCTGATAGCAACATTGAAAGGGAAAATAAATTTCAGAAAGTCTTCTCTTTGCCACCTCTTAGCCAGTAATTTATTTTTTTCAGCACATGTGAGAAATTATCTATACATTTTTTAAAAGTTTGTTTAAAAGAAGCTTTATTAAAACTGTGAAAAATGGCAATGAAAGAAGATAGTTTGCATTGCATTGTATATTTGTATGCTACATAAAATGCAATAATTATTCACTTACAGAAGAAAGGAAAGAAAATATACAGACCAATTTAAAAAATATCTTCATATTGACGCTCTCTCGCAACATGCGAATGTCCATCCATAAAAAATATTTTTCAGTAAGATAGAACAGGAAGTTTAAAGCAAAAAAATATGATTCTGAACTGTCTTTTTTTGAAACAGTTTAATCTGTTTTCAGTATACATTAAGATAGTGGTTTTTAATGTGTTCTAGGTTCATTCTGGACAAATGTGTTCACACATGGAGCTATTCTGAAATATTTCCATATTTTAATATCCTTTACTCATGCTTACTATATACCAAGTCTCTTGGTCAACATCAATTCTGTAAGCTATCAAAGCTTTTCCAAAGATTATTGGCACAGATCATCTTTTTGAAATACAGTTTCCTGAAGACAGAAGCTACGAGTAGGTGTCTTTATTTTTCTCTTAGAGTTTTTGGTTGTCCCAAGAGCAGAGAAGACAGGGAGATAATTTTATTTTGCCCCTATTGGTAAGTGCATATTTTCCATCATAGTAAAAGAGATCACACTTGCTTGTTCAGATGTTTTTGTGTGATGAGAGCAGTTACATATGGGGAGGGAGGGAGGTGTGTGTAAATTGTTTGTAATGGTTCAAAATCTTGTATGGACACATAAGAGATTCTCTCACCCCTACATCTTTCTGCCTCAAATACAATTTCTTTTATCTCTGGTTAACACTTAGTTCCTTTCTATTGAAGTACTCGGAAAGCTGCCCCTACCTTCACTGCAAGTAGGATTAGGCCATGAGAGAGAGAAACATGTCAGAATTCCTCTGCTAAGTGATTTATTATGATACAAAATTCAGTCCAGTGACCCATTAAGATAATAATTTAGTTTCAGTTGTGTTGAAAGCTTGATTATGAATTTGGGAAGCACTTTCATAATGACAGAAAAGAAAAAAGTCACCATGATTTTAAACACTGGTATTTCTACAAGAAAACAATATTCTTTAGTATAGAATTACTGGAAATCCACAGGGACTGCAAGATTAAACGAGGGAGATTTATTAACAGTGCGGGAACTGCTAGAGCTATTAATGGTGCAGGAACTGCTAAACACGTCTGACCTTTGAGATAATAAGAGAATCTTTTCAGCAGCATGAATGGATGAAGGAAAGAGTGGATTAAGGCAATGCCATTTGTTCAATTTCTGTTTCACTGAGATTAGAACCTATATATGTAAATGGAAGACTGGTAATGCTATCATGACAGAAATATCTCTGAAAGGACACTAATTCAGATTCTGAAGTGCTTAGAAGTTATAGTGAGTTTTGGAAGTAGAAGGAAAATGAAAACCTAAAAGCAGACAAGCTAAACAGGGATACAAATTTTGATGACATTTTTGAAGGTTTTATTTAACATAGTTGCATCAAGTTCAAATGTTCATTATTTAAATTACATGTCAGTACTTTTTAGCAAAGTCAGTATGTGTAGCTGTTGTCTAGGCAAGTTCACACATGATTAGTGAACAAATGCATTTTTACCACCTTGAATGCTCTCTTACAAAAGTAACTTTATCTCAAATAAAGTGAGGCTTCATAAAAAAACAGAAAACTAGCAAGAAGTCTTTTGAAGAGATGTTGTCTTCTCTCACCAGGGGATTATGCTTTGTAGACCTGCGTGCCAGTGTGTGGTGTCACCAGTAGCACAGCAGAAACATGAAGAAATGTCCTTGGTTTGTACAGCTTGCTTTTGACTTGTCCTGGCTGAGAACTGTTCGCTCTTAGTTCCTTAATGGATTGCAGTGATAGGTGGGATACGGATATGTAATTTTGTCTAGCAGTAGGGATCATGATCTGGAAAAACTCTATTTTTATATGAATTTTATGTGACTTGCAGGCTGAAATGATGAAGTGCAAAAAGCATAAAAAAGTAAAATGGGTAAAAGACTTACAGTAACCAAATTACAATGACAATACTAACAAAATTATTATGGAGGAAGAAAATACGTGGCTATACTTAGCAGACCTCACAAGTAAATAGCTACATGTTTCAAATAAATACACATGTTTTGAAAAGAAATGCACATTTCTAGGCCATAATGGAAAACTATACTGAGTCTGATATTACTTTTCCTTCAGCATCCATTCCAGATAAATGAGCTGTATGTTAAAAAAAATAAGCAAACAGCACTGGCTGATATATACCCATCTTCATCCACCTTTAAGTGTTGAGTGAGTAAAAAAATGATGGAGACATTGCACAGATTTATTTAATCATGACTCTACGTTCAGCTGCCTTCAGTGAGGTACGTGTTAATTTAACTTTATGGATGTCTTCAGTTGGTCACTGAACTGGACTGTTTCTGTAACATATATATATATTTGGCACTTCTCTATCAGTTCTTGATAGATAGCAAGCCTCTGGGAGCATATGCAAGGAAACACAGGTGGTCTGAGCCAGCAATTAGACTAAAATATGCCTTAGTTGACAATGTACACATTGCAGAGGCTGCATAATCCACCTTGCAACAGATGACAAAGTTCGGAGGAGTATGTTCTTTCAGTGAGGCCTCAGGCAATATCATTAAATCTACTGGAATAGCCAGTAAAGCAAGCAATATGAACTTGGTGCATATGCTGACATTATGCAGCCCTGTTATATGGAAAAAAAACCAAGAAGTACTGCAGATGATTTATTAAACCTGACGAAATAAAATAAATAAGATACTGTATCTTTGAAGCATCAAGGGAGTTTCTAGAAAAAATCTGGATAGATTTAAAAAAAAGGAAAAAAAAGGAAAACAATCTTCATATGAAAACCTAAGACAAATATAAAACCTTCTCTTTTTGGGGTATGGGGATGCAAGTCAAAGAGCAATGATTAGGTGAGTTCATTGCAAAGAAAGATTTGTTAGAAAGATACTGACTTTCGACTGAAACAATTAAAAGCCCACCAGCCTGAATTTAAAAGCTCAACAAAACTTCAGGACCCCATCAGTGAAAGGCTGATAGCTGTGTAATGAGCTAGAGTGTCAGCTCACCCAGGAGACCATGAGCAACCATTATTTTCACTGGCTTGATGACAGACTGTAATCCTAAAGGTCCCAGTCATATTCTTTTCTACCTCTCCCTGCCAAAAAAAAAAAAAAAAAAGCTTTAAAAAAATGTAAACTTGAAGAAAATGGAGCAATCAACAGGCAGACAAGATTTGTTGAGTAACTCACTGGAAGCCTTTGTTGTGCCTAGGAACCAGCAGCATGGAGTTTGCCACATGCTATGGAGGTAGGCCTGTAATGGCTCTTCCCTTCACAAACAATCCACTCAAACAATCCACTTCTCAGTTTAAAGGGCAAAAGAATGTGAATACCAAACATTTAGGAAACTTAAAATGGAAGGAGGAATAAACTGTGGTGCTACTACAGGTGTAAAAATGCCTCAGCAAACTAAAAAATGAGTCAAAGCTTTTGTGTTTTCCTTTCACCAGGGAGAGAGATAGATCTTTCCCCACACTAACAATATCATTTTAGTCAGGAAAAAATGGCTTCAAAGCCAAAGCAGCATGATCTATCAATTATCAACGAATAACTAAATGTATCAGGAATTGAAATGTGATCAACTATTTGAACATGGTCTTCTGTCGTGTTCTGAAGATACTTGAACATCACTGCATTCTGTCTGCTTGGTTTTCTCTTTTCTGTTTTCATGTTGTAAGCAGAGAAATTAGCTATTATTCATACATTAGGTAATCTATTGCATGTGATACCAACTTCTGATTCTGACATTGACCAAATATATTGTGGTTAACAGTGTGTAACTCCCCCATTATCTAACAATCTGCCTAACATTACACTTCCCTCTAAAATGAGGTGACAGGGTTTATGCTTTAAAGTTGTTAAAAAAATAAAAATAAAAATATTTACTGTTTCATTTATGGCAAAAAGTTGGCGAGAGACTTTCAAAAAACAAAAAGCATTTCCTTTTTAGCTAGTCCCACACTTGGCTGCTGTTTCTGGGCTTGTCCACTGTGACTGTTTCCAGAGAGAATTATTGAGTAACTCCATATACCTGGTTCTGGAGAAATTTCCAAGGTTATGTCTTTTAATTTTGCGGACACATTGTGGATGTGGCACTTAGGAACATGGTTTAGTGGTGGACATGGTAGTGTTAGGTTGATGGTTGGACTTGATGACCTTCAGGGTCTTTTCCAACCTGAATGATTCTGTGATTCTATGATTGTATGTTCAGCTTTTTAATCTATTCTCTCTACTATTATCTGAATTTTTTTTATTTTTCTCTTCTTCAAAGAGGGAAATGCTGAAAGTCTGAGTTCTATCCCCAGTCTCTCCAGTGGAGCAGGAGATTTCTTCCCTCTCAGTCTTCAGTAATTCTGCTTAGCCATGCAGCTCCTTGCAGTGGGCCTCAGACCAACAGACTGCCCATGCTCCTGACCAAAATTCAGTATTGCTCACTATAAGGTAGGAATACCTCAAAAAAGTAAAAGAGATTTCCACAGGGCTCTACTTGGCACATCTGCTCTGTCTGCAATCTAGACTTGTTCTTGATTGTAGCTGTAGAGGTAGCAAGCAAGAAACTTTCCACGTTGAGAAATCAAGTGACCGAGATACGATGATAAAAGTCTGGATGTTTTGACAACACAAAACTTTAGGATTAGAAACATGTAGAATTTTCAGGGTTTGATGTTAGAAAAGATTGCCAGTTGTTCTAGCCACTTTTCAAGATCTTGTGTGTCTTAGCTGTTGATATCTTAACTTCTAAACTGAATCGTGGAGTGTACCAAAGAAGCATGAATGAAGTTTAGATTAGGCTTATGGTGCTTGGCCAAAGCTCATGTCTGATTTTCTGGTCCAAAGAAAGCTTTTTGAAATTAACCTTGCAGTGATCTGGTTGTTTTATTTTGCTCACTAATGTATGCTGCCATATTTCTGTTACACTGTATTAGCTAGCACACCATAGCTCAGCTCACATGAACCACAAATGGAAGCTGTAGTTCATCATGCTGTCAACAACTGGAAGTGGGCAGTTGAGTCCTGGATTTGCCTAGCTGAGTTCAGTATTGGACCAAAAAGTTGCAAACAAAGAAACTCAGTTTAGAAAACAAAAGGATTAGAGATTGCAACTTGGCTGTCTAAGAACAGAAAAAAGTGGATCTACACCAAACAAAACTGATGGATAAATCCACTCATTTTGTATCTACTGAATATAGACCAAAGACTACATACTGAGTTTGTCCTATGTGATTACGAAATGCCTCATGTAAAACAGAAATAGGGTTACTAGAAAGATGAGGTATAAAGTGGTAGTTAGAGCTCAATTTTGGTTTCAAGGAGAGCATTTAGACATACATATGTCATTCATTGTTAATTCTGCTTTGTATATGTTCTGAAGACAAATAATGCATTTCTGAACAATGCTGACCATACCTCATATGGTTTTTGAATGGGTAAAGCAGGTAGATATCACTTGCTCAGTCCTGGAACTTTTTGGGAAATACTAGAATATGTGTAGTTCAGCACTTTTCTTAATCAGGAAAATTTACAGTCCAGAAATCTTGAAGATCAAATGAGACCAGTAAATAGTAGAGTGATAATAAAAGCACAAATATGAATTTAAATAAAATTGATTTCTGGTACAGTGCAAATAGAGGTCTGACAAAATCAGTGGCAGTACATCTGTCAGAATGTAATTACCTAGTCTAGTCTGTGAATGCAAGTTTCTTTTTAATGGAGATCACATTTTTAAAACTGAGGGTTCAGAGTCAATAATAACACTGCTTTAAGCTTGTTTAATTCATAAGCCTGTGATAAGAAAGATAAAAGAAAAAGGGAAAAACAAGGTCACAGGACTTTCTGAGGAAAATTGTATTTTGTTCATAATAAGCATGAAGAAATACAACTTCTGCCACTGTCCTTAGTGTATTTGCTTTACTGCTCAGTTGAATATAGAGACAATGTGATAACTAAGATTTTTGTCTGTGATGATTCAAAGTAGCAAAGCATAAGAGTAATAATTTTAATTTGAAGAGACTTGATTTTTTTACTAGTGTGTTTATTTCGTTGCTAATAAAACATCTGATTTCTTTTCAGATGTATGTAGTCAGAATTCAAATACACCTATAAAAATTATTTTTTTCTAGGAAGTTAAAAGATATTAAAGTAGCCAAATGTACAAACAGAAAAGGACTAAAAATAAACTGAAAACCGGAATCTGTGATCATTCATCAAGAATCCAAAGTAAAACATGAAAATGAAAAGGAAATGAAGGACTAAAAATAAAAAGATGGCTAGAATGGTGAATAACACAACAGGATTTATTAAGTACAGTGGATTTTTACACATTTGTTCATACAATCTTGTTATTTTGAATCTGTGAAAATTTGGATTCATACTGTATTAACTAAGTTAAATGATTCTGTAAAAGTCAGGGAATCATGCAAGAAGTGAATTTCAGAAACAATTATTATTTAATAGCACATGTTTTCAAAAGAGGTCTTCAAAAGAACCCATTAGAAAGCTAGGTTTCCTAAAGAATTTGTTAAACTGGGTGGTGAGATCTTTTACAATTCCGGCTTTAGATGTGCATGCATAGCACTTGAAAATCTGAGCCCAGCATCTTTGGAGAGTTGGACCAAACAATCAAAACTCAGTATCAAGATATGTTGCACAGAGCTTGAATCTATTTTGGTTTTGTACTGCATTTAGTATTCTTTTAAAGAAGATAATCAAGCTAGAAGTCAGTACTTTAATTTACTTTGTTTTATTTTATTTGAAATTGAGTAGAGAATGGGGAAAAACAGTCAATTAGTGCATTGAGGAATCATCCATGAAAGGAACATGTAAAAGGACTTCGTGGAGTTTTTTAACACAGACTTCACAAACATGCGGTTAAAGTGTGAGTATGGCCAGTAACTCTAATAACCAGGATTTATTCCTAGAAAATATATATTAAACTGCAATTTCTCCTATAATCCCAAACTCTTAACAACGAACTGCTTCATCAGCTCTTGCACTTCACTGTACGTGACACAATTATTCAAGCTGTTGAGGGGTTGGCTTGGGTCTCCCACTTCGAAGAGGATGCTTAGAATGGACAGGGTAGTAATTAAAATATTTTCTATTGTGCCATATTCTTAATTTGTTCATTCTCTGTGGTTTACAGCAAAGTTTAGGTATGTTTGCTTTAAAGCCTCAAGCGGAAAAATATGTTCCTCTGCTTTAGCTTTTATATTGAGAACGATGCATCCTGTTTGAAGAGTGTAGACCAGGTGTGAAAGGCATTGCAGACACAAACTGGGTGAAAAACAACATAGAGCACATATTCACTGCATTTAGGAAATTTCTAATATAATACTGAATTAAGTTCAGATAAAGACTGGATAATTTTGTTTTGTTTTATTTTGTTTGCTTTTCCTGTCTTTTTAGTATTTCTTTTATTGTTGATAATTTTAGGGGAATTTTTGCCATTGCCAAGATGGATCTTTTCATATAGCTGAGGATGTCTCTAGTGACTATTACACCTATGTTTAGAGAACTGAATCAAGCCCTAGATTTCTCTTCAAGAATCACCCTCTGTGCTATTTTGAATGAGGTTATCTTCAGAATTAAGTGTAATAGAAGTCCACTTCCTTTTCCATTTATTTCAGTCTATAAGTATTTGAAATCCTTGATTTCTATTGTTTGGATACAATGCTATTTAACTGTGACATTAAAAAAAAAAAAAAAAAGGAATTTGCCCTTTTGTGTGGAATTCAGTGTTAAATATACATTTAAGTGGAAATCCAGAAACCACAAATGTATTTAATAAACTTGTTACCTTTGGAGTCCCATAAGAAAGTTCAATTAATATTAATGAAAATATGCTTCTAATAACTTTGTTATATTTCTAGTCACTGGAAAATTGTAAGAACACTCTGCTCCATTTCAGATTCCAAAATGAAGTATAATTTTGTGTAAGAAGTAGAATTCACCAAGTCCTAATTGTTCTTGAAAACATTAGAGTAAATTTCTGCTTTTCTGTTTTAAAAAAGCATTATGACTACTGTAAGTGTATTTTACTGAAATTAAAAGTACAAAAACCAGATCTGAACAAATACAATTTGAATTATGACCTTTAATGGCAGGTGGCAGAGTTCAGACTGTTTAACTGGCACTGGCAATTGAAGGATACTCTGAACATTCCCTTTTTTTTTGTTGTTTTTTTTCAAAGACTTTTTTTACCTGATGACCAGTTTTATTTGCGTGATAAATTGGATATGGTATGTTTGCTCTTTTAGCAGATTCTTGCCCTTATTCCATTCATCGTCATAATTAAGACTGCAGCAATCTGTAGCATTGCACAGGAAGGAAGTTTGTGTATTTCCTTTATTATTTAAAATGCTTACAGTTCTGGGAAAGTCAATTGAAGGATGGAAAAACAAGCTGACTGGGAGATTTCCTCATCCCTTCTCTCTCTTCTTTTCCTGATACCTTGGAAAGACATTGGGGTGTAAGTACTATCTTGAACTTCAAATACACATCTAGTTTCTTTTCTTCCATTCACAAAAATACAAAGCAGAAGGTAGGGCTTTCTGTTTTGTTTCATATAGTTCCTTGTCTCACTTATGTTTTTCACTGATCAGGATTTGGTCTGCTCTTCTTACTCCCCAGTACATCGTTAAATAAGCCACTTAAAGATGGTTAAAATGATAATGGGCTGAGCTCCTTCCAATAATAAATCTAATCTTGGTTTTCCTGTCCTTCTAGTAATCCTTCTGGCCAAGCAGGGCTACGGACTTTTGTTGACAGGATGCCTTCTGAGGCCTGACTTCAGTGAGTGGTGATGTATGCTCAGTCAGCGTTGGAAGTGGAGTACTTAAAAATAGAAGTCCAAGGATGTTGAAGCACAGTTGGAAAGTCATGGCCTTTCTTTCTCATCAGCAAAATGAGATTATAGTTTTAAGGCTGGTTTCTCATTTACCTTGTTCAGCCACTTTTCCTTAAATGCACTGTCATTGAGATTTATTAGTAGGTATGGGTATACACTGATTGAGAACTGTTGGTTCAAGACAGAGGAGAATCTGATTCTTAATACCTTCTTTGTGTTGAGCCATCTCTTCATTGCACACTTCAAGGTACATCGTAAGTGGTAAGTTTCCCAGGCCATATTTATGAGGATCACGTTTACTGGTCCATGTACTGTAAGGGTACCTGCAGATGCAATGCAGTGGTCTCGTGGGAGTGCTACACTGAAAAATAATCCCACCCTGTACTTCCAACATGAAAATGGAAAGAATTTCTCCTGGAAAGTGGCAGCTGCACTCCGACATTCATGTAATGGGAGCAACTGAAAGCTTTATGGTGTGTAACTGTGACACTGCATTCCAACATAAGCTTCTCCCTGCCCTTCTTCCAACCAATAAACTATTCTTCCTCTCTCTTCACTCTCACCCCTCCTAATCTTCTTCTGTTTATATGCTTTAATCATAATAGCAACAAATCCATCCCTGCTGGTATTATCACACCGTTGCAAATTTTGGCTGTCTCCTTTGGCACTTCCCTTGTAGATGGAATGATACTGCCCACTTTGATGGGGCTTAATTCTCAATGTAAAATACTGTTCTGTCAATGAATATTTTCTCTATTAAACTATTTTCTGTCCAACAATAAGATACAGTTTTTGGGAGAACAGTTTTCTCATTATTACCTTAACCCATAAGAAGGCTTTTTCTTTTCTTTTTCTCTTTCTTTTTCTTTCTTTTTCTCTTTTTCTTTTTCTTTTTTTTTCTTTTTCTTTCTTTTTCTTTTTCTTTTTCTTTTTCTTTTTCTTTTTCTTCTTCTTTTTCTTTTTCTTTTTCTTTTTCTTTTTCTTTTTCTCTTTCTCTTTTCCTTCTTCTTCTTCTTCTTCTTCTTCTTTTGCTTTTGCTTTTGACTTTGCTTTTCCTCTTTGTTTTTGCTTTTTCCTTTCCTTCTTTTTCTACCTTTTTTTTTCTTAACATTTTGGGCAAGTCTTCAGTTACCCAAATATTTGTAGTTCAGTGTATTCATTTGCATTTCAGCTCTGAGAGATGTGTAAATATAATAAACAGTCCGTGTATTTGATCTATTTAATATTTTGAATAATTTGCAAATAGGTCAGTATGTAGAGCTGACCTGTTGAGAAGTGGTTTGTAGTGTTTGTAGAGAACACTTCAAAGTTCTTGTCTTTTGTATGTTTAGCAGAATTCTGGACTTTGGCTGGGAAAATTCTGGGAGTATTTCTTATTGGAAAATATTTCAAGTAATGTGAAACAACAGATCATATTTTCTTGTGACATGACCCACTTGTAAGATGAAGTATGGATGGTCCCTCTCCTGCTGTCGTTAAAAAGGTTTCAGCAGTGGAAGGCAAGTATTAGAGAAGATACCAACAGCTTGAGAAGAACCTGCAACCAAGAAAACAAGAAACAACTGAAAGCTTGGTCTTAAGGTTTCAATTTGCTTGTAAATCCAATAAGATATTCTGTAACTATCATGGTGAGTGTTTTAGGGCAGCCTTTGTCTTCATCTGTCTATACAAGAACAGATAGACAGAATCTTAGTCTATTCTTGGGCTGAGAATATCATGGCTTTGGTGAGACCTGTATAGGCTGTGAACAGTCATATTTAATAAAATAAATAAATCATTTAATCAGAATTTTTTAAGGGGTCAGAATTAAGGCCTATTACATTGATGGAAATTTTGCCACTGTTTTTGACAAGACCAGGTCATACTCATGGCCTTACAGTAGGTGGAATCACATAGGACCAGAAGCATTCACTGGGCTATTGGACTCTTTAGGGCTCTTCATTTTCAGTTATTCTGCTTGTGAACAGCTACACTGATGGCAAAGGTAATTTCTTACTCTTAGCAGCTGAAGTTACATAATGTCAAGATTTTCATGCCTCTCACTTTCTTGCTATTGAAAAATATACTCTGGGTTATTTTCATGTCATTTTAGTTCTTCCATTATTAAACTTTGCAGAACAGGTTTTAGTATACTTCCAGTAATATTATGCAAATTAATACTGTAGAAGCCTGACTGCAATTCACATTTTAACAGGACTCTTCATACAGCTGGTGCAATGAGTTCAGTCACAGGATTCCACTATATAGGGCCCAGAATCAAATTTATACTAAGTCAGTGAAAAGTGGCCTTGAAGTAAGCATAAATTTAGTCACACCTCACCTTGCTGCAAATGACACTCAGGCCTACCTGCGTTTGGATATGATCATTTAACCCAGCACTGTGTTCATTGTTGCACTGAAGATTACAGAGTTTGAAATACAAATACGTTAAAAAAATGCTGGTCCTCGAATTTTGCTTCCATCCAGGTGGAACTGCCAGGAAGCACTGGAGGCTTGAGGTATTAAAGACAGTTCAAATAAAATTGAATAGTGTATGTTAAGTAAAGACGATGCCAGGACATGGAAAGCCTTATGATCACTATAGAGCATTTCAAACAGCTGAGAATATTGCTTACTATTTATATCATCAGGTAGAATCTGAAAGCAAATAGTAAAAAAATAAACCCAAGTTGTCATTCATTGGACAAGTGTATGCACTGTATATATTTGAACACCATGAGTCAAATTAGATGTTGAAGGAGGCATAGTAATTTTTATTGTAATACTGTATATGTTAAATATAAAGAAATGTAAGTTAGCAGGAGTAATAGACCAACAGACGGGGAGAAAATATATTTTTAAATGGTGTGAAGCAGATAGATTAACTCTGATTTCAAGGCACCCTACTAATTGCTTTTCCTACTAAATTAAGTCATGAAAAGTAAGGAAAAAAATTGGCTTTGTGAATGAGTCTGTAGGGTGGGAAAACGGAGAAGTGAGTTTGCTGTAATCTGTTGTGTTACATGGCACTACTTAGGATGGTACAAGAAATCCGATGGTTGGGAAATTATGAATCAACATACTCAAAAAGGAGGTTTACCCTTAAATTTCATTAACTGTTGCTCATCTCACATATATTTAATTTGGAATTTACAAAAAAAAAAAAAAAAATGTATCTAATATCACTAAGGACAGCATTGTCCTTAACAATAGTTTATTCTTTCCTATAAAAAACAGTTAATAGGTCCTTACAGTTTACCTCAGTTGGTATCACAGTAAAATTCTGTGAAATTGTGAAGGTCATGCACAAGTGCACAAAACAAATATCAGCATCACCTGTATCTTTGATTACCCTCTATCTTGAAGGATGTTAATGCTGTTGAAATATTTGGAAACAATGCAAAAATGTATGTATATATGTATGTATACTGTTTCCTGAAGAATCCATATAGTTGATGCTTTATGTGTATGTCCAAACAGAAATAGACTTAGGTGAAAATTCCAGTGTATGGCTGTTTGCATTTATGTTACACTGAATCCAGCCTGTTGTAGTAATAGGTTCTCAGAACAAAATTCCCCAAAGTTAGAAAATCTCTCTGTTATATTTCAAAGCGTTGGAGATGTGTCTGACCCAAGTTGACCAGCTCCCTTAAGGTCAGTATAGTCATGAAGTTTTACAGATGTGAGAAGGGGTCTACAAGGGTTTTACTTGTGATTCCAGAAAAACAAGGGTGGTCTCTCTCTCTTACACACTGATAATTCTCATTCTGCCTGTTTTGTTCAAATCCAGTATATGAAATGAATTCAGACTCTACCCCAATCTGTTAGACTACACTGTAAGTAGTTTTATCTATAAAAACATGAAGTATGAACAAAGGAGAGTACATCAGATGCCAAGAGGCAGAGACATCCCTGACATCAGACTAAGATAAACGGAAAACAGCCCTCCAACAGGAAACAGCCCTTGTCACAGAGCCAACCTGACCCAAGGGTGTGATGCAATATAATATGAAAGCAATACTGTTTTGTTAAAGTATGTTATGAATTTCAAGTTGCTTTGCTTTGCAGATCTCTAGAGGAGACATTGATTGGGGCTTGGCTACTACTTCTCCCCAGCCTCAGCTGTTGCTGACGGGGCTCTAGTTTGACCTTTGAGTGACAACCTGGCCAAGGAACAAGAGGGAGAAGGCTGTGAAGACAGCCGTGTCAGCATAGCACTTTGAGGAGGCAGCCTCATCTCTCAGACGCATGTTGTAAGAATTAAAAGTTTTGGTGTTCAGAAGAGAGACTTAAAAATGGTATCTTCGTATTCTGTGTATGTGCCGTTTCTTATGTATCTCGTGAGTCATATTTGCACAGGTGGGGTTTAAGAAAAGCCTGCTTTTCTCAGTGGAGTAACAAAGTGCACAGTAGAGGGCTAAGGATTTCCATCAGTGATTTTATGAAGATGAATGACATGTCACCATGGAGAGAACTCACCCGCATTTTAGCTTGGCATAATACAGTTTATAGGACAGGAAAGGATTCATACTACTGTGCAATGTAATTTCTAGCCAACCGTGTTCAGGAAAAAGGAATTCAGACTGAAATATGTAGAAGGAAAGCCCACAAGGATAATGAGGAACCTAAATTATGGGAGGAAAGGAATTCTCCATCAACACTAATCTCTGTGATTTTCTTTGGCAGCATTTTCTGGTGGCTAAAAAAAAAATAATAAATTCCTGGGATTTTCTGAATATTTTAATTTAATGACTTCCATATCAGAAAAGTGATAGTGCTGTGAGTCTGCCATCTTCTCGTCCTGTGCTGTACTGTGGGTTTTGAAGGGTTGGGTCTTTCTCCAAAGCATTATAAATTTTTCATTGGTTGTTAGAGGGTTTCTTATGGCAAAACAGCAAGGAAATGCAAAGTGGTTGTGGACTGGGTTTACTGATCATCTTGTGCTGGAGTGTTTAAAACAGTTCGTTTCAACAGGATTCTTTTAATTAAAGTGAAATATTTTCACTAGTGTTCTCAACTCCGTGTTTCATTCTGAATTTTTCTGAGAAGGGTTAAAAACTTTCCATATAACATTTGTGTTTGGTTTTCTTTTTCCTTCCTGAAAAGGTAAAGTAGAAAGTCAAATGCTGGTGCCCTTTATTTACCATAAATGCATTTCCTGATGTGTTTGCTCTGTAGGCTGCACAGTCTGTTGTCAGGTCAATTCAGAACATGGTGCATTTGAATTTTTTTTAATTTCTTTCTATCACATCTACTTATGTCACTAGTCCCACACAAAATATTTTCTTATCCTTCATATTTATAGCCCTTAAAAAACAGTAGTTATGTTCCACCACTCCATTTCCTCTTTGATCCCATTCCTTTAGAAAAAAATATCATCAAAGCTCTTCATTGATTTTAGGCTTTATTTTTGGCTGGCTTTTGGTTGAAACCTTTCTTTTTAGGATGTAGAGCACAGAACACAATCTTACTTGTCTCCCAGGGAGACAGCTTCCTCGGGCATTTGTGATGTGCTTCCTCACTATATGTAACATTAACTTGCTAAGCTTCTCTCTCTCTTGCTTTCCTCACTGTATTGTATTGCAAACTTGCAAATCATCAGCTCTTCACGATCACTTGTGTGTCCCTTCAGCTGCATTACTTGCCAACTTTTTTCCTCCTTGTTCATGCTCTGAATTATTTTTCCTGGGCATATTTAAAGATAGCAGTAGTTTTGAGTTTGTTCCATGAGCTGAGTAATTAAAATACCAAATTTAGCTTTACAAAACCTCATTATTGTACTGCTTTTTCCCATTTTTTTGCATTTGTTTGCTTTTTTTTCTGTACTTCTGCTCAGAAAAAAACTGCCTTAATTATCTGGAATAACCAGTTTGGATCTCAGAAAGTCAGTTTTGCAGGCACTGAAGTGCTACATTCATTGGAAATTGAAATCTATCTACAAAATAAAGGTAGCACAGCCATTATGAAATTATTTTAGCTTTTTTCCTTCTACTGTATCTGTAATTTGAAGACCATATTTGCAAGCATTGAGCATATGCAGAGTATGTTTCTGATTTCTAAGCAGTCCAACATCAAGGTCATTTGGTGCAAATGCAGACTTTGCCTGACTAAAAACTAATGGGAAAGCATTATACAACTTTATCTGTATTTGACAGTGAAAGTGATATAGCTAATCTGTTCCAAGGTCAGGGGTAGCCTAGAACACAAGGTAGCAGTCTAGTTTCACAGTGCTGTCACAGTCATCATGCTCTGATGTTGATGGTGCTAACATGCATTTTTGTCTTGGCATACACTTTATAGATACTGTGCATGTAGTATGAAGTGGTTTAATAAGTTTGAAACATCCAAGACCAGATCCTATTTGTTTATGACTAACTGTAAACTGATTTCAGTTGGGAGTCTCAGATGATTTAACTACTAATTCAGGCACCTGAGTTAAGGGCTACTAATGAACATGCATGAAACTAAGCCAAAATTAACTCTGAAAAGGATGAAGTTTTCTTCTTATTAATTTTCATAGCATTTTATGGTGAGATTTCAGCATGTGTCATGAATATGTATGTATGTAAGTATTTCTTCCCATTCTGATGAATGATCTATTGATAACAAAAGGGAGGATCTCTATATAATTGCTAGGGATGATATATAGTTGAAAATAAGTGTCAAAATAGAGCTTCTTTTCAAATAGGCAAGCCTTCTTCTTTCCCCCCATCCCCAAACATGATTGTTTCACATATATCTTCTATTAAGAGTAGTTACTGGTCTGTGCTATTTTCTAACATGTGCCCAGACATCATCAGGGAAGGTGCTACCTGGCTTTGGCCAAAATCATACCAGAGAAAATAATAAAAAAGTTTCTGTTCAGGAGCATTGGTCCCAGCCTAGTTTAGTTTACAAGTACTGAGAGTGTGATGTAAACTGGGAGCCACAAATGTAGGCAATGAAAATGTTTCTACTGGTTTCAATTTTTAGAAGTTAAAGAAGTATTGAAGTTTTAGAAATATTTATAGAAGGCATACATGGGGACAAATATGCAGAATAATCATTAATCATTGCTTCTTCTGTGATAATTCTTAAGTTATTTCTGTACTGATACCATAAAGAAAACTGCTTGTTGTACTCGTGTTCTGGCCATAACTCAGCTCTGTGCATATGAGCATGCTTTACTGTGTCCAATTATGAAGTTGTATTTTTAGCGTAAGATATGAGTAATATTCATGGAACCACTGACTGGATGGGGATCTTTAGGTTCTGCTATATTTATTCAGCAAAGAATTAGAAGGGTGTACCTGGGCAGTATGTATACATGGGGTGTGTTGGACTTGGCATGTGCCCAAGACAGTAACTACATCTTATAGCTACTACAGTAACTACATTCTATAGCTAGCAGCACAGAAGTTGTCAAGCAAAATTCACTCAAAAGTTTATTTGGTAAATGAATCTTATGGACTGCTTGCATGTGTTTATGCTTAGTCCTTAAAAGGATATTTGATGTTTATATTCTAGTGTTTTGTGTCTTAGGCACTATTGTTTGGATTCATATGTCTGTATAAAAGCAGAAAAAAAAATCTTTGCAAGTAACGTTGTGCATCTTGAACACATTGCTCTCTGCTTTTACCCTGTTGCATTCAGACTACTGTGCTCTTACCTAGATAAAAAAGCAGAGTGGAGCATTGTTTGCTTTAAAGTTGGCATTAAGTAGTTCTGCTCAACTAAACCTCAGATACTGTGAGAGAAGCTGTGCCTTAGTGTGTCTGTGCATCCTCCCAGTGCATTCAGAGCCCCACTTCTGTCAGTGTGCTTGAAGAACTCAGACCTCAGCTGTATCGTGAGTAAACCTGTGAAAACTCTATCAGAAGGGGTTGTGATCTGGTCTGTTTTCAGATTATGAAAGCCTGAATACCCTTTACTAAAGTTGAGTGGCAAACATTGCCATGATGCTGTTAGAGGCACTCAAAAAGTTGCTTTTCCTAAGGAGCAAGAATTCCTTGAATCCATCAGAAAAAAATGTAAGTGTATCATTGAGAGTTTTAATAGCATTTGCAAGGACTTGCTTATACTAACTGTGCTTTTGTTTGGAAAACAAATTAAACTCTGCTGGGAGAAAACTATGCTCGTCATATTCAAAGGATTTTCTTAGAAAAATTGCAAAAAAAAAAATCCTTCTTTCCGTCACTTAGTCATAGGGATTATACATAACACAACCAGAGATACGCAATGGAAGGAATAGAAAAAAATAAATAAATCTGTGCCAAAGTGAAAATTTGGGCACTAATAAATCAAAACTGTAGATAAGTTAAAATAAAATAAGAAAATTCAAGGGGGATCTGTAGTCTGTAAACTATAGAAGATGCTAATAGATGACTTTTGAACTTGGCAACTAGTAACTAATCTACAAAGACACTTATTGTAAAAAAATGCAAACTCTTCAACTCTTCTACAAAATGTTGGGCATTCACACTTTTCTTTTACCACTTCAACTGTTTTACAGAAACAATTTGCTTACTGATAAAAGTAAGTTTTGCTTAGAGCAAGTGGTTATGAATTGCCATAGAGTTGTTTTTAATCTTCCTGCTTTAACAGTAGGCCTTTTTATGTGGACTCATCTAACTTTGAATTTCAGTTTATTCATCCTTTAAAAAAAAAAAAAAAAAAAAAAAAAAAAAAAAGTGTGGTAAGACATCTCTGGGGGACTTAATTCTTATAAAGCACTTGGAAATTTCCAGGGATAGTGTTGTCTATAAACTGTGTTTGAGATATTTGTTCTGTTGCATGTTTAATATACCCAAACGTTCATTTAGGATCACAGGAGATCTAGAAGGTAAAATAGAAGAAGGTGCATATAATATGGGTTTACTTCACACCAGGAGTGAAATAGGATTTTTGTAACTTCTGTACATTCTTTCATTTTTTTTATGTCGTGAAATCATTTGGTTTTGTGTATAGCGAGCTGTGACAGACATTGCGCTCATGCAACCAACAAAATGGCATCTCAAAATGAGCAGCTGAAGAAAAAATTCTTAAAGATTTTAAAATATAATTTCTTATTGACAGTGCATGTAAAGGAAAAACGGAATAGAGGAGTGTGTTTAGAAAAGGGACTGAGCAAAGTGAGATGGCAAGCCTAGAAAGTCCTGTTTTGTGCGAGGAAAGTGTAAGCAAATGCTGGCTGGTTTGTCCTGCACATTTTCTTGGAAATCTTCTCAGCACAGCTGTGTTAATAAAGCAGGGTACACTTCCCTGACCCGAGCTGTTTTGCCTACAGGTTTCTGCATACTGAGTAAAAGAAATTGTGATTAATGTGGCACGCTGTGTCAAGGGTAGACTGTAGATTACCATTAAGTGCATCATTATGTTAGCTTTGAAAAATTTACTAAGTTTCACCTGACAGATAATAGCTTTTCTTTTGCCAACACTACAGAGGAATAATAAACTAATATATGGGATGAACCAGATATTTCAAAAGAAATGTTGCTTTTGACAGAGAAACGGCTTTAAATTTCTTCATATTTTTTTTCCAAAGGATTTTAAAGTAAAACTTCCTCACTTATTTTCTTCCCAGCCCTGTGATATGAAATCAAGCCTCCTTTCCACATCCTGGTGCTGTCGATACGGCTCAGGGGTGTGTGGCTGCAGAGCCGTACTTGGATGCTTCGGTACTTACCATGGGTCAGCGCGATGGCTCGCTTATAAAAAATAATAGATTGCTTCCTGCTTCTGCCAGCTGATTTCATCTCTGGAGTTGCTGTGGGCTGCGAGTTGCATAACAGGCTTGGAATCCAAACCTTGAGTTCTTTTTGCTGGTGGTTATTGCATTAACCGTTCCTACACCCCTGGTGAGGAAAGAACAGATTATTCAGCAGGAGCAAATACTTTCCAAAACCTTCCCCACTTAAAAGTCAGAGCAAGCCGCCAGCGACCATCGATTGTTCCACTAAAGCAGAGTGAACCAGCAGGTTAGTTCTGAAGAAGTTTTAGTTTCTGATAGTGTAGGAGGAATATTTTCTTCTGTGCGTCAGAGTTTTGTTATTTTATAGCTTCAATAGCGAAATCTGAACATGTTCAAGAGGTGTCATGGGCAAGGAAAGCCTGTCCATTGGGATTGGGAGCCAAGGTATGTGACCAGCAAAGCATGGCCACAATTAATGGATTCACCTATTTGGGGTTTCTTCTGAACCAAAAAAAATGAAAAACACAAAATCTTTAAAATGGCTCATACTTTTTTCTAACGTTCATATCAGGCTTTTCACTTCCTGCCTGCTCTTCTCTCACTTTTTTTTTTTTCTCTTAGTAAAATGGCATTATATATTGTGAGCAAGCAACAAGGTGGCACCGCTCTCTCCTGGCTCATTTTAAATGTCTGCTTAATCTCAGGTGCCTGAGTTTGTAGCCACGCATAATCAAAACGACTTGATTTCTGAGGTGTTGAGCTCCTCTCATTGACTTCACAGGAGTTAACAGGTCTGAAAATCATGTCACTCTTTTGAATACTGATTGTAAGTGGCATCCATTTGTTTGTGAGGTGTTATATCCTCAATATTGTCATTTACCAATCCCTAAAACAAGTAGCATTACCCACTCAAACTTGAAATCATAGCTGCCAAATGTATTTCAACTCTTTCAGTTGAAGGCATTAATGAAAAATATTAGTCTGGTTTTTTGGCTGGATCTGATCTTCATACTTTCAGTGTCTTTACATAGAAACATTTTTATAATAACTGTTTAAACATTTTACAAAAATCCTCTGTTTGTGTGGTCAAGACTAATAAATTGTGCAGTGATAAACAGTAATTTGTTGTAAATTTAATTGTTTAATGTTTTGTTCTCTGTTCTCATTTTAATCAAAACAAAAGATTTCCAACTGTTTTTGCAAATCCCAAAACATTGAATAACCATTATGCACTAAAAAATTGAGTAGACTCAGTTGTTGCTGTATAGCCTGCCCTGGGCAGAGTCTTGGGCTTGTGGATGTCTTGACTCAAGTTTCAGCTCTGGTTTCCTGAGGAAAAAGCGGGCTCTGAGTGTCATAGCAGTTGTCTGAATGTGGATGTCCTGTACCAGGCTTCCCATGCTCACATCTAGAAAGTGAATGACTCTACAGGTAGGATTTTTTTTTCTAATTTTTAAGTGCAAATGCTGGCTGTTGGAATTCAGACTAGTTGCCTGAGCTCCCTTCAGAGTTTAGTAAATTGGATATTCTCCTCCTGTGATATACCTATTATACCACCACCTGGTTTTAGATAGATTAAAATCTTGATAGAAAGCCCAGAAGTACAGGAACAAGCATGAGTTCTTTACATAGGTAATTTGGAGGAAACCTGTTTTGTTCTTCAATATTTGTATGAAGCAGTGATGACATGAACCAAATCATACTCATTTAGAGATCCTGCTTAACCAAAGTTCCTTGGCCAACATCATTCTTTTGAGGACTCACTTTTCCTTTGAAATAAGTACTTTCTCTTCTCTCTGTCATGTCAAACTTGCTGTGCAGACCACACGTACCTGAAAATTGATAGCTCTAGACACCAAAGTATATAAACAGTGACAAAAAGGAATATAATAGTGGATAATATTATGGTTTTTTGTTGTTAACAAGATCTAAACCACAAAAATTTGTGAGATGCTGCATCGTATTACTGTCCCTTGAACCACTGAGGTCTTGAGGTCTGTGTAATGTAAAGAGTTAGAAGTAGATAATGGAAACAGAAGAAGCTGCCTGCAAGCTGACAAGACAAAAGAGAAACCATGCCTTATGCCTTGAACTTTAACTGTGAATGTAGGCATTATCCTGGGGGCTGAAGTCTTGCACTTTAGTAGCACGTCAAGTAAATAACTGGTAAGCAAGTTAAAAAACATTTTACAAATATTGTTTATTGTCAAAACAATCAGCAGTGATAATTTCAGTATAATGCAGGAATATATGCACTGTTTTTAGTAGGCTGACCAAAGCACAGAAAGGGTAAGTGATACGACCTACAGTTCGCAGCAAATCATCATGGGCATGGGGCATGTTTGCCTGTAGGTTCACTGGTTGACTTGTAGAAGTCCCCAAATCCATTCAAGTCTCTGTGAGTAGTGCCTCTGATTAGCCAGCTCTCTGCCTTCCCAAGTGCTTAACCAATAAATATCCCTAGACTTTGCATCAGGGGTAATTTGAACGAGGAGATTTGGATTTCTCACCCTAGTTATCTGTAACAATTTTTGTATTTTGATTTGTTGCCATCACAAGAAATTTCTGTCATTATGTGTGAGAAGGATTTCCATAAACAAAGGGCTCATTTGCCTTTGCACATTACTTAACGATACACAGCGTGGCATTCGTAGCTGTGAATACCCGGTGCTTTGTAATAGATAATGACCTCCATCTACAGAATGACTAGTTATATAATAATTCTGGAAGTTGTAACATTAATATAATTGTGTGCCATCTGTGTGATTTGAGCTGGTGTAAATTGCAGCTAGATGAGATCCTCGCATTTTACAAGACAAAAATGATTTTAACTGATGTTGAGTGTTTGAATCTTTTTATTTTCCTTCATTTTACCTGTATAATTCTAATTCACTTATTTCATACAGCTTTTATGAACATCTGTGTCATTATAATAAAATATGTTAAGTCTGTTTTATCCACAGTGGTATTGCAAAGAAATGAACTACATCTTTAAGCAATTCAGCAGGCAAATGCACATTTCAAAATCCTGGCTCAGGAATCTAGCAGTAAACTAAGAAATAGCTGATAAGTGTTTGAAATATATAAATTTTGAATTTCTTTGTTATTGTCTGCCAAAGATTAAAGAAAGAAATTAAATAAAATTACCCTCCATATTACCACCATCTTTTGAATTTGTATGCCATTAAAAATGCAGGAATGCAAGAGCCTTTGTAACAGCTTTCTTGGTTTGTCTTTTGCCTCCAAGGTTTAGCAACTTCCCCCAGTGGTTAGTACAGCACTCCAAGCAACTAATCCTGTATCTATAAACTGTAATGTCAAAGGATTAATGTGTGCCTGGGAACGCAGGTCAAATCTGCTTTAGATCACAAGAGTTTGAGTTCAGCTCCTAGCTGAAATATCACGAAACTACCATATAATTTAGTACAAGTCTTGCATTCCTATACTTCAGCTGCTGGTTGCAGCTGAAGTAAAAGAGGCCCAGGACTGATTTCCCCGAGAATGTATTTTTCTTTGTCTAAAACCAAAGTAGTATCAGCTGGAAAGTAGAACGATTTCTTAAAATAGTTCTGAATTTGATATAAATAACACTTTCAAAGTCTGCTTTTAAAGTACTGTAGAAAGTGCAGCACAGCAAGGTACTGCTATTTCCTGAATTACTTCTGTTTGATGTGTTACAATGCCCAGATTTTGTGGGCATCTCATCACAGTTTGCCCTGCCTTCTGCCCGGAGAGCTGCTGAGAGCACAGTGCTGCACACAGGTGCAATGGCATGGTGCGGGAGCTGACTGATTCAAGAGTAAAGAGAAATATTTGAACATATTTTTAAAAATACTCATTTGTGTAATATGTGGAAAGATTTAAGCAGTAAGCAGACATGCATAGCTGCATCTTTTTCTGTTTATGCTGAGTCTCCAACAAAGCACAGCGATTTATACCTAATTGTCTGCAAATGTAGTATCCAGAATCTCTCATGTTTTGCTTTCTTGATACTTCTGCTAGGTACAGCAGTTATGTATCTTCGAGGCATTTCCTATACGAATTATTTTAATATGTTTATACTTCCAGGGAAAAGTGGCAGGTATTCTTTAAGAAATGGTTGTTTGATACTAACATGGAAATATACTGGAGAATAGGTATATCAATTTGCTTTTACTTAGTGTGGGTAGTTTTTTTAATTAATTTCATTCTATTTTAAGGCTTTGATATATTCTGTTATCATAAAATAAAATAATGTATTGGTTTTAAAATACAACTATTTCATTTTGGCGTGCAGAAAGCAGTCGTGTGTACCGCTGTATGCACCTTAGTGAGGGGGCTGTGTGCTTTCTCTCTTGCCCTGACCAGGCATACCTGTGTGGAACTGCAAATCGGAAAACCTGTGTGCTGTCAGACTGTAAAAATTCTGTCTTGGTGGTGGAAATTTTTAAATGTGTTTGTTTTATTCGGAGGAAACAGTTAAAAGGGACAGGCGCTTTGCTGCCATACCGGTCTGCTCCTGTGTGCTGCCCTCTTGTGGGGCCAGCTTCTGCTGGGCCGGCCCGCTGGGCTCTTCTGCCCAGCACCTTATTTCCCAGCTAAACACATCCCATTCTGACCGATAGAACTCAGCATGTCATAACCAGCTTCTTGTTTGCCTCATTTTAAGAAAATAATAATCATCTGGGCATGCCACAAAGCCTGCCTACGTGTCCGCACCTGGCAGACCTGAGCGGGCCTCACTTGGCACGTTGCCTCCTAGGCCGTGCTGTGGTGCTGCGGGACGGTGCTGACGATGGCTCTCTCTTGGCCCGGCAGGTTCTGCGCTCCGTGCTGCTGTTTCCCACCATAGAGCGCATGGCTCAGTCCCCGCAAGGCAAGCTGATGACACCCCTGCTGTGCAAGCTGCGGTACATCCTGTACATGCCCGTCTACCTGCTCTCCTTCTTGCCGGAGGGAGTCAAAGCTTCCCTGGTGCGTTTTGCTCTGCGAGGGATGAAAACCTGTGACGAGTCCTCTATAACAACCTCAGTAAACCTCTTCAGCGTGGATTGCATTGGTGAGCGCATTTTTTTTTATTGCACCAACTTCTGTATTGTTTGAGTTGTATGAATGTTGATGTACACAAATGTTTCATACTAAAGCATGAATTAATTTTTAAGTACAGGTCTAATCTTTTCTCCAGTCACGACCACAAGAACAAGAAAATCTCAAACGATTCAATCAAAAAAAGAAAAATCTTAAGGGGACAATAACAAATAAAATACTTTCCTAAAGAATATATATTTGTTAAGAAAACTCTAGCCTATATTAATAACAGTATCTCCTGTGATTAAACCACTGCTTTACAATCTAATTTATGTTAATTATCCCTTCTTACCTTTTGTTTTTCCTTCATACTGGGTAGTGAAAATGAATCAATAATCAGTTTCGCAAAGGGTTCTTCACATCTGTTTTTATAAGCTATGATTTAACTGTCTCTGTGGATTTTGTAATGTGAATTGGAATATTGGTAAACTTAGGAAAGGGTCTTCAGCCTACAAAACCACAGAGAAGTTACTTTGTGCAAAGAAGAATGTCAGTGCTTTTGGGGCAAAGACAGAAGATTAGCGTTCTTGCAGTGATATGGCACACTGTAAGCATATTTTGCACATTCTAGCAACAGGAACAGCTTTAAGAAAGGGAATAATTTCAGATAAATTATGTTAAGTTTAGAATGAAAACCAGAACATGGATTGTGCTATACTCCAGGTATTTTAGTAAGTTAGCAGTTGAAAACAATTTGGACTAGAATTGACATGCTAACACAGTAATAATAGCAAGAAGGAAGTTTAGATTGCATTAATAGTAGTAAAAACACATTCCTAGATTTCCAGTTGTGTTCTGTCTTCTATCAGTTAATTTTACCTCCTAATCGTCCAAACAGATGTGCCAGAGTGATTCTGTGCTTGCAGTGAGTCCCTTTAACCTCAGCCCATATCTGTGAATGTGTTGCTTTGTACCAGACTCACTTGTAGGACTGTGCAGAGACTGAAAGCAGGATGGGCAGCAAGGGTTTTTACTGTCAAACCCCAGACAGTGTTGTTTATGTTGCACAAATGTGCCATAATACAAGTTGCTCCACTGTAGTACCCTGTACCTGACAAAACCAGGCTCCTGGTCGATAATGTAAACTTCTGATAGGAGTCATATGGTCTGCTGATTGGGTTCCTGTTAATTTTATGATAATTTTATGATGCCCGAGGAGAAAATTTCCATGCAGTCATATGTACACTAGGAGTTCAGGCTTCTTCCTCTGCTAATTTATTATCAGAGAAAGGTATGTGAAGGTCTGTGGGGTCATGTCTCTACAATACAGGAACCTTCTCTGGTCCACACAGATAAACTTCTACCTCTCAAAACAGGTAGCCGCATCCAGAGTTGTATTGGAAATGGTCCTTGGCCTGTGTTAACCTCCAAAAAAAGTGTGGCCAGACATTGTTTGTTCGTGCTGTTTGGCCAAGACCACAGCAGTACCAGGAATAATTTAAAAGAGCGGATTTTGAGTGCTGCTGTTGGAGCCTGACTTGTCAAGCTGCTCTGTCCCCTAATGCATCTGTCCTGGGGTGTCTGCCGGCTGTAATTTTCTGGTTGCACCCGTGTCTGATCTGTGTCCAAGATGCAAGGAAAATAGTAGCAAGAAGTCAGGCTACAGGGGCTTGTACTCATAGGATGTGATCTCTGTCTATGTTCAATTTCTTGACTGAATTCATTATACCAGAATGAAAGTCTTTGTGAGCCAATGTCTTGTAAAACTTGCACAAATAGGCATTATTGATGCAACTCATTCCTTTGGGCTTGTGATAGTATCTCTCTTAGCATAGTTCCCCTTCGGTTCCATCATTGGAAACTGATGATATTTTACAGCCCAGTGACTCAGGACCACATGCGTGGATTAATAATTGTAGGGCTTTCCAGATATTGTCAGTTAGCCTTCTCTTGTATTCTTTGTGGACAATAGAAAATGTAACCCTTTGGCAAGAATTGCTAAGCTTAGCATGACAACTGAGACTGTCCTACAGAACTTAGGGCTACGAAGATGGTGAAAGGCCTGGAGGGGAAGATGTACGAGGAACGGCTGAGGGCACTGGGCCTGTTCAGCCTGGAGAAGAGGAGGCTGAGGGGAGACCTCATCGCAGTCTACAACTTCCTCGTAAGGGGGTGTCGAGAGGCAGGAGACCTTTTCTCCATTAACACCAGCGACAGGACCCGCGGGAACAGGGTTAAGCTGAGGCAGGGGAAGTTTAGGCTTGACATCAGGAGGGGGTTCTTCACTGAGAGAGTGGTTGCACACTGGAACAGGCTCCCCAGGGAAGTGGTCACTGCACCGAGCCTGACTGAGTTTAAGAAGAGATTGGACTGTGCACTTAGTCACATGGTCTGAACTTCTGGGTAGACCTGTGCGGTGTCAAGAGTTGGACTTGATGATCCTTAAGGGTCCCTTCCAACTCAGGATATTCTATGATTCTATGATTCTAACTGTTCATCTGCGAGTAAAGTCCCTGAATTTGTGATAAATATTTTTCTGATCGACTCCTTGTCCCTTAATAAACTGCTAGATATGGTTGAGAAATGTAGAGCAAATGAAGTTGTTTCTCCTCTCCAGGAAGGTTGCATGTCAACTCATTAAAAATACACATATTGCCTTTGGCATGTACATCTGTTGCATTACTGTAATTGTAATAAAAGCTGTGATTAAGAGCAGAAAAGATGGTAAAAGTTTCCTTAAAACTAATACGTCCGTTAAAACAAATCAACCTGCCAGGGATCTGTTACCACATCCAAAGCTTAGTCACAACAATGTTTTCTCTCCTCTGAAAGGAAATGAGATTTGAAAACTTAATTATAGCGGAACTGTAAGACTTAGTGCTGCTCCCATTGAAATCAAGAGTGAAAAGCTCCCTTCAGTGGCAACAGGATCAGGGCCTCTAGTTGAAGGACTCAGTCAGAGGGGTTAGGGTGTTGTGAAGGAAGAATTATATTACCTGTCTATCCAACTGTTTCAAATTAAGTTTCCCTCTGCTTCTTATCCAAAGTCATCTTTCCATTGTCCCAACCTTGCAATTGATGGCATGGAGAAGCCCCAGTCAAACAGCAGAAGCTGTTGTGATTACATCGTCCAGAAAGGTAATGTGGTATAAAGTCTTATCCTGAATGGGGAAATAACAGGAGGAGAGACAGCAGGGACTGTAAAGAAAATCATTGAAGGGAAGGACAGGAAGACGTAGCTTAAAAATAAAAATGAAGTTGCTAGAATTATGCAAAGGGGTCTGAGGGCAGCTTGCCTACCTGGATTTTAAACTTCTAACAAGGATATCCTGGGGCAGAAAAAGTATTACATCTAACAAACTGGCATTGAGATACTTGTATTCATGAATGTATGGGATGAATAGACAGAAAAATTGGACATGAGTGACCATGAGTTATCTGAAATGTCATGCTGTTTATTCAGGCTGGCAAAACAAGGATACCCCTATCTAGGATGGTGATGGTTATTCTACAAATGTTGTGTAACTCTTCAGTACTGGAATACTTTGGCACTCCAGCTTGTTGAAATTTGTAAACATTTCTTTGGTGACAGATGCCAGTAGCAGACTTACAGTGACAGTAAACCATTCTATCTACATAGAACAGGATTTATTGTCCACCAGTTTGACTGGCAAACTTCCTCCATTTGTTTCTGCAGAATTTCCACAAAAGCACAGACATTACATAATAGGTAAACACTGCAAGGCTTTTTCGGGAGGCGGGCTCACGGGTCAGAGGTTAATGTCTGGATGACAGGGAAGATACAGATAAGCACAATAGCAAGAAAAACCTCCAACTGGCCCAAAGGGGGTCGTCCTTTGTGATCTTGAACCTGTGACTTCCCTTGAGGAATCTCCCTGTTTGTTTAACCTATTCATAGAGCAGGGGACTACAGAAATCTGGGGGTGAGGGAGGGAGGAGAAGGACTCCTTTGTGGAATTCAGGCAGGTTGGGGAGGAGGGAACTCAGAAACCTGAAATGAGGATTTCAGAGGTGTTTAGACTATCACACAAGTGAAAGCTGGAGACAGTAGATTTTCGTTTTATTTTATGAGTCCAAGAGATGTTGTAAGAAGACAAGGAATGAAGATTAAACATCAGAATTTAGATTCAAACCGTAACATGTTCCAAATGTGCAGGCATTCAGATTTCATGTGTACTGTTTATATTTCATCCACTTTACAGAGAAAAAAGTGCTAAGGCAGTGTTAGGCAATCTACTCTGATGCCTGAGTTAGGAAACTGCATATAGTGCACAATCCTGTGCAGGATGGTTCGATTCCCAGCCATGGAAACCTAGATCACCTCTCGCTGTTGGCTGTAAAGGGTGGCAAAATTATGTGCCTGGAATGCCTTAGAGGAGAAAGTTTTCCCATAGGATAAAATCTTCAGAACTGGCAGAAAGAGCATCTGTGAGATGAATTTGTATCAAAAGCCAGTGAAATGTAGGCTTCTAGTTGTTGCAGACCGCTATGGAAATGGAATATAAGCTTTACATTAACTAAGTTGTTATAAAATTTCATCTCCAGGGAACCAACTGGCAAATTTCATTCTACGTTTGAATTATTCCCACCCTGGGAGTTCTCATGTCCTGAGATCTGCTTCTATTCTAGTTCTCTCTTCGTAAACAAGGAGATGTTAAAATATGACACTAAGAGTAGTCTTCATCTGCCCATGTGTAAACATCATGCTGTCCAAATAGTTGCCATCTAAAGCAGGTCAGGTGAATCACACCCTACAGATGACTGCTTCTCTTTACTAACTGCAAAGGGACCCTATCTCTGCTACATACCTAAACTTAGAGGAAATAAATCCCTCTCTGTATCTCCTGGCTGTTCATTTTGCTGCTGACATCAAAAATCAATGGGATCTGAATTGCACCCTTGCTGCTGGAAGGAAAGGCAGATATACCCACGCTTTGACTGTGTTACAATTTATAACTGCTGGTTTCTAGTGATAGTCTTGTCATTTGCTTCCTACCTTATTTGAAAACTCATTTCACTTATTCAGCTCCACTTCCTGACAAGTAAAACAGGAAATTTTGGGAAAATTCTATTGTGAGGCTAAACTGCAATAGAAAAACCCATCTAACTAAAATACTCAGGTAAGGACACTTTGTGTTGTTATTTCATGACACTCACGAACTGTTCTAACTAGGCAACTGATATTTTTCAGAGCTACAAATGACTGTTTAAAGTATTAGATAAGTATTTAATAAATGAATTCACATGAAATGATGAAAACAGAGCACTTTGCTCACTCAGCTTTTAATCAGTACTTTAGAAAGCTATATAATAGCTTATTTTTATAGCTGAAGTTTTATAGCTACAATTTAATTTACTTTTCTTTCTTTGTTTTGCAAAAAGTCATGTTCTTTTCTCACACTGAAATGAAAATTTAACTCCTAAAATCAGTGGAAATGATGAGCACCTCTAAATCCATCATGGAAGGCAGTGCTCTTTTGATTGTAGTTTTATGGAACTGAGCTCTCCATTCAGGCATGTAAGGCCAAGGAGGCATTGCATATTCTGCTTTTTCATCTTGATTTAGGGATCTGTGTTTTTTTAGTTAGCAACAATTTGTGCAATATTTGTCAAATTTATCTGATTAGTTTACATAAGTCTATCTAGGTCATCTCATTTCAAACACATTTTAAGAATAACCTGACATTTAAGACAGTGAGCATCAGTTAGCATTGCTCAAGACAAGCCATGAGTTATTGCCCAGCATCATTGCCCAGATCAGCCATAGCTGATCACTAGCAGAACTGTAAATAGATGTACATCCCAAGGCAACATTTTAGTTAACTAATCTGCTTAACCATTAGTTTAACCTTATAAATACAGATAGATATGTTAGTCATGAGCAACTTGCACAAACCACTTCGGCTAGACAAGCTGATGTGCATGCAGTGCATTTTAAAGTAGAGTCAGAAACGGAAACCACAGAGGATTTGAGAAACCACCTTGAAAACTCACACCTATGCTTTTTATAACAGGCATGAAAAAAGCTTTCCTTCCCCTTGCCACAGGACAACTGTGCAGATGAATAAATTTTCAAGTTGATTTTTTCAGGACACAATTTAAAGCCCTGATAGTAAGAAGTGATGTATTTTTTCTTCTGAGGTATCTAAGTTTTAAATAACTTTTGGCTCTAATGAAGAAATCATTCCAAAGATATTTTTTTCTATTTTTATAACTAAATATGTATAGAATTTCAGAGTTCATTTATAGCTAGACAAAATTTCAGGGCAGAAATTACGAGCATGATGAGTAAATTATAACTACATAAACTAAATAAGCTTATATCTGGACATAACGGTATAGCATATCACAGGTAGGTAACAAAGATGAAGCTGAGCAGGTATCCTCTCATCTTTCTCCATGCATTCTTTGATACTCAATGGTGCATAAAGAGGTCAAAACGATAGAGCAGACAACCTTCCTCCTTCTCACTAGTTTCTAAGTGGTATCCACATCATTTCCTGAAATCAGGAAACTCTACAGCGGTCTCTTACAAGATGCCTTTTGCCTGTATTTGAATTTGCTTCTGCCCAGGGTCAGAAGGCTGCTGTAGGCAGCCCACCAGTCCAACCCAGCGTGCTAAATTTTCTGATCCTGCAGAGTTTCTCTGCAGGCTCCTGTGTGCTGTCACAGCTGAGCCCTATCCACTTCTGACATTTTAAGTGATGATCGTAATATGTATTTCTGCAAAGTGTTTAAGAGAGTGTTTCCTTACCTGTGGAAACACAGTAATATTTTATCACCTGCTTTGCAGGAAAAGGGGCCAAAGAATAACAGCCTTTAATATTTTCATGTTTCCTCTGCTACTGTTTATTTTCCTGTGCGATGCCTGACTAAAATGTTTGTTTAATGTTGTCGGACAACTCACCTTACCAAGGCAGCACTTAAGCCGACGGAAAAAGCTCACATCTGCTTTATTCTTTCTGTGAGTGAACTCAAGTTTTCCTTATTTAAAAGTAGGATGCTCATATTAAATTACTGGTGGAAGGCAATGACTTTTATGTATTTATAGTCCTATTTATTTTTTAAAGTCAATCTGCTTCATAATTTACCCCACTTCCAAAAGAAAGAAAGACATTTAACAAGAACTTTTATTACTTGCGAAAGCTTTTACTTTCCCGTGAAAACCTTGTGAAAATAATAGTAATAATGTGGAAATTTCTCATTGGTTTTATTTCTTTTAATTATTCCTCTTTTTCTTCTTGGGGGAAAAACGCAACGTAAAAGACTCCCATCATAAATATTACTCATAAGGCGTGAATGTTTGGATAGCAAAGCTGCTGATCATTTCCATGAAATGTGAGGCACTGTTGGGATTTGCTTTGGGAAGGGGAGATTGTTTATTCACCCCTGGTGGGGTTTCATCCCTAGGGATATGATTTACTCCCACAGACTTGCAGCAAGTCTAACAATACACTGCAAACGGCATGAAAAAGGAAAGGGTAACATCAACAAAGCCAAAAGGATGTTGAAAATAACTATATGCCAGTTAAATGCTACCAGCTACAGTTGCTTTCTGCTAGCCACTGTCAGATACAGTCATCTGTGTGTTGGTACTTTATTTCCCCTGGTCTCATTACAAAACCCTCTGGATTCAGGGGAAAGATCTCCTTCCACAGTAGACTCATGCCTTTTGCCTAAGAGGTGTCTGACTAATTTTTTCAAGGAATGGAGCTCCTGGATCTGTCATAAGTTGTGTTTTCTGGCTGGGAGTTTACCTTGATCCATGTAAGTCCTCTCTCAAGTTAACCTATATATTCTGCAATCACTCCTGTACCCCCAACAGAGCACTGAAGCACATGTTAAAGCCATATCTATGGGTAGACTATGGACATTTGTGTCTTGGAGTATTTTTTTGGGAGATTAACATTTAAAAAGCTGCTAACTAGTGCAATACCTGTCATTCCATGCAACTAAAGGCCACGCCTGTGTGCAATTCCTGCAGTCAGATAGCACAGTATTTTGGTGTGTTTTGCCAGTGCTGCTTGTCAGGAAAACGTCAACCAGTGTTCATTGTCTGTCCTACCTAACTCTTTAACCCGATGATGTTGTCAAGGTTAAAACTCAATAGAATCTTCATGGGTCTGTGGAGGAAATGCTGGTTATCTGGAGAAATCCCAGTGATGCAAGAGATTGCTTACTGGTTAGAGCAATGGTTAGCTATATTTACAATGAGTTTTAAAACCAGTGGTTCTATATTTAACGAAGGGTGGCGTAAAGTTCACCTTTTGTACCAATCAAATCCAGTGCACCCAAGAAGTTCATGCCATTCAGAGGACAGAGTGGTGCAGTTGTTGAAATCCATCAGGCTTCTTCAAGGAAGGGGCAGCATCAGGTACTAATCCAGAAAAACACTTAAACTAACCTCCATAAAGCTGCTCACATGCTCGAACACTTATCTAGAAGGGCATATTAACTCCCAGTAGAGCCCAGGCAAGAAGCACAGCATGGAGATGCTAACTTGCTGCATACACTGCCCATCGTGGGGAAATGAGGACCACCTACACCAAACCCTTCTGTGCCTCTCTTAGACAAGAAGAGAGCAGATGACTTTCCATAACCAAAAATCTGGACTATAGCAGAAATCTCATCACCACGGCCAACTGCCAGGGTTTGTGAGAGCTTAAACTGGAGATTCCTCCAGCTAAGGGGTAGTTCTGTCATTTGAAGATAATGGGAGTTGCCCTCAAGCAATCTTGGGGAGGATTAAGCCCATAGACATTTCGGTTTCCTCACACACCTCACTTCTTCTGCACATTTTTCATCACACAAAGTAGTGTTTTTTTGCACTCCTTTACAAAGCATCTATTGTTTGTAAAACACTTGGATATAATTGTTGAATAACTTTTAGTTTATTTTTGCCTTCAACCCCTGCAATGCTTTCTCAAGCACAGCTGACTGATTGTCATGTGTAGTTCTGATCTTCCTGCAACTTTAATACCAAGCAGATTAAAGAAGTCCAACATAACAAATGCAGCTATTTCTGCCTAATTGTGTTGATCGTGATTATATATTAATTGGTATGTTTTCATTCCAAATTCAATTGTAAACTGAAGCAGAACCCAAAGTCAATGTTTACATCTTGTAAGCCGCTAAACATCAACATTTTATCTAATGTGTGTGTGCATGTGTGGAAGCACATGTTCCTGCTTTAGTCATCCTTGATACTAAGCAGTTCCTTCTGTTTGATGTTTTAAACAATGTTATACGATATTTCCAAGATTGCTGTTGGCAATAATTACCAGTAGAAAATATGTTTTCCCCATAGGAAATTACACTGCTGTTTGGTATTATTAGTTCGTACCACCGTGTTCTGAGTCTTTCTGAGGAATGACAGAGATTGCTTCCTTAAGAGCAAAGGATAAACTGGAAAGGAAACTAGTGTTACACTCCTCTGAAGACCCTTGCAATAAGATAGGCAACTCACCAGGAAAAAACTCTGACCAGATGGTAGTACGTTCCCTGAGGATAACGTGTTTTCAAAAGCTCAATCTACTTTTTGCAGGGCATTTCAGTTTAGCATGAGGATCCAAACCAGAACTGATTAATCATTTTGCAATTTAAGCACTTTCACTGTAGAGCTGAGAGGACTTTTGAAAGAGTCATATATTACATGTCAAGATGCAGATGAGCTCTGTTGCACCATGAAAATAGTAGTCTTTGGCAAGCATCTTCCCATTTAAATTAAATTATTTTCTTCTATTCTCCGTCCTCCCCCTGAACGACAAGTAAATCTCTGCATCCAAATTTGCAAATCCATGTAGTACAGGCATGGATTTAGAAATAGACTGTAAAACCTGTAGGACAGAAATGATATTTTTCCTAATAGTTTGAATAGCCTCTGACACACTGAAAGCCAAACCCCAGACTGTGACCTTTAGCACTCCCTCCTAATTTGTGCACCTAACTCATAGTTAGAAAATCATCTGATCAGGCAGTCAGTTTTCAGTTAGAGCTCTTCTCTTTTGCTACATTTAACAGCAAATTGTCAATTTACTTGTATAGCGTCCAGTTTACCTTTAAAGAGACCAGGACTGGGAATTAAAACTTGCCAATGTTTTACATATCTTAAAACATTTCTCAAGCATTTCATAATACCAGATTACTGTGAAATTATCCGGCTGCCAGGCAAATTTACTAAGGGAGGCCTCAGCAAAGCATTCTGTGAGAGAGAGACCAAGAATTTGTGGAGGTTCTTTGCAAGTCCCCTGTGTGACATGAGAAAGCATCATTGCAGGCTTGGCTATGTTTAGCCCTGCCAGTACCTGACAAAATGTGTCCCCAGTCTTTACTGCAGTCCTTAGCCAACACAAATAATAATTTAAAGTAATAGCAATAAGCGATTAAATGGTGAAACAGCAGATGCATTCTGTGGAAAAGAATGACAGTAAGTGGTGGTTTTCCAAGGCAGAGCATCAGAAATGTCCTGGGAAACTGCAGAGTCAATGTGGAAAAGAAGGATGTATGGAAGCAAACTACAGATAGAGAAAAACTGTTACAACTAATGACAGTGGAATGAGGTTGCTTGGTTTTGACAGGCATTAAGACACGATAATTAAAACCACTGTACTTCTTCAAAAGAATATTTGCAAGTATGCATGGGTGTACTGGGGCTGGATCACTGTCAGTCAGATCAACACCAAAGGGGCTTAGGTTTCCTCAAGCATGAAGAAATGATTAACAATGAAACATTTAGTAAAGAAGACTTGAGGAAGAGCTTATAGGGAAAGATAAATATATATATAAGTTATATATATAGATACATATATATATATAATTATGAGCAGAAGTGCCCTCTTGAAGGATGTGAAATTAAGACAGTCAAAGAAATTTGTAAGAGATCAAAGTAATACTGCAAATAAGATAGCAGCTGAGCAGGGTAATGTGCAGGTGGTGTAAATTCCAAAAATATGTAAAATGAAGTAGTGTTGCAAGCCTTTGTAAATTAGTTAATTGGTGTAACAGTATAGGTGGGATAACTGGCAGAACTAGAATATCAATACAAAGGGATATAATTTGCATAGGAAAGAAGGGCACAGAGAAAGGAGGAGGAAATGCTAAAGACAGGGAGGCCTCTTGAATATGTCCAACAAACCAGGGCAGACAGATCCATGAGACTCTTTCTGAGAAATTTTGGAGCCATCTGAAGTACATTAATAAGGAATACAGCAATAAAGATGCTGTCAAGGTAGCTCTCATAAGGTGTTGCTTTTTTTTTTCTTTTTTTTTTTTTTTTACTATAAAAAGCAGAGAAAGCAACTGGTAGAGAATATGTAACAGCTGGATACGGAGAATTTGAAGGTGAAAAGCAGATTGGCTGAATGTATTGAGGGTAGCATTTCTGCTAGGACAGAAATGCTTACATGTCTACAGCAGAAAGCTGAGATTCATTTCAGCTAATCCCCTTAAAATCCTGTCATTGTCAGTGGAGAGATACAGGTAATGTTCATGTAATATGTCTAGGGGACTATTTGAGGATTAGATAAATTGTCTTCTTTCTAGTGTAAAGGGAGATAAATTAAGCCTTTAAAATCCACATTTGTTTACATGAATCCCATGACAGATGCTGAAAAATTATGACCTTCAAGGGAAAAGTAAATAAATTAGAATTGTTTAGACTAAACAAGAGACAAATAAAAAACATGGTAAGAGTTTTCAAATAAAGAAGAATAATTTAATGTCCATGGTACACAACATAATGTGTAACAGTAGATTCAGATTAGACTTTAGTTAATGATAAGAAAACAATTCTTGACTGGATTTCCTGGGAAGATAATGAAACTTCCATCATCCCTGCTTTCTAAGAACAGGATGAGCAAATATCTGCTGAAAATGACACAATATCACTGATATGCCCTTGGACCACTGGAGAAGATTTCCAGCCCCTCCAATTTCATTCACTTTAAAGATGCAAAAGTAGCATCCAGAACTTCAGAAATCCAATGAGAGACAACCTAGCATGATAAGAACCAAGCAAAACTGATGAACTACAGATGCAACACAGAATGTTTGAGAAAACTAAAATGTAGGCAAAAAATGTCAGATAATAGTTGAAAGCAGATCTGAGAGTTCAGAAAATGTCAGAATGCAGATTCCTTCTGAATTGCAAATTGGATGTAGGGTACAGAAATGTTATGCCAGGAGCTGCCAAAGGTGGGTATATATGGTTGCTGCTAGAAATAAGCTAAATGAGTGCAGGACTTGTAGTAGCGTTGGGGTATGATCATCCATACTGTCTAATGAATTTTCTGGTGTGGTTTTGGCCTGCTCCAACTCGGTTTCTCCTAGTATTCAAGCCTTAGGGGGCAGACAATAGTTCCTGATCCCATCTTGTATAATGGTGCAGATACAGCCCAGAATTGTACCTCCAAAAGCAGCAGCAGCTTGACAGTCGGAGAGCAGTTGTGAGAAAGCAGACTGCATACTTGACTAAAAATTGCCAAAGTGGAAGCTGAGAAATTGATAAGATAAAGGAGAAGATGGAACATTTAATGTTTCGAGAGGTAAGATAGAGCAAGAAAGTTATTTTAGAAAGGTATTGATCAGTAAAAAGAGGAAAGCCTATCAACTGCAAGCCAGTGTGGGAACGTTTTAACAGAGTACAAAGAACCAAGGAGCAGAAAAGAATCGAGGGAATCTAGAAATAAGAGGCAGGTGAGGGAGGTCAGGAGGAATGGTGGAAACTTGCCATGCAGCAGGGTCTCAGAATACCTGACTGAAGTAGAGAACGGCCACAGTGACGAGGATCAGTGAACTCTGTAGACTGCGTTGGGCTGAGATTGTTTCTGCTATGGAGAAAGAGGAAGATACAGATACAGAAGGACAATGAGCGAAAGCATCCAGAAATACCCGGCTGATCAACCTGAATATTCAGTGGTGAAGAGGCATCTTGCAGTCCGGTAGGGCATGCTGTTCCAGCAAAGCTGCAAGGTCTCCTGAATTCTTACATATATTTGTAAACTCCTGCAGTTATGGCTAAAGAAAATTTAATTTCTTGGTGGAAGTAAGAAGACACCTTAGTGAATGGTAGCCTGAGTAAGACAGCATAGGAGGTGCTTCTCCACTCTGTTTGTGTGCTTAGGGGGTTGGTTGGCCAAAAAATATTAAAGGGCAACTTATTTGCATTTGTGAAGCCTGATGAAGGTAAGGCTGTAGTCTACCTTTCTTCTGAATTTGTCCACTCTGGAAAATCACATAGCATGTTCTTCCAAAGTTAATGCTGTTGAAATTTCACTGTCTAGACCTTGAAGTAAAAAACTGGCTTTGTGTTTCTCCTTGTACCCATTCCAGAGCATAGCTCCTACTAAGTTACAAAATAGAGCAATATTTTGATGTGTGGGACTTAATAAATTTACACCTACAGCCATAAACTTGTTAATAGAGTCAACATAATCTAAAGCCAACAGCAGTAGGGAAATGAAGTGAGTTTGGGTAACCCTTTGTAGTCTAACGTTTACTTTATTCTGGTGAACAAGCTGTTAAAGAATGTGTTTGCATCCATTGTAGTGTCTGGAGTGAGGCTATCTTCATAAGCACTCATTTTTGCTGAAAGGGAACTATTCTGATTATTTCCATAAATGCATAGACAATGAAGTTGAAAGGGTTTGGTTGTGTTGTAGGTTTTTTTTTTGGTGGTGGTGGTAGTGGTGTTTTTTGTTGGTTTGTTTGTTTGTTTTTGTACTACCCCTGTTGTTTCATACAGCATCATTTTCTGTCTATTCTTTCTGTCACTGTAAATTCATCTCTTTAGCTCAGCAAAGAATACAGTATTGTTTTTTATGTAATTAAGATACTGACTACAGCTCAAAGTCACACAGTCATGCCACCACAACAGACTTGACTTTTAAATAATTAGGGGCATGTACGGCTCTGAAAGTTTTTCAGAGTTAAGCCTGAAATACTGAACCCGAAATTTTATGGATATGTACAACCATGTGTAAGTCATCTTTTTAAGGTTTCTTACGACAAAGACAACTGTGTCTGTATTGAAACATAGTTGTCTTTATGGAGTATCTTGTATTTCCACAGATAGCATGACCCCTTTGTTTCCAGTGTGATTTTACAATTAATCTAGCCCTAATCTAATCTTCTTCTTGCCAATAAGGAAGCAAATGATCTTTGGATATTCAGCAAACACAAGCAAGAAGTTTAAAGACTTGAGGAAAAAACACATACTTCAGTGCAACTACAGGAAATCTCTGTCTTGCTTCAAGATTCAAGTACAAAAAGAAAGTTTATCTGTCCCAGGTTAGGATCATGTTTCTTCACTGAAATTAGCACAGCTTTCCAGGTTCCAGCATAAATCTGTTGATACCCAAAGAATCAACTGACAATGTATCAGTTCAGGATTTAGTTCTAAAATCTTTAGAAAGTGATAATAATGCTGCTAGACATGTGTTTCTTCAAAATCAGGGAACCTTTTATTTCATATTTTATTTGTTTGACTGCATTGTGGATACATCAGTCTGCTGGAGCTCAATAGATACAAGTATTCATCTAACAACTGGCTAATTGAATTGGTGGTTAAATAACCCTAAGCACTGAAAAGCTTGATTGATTTCAGTCATTATTGTTTGTGAAAACTAATAATTTAGTTAAAGGATATTAAGTCCTTGCTGTGACACTTTGGGTTAAAGAGCTACCAATGATATAAAGCACTCTTTTCTTTTCTGAATCCTTGATTTGAGCCCAATCAGGGTTCCTCTATCACAAAACCACCATAAATAAATCAAACACATTTTGGCACAGTTTGTCGTCTCTGCTTAGCAAATTTATGAGACTACACTGACACTGATCCTTAATCACCTTTAATCCATGGAGAGGGAATGATCCTACTAGGGCAGGAGAAAGGTCATTGGAAGGATCATGGGGAGAAAATAAGTTGGCAGTTAATTTCATAAACCTGACCTGAGAGTAAATGAAAGGCTTCCATTTTCAGGTTAATCTATGAAGCAGTGTATATAAAAGGTCTGCATATAAAGAAGTTAGGATATTTTAAGGATATTAAGACGGTTTTTATGTGTTAAACATAAGGTAAACATAGCGTTTCTCTGGTAAAACTTTGATTTCACTTTTAGGCTGTCAGGCCTTTTTGTTCATGATAGTTATATAATTAACAATATATTTTTCATTATTAACTGTTAATTACTTGGTTAAGAATAACAGGAGGTAGCAGCAGCTTTAAATGAAACTAACTGTACAAGAAAGGACTGGGGGTTCTACGACTGTCTCCAGGCATGTTGGCCAGTTTCTGTAGGTTTGCAACCACATTTTTTTTTTTGACAAGTACTTTTACTTTCCTAGTTGCTATGTGAAAAACCCACATGAATGAATATTTACAGAGACCCAGACCCCACAAAGATTGGTGTAATGTGCTCCACTTTCCATGCTTTGGATTATCCCAGTGAGCCAAGCTTTGACATAATGTATCAGTCCTGCATAAGTACAGGTTTAAAGGAATGGGATTAGACTAAGAAAATTCAGAAAAAAAATGCTAAAATTGGCCTTAGACTGTGAAACCGGATAAACAAATGGAATAAGTGAAAATACTCCGGCAGGGAAAACTACAGAACTTCTATAGCTTCAACTTTCAGAAGTCCTAGGCTGACTCAAGACCAAGTCTTTAGGAGCCTGTATCTTAAATAAAGAACTTAGAGGTGCAGGGCTTTTGCCATGCATGCAGAGGGTAAGAAAAGAGTAAACTTTGCTCCTTTCTTCCAAAGTCTCTTCAGGAGAGGAGTGCAGGTCTTGTATCCTCAGTGGATGGAGATTGTCATATCTCTCCTGACCTTTCATCCCACATTCAGTCTTACCTTTCACCTGTAATGATTTTTCAGAATACTAATTTCAATCTTACATTCTCTTTACTAAACCCCAGATAATTTCTCTCTTCACCAAGTAGTGACATATAGTGGTGAATGCCAAACGCAAAATCTACATTTCCCACATTTTCTGCATGGACACCAAGGTGACAGCTTCAGTACAACTTCCATGTGTTCCATTATGGAAATTTCCCATGCTAGCATTTTGAGCCAGGGTCCTACTGGCTCCTGCATGTGCTTTATTTTGTGCAGTCACTAATTCTGCAAATTACAGTGAGACTCCATCATTCCGGATGTTCAGCACACGGGCTTTGGGTTGCTGTTGAGGTTCCATTTTATGTTATACTTGAAATCAGGACAAAACCAACAAAAATTTTTCTGGGTTGTAGGACTTTTGATAATGATTGTGAGAATCAAAAGAGATTTTCAGTAAAGGCAAGCATTAGCACTTGCTGGAAGTTTTTCCAGAGCCTGTAACACCAGGTAACAAGCACTGACAAGATGATCTCATAAGGAGACCTTCCTCCCCATAGGAAGGATTTCAGAAGCCATTCATTTTGCATGTCTCAGCTTCTGATTGTGCCTAGTTCACAGACGGATTTTCAGAGCTGCTAAAATGCACAAACAGTCCCTGAGAGCCCTTTAAGATGGCTTTATAATTATGCACAAAAAGTGAGAGAATTCTTCTGAGTTACTTCCTTTGAAAAAGCAGCTAAGTATTCATGAAATGTCAGAATAGCGCTTTTTTTTTTTTTTTTTGCCTTTTTTTAATAGGAAAGAGCTAAATATTCAAAAAATGCCAAGGTTAGCAGAGTATAGTGTTAGGAAATAGCAGAGAGATTTCTCCCTGAACTTGTGACTTAGTTTTTGAGAAAAATAGCTTTTCTGAAGTAGCCCAGTTTGACATTCCACAGCAGCAAGAGAGAAGAAAGTTACCGTTCCTGCTCTGGAATGGTGTTTCTTTCAATATGGCTTTAGTCATTAAGCATTTGTCAATGTAATGTGGATTAAAGGGAAGCAATAAACTTGGGATATCTTGACTTTAATAAGGATTTTTACACTGCCGCCATTGTATCCTTATAACAACATTCAGGAATTATGACATACCTTAAACAACTACTAGACAGCTGTGTGGAAAAGAGGATTCAGGAGGATTTTTGAAACTGGAAAGATGTAGCTAGAAAGGTTTTTTAACAGTCTTACCTTCATTGCTTTACCTGTCAATAGTTCTGTTAGGGATCTCCCTGGTGGAATACCATGTATGTTTACTGAGTTTACAGACAATATGATGCACGTTTGCTGGAGAGGGATGTGATTGGCATTCAAAATGACTTTCAGATAAAATAAAGAGAAATGGTTGGGGAGCAGGGAGAACTGAATGCTGTCCTTCCCTAAAGAGCCAGCCTGTTCTGGACATAAGTTTGGATGGTGAATCACTGGTTAAGAACCAGTTTTGCAGGAAAAGATCCTGGGAATGTCATAGGACAGAAGCTGATGGGGTTTAACCTGCTGTGCTGTCAAGAGGCAGATGTGACTGTGATATGTATGAAGAGGTACATTGGCTGAAGGAACTACAGCTCTGCTGTTGAACAGAGATAGACTCTCCAGCATAAACTGAAGTACCATGTCAGTAAAATTAGAACGGGATATGAGCCACTGAATGTGTCCAGAGAAAGCCAAGCAAGAATGGTAGAGGCCCTAGAGAACAGTACCTGAAAGGAAAGATTGATAAAAGTATAAATTACCTGGCCTTCACAGCTACTTGCTCTAAGATTACTTGCATTAACCATATCTACTTTTAGAGGAACTTAGATGGGAATGCCTACATGGCAAATAAGTGTGCTTATCAGTTTCCTGTGGCAGTAAGGTTCATAGTTAATGGTGTATGACATTAAAGAAGTACTTCCTTTTATTGTTTTGCATTTTAATGGATTGTGCTGTAAGATGGAAAAACAGCATATCGTGAGTATTGTGAATGTGTTGATAACAACACATCTTTAATTGTACTTCTCTGGCTGCACCACCATTCTTAATTTTGCAGTATCCCACAGAGGCTGGGACTGTCAGTATACACACTGCTTCAGATGCGGTCATGTTGTGTGATTCATATAGTGGTACTGCAGAATTCTTTATTGTCATCTTCCTATTATTTATGAATCATAATGTATGAGTTGATTGTATTTTTGAGTAAAACATACAGTGAACAGCACTCATCTTAGCAGTCTCTGAATTTCTGATTCCCTTCCTTGCATTAATTTAGAAGCCTTTAAGGTAAAAGAATATTTTGAGTCTTTCCACATGTATATTACTTACCATATCTTGAATTTGTACTTCATATACTTGTGAGTTGATTTCTTCTCTCTCCTTTTAGGTCCCTTCCACATTTCTCACTGCCTGGTCCTCACAAACTGACTAGCATTGTCTCCTGTGCAAATGCTGTTAGTACACTACTTGTCCCATCACCAGACCATTAAAATAAATTAAAAGTAACTGTCCTGGTTTCAGTTAGGACAGAGTTATTTTTCCTCCTAGTAGCTGGTAGAGTGCTATGTTTTGGATTAGGATGAGAAGAGTGCTGATAACATGCTGATGTTTTAATTGCTGCAGAGCAATGCTTACACCAAGCCAAGGACTTTTCAGCTCCTCGCTCTGTCCTGCCAGCGGGCAGGCTGGAGGGGGTGGGGGGGAGCAAGAGCTGGGAGGGGACAGCCCCAGGACAGCTGACCCAAACTGGCCAAAGGGGTATTCCATACCATCTGACGTCATGCTGAACAATATATAGGGGTGGCTAGCCGGGGTGGGGGGCCGGCTGCTTGGGGTTGGGCTGGGCATCGGTCAGTGGGTGGTGAGCAATTGCATTGTGTATCGCTTGTTTGTACATATTATTATTATTATTATTATTATTATTATTATTATTATTATTATTTTCTATCTTAATAAACTGTCTTTATCTCAACTCACAGGCTTCACTTTCCCGTTTCTCTCCCCCATCCCAGAGAGGGAGGGGGGAGGGTGAGCGAACGGCTGTGTGGTGTTTAGCTGCCGGGCGGGTTAAACCACAACAGTAACCCATGACATAAATATGAAGCTGTACTAGAAACTCAGGCCAGGACTCATCCCAGCTCAGTCTAGACACTTAATTCAAGTTGGGTTGGTTGAGGTCTAAAGTCCTTGTCAGTGAAAAGTCATCTTGAAAGGTAATTTAACCCACCCCATAAATGATCAAATCAGCAGCTCTGTTCAATGATTATTCACAGATTTTAGTAATAATCACTATTTAAACATATTTGTGATGAATCTAGACCCTGTTCCTCTCTGTGATGAAAACCATCTAATCTAATCTAATCTAATCTAATCTAATCTAATCTAATCTAATCTAATCCTATTATTTTTTATTTTCTTCAAGACTATTTCTTAATCCATTACAACCTTTCATTTTACAGCAGTTTAGCTTCAACTACAGTTTATGGCGTGGAATTGTAACAGAGAGCATTTAGAAGACCAATAGCTTTTGTCATCTGGTTGTGTTTACTGAAATATTCAAGAAATTATGGGTCAGTAAAATGCTATTTTCCTTTGTAAAATCAGTAGTGATTAGACACTGTTTTCTGCTCCTGAAGCCTCTGGACAGGGTGATTCTTACATAGTAGGATTGCTACCAGCTCTGCAATTCCTCGTGTAAGGTTCTTTAAAACTCTGATATGTACCTTCTTGCCCTGACTTTTCTAGTATATTCTGTATGTACTAGAATATAGAGTAGAATATATACTGAATATAGAGTAGAAACTTCCTGAATGTTTTGAACAAGAAAGGTCGATGCAAAAAAAATGAAAATCAGTTAGCTTCCAAACACTGTAATTATCTTCTTTAGCTACTCCTTTAGCCTGTGGTTATCTGTTAGACTCACCAGTTCTTGTAGGCCTTTTGTTTCTGATATACCTAAAGAATATTTTATTGTTTATTTTTAATTCTTGTAATGTTTGTTCTTGGAAATCTACTTTTGCTCTTTGCAATTTCCTCTTACTTAACGCCTGCTGAAGTTTAAGTTCCTGTTTATTGGCTTTCCTAGGATCATGTTTCCAAAATTTGAAGGATTTCTGTTTGGTTGAAATAGACTCTTGAACCTTGCCATTCATCCGGTTTAGCTTAATCCTGCCTTCCTGGTTCCCTTTCTTACGCAGTACACAAGTCTTCAGAGACAGTTCCTTTTAAAGTAGTGTCATTATTGCTTTTGCTGTCTTACAGTGTTACTTTTAGGATCTTTATGACTAATTAAGTTTACTAAGGCTGTGAATTCCACTTCATTTATTTTTTTTTTTTTAAAAAAGCATGAACAACTCAGAAATACAAACAGAACCCACAGACAACAAGAGGTAGGATGGAGAAACTCAGATGGGAGATGAGGAGCATAGTATTTACTGTTCACTTTGCCCACAGTCCCATGTATGCTGTATGCCTGAAAGCATGCTGTATGACTGGAAGTGCAGAGCTGCATACAGGATCCAAGTATAAACTGGTATGTGTCAGGATCTGCACTGGTGGCCACCAGTGTTTTCACCCCTGCCTACCGGCTACTGTTTGAACAGTGTTTGGAGCTGAACTGAGAAAAGGAAGATAAATGTCAGTTCTTGAATTTGAAACGGTGCTGTAGATGGACAGACTTTTGCCAGCTGTCCCATAGGATTAGGTGACAAAGCTGCTAGCTGCAAAACTGCAGAGAGGTCCTTTTGCTTGGTAGAATAGGATGGGGCAAGCAATTTTTTGCAGGATTTGTTGGATTGTTTACATGCTGCAACATCTTGCTCTTTTGTCTTACACTAGCTGTATTCAATGCTTAATTGAAAAAGACAGAGATCTGCAGGCATAGAACAGCATTGCATCTTTTTGGCTGGCTCAGAACTAGATACTACTTTCTAGGATTTTGTTTTTCATTTGAGAGCACTGGCTTTGTCTTCTAACATTTGATCTTTGGAGCCATCACTCATCTCTCCAGTGGCGTTCTGTTTCCTTAGAGCATTGCTGGAATTTAGCCAACTGCATGTTTTGGTCACCACCAAAGACCTATGTAATTGCCATTTCCTCCCCTATCACACATTTTGAGAATGTATTACTCCTGTCTCATAGCAATTTCAGGCCCAATATTGTCATGAACTATTTACACACAAAACTTCATCGGTTCATATTTTAAAAGATTATCAGTCTTTCCATTTTCTCTTTTTTTCAGAAGAGAAATTAGTAGTTTAGAATACTTTCAGTCAATCTAGGACCTGGACATTGAAATGCCATAAGGTAATGTAGCCATTTGTGGTCTTCTCTTGGTACTGCAAACTGTGTCCAGTCCTGTTTGGGTAATATTATGCAGGACTACAAGTTTTGATTATACTGTATTTGCCATTGCCTTTATTATTTGTCAGGTTGAATATTTGAATGACTTGCATATTGAAATGTCAATAATTTAATAATCTAATAATTTAAAATGTCTCTTAAGTGTAATGCTATGAATTTAAAAGCTCACTCTTCCAAAAAAACTTCATGGATGATTTATCATGCTTACCTTTTTTTTTTTTTTTTTACCTTTTCAGTGGCATTGTCAAGATGATGACTGCTCTAGTCACCTTACATTTTTGCATGGTTGGGAACAAATAGCTTTTTGTGAAACATTTGCGATGTAATTACATTATTGCATGTTTCTTTCTTTACAGCCAACATCTTGTATATGGCAAGCCAAGAAATGATGAAGGTTGTGGAGAGAGACAGTACAACCATAAAGCAAAATTTAAAAAAGGTAACTACTTAATTCAGAGCTTTCATGGAAGTCCATGTGCGTGGGGTAATTTTGCATCCTTTTATATTACTGCAAAACCAAAATTTCAGAAGGATTCATTCTGATTGTATGTTAGTGCCATTCCATTGATTTGGAGAAGCCATTAAAAGGGTCAGTGATCATAAAAGTGTCATTGATCCACACCTTTGTAGATACAGTATTCACCACTACCAGATACAGCATTTCAGTAGCTCCTGTCTCACAGCATTCCTGCGTCCTCCTTATGTCCTTGTTTTTATGGTATCCTTCGTGGAGGTGAAATAGTGTATGTTCTGACTAAGCCTGAGATGATTCCCAGTGAGGCCAGTAGTTACGTGGATTGTGATGAGACAGGCAGATGGCCAGCCAAGACGTGAGTGCAGGCTGATTGACCAAATCCTCACACTTTGCTGCTGTACAGATCAAGCAGAACATGTACCAGCAGTGTTGCGTGATGTACAGGTCTGCTCAAGAGGTCTAGACCACTGTGTCCAAGAGCAGAATCTGATCCATGACATTTTCAACTTGATATCTGTTAATGCCAAGGGATTCTGCAAGCTTGGTTTTCCTATGGCATCAAAACTTAGGAGACATTAGTCAGCAAAGTGTACACAGTTCAGCCATCTGATTATCATGTAAGATAAAGATGTGGAAAGCACATTTACTGGAGACTGAAGCTACTGCTGAACTAACAAACTAAACAGTTCCGGGGACCTTTCTCCTGCACTGAACTTTCTCATGTTAGAGATTTATTGTTGAAACAGGTCCTGGTACAGTTTGGGTCTACACCGATGAACAAACATTCTCCTAATCAATTCCCAGGCATGGTTCTGGGGTTGGCAGAGGCCAGGAACTGTTCCTAATTGGAAGTTTTCATGTGGTCACCCTGTTTGGAGGCTGAGAGAATGTAATAGTCAGACCATTCCAGGTGGCTGATGAGCCAGAAAACTGCCACATTTAATAAACTGCTATTGGTGTAGCTGCTGTGTGAGTAGATAATCAGCATAATGTATTATTCTACTAAGTTCCCTTCCTTCTTTTTTTTTTTTGTATCATCTTTTCCTTTTATTGGAAGAAACATTCCAAAACTTTGCACTGGCAGAGATTTTCCTTGGAGAATGGGATTTTCTAGGACAGAGGTCCTATATCTCTGTAAGATTATTTTTTGCTTTACTTGTACAAAGTTCACTTAATCAATCAGTCTTTCTTTTTTTGGCTGAAAATTGATTTATTTTTGACATATCCCAGTGCCTTTTCTGCACTTCAAAAGGTATGTTCAGATGGTTCCGTTCTTTTTTTTTTTTTTAATGAACTAAAATAGCACACATGAATAAGGAACACCACACTGCACTAGGCACGCATATTTCTTCACATTTTTATTGCAGAGCATTCAGCGTTCTTCTGCACTTAGGGAGGAATCTCAGTGAAGAAACTGAAAGGCTGATCGTGCAGACTACAAATACTCTCATTGTCTTAAACGAAACTTTCCGTGGGTTGGTCCAGAGCCTAATGAACTGAAGGGAAACCGTTAATTTTATTGACTAAGTTGCCTCTTCGAGTGTCAGGGAGCAACGGGCTCTGCCTGCTCTGTAAGGAAAAGGCTCCCTGAGCTGAGGATGACCCCATGACAGGCAGCACCATCCCTAAGCAGGGTGCTCTCCCACAGCACCCAAGTGGGGCAGGCAGAGCAAAGTGCTGGTAACAGGGTTCACTGACTCTGCCAGACAAAGCAAAGCAAGGAGGAAGAGAATCCAGTCAGGAGCTAAAGGTAGCAGGGCCAGAGACAGGACTGGGGACAAGGCTGCAACATGGGTCCAGAGTTTATCCAGGAAGGATCATAGAATCATTAAGGTTGGAAAAGACCTTCAAGATCATCTGGTCTAACCATCCCCCTACTACCAATGTCACCCACTAAACCATGGCTGAAAATATGACAGGAAGCAAGCCACAAGGTGGGGTCCATCCAGGCAAAAAACTGTTTACGGCGTAGGCCTGATGTTGGTGCAGGCAGCAGGGCCAGAGGCCAGCTCTCATCAGAACTAGTAGCTCGGACAAAGGCTAGAGGCCCAGGAATGGAGACAGAGATGGAGATGGAGATGGTTAGAGATGGAGACCCTGGACCCACGGGCAGGGACTGTGGGTGAGGCTCCCAGGTGAGGTTGGTAAGGGCCTGCTTGTGCCCTCAGGGCCCTGAAACTGAGGGCAGGACTCACCTTGGCATTAGTCAGGGTACAAAAGTAAAGAATTTCCATGGTCAGGACTTGGAGTGCTTTTGGAAATTTTAATCACAAACACATGCTTATGCGTAAAAGCTTGGTTGGATGAGGATGATAGAGCTGACAACTAGCTGTAGCTCCAGTGACTTCAGAAGGTCCACTTAGATGCTCCAGGTTATAAATATGCTTATTTCTTGTGCTGAACAAAGGCCGATAGCCAACAGTAAGAGTTTACAGGTGTCTTAGTCTGCTTCATCTGTGCTGTTGTTGACTCTGTCAGTCTAAGCCCAGCCTTGGCACACAGGAGCTTTTTTAGACCTGTGTTAACTTTCTTTTATTGATTCTTCTATGTCCTCATACTTTTAAAGTGGCAAACATACTCAAGAAAACCAAAAGCTGAAGCAAGCTTATAAGCAGCTTTCAAAACGAAGAAAAAGCAAGTCTAAAAGTGAAGCTAAATGTCTCTCTTTTTTCATTCTCCTAGTAATTTCTGGGAATGTAAGAATTAAGGAAAATTTTTATAGCTGGCATTATGTTAAATTTGAAGTGTATTGACAATAAAAAAATGGGCTTAACTTATAAAGGTTGGAAGTTTATAAAAACAAGAACTATAGTCCAAGTTGCTATAGAGCTGGCAAGCTGTCACTTCAAAAAATTTATACTGTTTAGTGGTCGCTGTGATCATATGCTAAAAGCCAATCTTAACACCTGACTTTGCCAGCTGCTGTGGAATAGAAAAGTTATTTCTGGATCATATTTGCATTCTGTGATCTGAAGAAGAAAGAAGAAGAGACAGTAAATTATTCCAGTCTTTCCATGTCCAGGTTTAAGTATAATTATTACTAGTAAGGGACCAGGAGAAATTTTATCTTAGGCCCCAGATTTTAACAATGCTTATTGCTCAGATTTATGTTAAAAGAACAGGAGCTGGAATATTTTGGGGATAGTTATTTGAGGTATTTTACTTATAATCTTCTAAGGACAGAAGTTATGAACATGAAATAGCAATGGAATTGTATGAAGAGAATGGAGACCTATCTTCTGACAAAATAATATGTGACAGAGTGTTTAAAATATGGGCTGTAAAGTTAGATCCGAATCAAGCAGTACATGAATGTAGGCTTCTTATTGCAGTAACACAAAGAGTTGGGATAAATCACAAAATCCAAACAAATAAGGTAGGGGATACTGATGTAAGATTTGCTCAGCTATGATGGTTAATTATCATTAGCTGATTGTGTCTAAGCCAGCTGAGCTACATACTTTCACTGTAATAACACCAACTCCCTTTCCTAACAGAAACTGGAGGCAGAGATACTACTGTACTAGAGGAAGTTTATTGTAATTCTTGCACAAAAGGAAGTGGGTGTAATTCAGTATTCATAAAAAATAGATCAGCACTAAGCATCACAGAGGTTTTACATATAGAATAAAATTTTAAAAGAGAAATGGAAAATGACTATATTGGGCAATCAACCAGCATGCTTGTCATGGACAATGATATCTCCACATAAGGATCCCTACAATACTTAAGTCTGCATCATGCCACATTCATTGTTTTATTTTAAGACTTAGCTTTATGGACTCTTTATTTTGGATTTTGTAATCCCGTCGTAATCAAGAAGAGATTAAAGGGTAAAACTAGGGGGTTGCAGTGGAAATTTTGTAAAATAAAATCATCCCTTTGTTTTTTATACTTATTATATTTTATTCATTACACTCTGTAATACACAGTAGCTCAACTTTTAAGTGTAGGATCTGCTCCAAAGCCCATCAAAATCAATGGAAAAGCTCTGTCAGACTTCACCAAGTCATGAATCAGTTTGGCAGTGATCTTTCTGTAGCGGTTCATAATTTCTTAAGACAACAAACCATCTCTTCCAGTAACAGAAAATCATGATTCTTTTGAGTAGCATATTAAACCTAAAAGAGGCTTATCTGCTTCTTCAGTTTATTTTCACCAGTGATTTGGTGCAGCAGATACATTGATTGTGTAAGGAAAAAGACAGGAAACATCTGAAGTAACATTACAAAGATGAAAAAAATCTGCTGCCTGAGAAGAATGTTTTTTAATCAAGCTGGAAAATAGATATTGGAAGTTTAAGGACACATGAATCTATTTTCACTCACATTGAGGAAGTTTGTGTTGTGGGTGGCTTATAACAGGCGTATAGCTTGTAGATGTTTAGGTGGTGAAGAAATTCTCCTTTGAAAAAATTAAAGGAATGAAGTATGTGTTTACAATTTTCCGCTTATTTCAATGGTGAATTTAGAATTTAAAGTAATACAGGTTTATATCTCACTAGTAATACCATAGAAAAGGTGTTCTCCAAAAGCATCAACTGAACTGATACTGAGACATGGATATTTAGATTAAATTCAGTAAAAAATGAAATATTTCCTTTCCACAGAAATGTGAAGTGCTACATTTTTCTTTAGAAAAACTACCTTTATATATATTTAAAAAAAATGCAACCAAGAACTATTTTGACCCCTGAAGCAGCTGTTTTGATGTTACCCAGTGTTTTTGTTTGGGTCTCTGTAGACATCTACAGGGGGTTAGTAATTATTCCCGATGTGAGAAGCTTGATCTGAAGATAAGTGGTTAAAAGAATACTACAAATATTTTGCCTGCCCACAGCTTGAGTGAGTTGCTTGCCTACATTTGTGAAAAACCTTTCAAACACTCTTTTTCAATAGGTGCAAAGTGCTCTTCTGAGCCAAGAACACCTCTTTTTTGGCTGGTCTCACATCCTTTTTGGCCTGCACTCCCTGGAGATGCAGAGTTGAAGTTAGGGAAGTTACACAAGTGCTTGGGGATTTTGGTGCCTGTGTCATTTAACTACAAAAACAACCTTCTCTTTGAAGCACCCAGAATGCCTAATCAGGGATCAGCACTTTCCCTCCTCAATGGAAAAGGATCCCAGTGAGCATTCAAAAAGTTCAGGTCTCCTTTTCTGTGATATTTCAAGTTTCCTATAGCTGAGCTCCTGTTAGCATCTTTCATGCCGTGTGGCATTCCAATAAGGAGGCGGTGACGTGGACTTCCAGAACTGAGGGTGGTATAAGGTGTGTGCTTCATAAAACAGTCAAAGACAGCAGTATTTCCCTAGTCTTTTGACGAATACTTAAGAAGTTACCCTTTAACCATTACTAACCCTTAAATGTGAGGGATGCCTTCCCTCACTCTGCTGCAGAACTCATTGCACAGAAGTGAAAAAAAAAAAGTCATTTACAGCCTATCATCCTGTTGTTTCAACAGAGGTCTAACTGCATCACCTGAAGTAAGTTCCCCTGAATGTAGGCAGCATCGGGCTGCTTTTCAGAGGGAAATAATATTTGCAGTAAATACAGTTGGAGGAATCTGGCCCAGTAATAGTATCGCTTAAAGAGTGGTTTCAGGTCTGTTTTTATTTTCATAGTTATACAGATTTACTTATGAAATATTCATGTTGCTGACACATCTAAATATATACCCTTGAAAGGTTTCTAAGTCTTTAAAAGTAACATAATATAAATAAGTTAATCACCCTGGTTTGTTGGTAAAGCCTGTGCATCCTTTTTAAAAGCACATTTTACTTTGCACGGAGTTTGAGAGAGTAGAAGTGGCTTGCCTGATCTCTTAGATCTACGTGCCAGGAACATTGCTAGCAGAAGTTATGTAGGTGGCCAAATTGCAGCAGAGGTAGAGAGAAGCCCTTTCCTCTTCCTTGGTTTATTGAATTTCAGTTATCACTGACAAAGGCCTCTGCTCTGTCCGTTTGGTAGAACACCGTATGTGACACCAGGTAGAGGAGTAACACATCGTGGATCATGTGAAGAGTAGCCGCTCCACCTGCCTGTGTGGCTTTGCATCTTAATTTCACTGAAAGCAAAATATTTTTCCACTCCTTTTCCAGAGAGGGAAGCTGTTTTTGTTTATTATTTATGTTGGTTTAGCAAAACTGGTCACATTCTTTACGTTAAATAAAATCACTACAAATAATGTCAACTACCCATTACACCTTTGCTACAACCCCTACAGGTTAGTATGTAAAAATAGCATTATGTACCCCAGATTGCCGACCGCCTCTTCCTGGAATGCTCCATCACAGAATTATATAATCATAAAGGTTGGAAAAGACCTCCAAGATCATCTGATCCAACCCCTACCACCAAAGTCACCCACTGAACCATGTCCCTGAGCACCAGCTCCAACCTTTCCTTGACCACCCCCAGGGACAGTGACTCCACCACTTCCCTGGGCAACCCGTCCCAGTGCCTGACTGTTCTTTCTGAGAAGAAATGTCTCCTCATTTCCAACCTGAACCTCCCCTGGCACAACTAGAGGCCATTCCCTCTAGTCAGCACTTAGAAAGTAGAAAGTTGAGGAATCCCAGTTCTAGTAAAACAAGCCGAGAAGCAAGTTCCACAGACCCTGCCATCAAACTGGCTGATCTAAATCACGACAGGATCACGAAGGGAAAGAGGTGGTGTCTCAGAGAACCAGATCCCAAAGCTTTTAGGGCTTTCTAGGGTAATGCCAACACTGAATTCTTCCCAGAAACTGATTAGTAAAGCCAAATCACAAATCAAGCAAGTAAAAAAAAAAAAAAAAAAAAAAAAAGTCCCAAATGAGTATGTTCTCATGTCGTTTATACTATTCTTTTGGCAGGTTAAGGTGAAGGCACTTTCACAAATCCAGAGAAACTAAGCCATTTTTTATAAACCACGATTGAAGGTAAAATTAGTTCTGGGCTAATGCCTTTTAAACTAGTTTTCATCCAAGAGCAAATGAAACTATTCACTGCTAATCGTGGAGAGATGTCACCCAGAGAGAAGCTGCTGTCTCATTCAGTGAATGTATGTGGGAGTAACGCTGATAAAAGTGAATGTATCTGACACAAGGATTTCAGCAAGGACACCAGTCCAATCCTGCTTGCCAGTGCACATGTGCCGTCAGTTTATATCCACAGAGACCAGTCCTACGCTCTTTGCCATCAGCTGGAGTGGTGCCTGCCCAAGTAATAAGATCCTAAAGTTGTTATAATGTGTACCAAATTCCAGAGAGATAGAGAAAACTCAATTAATATTTTTTAACTTTTTTTGGATTTGATTTTCAGTTTTGACCTATGATGGCCACAGAAGAGGCATAAAATAAATCTCTCTGTAATTTACTTCTGTGAACTGTCATACTTACTAAAACAAGTGCCAATGGAGTCAACTGCAGGAAATCTTTATTATTTTCTTAGAAACTCTTTAAAATGTAAACATCCTGTTGATACAAATCTCAGATTCTTCTGATGTTTACTTAGCAGCTGCCGTCATTGTGCAGTGTCTGAATACACATACCATATTACATGGTGCACAAGCAGACAGAGCCACATTCTGAACTGTGTTTTATTTTACAGAAGCTAGGACTGAGAGCAGTTCTTAGCAATTTAATTGTAAAACAGCTTAGGAGAACATTGCTATTTTAAAGCTATTGAAACTTGGAAATGGCCTGACTATTTAAAATGCCCTGCTGTAATGGCAATGATAACCCTCACCCCCTTTACTCTGCCCCCATAATCAGATACTGAAAGAGTAAATGTAGGTACTAGGTACTCATAACAAGCAGGGTGTTGCATCAAGGATCATATAAAGACTTTGTCATGTCCAGTGGTAACTGCTGTTGGCCTTCTGAATCTGGAATACCTCAAGTCTCAACATTCAGTATTGCAAAATAATAAAAAACAGTCTTCTCACCACAATGGCAGAAAAGTTAAAAGGTGCAAATATTGAAATCTTCAAGGGCAGAAGAAAAATAGAAAGAAACTTCTATTTATTGTTTTGTAAATCTGATTATTTTTAAGCTAGTCTCATTATTTTGGGGGCCTGACTCACCATTTTTGAATGCTTAGGTTGGCAGCAGTTTTTCATTGCTGGTATAGTGGTTGTGCTGACTCAGGACGTCTTTACAGCCATGCACAGTCCACAGGAAAATATGTACTTTACAGATCCATGCAAATCATATACTGCACGCCAGTGTTTCCTACTGTTAATGAAGATTCCATGTGCCTCTGGTTACACATGGTTCGTTAATTATGTCTGCCCTTGTGCTTCAGTAGCAAAACTATTTGTGTAAAAATGAAGATGGGATTCTGGATGCTTTTGTTTAAATATGTTTAAAATAAATATCCCTTAGTATCTTAAGAAAATAAGTAACATCCTAACATCTGTTTCGTGGCTGTATATGGTGTAGGCAAAGAACAGGGGCATTTTGTCATTCAGAGGGAGACCCCAAGTGCCACAAATTACATTTAAGCACTGTTGACTTTCTCTTTACTGCATTCTGTATCGATGAAAATTTCCACCTTATTTACAATCCTGCTTTTAGATTTTATAGAATAATCCATTAGTTGGAAACCATTTGGAAACAATTCTGAATTCTGTTGGTAGTTTCTAACTAAGAAGCACGTATGTTTAAGTTTTAGATTTGCAGGCATACTCAAATAGACACACAGAATGCATACACCAACATCTGCACACAACATAAGCTGACAAAATAACTCCAGCATCAAAAAAAGCTCCCCAGCACTACCTGTTGTAAGAGTGTTCTTAGCTGATTATAACATGCCCTAATTTTCATTCGATTTATGACACGAGTGGCTATCCTGCCTTGACTGTTCATTTTTTTGCTTCAGTCCAAAAGGTTCTACAAGGTCTATGAGGCTCAGGGAAAAAATACATTGTTTGCTTGTGATAAAAATTCTTGGCTTGGAGAAGGAAGCTATTCATTCCACTCAGAGGATATGGGCTGAGCCAGCATGTAGGGAACTAGTGAGTGAGAGGTAAATAGAAATATGGAGGAGGAGGCAGGATGAAATCAAAGGCTCCATTTGTTCCATCAAAGGTAGGCTTCTAATGTTGTATGAGATAGTGGATTTAAGCTACCAATGCAAGACTGACATAAGATACACAGGAGCTTTCTGTAGCTACAGAGGATGCCAAATGGACTACTGTATCTGTCTTAAGTTGCATGAAATATTTATGTATGTGCATCTGAATCATGTTTTATGAGTTTACTGGTAGGAATCTAGAGGTGCAGTATGCAGCCAAAGTGCAGATGACCCCATTAGAGTCAATAGAGATCTACAGAAGTCAAGGTGGAATTTGGCTGCCTTAAACACAGACATCTGCTTTAATTTGAGGCTCTGCAGAATATCTCCATGTGGCTTCTTCCAGCTGCTTTTCCAGAAAGTTGTGTGTCTCCTGTAAAATTCATGTCATGCCTGCCAGTCTGATGCAGAACTTAGATATCTAGAGCATCTCAAATGGCAGCAGGTACCTACACTTCAGCAACTGAGTGTAGGTACCTTCCTGAAGTGTTGTTTCACCCACTTCACAGTAGACACCTCCTGTTCTAGCTGAAGAGCTTTCTACACACCAATATTGAGTAAATCTTAGAAGACTGCAGTGGAATATTGATGCCTAGTACACATGTAAACACCACAAAACAGTTGTATGCATTTAAATGTTTCTGTGTTGAATTGAACCCAGCCCTGACACTAGGCAACAACTGGTTTGAGAGCAGTTTGAGGGGTAGGGCTGGGAACAGAGGTTCTAGACCGAAAAAAATGCAGAGAATTGCATGGGGAGAAATTGAGACTCTGAATGGTATGAAGAGACCATAAGACTATAATTTGGTTTTGCAGGGCAAGAAATTGGGACTAGAATAAAAAGCAGAAGTAGTAGAAATTGGAAATGACTAAGTAAGGAGGATAGAGCTAAAACAATGAGCTTCAGGTGGTAGAGCAGTCCTGACACCAGAAGGGATGTGGGTGGGACAAGATAGAAATCGTACTTGGAAAGATTGGACAAAAGACTGGGCAAGGCATGTAGCTGGTAAACATACTGGTCTTTTCTGCTTGGAGTGGAACCTAAGTTTCTGAAGTCTAACTGTTCCTGTTCATAGCAGGTGTCTTCAGCTATGTTTGCCTTAAAATCAGAAGCAGCACGACGGGAGAATTTGCAAAGCAAAATAGTAGGTGGTGAGGACCTGATGTTCTCAATGTAGGTGGGTCAGAGGGTTATTAATTCAGCTAACACTTGCCTGTTCCCATGGAATGAATGCCCATTAGTGACTGAAGCTCAGTGAGTGTGATCCTGAAAAGCAAACTTTGACTTAGTTTTGGTTGAAAGGATAATGCTATGCAGAGAGAAAAAAATTTCTAGATGTTTCAGACTGCACATTCAAAGTGATGTAATTTGACATGAATCTGTGTTCCCCATCTGCAAAATGGAGATAAAAATGGCCACTAAGGTGTTGCAGAAATATATTAATAAATGTGAGCATGCATATACTCTAGTGGTGTGTGCCAGAGGAATGCACATAAGAAAATAAATTCTGTCTGTAAACCATGAAATATGTAGTAAATAAATCCTGAGACCACACACAGAATATAAAAAGAAAAATACTATCAAATAGCAGCTCATCAACTGAATGTCATCCTGTCAGTGGATTGAATGAGTCAAGGATCCTTTGGATCATGCAATGAAGGATTAAACTGTAATGCAAATATACCAGAGGCAGGCTAAGAATGCACATAAATCTTTTGTTTAGTCGTTTCCAAATCTGTGATTTCTCAAGTTTACAACCCTACCTGGAGAATAGCCCATTTCACAGTTCATGCAGACTAAGCCAAGTACTTTATCCACCTTTGTAAGTGTAAATGACTTTTCATCTTTTTTTCGTAAATAATAATGAGATGAGACTCTAGGACTTTAGGACTACTCCATCAAAATACCTAATGATTTCAAGGAGTACTCCATTAAACTGGAATTGCTCCATTTCTTTTCTTACCAGTTTCATAATCATTATTTTTGTATCTGTTGGTAACGGAGCCCAGGATCGAACATAATTTGGTCAGATGTTTGGTTTTCAGAAGATTTGAATGCACTTGGCCATTTTCAATTGGCTTTTTGGAGAAGTTTTGCTGATGTGACTTACTATGATTTATGAATAATCACTGCTGAAGGCAAGATCAAAGGAAAATTTCTGCTAAAGCAAAAAACATACCTTGTTTCCAGCAATTACTTAGTGACAAAATTAATAATGTTTGTTAACATAGTTTATGTTCTATGCACATGTGCTTGGACATATAACTTGGGTTAGCGTCTATGTAACTGAGATACTGTATTTTGGATACAGTCAACAGTCAGTAATGTCCAAGATTTGGGTAAACTTCAATAAGAGAAAAGCAAGTAAGACAAAAACTTGTAACATTTTGTGAAATGCAGTCTGGGCTCTTAGCCCACCTCTACCCCAGTGGGCCAGTAGGGTGCACTTATTTATATTTCACATGGCTACAAAAATGATGGAATTGAATAATTTTGTGATTAAAGGAAAACGCCTTGTCCCCCCAAATTATATAAGCATTGCTCAATTACTCACTGAAGTACAGAAATGAAATATGAAACAAATGAGAGTAATGGAATTAGGCCGAGCTCTGTGTGTGATATGTTGAGCAATCAACATCCTTCTCATACCTGTATTGGAACATTTTAGTATAAAGAAATCTCATAATTAATCTTGTTCCTGTATAGTTTTAAATCCATAGGTTTTTACTCTCTCCTAGAGAACCACTCTCTCTTGAATTGCTTTACGGAAATGAAAAACATAGCTATAGCACACAAAGGTGAATGTGGGGGAAAATGATTGCTTGGGAAAGAGATACAGACAGTGTTTCTAAGAAAGAGAAAAAGCATTTTACTGAATGTGATATTAACCTGCTTATTTGTGACTTCTGTGTTGGGGTGGGCCCAGTAGCACTGGCCTCATGTATGTCTTTGATCAAAGTTATTGGAGTAAGTTCAAAACAAAATAGTCTTTGTTAGAATTATACTTCCACATTGCAATCTAAAAGAAAATTGCTCACTGATCTCAAGAAAATGCTTGTGCTCTACATGTGCTGCACTTCACCATGTGCTTCTACATGTGCTGCGATTCTCCAGGCAAAAAGTTTTGCTTCTGAAAATGACCCAGATGATCTTTAGAGGTTCCTTCCAATCCACACCATTCTGTAACTATATGATAATTATTATTATGACGTGACTGAATGATTCACCTCTAGTTTAACACCAAAGCTAGGAAAATAGATGTCCATTCACCCCCAACCAGGTACATGCTTTGAAACCACATCTCACAGATGCCAATAAGAAAAAGGTAGTCCACTTAGCTAAGATATAGCCTCAATTTTGTTATTTGAGTAAAAACTAGAAAGCTATTATAGACAACATAGCTAGTAGCTAGTAGCATAACAGCTTACCTAGATAGGTGTGAATGCCATGGACAACCAGATGTTTTGATCCACAATAATAAAACTCTTAAGACACCTGGACTTCTGTCAGCAGACCTGTTTTCAGAGATAAGCCAGAGATAAGCCACAGTTTCACAGCTGAGGAAGCAAAGTTACAGAGTATTTTTTAATTGATTTCCTTGTAATTGCAGACTTGGAAATAACCAAGAACTACCAGTTCGCTATTTGTCATAGCATATGCTGGGTTATGAAGCATCCCTTATTTCCAAATAATCCAATGTTCTTGTCTTGGATATTGCTTGCTTCATCAGGAACTTTTCAAATTAATTATCTGATATGCTTTGATTTCTAGCTGATTTTTTACTATGGAACTGGAGACAGCTGGTGTCCACAGAACTACTACGATGAGATCAAAATGGATTTTCCAGACGGGGACATTCGACTTTGTGAGAAAGGCCTGCGCCACGCATTTGTGCTAGATGCCAGCAAGGAGATGGCTGCCATGATTACAGACTGGTTACGGGATGATCTGACCAAATTATAAGCACTGATTCAATGATCAACAAGAAAACAATACAATTATTTTGTGACTGTGTGATTTTTTGTGAGAGAGTCTGTCCTATTTTTTGTTTGTTTATTATAGATTATGGCTTGTTTTCTACTGAGATGTTTTAGAGAAAGTTAAAGAGAGGCTGGCTGGTCCAAAGTATAGTTTTCTCGATTTAATGGTGATGTACATTCATCTTGTGTCTTCAGAGCTCTGCAGGACTTGGAAAAGTGTGGAATATTTATTGTCTTCTAGCACTCTAGACAACACTGATACTGGATTCACTGACTACAGGTGTACCTGTGTTACTACCACCTAAATTTCTGGCTGAGGATCTGTCAAGGCCGTATTTGGGGCAGCCCAGTTGGTCTGATTTAGAAAGAAATATCAGGCTACTCTGCAGGGATAAAAATACCCCTGTGGCAACCAGTCCTGGTGTACTGTGAAAAGCTTGGGCTCTCTCCACCTGACTTATCCGTCTGTGCAGCCCTGGCACATGAGTAATGAACACCAGAACTGCCCAGGGCCCCTAACATACTGAGATCTTCAGGTCTGATGGGGCTCGTGGGCAGTCAGAGGTCAGGCCGAGTTCAGACTTTGTATAAGATTGCTGTGAAGATGAGGTGAAGACGAGGTCCTCCAAGTATCAGAAGGGGTTTAGAGTGCTCCCAAGACTCCACAAATATTAAGCATAATATAAGGCAGGTGAGGCTGCTCAGCTAGGGAACATATTTAAAGCCCTTGTTTCATTTTTTCAATTGACTGTAGAGGGTAAAGGACGCTGGTCAGAAGTGCCAGTATTACAAGGTGAAGTTGATTGAATCCATATATAACTACTTGTAAGTGCCCGAGCTCTCTGAGCTATCATTCTTCTAATGAAGTCCCTGGGAACAGTGTTTGCTTATCAGCTCTAAAGAATTAAAACAGTTTTGATGCTTACCTGAATTTCAGTTCTTTGCTCTAAGGACTGAAATATGGCATTTTCTGCCAAGCCACAAATTAGGTAAGTCCACCATGAAAAAACAGCCACTCTGCTGTGATTGCAGCCATGGAAGTGCATGAAATGTTAGTACTTGCAACACAGCCCTGGCTGTAGCACATTACGGATAAATACACAGTTTCTCACATTTTTCATCCTTCTCCTTTACAGATAGGGAAAAAAATAAAAATAAAAATAAAAAAAAAAAGTCCTACCACTTGTGATAACACCCAAATCTACAAATGAAAACAATGTGAGTAAGGGGAACAGAGCCAAGTGTAATCAGGAAAAGCTTTCTGGCTGTGAACCTGTGAAATAGTCTCCCTGTGGAGTACATAGGAACATTTATAAATAAATAAATAAAACACTACAGCATATAGTCACAGGAAGTCCTGCTCTAGCAAACAAATGAATTTAGATGATGCATTAGGCATCTAACTTACAAGATTCATTAGCGTATTAATGTGGTACTACTGAGAATGGCGCTGGAGAACGTTCTCTGTGATGCAGAAAGACTGAATAATTATCTCCATACTTAACTTACATGACTATATACACACCTTCCACTTCTCTCTAGATCCCACTTAACTCTTTCACTAATATTTAAAGCAATTTGTAGAATTAAGTTTCTGGATATTTTAAACCAGTTTTCAAACCTGCAGCCAGCCGGTGGACTTAAGTGACCTTTTTTGCATCATGTGAACTGCTTTGTCTTTTGAGACTAGCTGCTGGCTTTTCAGATTACACTGCCACAAAATGATACAGATACTGATGCTTGAGGCAGAAATGTTGAGACCCCCACCACAACAGCATGGGGAGGAGCCAGGTGTGCTCAAAGTGAAGGGTCCGTGCTGGTGCAACTGATTCTGGTCATTGGAGAGCCCTGGGACCGACCTTCCTACAGGGCCATAGTCAGCAATGATCAAAACACTTATTGTGCTCACTTTGGAAATCCACAGTTATGCATGTCTGTGTGTCTGTCTGTGTTCAACCAGCCCCCAGGTGTTGGCATGGAGTCCTGTTGGATGGCCTCGTGGCAGATGCTAAACACGTCTGTCGGCCTAGGTGCTCCCTGTGGCAGAGTGAGGGTATGCGTGTCTGCATATGTGTGTGTGTGTGTATATATATCCGTATTTATACACACACATATGCACGTGTGTGTATGTTAGCGACATAGAGAACACAGTTCACTTGGTTGTTTTGGTCTACGCATTGGTAGGGTTAGACAAAACATTTGTTCGTTATACGGAATCACGTAATTGAGCAAGGAATCAGCTTGTAAAAGTTGAGCGGTTGTAGTGGATCTTCTGGGAAGAGAAAAAATCTTGCATTAACCAAAGATGACAAGCAGCTATTAAAGCCTGGAAACTGAAGCACCTATGAGAGGCAGTTGTTTACAGTGCATTATTCGTATACTTTGTATGAGAAATTAATTTAGCAATACTTGTACTTGACTTGTGTATTCCTTTTATACAAATGCTAATCTGTTGTTATAAATCTTACTGACTGTATTAAGACCTAAACTGAGATTACTGCAGGATAATGCCTTACGATTTTCTTAAATGAATTTTCTCTAAGATTATGGAAACCATAGTGATTCAATTGCGTCCTTGCTCCTTGAAGCTCTTACCGTAAGGCTAAGGTCTGAAAATTTGCTACTCTATTCATTGCATAAAAGCATGGGTCTATTTTTCACAGCTGTATTTCCTAAGAGCAGCAGGTCTCACACAATGAGAATCCAGCTCTTCTGAAGCCAGTGGTGTTCGCCAGGACCCTCGGCAAAGAGCGTTAAAAGTGCTTATGGTCCAAATGTGCCAACTCACCATAAAAACACAGTGTCATTTTGCCTATTTTAGACTATTTTAGAGTTCTTGGGAAACCTATCACGAATGCATTGACAGTATGCAGTAGCATCTAATCTCAGTCATTCACACTTGTGCTTAATTGTCACCACGTGAGTAAACTGCTAGCTGCAATGACTTTGACTCATGTTCGTGTTTTGCTAGAACAATACCTTTTATGACAAAGTACACAAATCCGATAACAAAAATAAAGACATTTGTTGTAAAATGCAATTTGAGTCTTCAATAACTTGTTCAATCCTAGTTCATCTTCGTTATTTCATGCATGCAGAATTTACAAAAATACTTGCCAAAAAACAAATTTCACATGCAGTTTAGACATCTAACTTCAGGGGACATCGGTGGGTGGTAGGCACCTGACAAGTTTAAGCATTTTTATCCAGAGCCTCTCCAAAATAATCAGTGTTTCCTCTTGCTCCCTCCAGCTGAGTAGTAGCTGCTTTGAATGATCTATAGCGTGCAGGCTAGGAAGACTTCAGGAAGCTTGGTGAGTGCTTTCCCCTTGTTTATGGTGAAGAATTCGGAGCTGGACTCCAAGCTAAACATCAGTTTCTTGACTCACATGAGACAGATTGCATACATGAGCCACAACAGATGATCTCTTCTGTGGAGTCGAGGTCATTTACGTATTGATTTTATGGAAAACGGGTTTATATGTGCATCCACTCCCCATCTCTTTCTTTGGTCTAGCTAATTGCCAACTAAGACTTTAAACAAGATGTTCAATGTTATTATTAATCAAGATACTCAAGATATTACTGGACTTGGGTAAACTCACAAGACCCAGGAGACCCATTTTTTTCTGTGTCACAGGTTACACTCAGACTCCCAACTGCAATAAGTTTCTGAGGCTCATCACTTCCAGGCAAGTGTTTTCTTCTCTGGCATTTATACAGAATAAGGATCCTGAGAGCTTTTATGAGTGACCAGGAACAATATACAAGCATGGAGTTCTGCAACAGCTGATAGGGTTTATTACAAGCAAAAGATGGCAGCAGTAATAGTACAATCCAGCTGCCAGAAGCAATCACACAGAAGTTATGAAACAGGGTAACACGCATGCTCAGGTGGCACAGGCAAGGAGACATTTAATTAGAGGCTGTTTTCAACTCCTTAAGCTGATAGTAAATGGAGTAGGTTTTTCCATTCCACATATTGCAGGAACGTGCTTGCAGGAAAGCAGTTGTGTTGTGGTTTTTTACCAGTTTGCAGTAGCTAATAAAATACAGAATGTTAAGACATCTGACTCATTCTGCAGGGCAGTGCTTGCCAGCCAGTTACTTGGAGGAGAAATTTTGCCATACCACTTGAAGCAATTCACAATGAGAAAGGCAATGGGGGACTGGGCATTTTTCCTGTTTATGAGCATCTTGCTCAAACTCTCTTTAAGCACCCACCCAACCTCAGCTCTAAAATGCTTTGCTTCATTTATTAACAGTAATCCACGTGTATGAAGACCAAGTGGCTTGGAAATGTGGAAAATACAGGCTTTCCTAATGTGAGGACTACTCCTTTTCTCTCACAGACACCCTTAAAATTTAAGAATCCCACTGTCCCAAGATAAAAAGGAAAATCATTTGATTTATACTCATAAGTTTTGACGTGTTCACATCATCTGCTTTCACCATGCATGGGATACTGCAAGTGATCAGAGGGTTTATTGAGAAGGAACCTTTATTTTCACCCCCACAAAAACTCTCTTTAAGCATCCAGAGTGAAAGGGATTGCGTAGCAACTACAGAGAAGTCAATAGGATTTCACTCAAGCTTAGAGAGACCCATGTGCTCAATTGACTGAGACTAGGGCCATGAAGAGCTTCTGTACGGAGGAAAACATGGCAATAACTGTAAGACAGGAGCTTTCTTTTATCTTCATATCCCTACTGGTTTGCATCAAAATAGAACATTATTCCAACATAGCAGGATTCTTGCAGAATTAGTACTTTATAATAACGAGGATTTAGGTTTTCAAAGTAACAAGAGCATGCCTATGTAATAGTAAAAGTAGGCCTGGCTCACCATATTTACCCCCAGTTCATAAAGCAGTGCTCCCCCCCCACCCCCCAAAAAAAAATTCAGAAAAAAAAAAAAAAAAACTAAATTCCCTCTCTGGCCTAATTTATC